>OV743432.1:19402857-20652857 GCA_928269145.1 Agriphila tristella
GAAAACGCGTTACGGTGTATAATTTTGAAGGAGAAAGGCTTTTTGCGTTGTGGATTGAATCTTATTAAATCTTACTTCGTTGCATTAGTACAAATACTATTGTAATAACTTACGTACATATACCGGTATAATCTGCATTTCATCACTTATTCTTCTCCTACTAATATTATAAATGTGAAAGTTTGGATGTTTGTTACTCAATCACGCAAAAACAGCTGAACAGATTTGAATGAAATTTAGCACACAAATAGTTTATAGCCTGCCTGGATTAAAAGGATACTTTTTATCCCGGTCAAAGGCTCCGTAGGGATTTTCTTAATATCCATGCGGATGAAGTCGCGGGCGGAAGCTCGTAATTCATAATTTATCAATCAGTGATTTAATTAACAATGACAATGTATAATTTAACTTAACTAAATATTAATTCCATATTAAAGTTGCATTATTATGAAATATTAAAGAAAAATAAACTGGAGATAAAGGGGATGAGATAGGAAATAAATAGCACATGTACTTAATGATAAAAAACCCAACTAGCAAAATATGTCGTAAAAAAATCAGCAGCACGTTTCTATTTCAGCTATTAGTAGTGTGACGGATTTACAAAATGTTGAGTAACCGATCTGTGAACGTTCTCTCAACGCGATTTGGGCGCACTTCTCTCTGCTTTAAATGCTGTAAATATCGTAAGATTATCGTCTGAATTGCGTTTTAGTTGAAAGAATGTAGAGTAATCGCAACTCAAGTGCTACTGGTGCTATAATAGTCAGTAAAACCTCTTTCATTCAACTTATTAATGGTAATAATAGCAGTGCGGTTACAATCACTCGACACTTTGATCGTGTAAATGCAACCAAGCAGCACTCATAGACTGTTGTTGTCACTGTTGTCAGTTGTGTTGTGTTCGCGTAAACGAATGAAATAAATATAAATGTATGTTGCCTTATTATGGTCATGCTAAGTATACCTTTACGATTTTACAGCCATAATGACAATAAAGGTAAGCTATTAAAGTTAGCTCATAAGTCTTAATTTCATATGCGGAATTAATTTTTTCGTCTATAATCTTTACATTTGTAGTTAATATTTTCATGGGCCACAAGATTTCTGGTAAATAATGAACCGCAAATAATATTAATATAATAGATAAAATTAATTCGCCATTAATAGCATTTCAATTATCATTACAAAGCATTCACTCAGCTCTTAGCCGAAATATAGAAATGAGGTTTCCATTTTACGACTTTTAAGAGCGCCATTGCAGTTAGTTTTGGGTTCCTTAGCGCAATGTTAAATCGTCAATCTATCATACGGCTTACAAACAATCTGTATTAGCGTAATATTTCCTACTGAATCCGCACTAATATTAAATATTTGTTCTTCATCCGTTGGTTGATGTTGATTGTTTCAACATCTTATTAACTTTCCGTCGGAACCCTCACTTCTTTTAAGTTTTTTCCACTGATTATTGTCAATTTTCCACACTGCTGTAAAATATTTTATTTAACTTTCATACCACTATTATGCTGCATGATGGCTTCCAAAATTATCTTTGGGCACCTTTGGGCCTGTAGTAGATAATTTGATAGCGTTTTCTCAACTTTAATAGTAAAGTCGAATTAAAGCCTTGCCGAATGCTATGATATGACATTAGATGCTGTAAAAGTAACTGAGAAGCTATTTTGTTGAATGAACAGCGAATGAAGGTGTTTCAACGAAATGCAACTTGCACATAATATATCGCACTATGAAAGGGGAACATAGATAAAGCAAGTCCTGTCAGCCAGCTTAGATTTATATTTTTTTGCTAGTGTTGTACACAAAACTAGTTTTAACAAAGGGGACGGAGCTATCTTACATTTGGTGTAAATTAAGTCACAACAATTTTATAATTTTTGTCGATTGTCATGGTAATTATAGTCATTGTTTGCAACAATGACCACGCCTGTTGTTGTTGTTGCTTTGTAGTTGATTAATTTATGAGAAAAAAGAAACTGTACCTTTTTTGTTTAACTTTGTAATGTCAAATAGAAAAATAAATGGTTTGCTGTCACACGCAAAGCTGTTGAAAATTATTTCTGAAATTATTTCTTCACAGTCATCCTAATAAGCGCTCCTTACTACCACAAAACCCAAACAAAAAAGAAACACATTTTACTCCTTATAGTCCTACTCGTACGCAAAAAAAAACCGCAAATCGATGTACAGCAAAGCCGTTTGGTACACGTACACTTATGGTAAAAACAAAATTTTGGACCCGCAGTTCTTAAAAATTCTTCCCTTAGGACAGGAGTTATGGTGTCATCTTTTTTTGTATGGGAAAAAAAATTGTTTTTTCTAAAACCTATCGTGCATGGTATCGAATGAAAGGGCTTGCTGAGCCGGTTTTAAAAATATATCACATCATTATATTTCAGCCACTTCTCTTAAATTAAATTCAAAAACATTTTCAAAACATACCAAGTTTGGGCTCCTTCAGATCCGATGTGGTTAAATTATTTTGTGTAAAATATACCTTAAGAGTTACATAATATCCTCATATCAAATCACAAGAAAGTAATTTTGAAAATATCTAAATTTAGTATTTTTTCTAATTTTTTCCCAAACTCACGTTTGTATGGGATTTTTGGAAATTGATTTTTGGTTTAATTTAAAACAAGTGCTCAAATGTAATAATGTGATATATTTTTAGAAACAGCTCAGAAAGCCCTTTCATTCGATATCACACACGATAGGTTTTAGAACAAACATTTTTTTTTATTATATATAATCACTTTGTAAAAGCTTTGTAATCATGAAAAATTTAAAAAAAATACTGAATATCAATATTTTCAGAATTGCTTTCTTGAGGTTAGATATGAGAATATTACATATTATTTGAAGTATATCTTATGAAAAATAATTCAACCATATTGTATCTGTAGGAGCCCAAACTTGGTATGTTTTGAAAATGTTTTTTGGTTTAATTTAAAACAAGTGGCTGAAATATAACGATGTGATATATTTTTAGAACCGGTTTAGCAAGCCCTTTTATTCGATACCATACACGATAGGTCTTAGAACAAAAAATTTGTTTTTCCCATACAAAAAAAAGATGACACCATAGCTCCGCTCCTAAGGGAAGGATTTTTAAGAACTGCGGGTCCAAAACTTTGTTTTCTCCTTAAGTATACGTGTACCAAACGGCTATACTGTACATCGATTTGCGGTATTCCATTGATTTTGAGCAATAGAACCCCCACTATCAGAGTCCACGCGCCACCCGCCGGCCGGGCCGAAGCCTATATGGCTCTGTCTGACGTCGATGACAGAATTTGCCATCCATCTTGTAGAAAAATATAGAAGGGGAGAGAAGATTTAACAATACAGTAGTTGTGTCTAACAATTAGCCGTTCTTGCATGCCTCCCAGCAAGTACATACCTACCTACATTACACGTACTTTCTACATTCGACCGTACCACAATGAACAATCAAAGCATTATACTTTTTGTGTATATTAGTCAAAGTAAACACATTGTAGCTTCTTATTGTAACCTACACATCGTTTGCATAATAAGTATATCGTAAAATGCAGTGTTGTTAAATTTAAATATTCCATATACGTATACGCGTTATGCTATATGGTTCCAACGCTTAGATAGGTACTCATTGGGCTTGAATCAATTTATGGAGATAAAGGTCACTGGTGTGTGGCGTCTATGAGGGGGAAAGTGCAAAAATAATCTTCTTTTATCTCCAATAAAAATAATTGTTAAGCTTAAACAACTTAAGTTAATAAGCCTACACTCGCTTTCGTCTCCCAAAAAGGCGATAGCAATAACGATGAGTAATGAATAGAGAGTTGCTTTAATTCGCGTCGCTGCCTGCGCCCACGCACTCGGTACACCGCGCATCCACTCGGAACAATGCTTACTGGTTTACTTTCTCAATTGACTTACACTGATTCATTGGATATGTCTAAGGATTAGAATTAGATTAATGATACTGGTCTAGATTGGGCTTCGACGTCTCAACTTCGCAATGACGACAAATATCACTTTCAATGGCACCATCATTACCGTGGGTGAGCAAATTGTCGAAAGCGAAAGAAAAAGTTATTGTTTGTGTTGAGTTAAGATAAGACATCCTTCAATCTCATATTGGTAACAAACTACTCAAAATTGTGGGTTACTTTACAAGGAACCACAAATTACACAGGGTAATTTTTTGTCATTATCCAAATTTTAGGGATGTACAACTGATCAAACTCCAAGAAACGTGTGTGTGGTCAAAATGTTGGTATTTCTTTACTATACAGATCACGTGATCTCTTTGATTTGTATGGATCATCCAAGCCCTGGTCAAACTGACAGCGATCCGAGTGCGTAGTGAAGCGCTTTTATTTTGTAATGTACGGTGTCGCTTGAATCTAGTCACATAGAAATGCGAAAGCGGACCGAGGCCGAAGGCGTGTGGACTGGTGTGACTCTATGGCAGCCATTACACAGTCAATCCAGATCGTGATCCGATCAAGATCCGTTGATCGTAATCAGTGATTCAGAATTCCAGATTGATATGATATTGACAGATCGCGGGATCGTCCTAATAGAACGCGACTAGGCGATCGTCGCGCAAGTAAGCGACCGCGACCATTGCTTGTTTGCGCGATGACATGAAATTTGTGTCCTAATGAAACACGAAAACAATCATCGCGTTAATTGACGACGCGACCATATCCCGCGAATGTCAATGAGGACACCTTTCGACATCAATATGTTTGATCGCGCACCCGTACGAACGTTCACGCGAATAGATTTTAGATTTTAGACAAACATTTTAGTTGTGCGACCGCATCGCGCGAATGCCAGTTAGGACACCTATTTGACATCAGTAACGTCGCGTTCTATTAGGATGATCCCTAACACAGTCAATCTCACTGATCACGATCGACGGATCTAGACCGGATCACGATCTGGATTGACTGTGTGATGGTTGCCTATGACAAACCAAAGATTAGCTTTCGGCGCGTGCTTGGTTCGCTTTCGGTTCGCTCCTGTCTGTGGATGGTGACATTGGTCACTGAAAAATAACCCATTATTACCCATCATATTTTAATCATAATAACAATAAATGTACAGCAGTAGCTAACTCAACAGTATGCAAGCTTTTTTTGTTTGGTCAGGCAGGGTGATAAACAAAATATTAAACTTCCGCGACGGGGCCTTCGGCCGCACGACCTTCGTGGGATTCAGCGACTGGGTCACATTGTCTAATAAAAGAAATGACACTTTTGTTGTGCCGTTCACCTCAGTGAAACACAGTTCGCCAGTGTTTGGCGATTGCAAGCAAATATGCGCGGTAAACTTGAGGTATTCTTGGAATGCACATGCAGCTATATCCTGCGCAACTGCGCACGAGTGCACTAATGAACGCGTGTCGCGCCGCTGACCCCCGACCCACGCGGGTTCGATGGCCGGCCGCGGCCCGCGCGCCCTCCCCCGAGCCTACTCCTCCAGGACTCTCATGTGACTCTACCAGACGGCTCTTTATCGTGTTTAATCAGCGACATTTGCCTCTTGTTCACACATCTCGACACAAAAGCCCTTATCAATTAGATACGTAGCACATCCCGCTTCTCCTTTTAATTCTAGTTACTGATAAAATATTGATGTCGTCGTTGCGTTATTTGTTATACGTACATTACCGTCATAATGGAAAACTACAGCGAAAGTTTAAATTCCTAGAATATAATATTTTAAAGATAAGTAAAATAAAATTTCGTGATATATCAAATAATAAATAAGTTAAAAAATTATAAATTCTCTCATCAAATCAACTAACAACTTTCATAAATTCAGAACGTTGAATATACTGTTCACAATGCCTCACCTATCGACAATTTGAAAAATGAAAGAACTATAATGTAAGGTAAGAGATTCAATAAAAAAATGTGTGATGATAAACTAGAGACCATAGATGAATGGCAGGATTGACAGTCAATACATTTTGCAAAAATTTGTTAAGCAAATAACTTGATGGGCGACAAAGTGGTTGACAGGTGAACCATAATAGTTTCCCTGGTTTCACATTGATGTCTCCAAGTCGCAGTCGACGAAGCAAGACCGGTATCGAGTGTGGAAAAAAAGCCATGGCTTTCCTATAATTGTCTGGACAAGCGGTGCAGCGCGAGCGCACCTGCTAGCAATTACACAGCGGACGTGTGCAGTTAAAAACTACCAGATACTTGCAGAACCCGTCATAAATAGTCGAAGTGAAACTAGACGTGCTTTACCGTACTTTTATAATGCTTTATCTCTTACAAGTAATCTTGTACAATCAAGTTTTGTTCATAGTTAAAGCACATTCTGAGATAGACGTTTAAATTTTGTTTCGCAACAAAATGGACGTTTCAAATACAAAGCTACCAGATTAGAGGCATAGCAACTGTAGAGCGGGGGAAGATAGTGTGCAATTGCGAGGTGCACAATTCGTGTCCGTAGGCGCATGCAGCTGGGAGTCAACGTACTGGGGACCGGTTCACTAATCGATCCCGCACCGACTCGCGCCCCTGTCCGCGCCTAGACATCAACTAACGGCTTCTTCGCAACCAGCCACCATCAGGTACGGCAGCTCAGCGCAATTTCTGCATTACTCGTAAACCAGTTATAAAAGTACAACTTGAATATAATGTAACTGCAAAATTAACATAATGTTATTGTGAACTGCCATTGCAGATTGGTCTCGTCTGACAATGCTAATGCAAGTCTGTTGCAATAAGTTCAATATTTGTGTTTTCCAAATATCTAAGTGTCACAACGACATGCAATGCAAGGCGATCGCCTGTTTATTTAACATTACGTAAAAACGGAAACAAACTATTAGTGAACAGTCATTATGTCACCGTAATGGATGTCTAGTCGCCGGACAGTGCAATGCGACGGTTGGAGTGTTTGTCGTTTTCTCTAAATCGATCCGATCGAGCATAAAAGTCCACGTCAATCGCGCTGGCTATTTTCCGCGAACGTGACAATAGGGTCATTGTTTGAAACTGGGTGCAAGTCCTCAACGACGACAGGAAAGTGTGTGGCATCTCTATAGTACACACAGAGAACTAAAGAAACAATACACTTGATATAAATGTTCAAGCAAAATTCAACAGGCAACGTATAACGCAACTACTTACATTTAGATGACTGTTATAGTTCCATTGATTTACGAGCTGTCCAAGTAAGGACCGAGAGAAGTGATCTATAGGATTCAATAACTCATGAATAGTCTGTTTGAACTTTTAATGCCCTGTCTTTAGATATGAAATGAATCAATATTAATCAACTAGGCTTTGCAACATATTTACGTTCGCTATTAAATAAAGCAAGCAAAATCATAATACTATCAACAAAGTATATAGAAAATTATTTTTAAATTAAAATCGTTTCACAAAGATTTTACTCTACAGAATAGTCATCGACAGTCGACACACAATTTGGCACAAGTTATCATCTAATATTAGAGAATCAAATAGCTAGCTTTAATTTGCGTAGCTGATCCGATACATATAAATGTCATGATAAATAACAATGTTTCTGTGGCTGAAGTTAGTAATACGGAATAGGGAATGTCCGAAAAAAATCAAATCGGCTGAATATTTTTTTATAGGTAGTAATACCTAAGGTCCCTTAGCAAGAGAAAAAGTTTCAGAATTTTCGGTTGCGTGAAAAATTAAAAACAAAGTCTCTTCGACTTCACAAATGTACGAAAGTAACAGCAGAATGGAGATTATACCTTTGCCGCTAACTGCCATAACCACAACACGTACGTATTAAGAAAAAAAGTTGACATTTTGTATTGAAACTTTTTTAATGCCATGTTGTGGTTGTGGCAGGTGGTGGCAATAGTAGATTATACAACAAGTGAATAAAAAGGGAATTTAGTTCGAGGGACTTAGTTGGATCCCGAGAGTAGCGAAGGATTCTAGAGTTGAATCCCGAGCGTAGCGAGGGATTCAAAAGTAGAATCCTGAGCGAAGCGAGGGATACAAAGGACCGAGATGAATTTTTTTTTCACGAGTTGTGTACTCTACTTTTTACCATTGACTGCGAGAAAACAAATAGGTACCTAGCAGTCCTTTATACTTAGTAAGTATTTATAGTTGACTATTGCTGGGGCACAGGCCATCCTTATGGGTGGGAGGATGGGCCATAACCCACCACGCAGGCCCAATGCGGATTGATGGGTGTTAACAACTGCAAATGCAGCCGGGACCAACGGCTTAACGTGCCTTCCGAGGCACGGAGGAGCTCGAGATAATACATTTTTGGTCACCCATCCCATGACCGATCCATGCGTGAAATTAGAAGTTTTCCAATGACATAAAACAACCACGCTAAGAGAAAGATTACATGATCAGTCTGGGATCAGTCCATTTCATCAGTCTGTATAGACTGAACTTTTCAGGCTGAATATCGTACCAGACTGATGGAATAGACTGAACATTCAATCTCCCTCTAATAGATGGAAAAGAACCCAGACACTAAAAAGAACCTAATTAAATTGACACTAAAAAGAACCTAATTAAATTTGGCAGGATATTTTTTTTTCGTTTAATTTTATTGTGTAACTATATGGCTCTATGGAAGTACAGCTTGACCATAAAGAGTTGACAAAAATTGAGGGCGCCACTTTCTATGTAAACACGTCAAAATCACGAATAAATTGGCAACACTTACTAAATTTTGTACTGAAAAATTTTAGTTCCATTTTATTTAATTTCAACTCTTTATGGTCAAACTGTATGGAATAGCTCCAATGCAGCCAGTAGGTATAGGAACTTTTTTGTACTAATTCATGATGCGCGCTTGTTCCAAATTCAAATTATTTTTATTCACTCGGTGAATAAAATCGCTTATTATTCACTCTTATCGTTGAATTAAACGCACTTTTTAGAGTGGCGATGGTAAAAAGGTATAATCTCCATTCTGCTGTTACTTTTGTACATTTTGGAAGTCGAAGTGACTTTTAATTTTTTTAAATTTTTCACGCAACCGAAAATTTTGTGTCTTTTTTTATTACCAAGGGACCTTTATTCCTACCTATAAAAAATATTCAGCAGATTTGATTTTCTTCGGACATTCCCCATTACGGACACATGGATTACAATGCAGTGATCCAGCAGCAACTTCACCCAAGAATGTATGGCACAGAGAAAAATTTTCAGATTAAAATACTTCGTTTTGTACCGCAAGCATTTTGAAGTTAGCCACTTCTGTTGTACATTGTTAATTTAATCGCATTGTATATCGGTTCACAAAAGAGAAGCCATCTATTCAGCGTTGTAAAGAAATAGGTCGACAATAAGACGTCCCATTCAAGATCAATTCACGCTGGAAGAAGAGATGAGCACGGACCATTTGGAAACAATTTGATACCTTGACTCTTCGTCAAGGAAACCCTTTTTTAATAAAAAAAAAACCGTTTTATTCATCCTTGGTGAACTGATTTTATATTGGGTCATTTTCGATTCGACACGCATAATCTTAAAATATAAGAGTAACACGTCAATTTGTTACGTTTCGGTGCGCTCTGTTCTAATTAGCGGAACAAAGATTTATAATATCAATCGATATCGTGAGCTTAATGATCTCTTCGAGAAACTCGAGACGTGTGCGTCGAGACCCTGATGAGACCCTCGCAACTCCGAGATGACGACAAGGTCAGCCGATGGACCATTGTTAAAATAACAGGATATGATGAGCTGCGGCCTCGCCGTCGTAATCCGATACTTTAGCACAGGACAAGGAAATAATTTCGTTACCTTGTGCATTTGTCAAAATTATAATGTGTGACATATGCCAAGGAAGATAGATTAAATTTAGATTTCCCCATTCATAATGTTATTAGGATATCGTGATGTTTGGAGCAAAATTACCTTATACTTTAGCTGAACCAACCTTTGAAATAATGACACCTATTTGAAGATTAGAGTTACTTCCTTTTGCTTGCGTAATTTTTGTCTTGCCTAATTTATAACTTTATAAGCTTATGATTTTTTACACTCAAACCGGGTAACGCTGTTATATGACCAAATATCGATGTTATTTCCATGTGTATTAAATAGTTTTCGTGGAGAATGATACATAGTATGTATTGGAAAAGAAAAGATAGATTAAGTACTTGATTAATAATCAAGATACTGTTAAAGAAGTAGAATATTGTTGGGCATAGCAACAAGAGTGGGCGCAAGCTGCAGGCTAACGTTCGGAACAGACATTGGACAGCGGACAAACGCATAAATCGCCGATTGGATAGTATCAGAGTTGGCGATACGGTGCATAAATCCCGGCGCACGCGCACGTTCCGCCTCGCGACATGGAAAGCGTTTCTTGGCCGCAATCTACGCAGATCACGCCAGATAAATCTTGCGCGTGCCTTACCGCTGGAGAACGCGGTGAAATCAAAAATAAAGCAACATTAACATCACAACACACGCTTATTACATGCACTTTAGCTAACGATGTTTCTACTCATGATCTTGCTACATAAGAAACAAACATACATTCATAATGATTACGTCTGAAGATTGGCGCTATATTTCCGATTGACTAAAGTTACTGAATAATCCCTTTGATATTATGTATGACAGATACAAAGTTCCTTAAACATAAACAGACACAATAATATAAAGAATCTCGCAACAGCGTGCTATGCAAGACATAAGCTCAGGCAGGTTATAGTAATGTTAGCAGCTTGCAAAAAGCTTCGTGTCGTGTGGGCTGCGGCTGCACCTACTGCACTTCTAGATTTACTGTGTCAAGAACAACTTCTCTCGCCCCACCCCTCGCCACTCGCGTCACCATTTGTCACTGCACAAACCACAAAGCCCAACTACATATTTTGGTCTACGCAATCGAAACGCAAGTACTGCCTAAGATGTATAGTGCTAGTGCACTAAACTAAACAAAGACTCAATAACTTAGTTGACAATGGCTCCATAATTTTGGAAAAAATTCACAACACAGTCTCGTATCGCGTGATAGTATGACATGAAAACGCATAGATGTATTATGCATGCCTGCCGAAGAATCTGTAATTTGGAAAGATGACGTGATCGCATCGCCGTTGGTGAAAACCAGAATTGTACATGTTCTGCCCAAAGATAACCACATAAAGATAACCGTTTTAGCAATTGACATTTCAGAGGTCCTTGGCACACAATTTGTACCAAAAGGACAAGAAAATGAAACATGTTGACACGTACCGCCGTGAATATTATTCAGAGAAAAAATATCGAGTGGCCCTCGGTCCAAGGTACGTGATTATAAGTTAAGAATTACGCTGCACGTGCATTAGTGTCGATTGTTATAAATTACAGTTTGGCATTAACTGTATCCTTGAATCACACTCCGTAGCGATTAAAGAAATTATTTTCACAACATGGGTGTACGCAAGCACGGCAATTACTGTCGCCAGTCCTTTGTGTGAGATATCAATTTATGGCTGTACTGGTTGAATACATTATGTATGTACTCTTGTCGAACCAGACGTTAAGACATGACAGGGCCGAACACGGGCCACCGCGTCTGAAGAAAATGCATTAGTCATTTTACGACTTTCTAAACAACTGAACCTAATAGAATTATGTTTACGACACGAGTACGACAGTTTTGTTAAGTGTATTCACAAAAATATTGGCACATTTAACTAAGATGAAGAAGAAGTTAAGGTATGCGACGTCAAGGCACCCGACATTTGCACCATCATAGTAAAATACAATGGAAAATATATAAAAAAATAGGCATAAGATTATTGCATTTTATTGACTGCTGTTATAATCTTTTATTCCCAAGGAGTAACTAAAACTAGAAAATGAGAGTAAATGAGTAGTTACCTACCACCTCTGTGGTCTAGTGGTTCGCCAACACGTTTAAAACAGAGGAGGCCAGGGTTCGATTCCCAGGAGGGACATTTGTCGAGTACAAATGTCCCTCCTGGGAATCGAACCCTGGCCTCCTGTGCGTTTGGTTGGTGATAAGGCTTATTTCAAGTCCGCCTGGCTAGCTACCACCATGTCTGACGCCATAGCAACAATTAAAAAAATAGCCAGTTCCTTAGTTTTGTGGGGTGTAGTGTGCTTACCTTACCGTATTATTACCTCCGGCCTCATCGTCACTTAACATCGGGTGAGGTGAAGACCAAGCACTAACCCGTTGTGGATAAAAAAAAATTAAACGACGGAAATATTTTAAGGATCGTAGCACTTTCTTTTATACCTATGAAAGAGGAACAATTCCATCATACATTATTTTGATATCTTTTCAAGGCCGACCGTATAGCATAGAGAACGGCACTAAAAAACAGAAGAAAATAGAAAAAATAAAAGAAATTGCCGTTTTTTTTCCGAACTTCCCCATATTTTTCCTCATAACTTCGCAATTATAATACATTTATTAATTCTGTAAATTGTGTCTTATTTTCTGAATACATTTGCCATATTGTAGTACTAACAATTAAAGACTAATAACATCTTCATTATTTTGTGTGACGCAATCTAACCGTGGTCCAATTTTTCGAAAAAAATAATTGATAAAATTTCGATAAAACTTCATAGTACATCACTATTCAGCATGAAACTGAATGAATCACTGTTCAAAAAAAAGAACAGAGTCCCTTTTTAATTGTTATGTAAACAATCCCACTATAAACATCCTGAGAAGTCCATACACTATCAGTCTCTATCATTGGACGTTCCGCATGAGGAACACAAAAAAATGCGAAGCTATTCCGTCAACGCCCGCCGTGCCGCATTTTGTGTTCCGCATGCGGAACGGTCTGCGTCCAAGGGATATAGGTAAAAAGATGTTTGCAGCGTTTTCGATGCAAGATCCCAGTCGGCTTAATTTTTGCCGACATTTTTATCAATTATCGTCATATTTCTTCCAATTTACATAAAGCCTCAACTTAATATACACCTTCCTCAGGAATCACTATTATTTGATGAAAACCGCATGAAAATCAGATCAGTAGTTTTTAAGTTTATCGCGAGCAGACAGACAGACAGACGCGGCGTGGGACTTTTTTTATAATATGAAGTGAGTATTGGTATAAGACTCATCATCATCATGTCAGCCGCACGACACCCACTGCAGGGTATAGGCCTCCCCTAATGATCTCTACGACGATCGGTCCTGCGCTGCCCGCATCCAGTGGCTTCCCGCAACCTTCACCAGATCGGTATAAAACTGTACAAGCAAAAAGACCTACAGCTTTCTTAGGGCTTTTTCTTTTAGCTTTCCTCTAGTAGAAATCCCCAAAACCAGTACAATGTAAGAACAGTGATAGACGAAACGATTCATTTCAATGAATAAAGAGCTGCAATCAGCAGCTATGTTGAAAAAAAATGCATTTTATCACGAAGCGAAAAGTTTGTTCAATGAACAGATAATTGCCGAAAGACGTAGCGCGTTCTTTTATCGTGAAAAATGCGAAGATTTATTCGCCGATGAAAACTAGCTACTAAAATAATGAACTAGTTTACCAAGAATGTTTCATAATTTGAAATGTTCGCGAGATTTAGACAAAACTTAAACATTTCTGACAAAATCACACAAAAATAGTAAATTGACATACCTATAGTATCCTACTAATATTATAAATGTGAAAGTTTGTGGGTTTGGATGTTTAGATGTTTGTTCCTCAATCACGCAAAAACTACTGAACGGATTTAGTTGGAATTTGGCACACAGATAGTAGATAGCCTAGATTAAAACATAGAATACTTTTTATCCCGATATTCTCAAGGGAACGGGAACCATGCGGGTAAAACCGCGGGCGGCCGCTAGTGATAGTATAAAATTATGGGTTGTGTAGACGGGAATCAAAAGTACCAACGACACAACCAGTTGAGCATAGTAGTTGTGCCTTGGGTCCGGAAGGATCAAACCTTCCTTATGTGCCAACACCCAGGATTTCAGGAAGTGGTCAGGTCAAGCGTGTAGAAAGATATTTTTTTTTAAGATATTATAAGTTCAATCACGGGTCAACCTGCCTGAGCTGACAGTCTTTGCCAACATTACCCATCAACAATATAACCGATGTTGCTGCTACCGATCATAATGACTGTAATTTAAATGAGAGCAACAATAATTAAAATGATAATTAGCATAGCAACTCTCACAAATATGTGAACTATTGTCACGAATGTTGAAAAAGTCAAGTGCGTTCCCACGTTGCGAATTGCGATATAGTATGCGGAGAAGGTCGCGGAGCAGCGCGTGTGACAGACCAACACCTTTGAGCAGTGGTTCTTAACCTTTTAGTGATGAGGGACCATTTGACAAAATTTCTGTTAGATTGGAGCACACCCCGGACACTTCATACAACCGCGCTATTATAAACAGATGACATCATATGACGTTTCTGTACACGCGCAACTGTGTGTGTAAGTCTAGAGGGCTACCGTGCAGTTTGTACTGTATGAGCGGCGTTCACGACGACGCATTGCTTTGAATATCAAAATAAGTTGACTTTTGACAAACTCGACTAAACCGTTTAGGCGCAGAACGTCAAAAGCGCAAAATGTCAAGCCATCGCAAAACGTCAAAAGAGCAGAATGTCAAAAGAGCAAAATGTCCAAAGCGCATAATGTCCAAGGAGCAAAACGTCAAAGGCGCAAAATGTCAAAAAAATTCAATTATGAGATTTACCAACGAACATCCGATTCGGCATCCGAACTCGCGGAGTGGGGTGAGGTAGGTAAAAGATTCTGGGGCGGGGTAGTGAGTGTCTTTTCTGTACGGTAGTACTGATATCTATTCTGTGTTGGAGGGAAAATACAGTACATGTAAGTAAATTAATGAAGGGAAAAATTTTAGGATCACTTCGCGGACCACTTCTGGTGCTTCCAGGGACCACCAGTGGTCCGCGGATCACCGGTTAAGAACCACTGCCTTTGAGTAACCAATTTGTTCGACGAGACAGTCAAGCTTAATCACACAATAATTGATTGGCACATCTGAACGAATCGCCATAAAAAAACGCACCGACACATCATGGGGACTGGACACTGGACTGTAGTACTGTACACAAGTGGCAACTTTGTAAAATTACTTATTTATCGCGCCTTCGAGCACATTTTTCACGGGCGGGTCGTCTTGTGTCAGACTCAGATATTTCTGAATTTACGACTTGCGTGTATAATAATGTAGTTGACATTTTGTTTACATTAAATTTTGTGCGTGGGTAAAACAAAAAAATATTTTTTGCTACATAATTCACTGTCGCTGAATATTTATTTATTTACTAGCTTTCCGCCCGCAGCTTCGCACGCGTGGACTACAGCTTATATCGTGCGGGCCCGTGCCCAGCAGTAGGATAATATGTCCTTCCCCAAGGTTTATCTATAGTACCAAATTTTGTCAAAATCGGTCCAGCGGTCTAGGCGTGAAAATGTAAAACAGACAGAACAATTACTTTCGCATTTATAATATTATATAGTATGGATTTATATCTCAAAATTCTCGAATAGTTGAAACTCGTTTGTTAATGTTATTAATTACTAATTATATTTTTTAATTAGCCCTTAATTAATAGAAAGTGGTAAAACGCGACAAAGAAGCTGAAGCTGTAGGACCAATGTAGGACTTACATTTTCGATAAAAAAGTCAAAAATAAGTAACTCTTACTTCCCACTCATTACTGTCCCTTGATCAGTAAAGAAATAAAGCGAGAGAGCGAGTCAACCAGACGTACATATCCATATTTTGTTTCCAACACGACATATTGAAGTAATCTCGAGATCAGTAGGAAAGTTCTGAGAACGGGAAGCGCGGTCCCGCAGACTTCCTGGCTGGCTTCTGACCCGCCACTCGAGGCCCCGCCCGCGGCCTGCGCGTGCGCCGCGCCCCGTGCGCTCGAGCCTAGCTCACCGTTACATTCCCTACACAGGGGTGTCAAACCAGGGGCCCGCGGGCCGCATCCGGCCACCAAGACATCTCAATACGGCCCGCGACCAGAATCCAGTGCGGATTTTAGATGGCATTCGATGCCACTACGTATTAAAATCGTAAAATAAGAGACCTCGGGTATCTGGATCCTCAAGCTCAAGATAACTCCTTTTTATTACCTTTGTATAAAAATTTAAGTACTTAAACGAAATAAATAAAGATTTTCATTTTTAATTATGAGGCTGGCTGGCCCGCTAACATACCCTAAATCTATAAACAGCCCTTTAGAAAAATGAGTCTGACACACTATACATCTCAATCACTCTTGTTTAACTGTTTACTAATTTTGATATTATTCTATTACTTGCGATTGTCAATACAAAGTGATTATGTTATAAAATTAATTCATTAAATACGAGGGTGGTTTGATAAGTCCATGACTTTGAAAAGAAGAAATACTTTTTTTTTCATAATTTATTTTTGTGTCTTAAAAAGAAACTCCTTAAAGCATCTGTACACTACATTTTTTTTTAAATTCAGCAAAAGATTATTACTTTTGCAAACAAAAAGCTCAAGTTAACTTTTTTAATGACCCTGTCGACCCTCTCGGCGGCACTCATGACATCAAAACTCATCGAATGAAGATGCGAATCCTTCCTATTCTCTAGAATCAACCCCAGTGCGATTTTTTCTCCAACCAAACATGAATAAATGTCTTGATAAACGTATTGGCGGGAAAAAAAATTCATCAAGCCAAAAGGTGATGTCTTCAGGCGATGAAAGAAAAAATAATGGGTTAAAGAGGTAGGAACTAGAGATTGCAAACCGGGCCCGGGCCCGGTGCCCTTTTTGACACCCACCGGGCCCGGCCATTCTTACCGGGCCCGGTCACCGGACCCGGTAGGTAAGAAAACCGCGGCGCGGGAGCGCCAACTCGTAGAAAATTGGTAACACTTACTGGTTTTAATAGCTAAACTTTAAGAAATCACTTAATATTTTGCTTTTGGCAAATAAGAATTTGTTTTATTTATACCAAAGCTACCAAAGTTACCAAAGTTTCTAATCTAAGTTGATAAGACGAGTTTAGTACTTTACTTTAAGCTGCATTATTAGTTGCTTATTCTGATACTTTGTTTTCAAATAGACTCTATAAGGAGTAAAGAGAAAGACCTGCTTGCTTAAACTTATAAAAATTATAATACTAACGTGTCTATTCCGTCCATAAGACAATAAAAGTAATCAATTCTGTATTAAATCAGTGATTTTGAGAATTTGAGTGAGACTGATTATGGTGAATTTTGTCGATTTACTAGTTTGAAATAAATATTAGTTCGTAGCCTTGAATCATTGTCTTTTTCCATTCAAATAAAGCAAATTTTCATAAAGTACTTTAAAGGTTTCATCTCTAATATATCAACCCGGCCGGGTCCGCCGGGCCCGGGCCGGGTTGGCGACCAATGCTACCGGGCCCGGCCGGGTTGAGAAACATACCGGGTTGCAATATCTAGTAGGAACTTCGTTGGACTGAATACGCAGCGCTACAATAAGATTATGCACAGAAATAAAACAAAATATTCCGAAGTGTTACTTATCATCCACCCTCGTATGCTCCGTTACAAATTCTAGTATGTGTATACTTTTTATAATTTGTAAAGTCCATTCGGTTAGATAGTGTCGGTACACCCGCAAGCACTTGTGTCCCTTGTGTTTATTATAATAAAATACGCATACAAATAATACACACAAGCGCGGTGCAAAGAAAATTTTAATGAAATTAATTGAGTATGTAGGTATACGTAAAGTAAAATTAGACCACTATTCTTCATTACTCGAAGTGTCGGAGTCATTATCATCTGTATTTATGATAATAGATACAACATTATCACTTTCCGAGTCGAATTACCAAAATATCGATATTTGAACACAATTTCGATGGACATTGGTCATAATAATTTGTTTACATGTTTTACAAAACACCTGTCTTTTTTTGTTGGTTCACTTAAAGTTTCGTTTTCAAAGGACGAAAAATCATTTTCAGTGCATATATCTAGCAGAGTCAACAAATACAACCTTTCACTACAGCGCCGCCACCAGCGCTTCGATGCAAACTGCCAAAATCCAAATTGACTTGCGGGTGTACGCCGCACGCGGTATCCTTTGTTTATGCGGCGGCATCCTTTGACAAGAAGCGGCACGTGCAAAGGCGGCGCGATAAAAGGGCGACACTATCTAAACGAATGGACTGTACATTACCCTTTTCTCGACTTATAGAAGTTATAGAAGTCTTATTAAAATAATACTCTTGTTTAGGTGTTTTTAAGTACTTAGCTATTTTGATACATAATACAGCCCCCTGATTTTGTAACTTTGTTGCAATAAAATCTGACAGAAATCGCAGTTACATTGCTGCTTTAGTAAGAACCAATGTAACAACTATCTTACTTAAAGCAGCAATGTAACTGCGGTTTCAATTGAGAATTATTAGCAACATGATACATAATCAGGGGGCTGGTTAGTGTATTTATGTATTATGCTGTAAAGCAAAGCCTTCAGGATACTAACTACCCTTGTAGATATCCTCTGTTTTTTTTATTAACGAAATATAATGTGGAAAACATGGTTAATGGGTCAATTTAGGGCATTTTAAATACCTAATGGAGAATTTCTGAAAAAACGAATTGTCCGAATATGATTTAAGGAATAAGCTCCCACAATAATAGAAAAAAATGGTTAAGACATTCCCCATTAGGAACCAAAACATGTGTAATGTAAATTAATATTCAATTCACAGATAGGGGAACTAATGTGGATCGGGCCATCCCTATCTGAATATGCAACAGCGGCGCCACCCCGGCAAAAAAAAAATACCGTGTAAATGCACAATTTATAAAAATTTCAAGCTTATGGCCCCCTTGCACAATATCAATAGTTATTTGTAAACACACAAACTTGATGATAGATAATTTACTGTGGTTTTTCTGGACGAAAAGCAAGACGGCCGTTTTTGACGTTTTTCATCACCAACCAAAACTGCAATAAAGTCAGGCACGTATATTTTACTGCCATCTACATAACACCGCCTGAACTGTAGTGAACGATTGCGCGCCATCTGGCGAGTCACCCAACTATTGACTCATTCAACGTTTCATCGTTCGTCAAAAACATGTTGTAGGAAATCTATAAACACTACACAGATGGCGTTACTATACTAATGCGACCAACAAAATGGGACGCAATAACAAATTTTCGAGTTCAAGGAATATTGATGCATCAGTTGTGTGGCATAGTAATGTTACAATAGTAATTAGACATTTTATGAACGAAATTACAGAATTTTATAATTCATTATTTCAATAATGGATTTTTCCTTCTTATTACTGTCATTTCGATCACCATAAGTCGAAAATCTGCCCCCTTTAGCATGACCGACTAAACACGATATAGGTATATAGCGTGATATAGCATTTTATCAACACCCAACTCAGGCCCGCCGCTAGCTGTTTGAGCGCCCGCGTGCAAGAGACCAATTTTGCCGCCCCCTACTGAATATTACGTAATTGATCTGGCGTCGTAGCTAGGTTAGGGGCTGGCAAGGGGGGGCGTCTGCCAGGGGCGCAACCCTCAATTTGCTGACCCATAGCTAGAAAATACTCTATAAGTCTTAGGACGCAAAATCCAAATCTTGCCAGGGGCGCTCATTATCCTAGAAATTAGTTTTGGGGCGCAAAATTCAAATCTTGCAAGTGTCGCTCAAGATCCTAGAAATAAGTCTTGGGGCGCAAAATTCAAAACTTGCCAGGAGCGCTCATATCATGACCCTTCTTCGACCCTAGCTTTGACGCTTGGATCGGTCGATTTGCCGCCCCCCTAGACGTGCCGCCCGCGTGCGGTGCACGCCTTGCACGCCCGCTTGCGGCGGGCCTGACCCAACTGTCAAAATATTGCTATATCATATCGTGTTTTGGTGGTCATGCTAAGGGGGCTGGATGAGAACAAAATGTAATAATAAGTACAACATACCTGTCACGATCTCTGCTTCTACTTCTTTTCCTGTAGGAGCCCTCCCTGGCGCTGTCGTCGAGGCGCCGCCGCTTGGCCTCGTACGAGCGGGACCGCGACCGCGAGTGGGACGGGTAGTGCTTCCTGCGAGTACGCGGCATCTACAAATACAACCAACCACGTCACCAAACATAATAGTCTAACAAACCGACAGAAAGGACATCATCCATTTTGGTCCAAATGTGAAAGCGCCGGCCAAAAAGCAAAAGTGCTTTATTCTGACTGATAGATTTTGTCCACTTAAGTATTTCTTATTATGGAACCGAAAGCTGTAGCACCGCTGTACTTGATTTTAATTGAGTTCAAAAAGTCTGTTTTTCATACATTTTGTCACAAATGTGAAGCGGTGCTACAGCTTCGGTGCCATACTAAAAAATGCCTAGATGGACAAAATCTTTCAGAATAAAGCATGTTTGTCTTTTAGGGCCAGCACTTTCATATTTGGACCAAAAATGTATGAAACGTGGATGATATCCTTACTGCTTCTTTCCAATCCTCAAAAGATATAGAAAGAAACAGTCCACATTCTGTCACATGAGCGGTTGTTAGCAGTTGATGCATGTGATGTGTACCATTGCCATGGTTTTGCTGTATGCTGTTAAAGCAAAATGTGGAAGACAATTAGATAACCAATGGTGATTACCAATTTTTTCTGAAAACATTAGCAGTTATGCAGAGCAGCTTAGTTAAGAACGTATCACATCCCTTTAAGACGATTTGTGTCCTCATCATAATTAAATCTATTGCTCGCAAAGTACATAATGTATCGAAATTAAAATATACAGATTTAAGCTAGGGTTCTATAGTTTATTTACAAATAATAACCTCTGTAAAATATAGTTTGTTGTATTATTAGGCTAAACAGCAAAAAGTGGCCACATCTGCCTACTACTACTACAAGGAACTATATTTTACAGAGATTATTGTTTGTAAATAAACATAGAATAATACATAGAACATTAGCTTAAAATGTTTGAATTTTTAATATATTATGTATTTGGCGAGCAATAAATTTAACCATGAGACCGTTTTCACATTATCCGATACGATATCGGTATCGGACAATGTGAAAGACAGATACATATTTCATACATTTTACTTACCTCCGATATCGTATTGGCGGCCGATACCGATATCGTATTGGATAATGTGAAAACGGTCTGATAAGGACGCCACTGTGAGGAGACTAATCGCTTTAAATGCAAGTTCAGTTGGTATGTTATGATAGAGATTATGGCAAGATCAATCAGTTAAGATGTGATTGTTTCAATATGATTTAATTAACTGATGGCTGACATGTGGTAGAAAGGTTTAAAACTAAATCTAGTTTGTTTTAGGTAGAGAATTTTCTGAGAGCATTGATTAAGTACATAAATCTGAACATAAAATAATTTACTCCTGTAGACAAACATAAAAAAATACAAATTAGAAAAACTGAAAGTATTATTTATAGCTAGAACAGCCTGTTCGTATCTACACTCAGAAGCACAATTCCGCCCACCCCCATTACTTTCATACAAACATGATCTCTTTACAGTTGCATAACCAAAAAAGTTGATATTGGTATTAAATCGGTTGGCACGACTTAACTAAATTGACAGGACTAAACATAATTGTTGCATTCTGTTCTTGTCTTTTCAATACAGAAAGACGAGAAAACTAAATTTAGTTTAGTCCTGTCATTTTAGTTTAGTCGTTGCCAACCAAATTGACACCATTAGCATAGCAATGATTTATATTATGTTGAAACGATAGATTAGACGGATGTTCACTTTGCAAATAAGAATGCCAAAAAAGTAAAGACACATCTACTTTTTTTAAAAAGAGGGAAAGTAAAGTATTTTTTTTAATGTTCCATACAATGTTACATGATTTTAATATGATGCATTGTTTTATTGCATTTTTGAGGAAATTGAGACGGTTTTGTAGCTAGTTCAAAATGTTTATTGAACAGATGGCAAGCCATTTAGACAATATTCTTTTTGTAGTTAATTGTGCCTCCAAGTGTATTTTCAGCATGAAACAGGATAAAAGTAAATTAATGGATTAAAATAATTATGAATAAAAAGCGTTCTTCTATCAGCCTTTTTTTGATGTTCCCACTGCTGGGGCACAGGCCTTCCTTATGGGTGGTAAGGAGGATGGGCCATAACCCACCACGCGGGCCCAGTGCGGATTGGTGGGTGTTAACGACTGCAAATGCAGCCGGGACCAACGGCTTAACGTGCCTTCCGAAGCACGGATGAGCTCGAGATAATAAATTTTTGGTCACCCATCCCATGACCAACCCTTGCGAACGTTGCTTAACTTCTGCAATCGCTGGGCCAGGCGCTAAACCACTGCGCCACCGAGCTCCTCATTAAAAAATCCTCCTCATTAAAAAGCGTTAAACATTAGTAATTCAAATGAATTCAATATATGAAAAATTCCATGAACATTAATATTTAGAAGAAATCCTGAAGCATAAGCCAATTCCTGCAATAATAACCAACCATGCACATATGTTTACCTGTCAAAAACAAAATATTTAGCTGAAAATCTCTTTAAATATGGTAACAATGGGAATGTTAAGAAACCTAAAGCATCATAATTCCTATATTGTTTGCTGCACTAAGCTAAGTAAGGCTTGTTAACAACAAAATGTGCTTCAGTATATTCTTTACATCAGCAAACAATATTGTAATGAAGAAGTCAAAATAACCAGCAAACTAAAATCTATGGAATAAGCATTCTGCTCAAAAAATGGCACCACACGAAAAGTACAACTAAGTGGATAGATCCAAAAAATAAATAAATTAAAAAAATATTATAAACACGACTGCCCTGCCAAAAACGAACTAAAAAGTTAAACAACAAGTGTCATTGCAGTCGGGGGACCTTATTATGGAACAATTTTTGATCAAAGAGGTCCCCCGACTGCAATGACACTTGTTGTTTAACTTTTTAGTTCGTTTTTGGCAGGGCAGTCGTGGTTATAATATTTTTTTAATTTATTTATTTTTATTTCACACATTTTAGTGACATATTATATAGTTTTGGAATGTGCTCATCAAGGCAAAATTTTTTTTCTTCTATTATTACAATACTAGCTTCCGCCCGCGACTTCGTCCGCGTGGATATTAGAGAAAATCCTTAGGGAACCTTCAACCAGGATCCGACCAACCGTTTTATACGCGATTAGGCGGGTCCCCACCAAGCGCGCTGCCTCGCGAGGCAAAACATTTGCGACGTGTGACAGGCCTCGCACGAGGCTGCGCGCTTGGTGGGGACCCGCGTAATCGCGTATAAAACGGTTGGTCGGATCCTGGTTGAAGGTTCCCTAAGGATTTTCTCTAATATCCACGCGGACGAAGTCGCGGGCGGAAGCTAGTTTATTACAATAATCAGAATTAGGTCCAGAGATATTAAGAGTATCACGTTCCCGTTTCTTTACTCTTTCCCGTTTCCGTCCCCGCCCCCGTTCCCGTTCCTGTTCCCGTGTCCGTCCCCGTCCCCTTGGGCTGAATCATGTCCACCGTGTTGGACTTCAAAACAAATGTCATTTTCGCATTCCTCATCCCATAAAACCTCAAGAACGACATCCACATCGGCTTTCATGTTTACTTACCCCATTTACCCCCTAACGGATGATTTTCAAAATAAGAAAATATGTGTTTGCCTATTTATTTTTAGACATGCTCCTACGAATTTTTAAGCTGTAAACTATGTAATGTCTATTTTATATTATTTTTCCATATATAATTTGTACCCCATTTTCACCCCTTTAGCGGTTAAATTGGACTTCAAAATTAATGTCATTTTCGCAATCACCATCCCATAAAACCTCAAGAACGACATCCATATCGATTTCTACGTTTACTTAGCCCATTTACCCCCTAAGGGGTTGATTTTCAAAACCACAAAATATATGTTTGCCTATTTATTTTAAGACATGCTCCTACGAAGTTTTAAGTTGTAATGTCTATTTTATATTGTTTTCAATACCAAATTTAAATCCAATTTTCACCCCTTTAGGGGTTAAATCATGTCGACCGTGTTGGACTTCAAAATAAATGTCATTTTCGCAATCTTCATCCCAGAAAACCCCAATAACGACATCCATATCGATTTTTAGGTTTATTTACCCCATTGCACCCCCATTTCATCACCATGGGGGTTGAAATTATACCAATACAATATGCGTTGCGTTAGATTTCCATCCATAAGCCTAAATTACAAATCTAGCGATTTCTACTTCAAAAATGAAGGATTATCTTCTAAACACAACTTCATCCCCCTTTTCACCCCTTTGGGGGTAGAATTTTGAAAAACGCTGAGACACGTATTTATTTATTTTCAATCATCAGCCTAAACACAAAATTTGAAGATCCTAGCTTCAAAACTGAGGGACTTTCATACAAACTTTCATCCCTTATTTCATCCCCTTAGGGATGGAATTTTCAAAAATCCTTCCTTAGTGGATGCCTACACTGTATAAAGTATCTGTGTGCAAAATTTCAAGTCTCTAGGTTCAGCGGTTTGGGCTGTGCGTTGATATCTCACTCAGTCAGGACTTTGAATTTTATATATATAGATGGGCATCAAATGAAAGATTTGATGCCCATATTGTAATAATAGAAGAAAAAAGAATTTTCATTCACATTTGAAAATGGCATCGTACAGTCGCTATTATGATTTTTTCTAAAAAAAAATATAGCCAGTGTCACTCGGGATGCTGTAAGGATTCTAACGATACCCCATTTATCCAAATCAGTTCAGGCATTTAGAAGTTATGGTGGAATAAAGAAACTCATATACCCACAAACATACATGAACCCTGAACACATATACACTCTTTTTGCTTTGGGCAGTCGTGTAAAAAATGCTGGCATTTAATTATGCAGCACATAGCGTCTTAACACTGGTTGCTTATTAAGCGACCATAATTTGTGTACTCATAGATATTTTCTATACTTAAATGAAAAAATAAGATACGTTTTTTCTGCATCTTTTTACTGCCTTCTTTGCATCTTTTACACCATTTGACTATAAAGGACATCATTTCTAATAAACTTTCTCTTTCTATCTTTTGTCTACAATACAAACTGCAATTTATTGAAAAGAACACTAACATCAATCACCGGGTGCGTGGCTGGCCCAACTAAAGCTCAGCGGGATGTACTTTTTCTGCCACGTGGTGCCATTTTTTAAGCAATATTTGTTTGCAATTACACCTCCATAGATTTTAGTTAGATGAAAATAACTCATGAATTGTAATAAATATTGAGTACCTATCGACAATACGTTTCAATCTTATTGGCAGCAGCTGTGAAGTTAGCTATGCGCGCAGCTGTGCCCCATCACTCTCTCTCAGCCGTTTACATCGAAATTGTGTTCTGCACATCATCTCAAGTGATGTTCGGACAGGAAATAAGTTTAAAACGCATTATACCTACTATGGAGCATGCTGATTAATTAGGTATTTCTCTAAAAAATTACAGATCTTAACTGGATATGAATGATTAAATATTTCTGGAAAGGAATGTTATAAAGAGTAACAGTTAATAATATACATTCATTTCACAAAAACTAACTTCAAAATTAGACACCAAGGTCACAACAAACTATGAATAAAATGAGATTTATGAATTTCAGTTATTTAGTTAGCTAAAATGTGTAATAAAAACTGAGTTAGTATTAAAACTGATTGTATGGACAAATAATTTTTTTGACAGGTTCACATACAATTAGGAAAGTACTTCGGGTACTTCCACTTACCATAACAAGGATATCAAAACTCGTATCCAAGCAGTTTAAGCTGAAAAACATAAATTATTTAGACCATTGGCGGATGCGCAAAGGATTCTATTGAGGAGTATTCGGTCAGTTCTAATCAACAGGGAACTAAAGTCATGCAAATGAGCCTTTCTGGGGTACTTGGATAGGTACAATTATTATTATATCAAGGTGTCTTGATTATCTTTTTGGATGTTGTATCTTTGAATCCAATAGTTGTTCAATAACTACGTCAAATAAAGATATTATACCTAGTTATTGTATTGATTTGATCACAATATTAAATAAGTAATAAAGAATTCCATGCGAATTTAACTATACACAATTTTACAAATAACAAATTCGTGTGAGGAGAAAAACAGTAGCTTCTACTACTTATTGAGTGATGAAATTATGATAATCTAGCTAGAGCATCCTAAAACTAATCCAGCGCCAGCTGTGTGAAAGACGTATATCAATCAAGGTTTTGTGTAAAAGTAAGGAATTTGTACATCTTAGGTAAATGTAAGCATCCTTCATAGGTTGCTTTCAATAATGTCCTGTATTGTATGTTTCAGATCTCAGTATAATACTGGAGATTACAGCTGATAGAGGCAATTTTGGCCATGGAACAAGTACTATAAAATGTCAATAGTTATTTACATTTCACACGCTGACGCCATGTTGGTTTCTACGACCAGTGGAGCCCTAAAAGCAGCCAACTACAATAATCCAATTTTTAGACTTACCCTCAATTCACGTAAATATTTCAATTTACACCAAAGAAGTTGAGTAAAATTGGTAAGGCAGTTCCAAGTCCGTGATGCAGAACCTTGAATAATGCTTCTTCGCAATAAAGGCCCGAACATCGATCCAAATCCAATACAGCTTGTTGGTTGGTTGAATTTTATGATGGCGTAAAAGTAGTGCGACAGATATCTCTCCTCTGTCAAGAAAGTACTCTTTAATGTAAATCTCATATTTTAATATAAATTATTGTGTTTAATATATAGAAATACAAAAACCACTATAAAATATTATTTTTGTTTGTAATAAAGTAGATAAGTTCTAAAATTATAAGAGAAAAATATATATTTACTGAACAAGAGCGGAAAGGGAAAAGCTAAGCAAGCCATTGCCAGTACGCGCCATCATTGACAAAGGCTGCGTTCCGCATAGGGACCGACCGAACCCATTTTTCGCCGAGAACCGAGCCGCGACCGAGAACGAGAATAAAAAACAGCTCGGCCGAGCGAGACCGAGACCGAGATTTTTGTTTTTTTTTAATGTTACTATAAAAAGGCGAATATTGATGAAAAAACACATTTAAAATTATCAAAAATCTTTATATAACTTATCATAATAGCGCTAGGTGTGCGCAAAAAAAAAACCGCAAATCGATATACAGCAAAGTTTAGTACACGTATACTTGAGGTCAAAACAATATTTTGGACCAGCAGTTCTTGAAAATTCTTTCCTTATGAGAGGAGCTGTGGTGTCATCTTTTTTGTATAGGGAAACATTTTTTTTCTAAAACTTATCGTGAATGGTATCGAATAAAAGAACTTTGCTAAGCCGGTTCTAAAAATATATCATATCAATACATTTCAGCCACTTGTTTTAAATGAAATCAAAAATCATTTTCAAAACATTCTCGGCTCCTTCAGATCCGATGTGGTTAAGTAATTTTTTGTAAAATACACCTTAAAATGTATGTAATATCCTAATGTCAAACCCCAAAAAAGCAATTTTGAAAATATTTACATTTAGTATTTTTTTTAAATGTTTGCTCAAACTTATGGTATTTTTTGAAAATGATTTGTGCTGAAATGTAATTCTGAAGATGCTGATATATATTTTTAGAAACAGCTCAGAAAGCCCTTTCATTCGATATCACACGCTATAGGTTTCATATCAAAATTTTTTATATCATTCATATGATGCACTTTGTTAAAGATTTGTAATCATAAAAAATAAAAATAAAAAAATTAAGGGATTAATAATAAAAAAAAGAATATCTTCATATTTCAATTACATACCTACGCTTAGCTACACGATATTTAATTAATTAAATAATTATTATCTGAGCGTGACTTTGTCCTCGCAGACAAACTTAGCAATAAGTTTTGTGAGTCTATGTTCAAAAATATATTGTATTGTCTTTTAAATAAATAAATATTCATATCGTATGTGACAACGCGATCCAGCCGAAACGATTATAGTATAATAATAACGATTGGACCCTAGATGCCACCTTGGGTCAAAAAGATACCTTTTCGATCTTCTTGCCGTTCAGAAAAGTGAGGGGTTCCTTTGTATTCGCAGTAAGGCAACTATATATCCACCTTACCTTACTTTTCTCCGTATTCTTCAGCTCACAGCAGTTGTATTCCTTCAGAGGAACGGTGGGGGCCCCAAGTGGTTCACGAACAGCACTCCAAACCGCACTTTCACGCACTCGAATGTTTGGAAAACGATTATATAGATGCTAGCACACAGGACAAATGCAATTATTATGAATTTCGAACACACTCCGAATTTTATGGTTTCCGAATTTTATAATTTTCAATGCAATGATGATGATGTGTCGCGGGGACCGGCGTACTTTCTAGTGTCTCTCGCCAGCCAATCAGAGGGCGGAAAAGTGGATATGCTTTTAGTGAGCGTTGCATTACTGCTGCAGCAAACAACCACTCACAAGGCAGCGGGAATATTTGAATTTCGAATTTTAGCTTAAGTTGAAAGTTAGAAAGTTTGATTTGAACGATTAGTGAACATCGAATCTGTAAAAACCCAAAACTTGAAATATTTTAAAAAGGCCTTTTGGTTTAATTTTAAACAAGTATCTAATATGTAACGATGTGATATATTTTAAGAACAGGCTCGGAAAGCTCTTTAATTGGATTGGATACCACGCACGATAGGCTGTAGAAAAAAAATCCCATACAAAAAAAACTCCTTTCTCTTAAAAGAATTTTTAAGAACTGCCGGTCTAAAATATTGTTTTGATCTCAAGTATACTTGTACCAAACGGCTATGCTGTTGTAGATAGATTTGCGGTTTTCCATTGATTTTGAGCTCGTACGCCAACCACTATAAAAAACAATTAAAATAACATTACATTTATTTGTAAAACTAAATTAGGTACCTACTGTGTGTACTACTACTACTATGTATACTACTATGTGTACGTATACTGCCCGGTACGTAACTTGGTAGGTAAAAGATGCGCAGTAGCTACAAACACTAACTCGGCGCAAGTTTTGTCTCATCTTTGTCTTGCCAAGTTATATGCCGGCACCTATATGTGTTCCCTAAAAGGTTTATGAGGAAAGGTGTTCCCGAAAAGGTAAATGTGTTTTTCTAATAAAATAATGATTAAAAAAACCTACTACAAGTCAACAACAAATTAGCAAATGACTGAAATCAACAATTTTGATTTGATTTGATAAATTACAGTGAGGGATGCGTCAACGTATGCCCTTTGGCATGCGTAACAGCGGTAGTTCCAATGACGCATGCCTCAGCGATGAAAAAAGTGCAAGACGAAATCGCACAAGTGTAATCTCAGGCCTACGTAAGTACCGTCATACCATACCCTCCATCTTTGCCCGCTTTTTTTACATTTTTGAAGATTGTGAAAAAAGTATGTACCGTAGAGATACCTGAGTCACATATTTCGTTTTCAGAGATAAAGTAGAATAGAATAGAATGGTTCCAAATAAGTATTTCTAAGCAGTTTCTTTAAAAAATGGAGTTAAAGAGGTGGGCTAAGTTATGCGGCAATGTGCCCATCTTAGCCCACCGCGAATTGTGAAGCCATTTTAACACTTACGGTTCTGATATTAAGACCCAAGGTGCCCTATGAGACAAAGATGCGATCTACATTTTAAATACTTAAAAAAACCCCTTACATTAAGAAAAAATTAGGTGGGCAATGTTGTGTACACAATTTCTGAAATATTCATACAAAAATTAATTGTGGCTAGGGGTGTCAAAATGTAAAATAAAAAACAATAAGTATGAACATTTTATACACTTTTAATATGAAACCTCGGGAACTAATCAGTCATAAAACTAAAGTACAAACATCGTTTAGTTAGGTACAATTAAAAAAAACCCCTAGGTAAGTTACCTACCTATAAAAATCTTAACAATAATATAATCTAATTGAGAACCTTCTTTTTTGGAGTCGGTTAATAAAAAGTGTCAGCCCTAGTGCATTTCAACCTGTGGGCAATATTGGGCCGGCTTGAACGGACTTTTACTACCTAACATTACCCAGCGTCATAACTTGCGAAATATGCGTCCTATATGTGTGTAATCAAGCAACTGATCCTCATTTTTAACCTGTTTTTAGACACAACAAGCATTACTACGTATTTCCACTCCTTCTATCACCTCTCTAAAAAGTTTCCGGCAAGAAAATTTGCACCACTTTTACACGTCCAACTTTAACACCTTATGGTGAGACACTAATTGAGGTTATGAACGTCACATGCATTCAGTGTTGCCATATAATACTTCAAAAATATACTAAACAGTCAAAAATCACCATAAATGGAATATTTTTCTGGCAATTTCAATTTAAAGTTAAATTTTGTCGTTGGGCAAAAATAGGACAAAAGGGCAAAGATGGAGGATATGACGGTAGGTACTAATAGGCCGAGATTCTCGGCCATATTGGCCGAGACCGACCAAGATCACGACCGACCGAGATCACGATCTCGGTCGGTCCTAACCGCATAGCAATAATTTCGATAACGGCGTTTCCACGTTTACAACGCTCACGCGCGGTCCTCATTTGATATCGCACTTAGGTCCGTATTATAGGACGAGACTCAAGCACTGCTTGCTGCTTGAGTACAGTTAGAAAGGGATGGTGCTATTCATCGCATATAGCGCCATCCCTATCTAACTGTACTCAAGCAGAGATTTGAGTTTGAGTTTGATTCTGTAATACGTTAAAGCCAGCACGCGTAGCATGACCAAAATCGAGATAAGATTCGACTCACAGAACAATGGCTTGTCTACACCGAAAGCCAGCACGCGTAGCATGACCAAAATCGAGATAAGATTCGACTCACAGAACAATGGCTTGTCTACACCGAAATGTCACTATTGTCGGGTTGAGATCGAGATACTCATGCTCGCACTTTACAACCGTAGACTCGCATTGTTCTTTGTCGTGGCCTAATGTCAAAAGTCGACAAACACGAGCTTTTGTCTTCAACTGACATTAATTTGACAGTTGAGTGGGAGAAATTTGTCTACCACCCTTCGAGTGATCGAGAAAGATTTGTCGACTTATTTTTTTTTCTGAGTTTTTAATTTCGCAATAAAAATAAATCTAAGCTGTCCGTGTTTATATTTTATTAAGGTAAGAAGAGAAGTTACAGCACAAACGACAAAAACAGCTGTCCGGGAAGAAAAAAAATGAAAAATTGTATTTAAGTAATTCTTTTTTATTATAAAATTTATAAAAAAAGAAATATAATAAATATTTACTAGTAGTAAATAACGAATAAGTATTTTTTATTCTTAAACTTTTTCATAAATTTTATAAATTAAAATAATACAATAAATAATTTATTGTAAAAAGGTACCTACATATTCAATAATATTGTTTCCTAATATTACACTTTTTCCCTTCAGTATTTTTTTTACTTTTATTTTACTTAATTTTAATTTATTAACTTAAAAACGTAAATTAAAATTATTTTCATACATTGATTTCAATATTTATTACTAAATTAACCACTGAGCAAGTAATCACTACGTTTTAATTAACAAGTGCGTTGGTCTGTGTCATCTTTTCAAAAATCTTTCAATAAAAGGAAGGCAAACGATTTATATCCATACGGCTATATTTAACTCGGTTTTAAGAGTTTTGCGTCGTGAAACATTAGCGTATAGTTGGCAGCCTCACCATGGAATTAGAAGGTTTTGACTAGGTCAAAAAATTGTTAATAAATAGTGAACTCTAGCATATAAATAGTGATACTATGATTCAAAAGATATTTGAGTATCTTGGTGAGGCTGCAAACTTGACGTCAAGTTGGCAGACACCTTAAGAAATACAGTTTGTATCAATATGATTTATATGCCAAAAAATTGTTAGAAAATAGTGAATCGTATATGCAAAATTTCAATAACATTGCTTCAATACAAGCCGAGATATTACGGTCTCTAAGTGGACTGCTAACTTGACGTTTCAGGCGATAGCGATTCCAGAGAAAAGGGTACAAGTTTTAAACAAATAGATATATCAAAAAATTGTTAGTGAAATTGTGATTCCTACGATATAAATAAATCAAGAATTCTTCATTGCTATTTTCTAAAAATTGAATGTTAACTTTTACATAACACTCTGAATAGGCTGTCGATCAATACTGAACTTTGCTCCACAGTAATGAGGTTCAAACTTTATTGCAATCATGAGGTGAGTAATATCAAGCAAAAAAGTGAGATTTATATTTTTTCTTCCAACTATGCTTTAATTTCATCACAATCACACTAAAAACTCAGTACAAAGCGAGTCTTTAATGCTGTAGGTAGAGCAATAAAAATGTATGAAATTTCATTATTGCAGTTTTTTTTAGTCGCACCAAAAGGTGCCAATCTCAATGGATTAGCTCTATTCAGCCAGCCGATATCAATACTTTTTTTACGTACGTATTATTTGTTTCTATCCTACTTGTTCCAAATTTAAAACTCTTAACCTTACGTTTAATAATTGTTCAAGCATAGCTTTTAATTTCAATAATTAAACTTCTATTATAACTGTTTGATATGAGTTTCTTTTATCTACTATTCCTATATGTAATAGTTGAAAGAAAAGCAGATTATGCACCTCGCCTTAAGTAATTTATATTGCCCTCGTGCCTGTTAGATTAGAGCCCTCGCTAACGTTTGGGCTCTCAATCAGGCACTCGGTGCAATAATAAATTACTTGGTGCTCGATGTAATAATCTACTATTAGCCATGTCCTCCAATTATTATTACACTTGTTTTATTAATTAAATGTTAGTATCAAACAATAACGATATTCATTAATAACAATAATATTCATAACAATAACGCCATCTCTCGGAAAAGATTGTCAATTTCTTAGTTATAATTTAACGTTAGGTGCCTATTTATGTATTAGGTATTATTTTATTATTTTTGAAATTCAAAAAGGCAAATCATAGCGTGCCAACCCTATGTTAACCCAATGTTAACCCTAAATTACACTTTTAGTCGTTGCGTCAACTGTCTAGTTATACAAACACGGTCTTTTGCGCCAAAAATAAAGGCGATGATCGACTGTATAAAGACTACTCTTTAGGCTGTGGTCAATGCCCTACTCTTAGTTCAATATTATTAATTCAGGAGAAACTATTAATATTTTCTACTTATATTACTTCCTACCTACTCACATACCAACTTCTACTCATTTTACTATAAATCTCACCAAATAATAATAATAATATCTTTATTCTACCTAATAAACAAGTACCTAACGTTAAATTATAACTGAGAAATTGACAATCTTTTCCGAGAGATGGCGCTATTGCTATGATTGTTATTAATGAATATCGTTATTGTTTGATACCAACACTTAATTAATAAAACAAGTGTAATAATAATTGGAGGACATGGCTAAAAATATAAATCTCACTTTTTTGCTTGATAGTACTCACCTCACGATTGCAATAAAGTTTAAACCTTATTACTGTGGAGCAAAGTTTAATATTGATCGACAGAGGATTATGTAAAAGTTAACATTAGATTTTTTGAAAATAGCAATGAAGAATTCTTGATTTATTTATATCGTAGGAATCACAATTTCACTAACAATTTTTTGATATATCTATTTGTTTAAAACTTGTACCCGTTTCTCTGAAATCGCTATCGCCTGAAACGTCAAGTTAGCAGCCCACTTAGAGACCGTAATATCTCGGCTTGTATTGAAGCAATGTAATTGAAATTTTGCGTATACGATTCACTATTTTCTAACATTTTTTTGGCATATAAATCATATTGATACGAACTGTATTTCTTAAGGTGTCTGCCAACTTGACGTCAAGTTTGCAGCCTCACCAAGATACTCTAATATCTTTTGAATTATAGTATCACTATTTATATGCTAGAGTTCACTATTTATCACTATTTATTAACAATTTTTTGACCTAGTCAAAACCTTCTAATTCCATGGTGAGGCTGCCAACTATACGCTAATCGTGAAACGTATAGAAAGGAACGCCCTTTAAGAGAAATGATGGAAATAATTATAAATATTTACTAGTGGCAACATTATTCTTCTCGAGCTCGAGAGAGCTTTGTCTACGGAAGTGAAAGCTTTTGTGAGTGTCTCTTTATCTTAGAACTTATTAAAAAATAAGTATCATGTTTAAACTAAATCATTTCGAATCATTTCAGATAATTTCGACGTTTATTGATGTTGAAATAAAAATATTATATTTTAAAACTCATATTTGTATTAAAAGACATAAAAAGGTTGTGAAATTCTGAGAGCGAGTCCCACCACTGTGCTCAGCAATCTAGAGGGTCGAGACGACAAGTCTTCGTAGACAAGAGTCCCGTTTGCTCATGCTACGCGTGCTGGGCTTCAAATACCATTAAAAATAGTAAAAAAAAATAACGTTAAAAATGGAAATAAATAACGGTAAAATTAATAACGTTAAACATAATTTGTCGTTATTTTTTCGTTCTTTGATAACGTTATTATGTAACTGTATAAAAATATTTAAAAGCAATGTGTAATTGACGTTGACACCGCCGTGACGTGATCAGTCTCTGCGGTAGGTACTAGGTAGTAGAGGTATAAATACGCAATATTTATAAAATTACCGTTAAAAATAACGTTATTTTTTAACGTTATCGACATTAATTTAACGTTATATTAAGGTTATGTTATTAGGTATCGTTAAAAAAATAACGTTATCAAGGAATCATATTGACGATAACGTTACGTAACGTTATTTTTACTGTTAATTAGTAACGTTATAAAGGCCTGCTTAAAGCCACGATTACAAATCCCGTAGGCTGATTATCTAAATAAAAACTGGCCAAGTGCGAGTCGGACTCGCGCATTAAGGGTTCCGTACCAAAAAATGGCAAAAAGACACTTTTGTTGTATGGGACCCCCCTTAAATATTTATTTTATTCTGATTTTAGTATTTGTTGTTATAGCGGCAACAGAAATACATCATCTGTGAAAATTTCAACTTTCTAGCTATCACGGTTCATGAGATACAGCCTGGTGACAGGACAGACAGTCAGACAGACGGACAGCGGAGTCTTAGTAATGGGTCCCGTTTTTACCCTTTGGGTACGGAACCCTAAAAACTATTTAGCGACCGGTTTCATTCGACATACATTGCTACTTTTCTTTGGTATGTTTTTTTTTACCCAAAAAGAAGTAGTAATGTATCATATTCATCTGTCAAATGAAACCAGTCGCTAAATACTTTCTATTTAGATAATCAGCCTACGGATCTAGCATCCTAGTTAGGAACCAATAAAATTGGTTCCAAACTAGGATGCTAAATCGGCGTATGTAATCGCGGCTTAAATTGACAAAATCGATGAATGCGGACCGCTAGTAAGCGCGCTCACATTTTATTCTAACCTCAAATACAAGATGGAATAATTGCTAGAAACTATTTTTGCTCTCCAAAGCTATGATAGTGTTGAAGAACATTTGATTATTGAGTCGTGTGCATCCAACCTCTTTTTTTTCATTAGCCGCCTTTTTTGATAAGCTCAAAATTAATATTACCAAAATACTACCAATATAATGCTCTATCCTTTTGTTGTGAAGTGAGGAAAAGCTCCTTCAGTAACGAATCCTATATTTTTAGGGTTCCGTACCCAAAGGGTAAAAACGGGACCCTATTACTAAGACTCCGCTGTCCGTCTGTCAGTCTGTCTGTCACTAGGCTGTATCTCATGAACCGTGATAGCTAGACAGTTGATATTTTCACAGATAATGTATTTCTGTTGCCGCTATAACAACAAATACTAAAAAACCTGCCAAGTGCGAGTCGGACTCACGCACGTAGGGTTCCGTAGCAAAAAACGACAAAAAATCACGTTTGTTGTATGGGAGCCCCCTTAAATATTTATTTTATTCTGTTTTTAGTATTTGTTGTTATAGCGGCAACAGAAATACATCATCTGTGAAAATTTCAACTGTCTAGCTATCACGGTTCACGAGATACAGCCTGGTGACAGACAGACAGATGGACAGACAGACAGACAGACAGACAGCGGAGTCTTAGTAATAGGGTCCCGTTTTTACCCTTTGGGTACGGAACCCTAAAAACAGAATAAAATAAATATTTAAGGGGGGCTCCCATACAACAAACGTGATTTTTTTGGTGTTTTGTGCTCGCTATTAATAACGACTGCAGGTAGACAGTTGAAATTTTCACAGATGATGGATTGCTATTGCTGCTAAAACAAGAAATACTAAAAACAGAAAAAAAATAAGGGGGTCTCCCATACAACGTGATTTTTTTGCTGTCTTTTGGTACGGAACCCTTCGTGCGCGAGTCCGACTCGCACTTGGCCGGTTTTTTTTGGTTTTTTTTTTGACGAAATAAAGTTCTGACACTCGATTCGTTTGACAGTCCCTTGAAACTTTTACAGGACGTTCACAGTGATTACGCTCCGAGGCATGGTCCTCAGAAAAAGGAAACCTATGGAAGTGGCACAAACTCCAATAACAAAGAATATTTGACGTCATGCGCGTGCTGTGTCCGCCATATTGTGTTGCGTTTACATGTTACAATTTCGACTCTATGATGTTTACATAAGGTGTATGTACACTAACCACTTGGCCGTCCGGCGCGCGCCTTCAAACCGCTCGGAAACTTCCGCGACTCGCTTGATTAGGTATTTTATTAAGTATCGCGATCCCGCGTGCCGCGAAACGTGAATTACTGGAATACTACTAGGGCTATATCGAAATAAAAAATACCTAAGAATAGGTTATAAGATACATAATTAGATTTCATCGATTCTAATTGTTATAATTGTAGCTAAAGTGAAAAACAAAAATCGGAACTCAGGGAAACCAGAAATTTCTTTGCCAAATACCATTTATACTTTTGTGAAAAAAAAACTGGATCTCAGTGTTTTAAAACTCAAATATTTATACACCCACTCAAAGCTGAAATAATAACGATTATTTTTATATATAACAATCCTAGAAACAAGTAATTAAAATAAAGTAATTATCTCATTTTAGCAGGACCTCCTCACAACAAAGCGCACACGAAAAATGTCTACCACACAAAATATTTATTCTCATCGTAAATTTTTATTGCCCTAATCGGTTTTTAAATTGGCATAAATCGCTTACAGTGTATTATTGCCATATGACAGATTTAGTCACAGACAAGGCTAATTTGCTAAAAAAACAGGGGTTTATACCGTCAGTCCGAACCGGTAGCCCCGCTGGTCCATTTAGGACGTTTTGCCACAGAAGACATGTTTTGCGCACTTTTTTTTTTGGTGCAAAAACGTACCAGGCAGGACGCTACAGTGGCTAAGCTAAGCCGCCATGTTTAGTTGTGTTTGAATGGAGAACAATGAAGTAGGTGTGCGGGCTTTTTTCGTAGGTATGTCGAGTAATAGTGTTCTGTGGGTATGTCAGTCAGGTCCATATTATTTCTTCGTCATTAGGCATGGTCGCTGTAAGCCCAAGATGGTGCTTGTAATGACGTCATGATCAGTGAAGTCATGATATTGTAAACTCGCTAACGTGTATGCGGACCGGCTGCAATCGCGATAATATCGATATTATCGCTATACGGACCGTAGCCAAAATAGCCTCAGAAAAAGGAAACCTATGGAAGTGGCACAAACTCCATAAAGCCTCGATTACATACGCCAATTTAGCTTCCTAGCTAGGAACCAATTTCGGGCTTCCACAATAAAATATTGTAGAATAAGTTCGATTTTAAAATCGAATCTACACTATAACGGAAAAGTAAACATTGTTTAAGATTAGAGATGAGAATTTAAAATAAAAAATCATAAAAAATTTTGACCTTTCCGTCATTTGTGCAAATTCACTGTTAAAATTTAACTTATTTATACGAGTGGCAACTCTAAATTGGTTCCTTAAATCGGCGTATGTAATCGAGGCTTAAAAAGGATTTTTGACGTCAGGCACGTCAGCACGTGCCGTGTCCGCCATATTGTGTTGCGTTTACGTGTTACAATTTCGACTCTATGCTGTTTACATAAGGTACACTAAGCTAAGCCGCCATGTTTAGTTGCGTTTGAATGGAGAACAATGAAGTAGGTACATAAGATTAAATTATTTATTCTTATGCTTTAGATAAATATATCCTTGTCTTCATTAGGGTGACCAAACTGTACGTTTGGTCGGAGATCGGAGAAATACATAGGTAATACTTTAAACCAGGGATTCCCAAAGTGGTCGATATCGACCCCTTGCGGTCGAAATCGGTTTCCCAGGGGTCTACATAAACGAGCAATAATTATTATTATTATTAATTACACTTCATATTTGATAGGATTTTAAAGTGATTTGGCTATGGGGGTCTGACTGAGATAACAGTTAACTTTAGGAAAGGGGTCTCTTGCCCTAAATAGTTTGGTAATCCCTGCTTTAAACTTTTTAACATAAACTTAAATACCTAGGTAGTTCTATATTCATAACTAGCTAATGCCCGCGACTTCGTGCGTACGCGTGGACTTTATGACTTCGGCGTACGCATATAAATGAACTAATGTAGTTACATAAGAAAATACATATAGCAGTGTTATGGTTCTGCATCAGGTGTTCCAGATCTTCGATTTTTATACCTCAAGAAAAAATGTTCATAAGGCTGAACAACTTTTGCAAAGATGGAATTTTTATATTTTGTATAGTTTAGCTGGATCATTATGGTTCTACATCGGGTGTTCCATATCTTCGATTTTTATACCTCAACAAAAATGCTCATCAGGCTGAACAACTTTTGAAAATAAGACATTTTTATATTTTGTATAGTTTAGCTGGATCATTATAGTTCTGCATCGGTTGTTCCAAATCTACGATTTTCATAGCTCAACGAAAATTCTCATCAGGCTGAACAACTTTTGCAAAGATGACATTTTTATATTTTGTATAGTTTAGCTGGACCATTATGGTTCTGCATCAGGTGTTCTTCGATTTTTGTACCTGAACAAAAATGCTCATCAGGCTCTACAACTTTTGCCAAGGTGTAATTTTTATATTCTGTATAGTTTAGCTGGATCATTATTGTTCTGCATCGGGTGTTCCAGATCTTAGATTTTTATACCTCAACAAAAATGCTCTGATGAGCATTTTTGTTGAGGCCTGATGTCTGAACAACTTTTGCAAAAATGACATTTTTATATTTTGTATAGTTTGGCTGGACCATTATGGTTCTGAATCAGGTTTTCCAGATCTTCGATTTTTATACCTTGACAAAAAATGCTCATTAGGCTGAACAACTTTTGCAAAGATGTAATTTTTTATTTTGTATAGTTTTTAGCTGGACCATTATGGTTCTGCATCAGGTGTTCCAGATCTTCGATTTTTGAACCTCAACAAAATATGCTCATCAGGCTGAACAACTTTTGCTGGGGTGTAATTTTTATATTTTGAATACTTTAGCTGGATCATTATAATTCTGCAGCGGTTGTTCCAAATCTTCGATTTTCATACATCAACAAAAATTCTCATCAGGCTCTAGAAAGAAAGAAAGAAAGAAAGAAATATTTTTTATTAGCCTCAAAGTAAACATGAACATTTATAAAATTAGAAAAAAACAGAAAAGAGATTACTAAATTATAATAAGGTACTTAAAGATTACGGGTGAGACCAAAGGGCAGCTGTCTCAGCTGTGCTTCTGCGGCATTGCGTAGAATGCCGCAGAAGCGCTGGTTTTCAGCCAGCTCCCTGGACGATGTGGTGCGGTGACACAGTAGAAGAAGGAAGAAGTGGATTAAATTACATAAATACTTTAGAAAAAGGAGCACAACATAAAAATTAAATAAATTAAGTAAATAAACACAAAAAGTATCCCTTTGCCTGTTGTGTGGTGGTATGATGTGATGAAAAAAAAGTAAAAGTTTTCTGTGGTTCTTGATCTGTACTGTGTTGTGTGACAGTGACAGCTGCTGACTATAAAAAAAAAAAAAAAAAAAAAATTCAGTGTCACTGTCAGTGTCAAAAAGTTTACCTCTATAAAAATGATTATAATGAAGATGTTTTTGTGGATGAATGAAGTGAATAAGTAATAAGTCTTTATCAGACAACATGTTGAGAAATGAGAAAAGAGAAGAGAAGTGTTACGTTGGAGCTGCGGGCGTGACTATTTGATGCGTACATCGCAAGGGAAAGTTGCCATGTGGTGCCACGAATACATCAGCCACGTCAGCAAATCAAAGTGGAACGTGGGTGGCAGTGAGGGCACACAACACAGGCCTCACGGCGAGGTGCAATATTGGGTGGCACCCTAATTGCGTGACGTGAAGAAACTGAGAGTAAGTCTCTGGCCGGTGTTTTGTAGGGTAGCATAAAAATCGTTAACACATTCCTTTTTGTATTGTTAGGAGGTAGTTCTTTAATTTCTTTTTAAAGGTGTATTTTGATTTTAGGTCATGTTCACGTATGGGTGGTGGAATATCATTCCAGCATTTGGAGGCAGCAAATCTGAAGGATCCTCTGAAAGCTACAGTGCGATGTATGGGAATTGTGAAAACATGAGTACTAGCCCTTTTTTGGTATCTGATACGATCCTGTGTCCAAAGCAATTTATTGTAGAGATACTGTGGCCTCTTTGAGCTGATGATGCCAAACAGCAAAGTGGAAAGGTGTAGTTTTCTGCGTGCTTCCATCTTTAGTGAATCTGCTGCATTCAAAAAAGGTGTGATGTGAGACCGAGGTGGAACGTGAAAACAAAAACGAGCACATGCGTTTTGTACACGTTGGATAAGTTTAACAGATCTGGACAGGAGACGTGGCCCATAAACAACATCACAGTAATTGAGTTTAGAGAGAACAAGGGCCTCACACAACTTTATTCTGAGCGCCTCGCATAAATAAGGTCTTAGTTTGTACAGTAATTTTAGCCTGTAAAAACAGTTTCGAACACAATCCATGACATGTTTTTCAAAGTTAAGGTGGCTGTCGAGGGTGAGCCCCAGATTTCGGGCCGTGTCTACACGTTCAACAAGTTTTCCCTGGATGTAAATGTTAAAAGGAGTGTTGCTAAAATGTAATTTCTGTAGATTGTTTTTTGTACCTAGTAGCATGAGCTTAGATTTGTTGGGGTTCAGAACAAGGCAGTTTGAATGGCACCATTGAGACAAGTTTTGCAGGTCATCATTAATCATGGCTGCAGCTGAAGCATGATTTTTTGGATCAAAAGACAGATACAGTTGCAGATCATCTGCGTACAAATGATGATTACAGTGAGAAATACTCTGTATTATGTCTGCGCTGTATAGTATGTACAGGATCGGGCCAAGAATAGAGCCTTGTGGAACGCCTCGTGTGACTGGCTGAGGCGTGGATTTCAGTTTTGACCCATCTGCCATCGTGAGCTCAACATGTTGGGATCTATGTGAAAGATAACTTTCAAACCACCTCACCGATCTAGCATCGGCACCGTAGTAGGCTAGTTTGGACAGCAACAGACTTGTATTTATAGAGTCGAAGGCACGCGAGAAGTCAAGCAGTAGCATTGCCGTGAGTTTGCCTTGGTCTTGAGCGGCAAGGGAGTTGTCCACCACGTCAGCAAGAGCGGTTGCAGTACTGCAGCCCTTGCGAAATCCAGACTGGTGACGAGGAAGTATGTTGTGACTCTCGAGGAATTTTGTGAGTTGATCGCAAACTATTCTCTCCAAAATCTTTGAGATGCATGAGAGCAAGCTGATTGGTCGGAGGTCCGCTTCAGAGGAAGGTTGGCCATTTTTCGGAAGGGGCTTCACAACTGCAGATTTCCAGATCTGTGGAAATGTGCATTCTTCAATAGATCTATTGATAATGGTGGTGATAGTTTTCAATGACTGAGGTAAGGTGAGCAGCAACATGTCCAACGATACACCATCGTCACCCTGTGCGTTGGATTTAAGCCCCTTGGTAGTTTTCAGAACCAGATCCTCGCTCACGGGTTGCAATGTAAAAGTGGCAGAACAGCCCCTATGATGTTCAAAGTATGTGAGCTGAGATATGGACACATTATTTTCACCCGGGATATTTAGAAAGTGAGTGTTTATAATGTCAGGGTTGTCAAAAAATGGTGGTAGTGCAGATGCCTTTTTGGTATCTGGTAATACACTATTTTTGAGGTTCCGCCATAGTTGCCTAGAGTTTTTTAATTGTGCATTGATTTGTTTACCAAAAAAACAAGCTTTCTCTCTCTCTATAGCATCAATAACAATGTTTTTCATGGTTTTGTAACTTTCTTTAAGGGCTGCACTGTTATCCGCTGTCGCTGACTTGAGCCTACTATGATACTCATCTCTGATTTGCATCATTGATCTGACAGTATCAGTAATCCATGGGTGAGGTGGATGCTTAAACCTACTTGTTTTAACAGGTGCGTGTAAGTCAAACAGTGCAAGAATGCAGAAAGTAAACGTTTCAACCAAGAAGTTGACACTATCAATCATGCAGAGGTTATCCCAATCTAAGGCGTCTAGGTCATCATTGAAGTGCTCTAAAACAATGTTTTTCAAAGGCCGGTAAGTAACCCAGCGTGGACGCGGCTTGGCTACTTTGATTTTAAATTCACCGATCACCATTGCATGCTTACCAAGGTCAGGAGAGTATTTGACCTTAACACAGAGAGCTCGAATATCAGCACATATGACGTCTATAAGAGTACTGCTGTGATCTGTGAAGTGAGTTGGTTCCGTCACCAGCTGAGTCAAACCGGTACTATGCAGAAGTTGGGCCATGAGTTTGTATTTGTTTGTGCTGCAATCCAAAAAATCAACGTTGAAATCACCCACCAAAACCACCCCGTCACGGTCCGCAAAAGTGGTGATGGTATCCATAAGTGCATTAAAGAATAAATTAACATCCAGCCATGGCGGCCTATAAGCTGTCCCAACCATGATGATCTGATTTTGCGAACGAACACTCAGCCACATTTGCTCTACTGCTGCTGTACAAGGATGCTGATATGTTCGAGCATTGACACCCTTTCGTATATAGAAGCCGACCCCACCCCCCCTTCCGCGTCGAATATGATCTGGTCTAGGTTTATGACGTAGGCGGTAACCCGGAAGTTTGGGGGCTTTGTCCTCGTGTCCCGTTCTAAGCCAAGTTTCATTGATTGCTAAGATGTCTGGGGATAACTCCTCCACAGCCACAATGAAGTTGTCATGACCTGTGTTCAGAGACCCTGCGTTAAAAATACCAACTTTGAGGTTTTTCAAATTAATCATATCGATGTAGGTGTTCTAGCATTAATTATGTGATGTTGATAATAATAGCAATAAGCATAGAAATAGGGATATTCATATCTATTTGAACTGAGAACAAAACTGTTTCGTATCTTAATGTCTTCAATCATTGATTTTGAGTCATGGGAAAAGTAATGCAAGTGTAGCTGTGAGGTGTGTTTTTTGCAGATATGTGACATTAATAACTTAAGACGGAGTACTTTTAACATGGCAATCATAAATAAATAAATATAAAAAATTTGAAAGAATATTCTTTGTGGCCCCACACCGGTATGCAACAGGAGACAAGGAAATATAAGAGACAGCAATAAGTAATTACATGTATAGCAAGCGGCGCTTCTATGACTAGCTGGATACATAGGTAAGCATAAAGCAACTACTATAATTGGCCAAAGTGTAAATAAAGTAGCAAACAAGCTTTTAATATGACATCTAAGTAAGTCTGAAAATACGAGTACAGTCAGCAAAAACATATACAAAGGCGTAGGTAGATAGCTATTTCGCTTTTTAAAGGCATAGCAGACTAATGAAAAATGTATGTCACAGGTCACTGCGGGGCCACTGCAGGACGCGGTAGCTCGCGTGGGCCAAACGCCCGAGCGAGGTCCACTTCCGAATGAAACGGGAAGGCCGGTTTCCCGTCCCCCTGCCGAGCGAATATGCGGCCGCGTCGCGTCCAACAGTAGCGCCACTGCAACCTGCGGCATTCCTCGCGCACGCAGTAAAAAAGCTGACGGTTCGAGCGAGTCAGTCGCTCGTTGATGAAAATACGAGGGCCAGCGGCGGAAGCGAGGCCAGCACGCCGGACGCGCGCGGCACGCAGTAGTTCGTCGCGTAAGTGGCGACGCTGCAAGCGTACCACGACGCGGCGCGGGCGTCCCCCTGCCTCGGCCGGCGGCGCACCCACGCGCTCCGCGAAAACCACGTCGCGCTCCTCCAGTGTCACGCCGAGGCGCGCGGCAAGCATCGTCACCGACTGGACGACGCTCACGCCCTTCTCCTCCGGCAGCTCCCCGATGTCCAGGTCGGCCAGGAGGGCCTCCTGGTCGCGATCGTTAAGCTCCCTCTTCAGATCGGCAATGGTGCGCTCGAGATCGGCGGTACTACCAGATACAACCTCAGGGACTCGTTTCTCTAGAACATCCAGCCTCCGCTCGTAATCGTCCATGCGACGCATCATTGACTCGCGCAGAAGGCCCATCTCCTTGCGGAACTCACGCATCTCCGCCATAAATACGGCCAGCTCATGATCCCGGGGGGCCTCGATACGACAAGCCTCCCGCTGCGGTGAAGGAACAGGGTAATCCGAAGTATCACCCTGAGGTGGCGTGCCGTATATACCTTTATCCGGCGTTCGACTGTTATCACCCTTCTTTGTACCCTTCTTGCAGTTGGGGCAGACCCAGTTCTTGCTTATTTGGGTCTTGTCCGGCAGGGACACGCACCCCTTGTGGAATATAGCCGGACATAAGGAGCAAGCAACCCCACTTGTCGCCGACAGGAATTTTCCGCATGCACCACAGTTGACCATTGCAGGTGTAAGGGATCGCAGCAGGTGTCAAGTTTTAAAATACCACTACAGTAGGACCGCTTTCTGGAGAATATCCGTGAAATTGCGCAAAAGAAATAAAGCGGCAACACTTTTATGCACTTCTGACAGTTGGTCACTTGTCAAAACCGAAATTTTGACTGTCAGTTGATGTTGACATTTGCTATATTTGCAAAATAGAGGGTAGCCTTGTCACTTTCTGTACTTTTTAATATGGAGGTAGATAAATACAGACTTATCTTTATTAAGTAAGAGCGTTCCACAGTCGACGGCAACCCCAACAACGAAATCACAGTTTCTTTTTCGGCGATCTACACTGGCAAAACAATTTCGAAAAGTTTCAGAACAGATTTGAAATATCTATGCGAAATTAAACACTGAGCAAATTTAAAGATGTTTACAGTGACAGTGTTGCCACACCCCCTCTACAACTTTTGCCAAGGTGTAATTTTTATATTTTGTATAGTTTAGCTGGATCATTATGGTTCTGCATCGGGTGTTCCAGATCTTCGATTTTTATACCTCAACAAAAATGCTCTGGTGAGCATTTTTGTTGAGGCCTGATGGCTGAACAACTTTTGCAAAAATGTAATTTTTATATTTTGTATAGTTTGGCTGGACCATTATGGTTCTGCATCAGGTTTTCCAGATCTTCGATTTTTATACCTTGACAAAAAATGCTCATTAGGCTGAACAACTTTTGCAAAGATGTCATTTTTAGGGTTCCGTACCCAAAGGGTAAAAACGGGACCCTATTACTAAGACTCCGCTGTCCGTCTGTCTGTCTGTCACCAGGGGGCTAATTGTCTAATTTCAAAATCTATCGCAATCGCTTTCAGGATGTGATACATTGATGCTTCTTTTTGGCACAAATAACCACTTACCAAAGAAATGCAGCAATGTGTCACATTCATCTGTCAAATGAAAGCGATTGCGATAGATTTTTAAAATTAGACAATAGAAAGGCAGGTTGTATCTCATAAACCGTGATAGCTAGACAGTTGAAATTTTCACAGATGATGTATTTCTGTTGCCGCTATAACAACAAATACTAAAAACAGAATAAAATTACAACAAACGTGATTTTAATAGAATAAACTATGTCGGGATTTACATCATGTACCTGTTTATTTTTGAGACTCCGATATTTCGGCGCAGTTGCATGCGCCATGATCACGGAAGAACTATCGATTGTTACTTGCGGGTAGATGTTATTGGCAGACGAATCGGTCTACCCTCCGTCTAGTTCTTTTATTACTACGTTCGATACCGGTACCACTGTCTGCAAACTAACTATCACTCGAATTTGTTCTCGACACACGACACTCACTGTATCTGTACGCGAAACGGCACTTTTTTTATTTTTGTTGTTTTTACACAACCGGACTACTGGATTCCAGACACTCGACAATTTAAACCCATCCTCACGATTGAAATTTTTGTATTTGGTAATTTCAATCGCTTCCCTGACCATTCTTGGTATGTAGTGGCGTTCTGTTGAAATAATCTGGGAACAAGCCCTCGCGACTGCACCTGCCGAGATCAAACTATGGAAAAGGTACGTTGATGATGTTCTCTGCATAATGAAGGAAAACAAACAGGATGTTGAAGGTTATCTGGCATATTTAAACAACATTCATCCGAAAATAAAACTAACCTGTGAGATGGAGGTAGACAGAAGCTTAGCATTTCTAGATGTCAAGATTAATGTGCGCGCTGACGGTACACTCAGCCACTCTGTATACAGAAAACCCACACACACAGATCGTTACCTCAAAGCTACTTCGCATCATCATCCTAGGCACCTAAACTCTGTCGTGGCATCACTAACAAACCGTGCATATGATCTTTGTGATGATGAACACCTGGACAAAGAGTTACAACACGTGCGCCATGTCCTGCAGAGCAATGGATATTCAGGAAAGCTTCCTCCTAGACCCACGAAAAAGCACCAGTTACAGAGGCAAGATGTAGATAGACAGCCAGTATTTTTGCCATATGTAAAGGGAGTGACAGATAAGGTCTCAAATATTTTGAAAAAGTACGCAATAAAAACTATCTTCACTCCTTTGAAAAAGGTATCGCAATGTCTACGGTCCCCGAAAGATAGTTTTCCTTTGGAGAAACCTGGCGTTTATAAGATCGACTGCAGTTGTGGTAGCTCATGTATCGGCCAAACTAAACGCACAATAGCATGCCGTATAAAGGAGCACATAAAAGCGGTCCAAAACAAAGATACGCAAAAATCGGCCATTGCTGAACATTTAATTCATTCGGACACAAATCACTAGATCGAGTCGCAATCGCAACAATCGACAGTTCTCCCGTGATCATGGCGCATGCAACTGCGCCGAAATATCGGAGTCTCAAAAATAAACAGGTACATGGTGTAAATCCCGACATAGTTTATTCTATTAACGTCAATAACCATGGAAATTTAAAACAATATAAAAGTGATTTTTTTTGCCGTTTTTGCTGTATATTAATAACGACAACAGGTAGACAATTGAAATTTTCACAGATGATGTATTTCTGTTGCCACTATAACAACAAATAATAAAAAAAACGGCCAAGTGCGAGTCGGACTCGCGCACGAAGGGTTCCGTACCAAAAAACAGCAAAAAAATCACGTTTGTTGTATGGGAGCCCCCCTTAAATATTAATTTTATTCTGTTTTTAGTATTTGTTGCTATAGCGGCAACAGAAATACATCATCTGTGAAAATTTCAACTGTCTAGCTATCACAGTTCATGAGATACAGCCTGGTGACAGACAGACAGACAGACAGACAGACGGACAGCGGAGGCTTAGTAATAGGGTCCCGATTTTACCCTTTGGGTACGGAACCCTAAAAACAGAATAAAATTAATATTTAAGGGAGGCTCCCATACAACAAACGTGTTTTGGCTACAAGGAATTAAGTCTCCTATTAGAAAACTCGTCAAGACAATTTTAACGAGACCAAACACGATTGGGTTGTATGGTTACATCATAGAGTTCCTGTGGCCTTCTTCCGGATCCATCATCAGGTCAGCTAAATGACACCATAATATTGCATTGCTTTTAAGTTCTGACATATGTTTAAAGTTTCAAGTCTCTAGCTCATCGGAAAGCTAGTATAAAATCCAAACTTTGCGGTCAAACAACTTGTTTTGACATATCGTTGGGTCAAACAAACAAACAAACGAGAAAGCAACCTAATCACACGTGTTAAAAATATCAATACTTTGGGAAATTTCGTTGAGTGTGTGCAGAGCGCGTGTGATTGGAGCTTTATTTGGCAAATTAGTCCTGCCTGCCCAACGAACTATCTTAGTTCGTTGATCCTGCCTAATGCTTATAAATTAAATTAAATATATGCCAACTTTTAAATGTTTTTAAGGTTGTCGCCCAAATATAAATTTGGTCGCCCGTTCTGATAACTACACTCGACTCGACGTCAGAAAAACCGCACCTCTTTGACACTAAGTTTAGACTTGGCCATCTGCTATTGCTAGCTAACGTTTTACTGTGTAAATGTTGATATCTATTGAAAGTACATTTAATGAGCTTTCTTTTGATAATTGTTTTTTTAGTTAACATAACAGTTACCATAATTAAACGATTAAAGCGTTATTGCTAGCGCCACCACAAAAGGGAAATAAAAGGGGTCAATTCAGGAAATGCGGGTAAATTCGCTATCGAGATGATGGAGAAAACATACTTCAACAGTTCAATTAAAAAAAGGAATACCCAAGCAAGATGGATACTATTGCCCATGAAGTTACTCAAATATTGCAAAAAAAATAGGCAATGTAATGTGCTCGGAAACTCAATCTCAGTAATTGATTCCGTTCGACGAGTATTCCAACGGTTTCTAAAGACTGTTGGCTATGTCCGAAGGGGAAGAAGTATATAACACTTATCTTATATCTTTAAACGAGCAATTCTTGTATATATATATATGTATACAGTTGTGGCCATATAATTAAGAACGTTTTTTTTTTGAGATTATTTTTTACAAACAATGTCTCATAATAAATTACATAAGTTTTCTTTTATTTATTGTGCTATCGCAAAATACTTCTGTACTATTAGAACATTCGTTTTAAATATGACTAATAAAAAAAACAGAGAGATAATTATTATACAGGACATAACGTGGCAGCTGAACCTAGGAAGTATTGGTACAGGCTGGTCACTTAATTAAGAACGCTAAATATTTTTCTTATAATTATAATTTCAATAAACAACACTTTGTGATTGGTTACTTATTGTTTAATATCGGCACCCTTTATTGCTGAAAACTATTAAAAAATTGTTTGCTTTTAAAAAAAATGGGAAATTGTAAAAATTGCGATAAATCTACAAGAGGAATTATAATAAAACTTCGTGAGAAGAACTGGTCGTCCAATATTATAGCAGACCACTTGCAATGCTTGACAACTATGGTTTTCCATGCTGTAAAGCATTTTAACACGTATCAAACTAATTCAAATGTTCCACATGTGCCTAGAAAGAGAAAGACATGTCGTTGAGTCGATAGAAACATTATACGGTTGGCCAAACAATATTATTTTGAAGGGTGTAATGAGATAAGAAAAGATTTTTTTTTGCGAAACAACCCCTCGGAAATCTCGGTGTGGACCATCCGAAGGCGTTTGGTGGAAGAGAAGTTGTTCAGGAGGATAGCCAGGAAGATACCGATGTTGACATTGCGCCTTAAGCAAGCCTGTATTGCTTTTGTCAAACGTTATGAAAACTGGACAGCCCGACAGTAGAAAAATTATATTTTTTCTGATGAAACTAAAATAAACAGGGTGTGCTCTGATGGAAAGCAATATTTACGGCACCCTTCGAAAAAATTTTTTGACCCCAAGTTCACAAAAGTGACATTAAAGCATGGCGGTGGAAATGTTAAAATCTGGGCATGCTTCTCTGGCCACGGAGTCAGGCCTGTTAGGCTCATAGAAGGAAACACGGACCAGTGCCACAGCTGGAAGTGTGAAGCACGACCAGTGCGCAGAAGGTGGTAAATGAAACGTCAATGTTACAATTTACCAAGATATATTGAAAAAAAAGGTCTCAAGGGGGGTACACAGATCTTCGTTTCGTGGTAGTCGCCTTGTAGTATAAAAAGCACTTAGCTTGCGTTTTGCCTAACGGAAGCAGAAGCGCATGTGCAGCACGAGGGCTACGCGCTCAAGGTGAGGCGAGTGCGCAGGCTCGGCGTGGTGTTGCTCCGGGGTAGGCCGGAAGCAGCAGGTGGTGACTCGGGCAGGCGGCGCAGGAGAGGGTCCGGTAGGGGAACTCCTGCCCGTAGGTACGACCCCTAGAAACGGGGTTGCACAACACAAAGAAATGAAATGAAATTAATGTAGGTAACTTGTTAAGGTTACGAATGTTTTGAAAAGAAGAAAAGGATTTTTGCGAATCGTTCGTATTTATAGCAGGATAAATATCGAGAAGCACCTCAAAACAGCGAGAATGATCTAGAAGTCCCGGTCTTATCCTATTGGTCGAGCTTGACATAACGAAGGTGGATGTCATTATAGACAATGACATCGTCTGTCACAGTGTGACAATACGGCCGCGTTCCGAGTCGCGATTTGGAATAAGGCAGAGGTCAGAACTTCCCACATTCCACAGGTGAAGTGATGTAATGAATTTTTAAGAAAAGTTCGACAGTAATTATTAATTATAAGTAGTAGATTTTTAGCAACCGTTACACCAGTTCTAGTACGAGTACATAAATATACTAGAGGAAACGATGTATGTTACTCTATGCTGAAGCCGTCCTTCTGGTCATTTGGATATTCCAGCAAGACAATGACCCAAAGTATACTGCACGTTCAGTAATGGAATTTTTTGACTCGCAATCTTTTTGTCTTAAATTAGCCAGCTAACAGCCCGGATTTAAATCCGTTTGAACATCTTTGGTGAAGGTTTCAAATAGTAAGTGTGGCAATTTTAGAGACTTTTTTAGAAGAATAGAACTCTGTTTCACTTACAAAATATCAAAAATTTATTGAATGAATGCCTCGCTGGTGTAAGGCAGAAATTAAGAGTCGTGGGCATGCCACCAAATATTAAATTAGACTAAAAAGCATTAAATTGCCTTGTTTAACGTAAGTTCTTTTACTTTGTGTAACTTCATTGACTGTAAGTTTCATCTGATGAATATTTTATTGAGCGTTCTTAATTATTTGTCCAGCTTAAGTTGTATGAAAATTTGTTAGAATTTAAATAAACGTAGGTACATTAGTAAATAAACTCAAGTGTAATTTATATTTGTACTCCTAATAAAGTTTGCTTTATTCATGTACCTATTTTATAATACAATAAATTACTTCTGAGAAGAAACACGATCGAGAAATCACAGGTCGTAATGGAAATTTATTGAAACTAAAAATCGTTCTTAATTATGTGGCCACAACTGTATAAATATTTCGGTGATCTCGGAAACGGCTCTAACGATTTCGTTGAAATTTGGTATATGGGGGTTTTCGGGGGTAAACAATCGATCTAGATTAGTCTTATGTTTGGGAAAACGCGCATTTTCGCATTTTCATGCGTTTTTTTTTCGACGCAGAATATGGTCGCTAATTTCGTCCGCAGCCGGCCAATGTCCATTTGGTTCAGCGGGTTAGGACGCGGACCACAAGAAATGAGTGTTCTGAGTTCGAATCCCGCTCGGTGACTTACTTTTTTTTATATGTTTTTTCAAGTTTAAATATTCATTTTATATTTATTGTTTTTAGACAAGTTTAAAAAATGTAGTTAATGTTGCTTTCGAGTTTTTATTTTATTGAGACTTGTGAAGCAATAGCGCAAAACAAAAAAAATACCGATACAAATTTTAACACACAGTTTTTCGGATACGTTTTATGACGCCATCTCTCGGATGATGCCATCAAAACTAACTACTACGCCTCGCGGAATTATTATGTAATTAACTACATCTTACGAGTTATGTAATAAGAGAAATTGACAATAGATGGCGTTTACTCTGAGAAAAGTCCTGTAAGGTTGAGATTACGAATATCGAAAAACATCACATACTCGTACATTGCTCTGATCCCAAAGTAAGTAGCTAAAGCACTTTTGTTATCACCTAAACACTACCATATTACAATAAATAATAACCGAGCGAAGCTCGGTTCACCCAGATATTCATTAAATTATATGGGATTAAATTAACTTTGAAGAAAAGGTGCGGTTTTTCTGACGCCGAGTGTAGTTACTCAGTTTGTATTTTAAAGTCACCCATTTTCAATCCTTGTATGTAGTCACCCTCAGTCCGTGGCCCACTTAGTATTTCAGTACGCTATATTAAGTATTTTTGATACCCAAAATGGGAATTTATTGTTACCCGATCAAATACTACGCACTATTATTTACTGAGGTTATTGTTTGTAAATAAACTATAGAATAGGTTCAATCTGTGCAATTTTGTTACTTGACTTGACGGATGTAGGTACAGTTCGAATCACGAAAGATGACCACAAATGGCGCCCATCTTCGCGACTTAACTCATGAAGATAAGACTTTAGACAAAATAATATTTCAATTTTAATAATATCGATTTATCTATATTCTATATGAATATGAAATATTATTTTGTCTAAAGTCTTTTCTTCATGATTATGACAAGAAGATGGGCGCCATTTGTGGTCATCTTTCGTGATTTGAACTATACTGCCGTAACGTAACGCGGGCGATTTTTTAAATAGGTACTTATCATTGATCCAATTTTATTATTTTTAAAATCAAAATGAAGTCTTCCTTTATTTACTTGCCTACCGTGTGGCAAAGTTTTAGGATATCAATAAGCTGGGTAATACGCCGGTCATATCTAACACTAGAAATCGCTAAAATCGCAAACTAACGGCTAGTTCTGGTTTTTTGATATGTTGTTAGGACCACTACTAAGTACTTAACTTACAGAGCTAAGTCTAATATCAAATAGTAGCAATTTTTATCTTCTTTAAAAACGTGTTAATATTTTTTTTTCAGCGCATAGTTAAGGGCTTACAATATTGAATATACCAAAAAAAGTGCGATAATTTCGCAGTTTTCCGAGTGCTGCAAAGTTAGCACAGGTCTTTCGAAGCTGCAAACTTGGATTTACGCTACTGGTAGTGGTCCTAACAACATATTAAAAAACCAGAACTAGCCGTTAGTTTGCGATTTTAATGTTCGATATGACGGGCCTATAAAATTAAGTTCATAGACACAATACAGATATTTTATCTCTCTGGAACATTACTTTTTTCTGAATGAATGGTTTGTGTTTATTTAAGCTTTTATGCACGTTTTAACTAGGTACTCATCGATCGTCATGGAATTTTTCACACACCTTTTCAGGGTAGAGTAAGTAAAGGACATTTGCCAAATCTACATACGCAAGCGTGTCTTCGGCAAAAGCTAAGTAATAGAATAATTTTGAACACACGCTTCCGTACGGAAGCTTGCGTTGCTCTAAGGTCACTAAAGTAAATGATTAGTTTTAACGACCGACGCGACGTAACGAAACAGGACACTCTTAATATTTTATTTTTATTTTAGCATCTACATATGTATGTCATTACCTTTTTTACATACAAAGCTAGGTTCCCGGTAGCCTAAAATAGAGCACGTGTGAAATCGAAAGAGAAAGAGACTCGTCGGCTTGGTGCGCGGTGTCGAGTGAAAGTGTGATTCGGGGAAGGGCGACCTTCTGGCGGGAATCAGCTGATCGGGTTTGCGCAATGCGCAAATCTGAGGGGCACGAGGGGTAGCGGGGCTAGGGCTGGTGCGAGGGCGAGCGCCGGGCCAGTCGCGCGAACGCGGCCGCGCGCCCTGCGCCCCTAGCCGCCCCGCACCGGCCGCCGGCCATGACACCACACGCGCAGCCTCCCCGTGCCGACGTGTCATGACTCCATGACTCAAGACATGAGAGACGCGATACCTGATACTTGTACAAAAATGTTCGACATGTCAATTCAAGAGGTGAACGGCAAAGGGCCGAAGAAGAGGAAAAAGTCGTTAGAGCGTATCTGTGATAATGAGAGTGAGGAGGGTGCGGAGGCTGCGGGCGGCGTGCGGCTGCTGCACTGGCGGGACATGCCGCGGCACCTCCAGTTCAACCCGTACGTGCTCACCGGCTACCGGCCGCTGCAGGGCTGGGCCGACTGTGTGCGCAGCCTCTTCTACTTCCATAACGAGACCATTAACATACTCACTCATGGTAATCACTATACTTTATTTTTAGGACGCTTTTGACTCCACTATGCAACTTGAACTAGATCTAACCTCATGGAAGATAAAAAAAACACCTAGGTACCCTATATACTTTTGGTTATTTGATGAATAAAATTTGTCAATTTTTATGTCGATCAATTTTAAACTAAAATGAAAAGACAACGAATTCGATTTTTGACGGTTTTGTGTAACTTTATGTGCTGCTGACTTTACATTCGTAATCTAACCTCATAACCTCAACTCCACGGAACTACTAAGCAGCTTCCGCCAAAACCTTTGTCTCACGAGAAAAAATGTTGGTATAATATTAACATCTATTTTACTGATACGCAAATAAATAATATATAGTCTACTATGAATTAAAAATAATTAAAAAATTAAAAATTATATCTGAGAACAAATCTGTAATACATCCTCAAAAAGGCAATAATACTTTATCGATTGCCAGAATATTTAAAAAATTGACAGAAGGATAATCACAAATTGTTAATTTTGATTGTGATATTATTTAGGCACTTACCTAAGTATATCAGTGATTTGCATTGTTAGGAAAATGTACTCGTTCTATACAGAACCGTACTGTAGGCATTTATTTTAAGCTAAAGTTACCATTTCCTGAATAATAAGTTTATTTCTTAAGCATTCCACTGCCAAATAAGCATTCAGGAGTCGGAAGCATTCATGCTGCGCATTCGTAGCGAGTTTCTACGGCGCTCGTAGCCCGTATCCCGTAGCACGTAGCGCGACCCCATGAGTCCTGCGTGATTATAAATTTAAATGTAGTAGTAGTACTAACACTCCGGCTAGTAATGTTTTGTGACCACAGCCTCTGAAAAGGAGAAGACGTCAACAAAAATTGTGGAATTGGACCTTAAATAGTTGTAGAACTCGCGTTTGTGACTTTTAAAAAATATCGAAATGGCTTAATTTTTCGAAAATTTTGAAAAATTGAATCGATATAAAAATATTATCAAAACTGCAAAAAAAATCATGAGAATCGGTTGAGAAATGCGATCTGTAGAGGAGAACAGCCGGAAATCCGGACATACGAAAGCATTTTTGGCCAAGCTGAAACGGAAACGCTTCGCTCGCGCTTTGCGCACGATCGGTCAATAAAATAGTCTCTTGAGATTATTGACCGAGCGAGCGCAATTCCTCAACCGATTCTCGTAAAATTTTGTGAGCTAGTTCGATATTTATATGGATTTTTTGTCGATTCAGTTTTACGATTTTTAATTTTTAAAATGATGGAGATATGGGGAAAGAACATATTTCAGCCATCAAAAATTTCGCAAACGTGAAGTCTATAGCCACTAATTTCAATGAATACGCGCAGTTCTTGAAACATTAGTAATAATTTATAGATCCTACTCTTTTGCCTCAGCAATCAATGAATGTTTGACAAAGAACAAAACCTTTTTAAACGTGACTACCATTAATTCTTAACACCATAATAATCAGTCGTACAATCTTAAGTTAACATGACGTGAGTTTGGGGGGCAACACAACATCAGTCGTCAACAAATATTGCGGAGCCCTATATTCATATCGACGGCGAGCGACAGCGGGGCATCGCACGGCAAGCGGCATCTGAATATTCCACGATATACATAAATGATCAATTTAGTATTGGTATAGTATATGTACGCTACTGATGGATTCTCGTACGAAATAAAAGCTTATTACTAAATAATAGGATTCGGCACGCATAGATTTTTTTTATTAAATTTTCACGTGGAATTTCGTTATCTGGTAGACATTCCGTACACCAAAATCCAATGAGGGCTTTTCAAAACGATAAAAAGCTGTAGGCTCGATAGATGGCGTTGATAAAAACCGGCCAAGTGCGAGTCGGACTCGCGCACGAAGGGTTCCGTACCAAAAAACGGCAAAAAAAAAAAACTCACGTTTGTTGTATGGGTTGCCACCCTTAAATATTTATTTTATTCGGTTTTTATAAATTTTTATTATAGCGGCAATAGAAATACATCATCTGTGAAAATTTCAACTGTCTACCTGTTGTCTTTATTAATATAAAGCAAAAAACGGCAAAAAAATCACGTTTGTTGTATGGGAGCCTCCCTTAAATATTTACTTTATTATATTTTTAGTATTTGTTGTTATACCAGCAACAGAAATACATCATCTGTGAAAATTTCAACTGTCTAGCTATCACAGTTTATGAGATACAGCCTGGTGACAGACAGACAGACAGACGGACAGCGGAGGCTTAGTAATAGGGTCCCGTTTTTACCCTTTGGGTACGGAACCCTAAAAATGAAGACATTTTATCAACGCCATCGAATGTAGTTTTTTTACTAATCTTCGAAGAGTACTCAGCCCCCCTACTCAAATGGCCAACATTCTATTCGTTTGAACGCTACGCTTACTATTAGAACTTTAAAATAAGCAGTAAACTATAAATTAGTGCCGTAAGCTTGACAATTCCATACAGTACATCAAAGTCTGTTATTTATATAAGTTTACGACATGTGATTTAATCATCTATTGCTCATATCTAAGCTTTAAAAGTAAGCGTAGCGTTCAAACGAATAGAAAATTGGCCATTTGAGTAGGGGGGCAGGTAGGCAGGCGGATAACCCTAAATGTTTCTCTTTGGGCAGATGTCAGCCAGCGAGCGTTTACTTTCCTCTTTAGTACAGGCCGTTTATTTTTAAAAGTCAATTTTGACTCATCTCTTTCCATCAATGCCATCTAGTGAGGCAAATAGTTACTATTTATATTTTTTTAATGTCACTTGCCCTCATTAAATTCAGCGGTTCAGACGCGAAATCGTAACCAAGAAACAGGCAAATTGACTATAGCATTAACTTAAATTAGTTGTATGGACCGGTACCAAGAATTTCATCCATAGGTGTACATTGGGGATGGCAACGCAACTAATTGTAGATGTCGCTGCGTATACGCTTGTTCCCAAGACAGTAGACGTTCAGAAAAAATGTATGGGAAAAATAGGTATTTATATTGTTTTTTTTTTACCGAAAAAGACCCATTGACCCCAAAATTAATATAAAAGACTATTATACAATGGAAATGCCGGAATTTAAAACCAAATTAAGACGTTTTAATTCTTACAGAATTTATATATTTTTTTATAGCCAGATTTTTCGGAAATTTGTAAGTGCCAACATTTTAAAAACCTATAACACAGAATGTAATAATTTTAAAGCTAAAAAAACGATTTTTTTTAAGTAAAAGTCCTTTGTTTTCATAGTTCTCGTGGAACAAGCGTACGCAGCGCCATTTTGACAGTTGCCATCCCCAATACCTTCGTACCTACCTACTTAATGATTCGTGACGTCTTGTATTAAGCAAGATGAGACAGAATGAGACTAAGGACTAACAAACATCTATGATCTAATATTGTTTTTAACTTCTTTTCAAACTTTAACCGATTCTCCATTGGCGACACAACGGAATGGTGATCAATCAAAGCTTTTTTATTTAGGTATTTGGTTATACTCAACTTGGTTTTTATTCATTTTATGTTTTTTCATTTGTACAGTACAACATAAAGGATTTATTTATTAGGCTTCGTGATCGATAGTCGATTACATGTCGTTTACAAAAACCCTTTGAAATCCTTTATACACCTGCGGATCAAATCACTATTCGCAGTTAGAGATGGGCAAAAGGCCCGGTTTAAACCCGACCACTGGGTTTAAAGCCAATAAAAACCCAAAACGAAACCTCTCCTAGTTATAAAGATTTTAGACATTTCTACAAAACGGTCTATGGGTATAAACTGGGTAAACCCAGTAGTCGGGTCAAAATCGGGGCCTTTGCCCATCTCTATTCGCAGTTGTCCGTTTTCTGTCCCTGTCGAATGAGGAGCACAAAATTGGTTTTGTACACAGCCTTCTCTATCGTTGTACACAAGCCATGCTATTAGGTTTGGCAACGTTGCGCGTGAACCTATAGGCTGTTGATTTAAGATGGTCAAAAAAGCACCATGACTTCTAGTAAACGGCGTCTTTTTAATTTGTCGTAGTTGCTATTTGTGTCATGTGATTTGTGTCAAACTGTCAAATCGGTTCACGCCTAGTACTGAAATGCGACGTTGCCAAACCTAATAGCATGGCTTGTGTACAACGATAGAGAGAAGGCTGTGGTTTTGTATGTAGAGAGAAAACCAAATTCTGTATCGAAATGTCGAAAATGACATCTTGCATAGCCTTCTTCATTTCCAAGCCGTGAACATAAGTTTGGCAACGTCTGTTACTGTCAGTTCGTGGTCATGTCGTCCACCAGTCTCCATACTAAATGTATGGGAATATTTCAATTTTAAGAGGTCGATATTTTTTTTCATAGTAATCGTGTGAGGTTTAAAATATGAAAATAATTTAGTTATTTTATTGAAATGCTTTGTATATTAAACAATAAGAAAAATATCAATGTTAACCAGGAAAAAATGGCTGTCAAAGATGTCATCTTTTTTGTTGATTTTCTTCAGCAGGGAGTTGATTAACACGGCCTCTAGCAATAAATGATATATCATTAGAAAGGTCTTTTAAAGACAAATATTTGCTGTTAATATACTTTATATCAATTGTTAATACTTTTGGAGTTAATGGTTATTAAAGTATAAAAGTGGTTTATTGTCTTTGGGAGTTGATCTACCACACCTATTGAAATGAATGATATATCATAAGAAAGGTTTTTATATGACAATTATTTGCTACAAAGATACTTTCTATTAATTGTTAGTATTTTCGGAGTTTTAGGTCATTAATGTTAAAAAAAATTGTCAAGTTTAGAGCGTTATAACTCTCAAAGTACTAATAGTTGACGTTTATAGTAATACAATAAAGTGTTTCAAATTTAAATACCTTTCCAATGATGTAAGATTTATTGCTAGAGGAGGCTTAGATCAAAATGCTCATCGTACTAAAGGACCCCCGAAAAGTTCAAATAATTTGACTCAAACCTTATGTTCTAATAAATAAATAATAATAATAAATATAAAACTTTATTGAAATAATCTTACATCGCAATTTACAACTAGTTTAAACATAGATAATATAGGAAAAACAAATAATAAATAATTTTTAAAATAATTTTATACTATGTGCTTGACCACATGCGATGTTGCCGTTCTGCTCAACTTCAGGGCTTGGAAGATATAGAAGGCTATGCATCTTGACATCAAACCTTTTGTTTATAATGACTTTTCGATCTAGAAATCATTTTGGTATGGTTCATCGTGCAAAGCCAAAGCCTGTTGCATCAGCTAACTAAAATCTATGGAAGTGTAATTGCAAACAAATATTGCTTAAAAAATGGCACCACGGGGCCGAAAAAGTACATCCCGCTCAGCTTTAGTTGGGCCAGCCACACACCCGATGACTGACGTTAGTATTCTTTTCAATAAATTGCAGTTTGTATTGTAGAGAAAAGATAGAAAGAGAGAGTTTATTAGAAATGACGTCCTTTATAGTCAACTGGTGTAAAAGTAATAAAAGATGCAAAGAAGGCAGTAATAAAAAGATGCTGAAACGTATCTTATTTTTTCGTTTAAGTAAGTATAGAAAATATCTATGAGTAGGTATACAAATTAAGACCGCTTAAGCAACCAGTGTTCAGACGCTTTGTGCTGCATAATTAAATGCCAGCATTTTTGGCTCTATCCACTTATTTGTACCTACTTTTCGTGTGGTGCAATTTTTTGAACTGAATGCTTATTCCATAGATTTTAGTTCGCTGATTGCAGGCCTAGCATTCATAGCGTCGGAGCCAGGGTCATGAGCGCCCCGGCAAAATTTGAATTTTGCGCCCCAAGACTTATAGTTTTTTTTCTAGCTATTGGTCAGCAAAGTGCACCCCTGAGGGTTGCGCCCCTGGCAGCCACCCCCTTTACCAGCCCCTAGCTACAACGCTGAAGCCCCCTCTCGAGCTTCATAATTTTACATAAGTATGTAAAATTATGACGCTCCAGAGGGGTTTTTCTACTTTTTTCTACTTGGGTTTTCTCTACTTTCACAAAATTATCTGTAAGTACAGATGTTGAGACAGTTGTACTTTTCACAAAATTATGCAAGTCAATCCCTATTACGAAAAACATACGTCGGGATTATGTACTGAAACTCTTGGTCTGAAAATTTCATGTGCTTAATTAACTAAGGCGATTAGACAGCTACCTAACCTAACCTTTCAGTAATGCATTTAATATGAGCACGATAATAATTTATATGATAAACTAACATGCCGAGTAAGTAACTAGTCCATCCATTAAGAAAACTAGTTAAACCGTAAGTAAAAACTTGAAATTATATTACGTAAAAGACTAATATATTTGATATGAATTAAATATCTTTTTTATTATAAATATTAGAATTAAAAAGATTTAAAAAACATGGTCGCCGAAATAAATGTACTATTCCCGCCAATTGCTAATGTGCAGGAACCTTGTCACATTATCATCCACGTTAACGTCATCCGCAACTAAAAATGACATGAAACAAGAAAACTCTATTAGCTAATAGGGAATATGCATAAGTCACCGATTTTCCTAAAATTGAGCTTGATCGCTGCGGACACTTGTAAAAACATGATGGAACAGAAAGAAAAATAAAAAAAAATTGATTATTTTCGTTTTATCACACGATGAAATCAGGGGAAAATAACGATATTTTTTTTCGTTTTCGGATATAATGCACTTGACAGTCAGATATAATATCGAAAAAGAAATTATATTTTGTATGACACATATCTACTTAAACGCAAAATTTAGGGAGATAATTGAAGATTATTGGCTATCTCCATATTAAACGCGCCCGAAACACACCGAAACGTGATGTGTGACGTCACCGTTTTGTATAGAGCGTTTTCGGCGGGAGCTGATGCGTGCTAACTTCAAGTAACTATATTACGAGAAAAAAACGCAAGAGACAAGTTTCAATATTACAGTTGATTTTCTCACGCATTATACTATTGATTTTGATAAAAAAAAAATTTTATGCATATTCCCTATTGAATATATTAATTATTTAATTATTATTTTCCTTATGATAGCGTTTAAGTATAAGTATAATATTTTCACAATGAGGATCAGTAACGGGTTTGAATCCTATAGTTTTATTGATATAATATAAACACATATTAATATCTATGAAACCAAGTGAAAGAATTTTTGAAATCCGTTTAGAAATGGTTGAGTTAAAAGGGTTTGAAGGAAATGCCAAGCTCAATGCAATATGTGCTTTATCACGTACAACATAAGGTTCGCGTCCGTCGCGATGACGTCATAAGGACCCCCAAAAATCTGTGTTTTACCTCTTATAACTTCTCAAGTTTAAGAGATATCGTAATTTTTTTTACAGTTAATCATGTGGTGGCCTTAGCTTTCTTATTAGCAACTAAAAAAAATCGTTACGGATCCTCATTGTTTTTCCTTTTTGAGGTCAATAAAATGGCCGCCAGGCGCATTAGAAATAGACGGGGATAGGGATAGTATGCCCCAAATTGACCCCTTTCAGAAAGTAGAGCAGGTGACCCTTAAGAATTTCCAGAGACAAAGGAGTAAAGGCTTGGCCACAGAATAACTAAGCTTGGCAAACAATGGCGACGCGTGATAAACAAATGAACGCTCCAGCCCGCCGCTGCCTCCGCGCGCCAGCGCCGCGCCGCGCCGACAGTGACCGATGGCTCTCCGCTACAAATTATATTAGATTCTGGAAAAATTACCGTCAAACATGAATTCATACAACACATTGGGTGTATAGGATAGTAGGAGTGTAATGAAAAAGGTTTATTGCTGTGAACAATTTTAAAAATATTCAAATACTTACGTTTTACGTTCCTCTATGTTGAAACAAACAATTGCTGATTGATTTTAGCAAAATCGACCGAATATGAGATGGGTGGATGGGTACCTATCCCAAATCAGCCTGCCTAACATGACCGATTTATATCGCGTGATATAGCGTTTTATCACGTTTAACTGTCAAAAAGACAAAGGAATTTGACAGTTGAGTGTCGATAAAATGCTATATCACGCGATATAAATCGGTCATGCTAGGCAGGCTGATTTGGGATGGGTATGGGACTGGGTAACGAAGGTAAAGCTACTTTTGAAGAAGTCGATAGCGAAAGTTGCCTAACTTTCATTACCACGGTCACCCATCTCATATCATAACCGGTCTTTCTTAACTTAGTTGCTAACTCCTTCTTGCTACATCTTTAGACACCGGACACTATTTCCCTACAGACTACTTGTCAAAACGAATCAAACGAGCCCAAACTACATGGGATTGAATGGATTTATTACAGAGTTAATTCTCCATCATCAGACCCTGGACACTACCTCTCAACCCAACAGAGTAGGTACTTAGCAAGACGAATGAAACGAGCCCAAACTCGATGGGGTTGTATGTTTCATTACAAAGTTTCTGTGGAATGTGTCCCTTTAAATATCCATTATAAAAAAACTTTCATGTGTAAACTTTTTTGTACCTACGCTAAAAAAAATTGGGAAAAAAACATATAGTAAGGGACTTAAAAGGTACTAAATGTTTAAAAAGAAGTAAATTTGTTGTGTTATTTAAAACTATAAAAAATGTGGTCCAGTCCAGATAACCTGACGTCGCGTCAGAATGTCTGACCACTTTCTTTACACGTTTTGTCGTTGTCAATCGAGGTACCTACTAAATATTTGAAGTTAGGTATCAGATAGTAGCAAAAAGGTATTGCATTTTGGTACTTTCTAAACATCCAATATCCCTTTTGGTCCAGAGGTTCTGACGCTTCCCGTTCTTAGTCAACAGATTTTAACCATTAACGTAAGTACACTTCAGTTCAAATATCCGTACTTAATGAAACGTGGAAAATAAATACGTATTAACTGTCATGTGTACTAAAGGAATGCATTCTTTGTAAATAATTAATACCTATAAAGAAATCGATATTTAATTATACACCGGTGGTGGCGTTATTCCGTTAGGTTCCGTTGCAACATTCTAACTTGTCTACATTTCACCAATGGACATTATTAGGTATCGATCTAATAAACTTCAGCAGCCTTTGTTGATATAAAGCTTAGAATAATAACACCTAGAAGCCGTGTCCTCGTTTGCAAAATGATGCCACTAATACTGAGCCAAAATGGCTCAGTTTTCAGATTTATATCCTTCATACGTTACCTAATCGTAACTAAAATCCAATAATATAGTAACTAATCTCCTAAATGAAGGAAAATTTAAAGTGTTTTGTACTTATTCGGTATGATTAGGTACTAAGGGAGAATAAAAATCTGAAAACGGAGCCCTTTTGGCTGTTTCAGTTGCCTCACTGCGCTTTGTAAAGGACTATCGCTCTAGGTGTTATTTTTCTAAGATATAAAGTAAATCCATACTTTAAATTATACTAGCTTCCGCCCGCGACATAATCCGCGTGGACATTCGAAAAATCCCTAGGGAACCTTTGACATTTGACATTATAATGTTTTAATCCATGCTATACATATAAACTATCCGTGTGCAAAATTTCATCCAAATTCGTTGAGCTGTTTTCGCACCTCCAACTGTTGAATAAGATCGATTTTAATAAATTTTCATAATTTTGTGAAATCTGCGAATGACTTCTTTGAACCCAAGAAAAGTGACAAAAGTTCAAAACACAAGTCAACTCTTATTACTGCATATTTTTTTCTCAACAAATGAAAAACAAACATCACAAACAGATTCAGGTGGGGTCTGAAAACCCTTTTCCTTCTAATTCTGAGTTACCTAACCGAGCTTTTCAGAAAGTTTTTCACAGGAGTACGTACATAATCAAACAGAAACAAAACCTTATACAACTGACCAGGGCAGGGTCAGCCACGCATATTTATTTAATTTTACTTGTTTTATTTTATTTTTTATTAGTCATACACATTAATGAAATCAAATAATAAAACTGAAGCTGTAAGAATAAAGTTATATAGGTAGAAAGTAGAAGCTTAATAACCTAACATTTTTATAAATGTTACGTTATTTAGCTTCGAGATTTTATTGTTTTAAGACTAAGAATATAAAAACATATAAATATGACAGAATATATAAATATTGTGTTATAGTCTTAAAACAATAAAATCTCGACCAAATATAACTCGACTTGAGCATTATTAGGTAAAAATACAATTAAATACCTAGCTAATTTTGTTTTTGTCTGTTTTTATACCGTTGTTTATGTTACATTACAAAACTGCAACTTGGACTAGTCATCCGAGTCAAAAATGTGTGTGCTGCATATCATGGACCAATCGTTTTTTTTTTTCATATTTGTTTGTTAACATGTGCTTGGACTTTCGTTGGACCATAAGGTATGTTTTTAATGCAGGCTGTCAGGCTGCCTTTATAAAACTGGTAAGGTAACGTTACTGGTAAGGTTATTGTATTTTGTCCCAAGTATGCAGTCTCTTCAGACGTCTTGTCTGCAATGGTTCAATAAGACTCTGGGCCAGTTTGGTCTTATGATTACTAAATCGATCTTTATACGAACTAATGACTATGTTTTGCTGTTTGACTGTTGGAATATTTAGATACTCATGGACTTCTTCCATTCTCGTGAATTTTAATATAGTAAAAAAAACGACGCGATTTTCCGCGATTCCATCCTTCTGGGCAAGATATTGTTTCGGCATTCAGTTCGGAGCTCAGAGCCCCAGAGTAGCATCAGACTTTTATTTTGTCTAAAAGATGATATTTCTTTCCATAATGTGATAATACTGTGTCTCTTTCGAAATATTTCCTCTTAATGCCTGAAGACATTGTCGTGTTCCGAGTTTCCGACGCGTCGGTGTGCTCAGTCTACGCTTCCATAAACATTTTTTTACTTTTACTGGGGCGTGAACCGTATCTACAGCCTTCACCCAGAAAGCCCGATTGTGTAATGCTTGGCTTTGAGCCAAATGCTTTTCCGACTTTGCAAATTTATGTGTTTGATCACCTGCTTCTCTGCTGCAACATCTTTTTTTAGGATTCCGTACCCAAAGGGTAAAAACGGAACCCTATTACTAAGACTCCGCTGTCCGTCTGTCTGTCTGTCTGTCTGTCACCAGGCTGTATCTCATGAACCGTGATAGCTAGACAGGTAAAATTTTCACAGATGATGTATTTCTGTTGCCGCTATAACAACAAATACTAAAAACAGTATAAAATAAATATTTAAGGAGGCTCCCATACAACAAACGTGATTTTTTTTCTGTTTTTTGCTCGCTATTAATAACGACTGCAGGTAGACAGATGAAATTTTCTTAGATGAAGTATTTCTATTGCTGCTATGACAACAAATACTAAAAATAGAAAAAATATATTTAAGGGGGGCTCCCATACAACAAGTGTGATTTTTGCTGTTTTTTTGGTACGAAACCCTTCGTGAGTGAGTCCGACTCGCACTTGGCCGGTTTTTTAATTAAAACCTGCTTTGTTACACGCGGACTTTGTAAATTAAAAATAAGTTACCTTTCTATACAACGTGTTACAAAACTACCTCTCATGCAATATGGTAGATAGGGACCATCAAACTGAACAACTTTTACTATGGGACCAATTTCTGAAATCAATCGCGAGAAAAAATCTGCTGTTTCATTCAAAAATTAATAAAGAAAATATCAAAATCTCAAAATGTATAAAGCAGTTTTTTTGCGACGATTTCAGAGTTGGTCCCATAGTAAAAGTTGTTCAGTTTGATGGCTCTATCTACCATATTCGGTATTAGGAGTTTTTTTGTAACACGTTGTATAACAGATATTGAATATCCCATTCGGTAAAGGTGCCGTCATATTACGGCCGTAAATAGCTACGTTGAATGTTGTCTATGTTAACAATACGGCGACACCGTAACGTCAGAAACCGGCCGTATTGTTTACATAGACAACGTTCTACGCCGCTAAACTACGGCCGTAATCGTATATGACGGTACCGTCAACCTAAGAAACCATAGCTTATGAGTTTCAAAAAGAAATCCGTTCAACATTTTATTTTTCCAATCTATTATAGCTTTATTTGTTCCGTAAATTGGTTGCTATTTCAGGGTATGGTCTATTGAATATTTGATTAGTATTTTCGGTAATCGAGTAAGCCCGCCGTTTGACCGCGCGGCAGTCGCGAACGTGATATGCCAGGGTTCCCGGTTACCACACTACTTGTATTATTCAGGGCTACGGTTACCATATCTCAGGATTTGTCCTGAGATCTCAGGATTTTTGAACTTTTCTCAGGATTGCGGCCGGATTTTGAAAATCTCAGGAAATCTCAGGATTTTTAGAATTTTCAATAAAATACAGTAAAGAAAACCTGTGAATCTACAGTATCGTGGCCGCTTGCTATTGCTACTTCGTGTATTTTACGCCGGCGCCTAGGTGTACCTTTTTCTCAAACTGCTACAAATCTCAGGATTTTTCAATGGAAATTGGGCCTTTTCTCCGGACTTTTGATTTTTCACCTGGTGACCCTATTCAGGGCTTTGCATAAGTTACGCTCTGCCTCGTAAACTCTTGGCTGGCTATTTGGCAAATATGTTGAATATTTTGAGAGAAGAGAAGAGGCGCGATGTCGTTGACTACCCCAACATTAACTTCAATCACTTTGGTCCTATTCAAATAGTGCTTTCGTCTAAAGCTAGGGTTTCCTAGGATGACGGTGCCGTCATATTACGGGCGTCATATAGCGGCGTTGAATGTTGTCTATGTCAACAATATGGCGACACCGTAACGTCAGAAACCGCGCCGCATTGTTTATATAGAAAACGTTCTACGCCGCTAAATGACGGCCGTAATATGATGGCACTGTCATTCTAGGAAGCCCTAGCTAAGTGTTAAAATGTCTAATTATCAATTTGTAAAATAGTCAAACGTTCTGTTATAAATATCGAGTGACAAAATGCCAAAGATGGGAAATGTATAAAAATTACACTTTATTAACTAGTTGTAGGTACTCGTACGTATTTTATAAATTATATGTAACTTAAGGTTTAAATTAAATTTAAGATAATTTTTGAAGTCAGTCAATATTTTAAACTTTTAGGGTGTGTCCCCACTTAGGCCGCGCTCCGCGCTCCGCGCTCCGCGAACCTCGGAGCATATGTGGACGCGCGAACTCCGTCTGCTCCGCGCTCCGTTCCCGTAATCAAATAAGCTTTATTCATTTAAACTTAATTATTAAGTACTTTTGTCTCCACAGTATTATTATTGTGTAATTAATAATGAGTGGAAAAGAAGGGGTAAAACTTTGAATTAACAATCATGCCTATGTACAGTCAGCAGCACATCAGGTTATAGGTACAAAGTGTCAAAAATTTTCAATTTATTTTGGACCTTGTCTTGACAATAGGCTTTTCGTAATGAAAAAAAGCTTTTAAAAAAAAGTAAAACCTCCTTCAAAAACCTTAAAAAACAGCTCTATAAAAAGCAAGAAATAATGTTCAAATCGATTAATTAAAACACGTCTATTGAAGTCGGGTGGAGCTGGAAGTATTTTTTTTACTTATTGTGATGTTTATATTCTAAAAGCCCCACCCGACTTCAATAGACGTGTTTTAATTAATCGATTTGAACATTATTTCTTGCTTTTTATAGAGCTGTTTTTTAAGGTTTTTGAAGGAGGTTTTACTTTTTTTTAAAAGCTTTTTATTTTAAACTTTTTTGTGGTAGGTATGTAAGCGATGATTTTATAATATAAAACGTTAAGTATAATGTTTCACATTTTTCAATGGTAAACCCCGAGTAACTTAATGTCCACAGGTGTTCCGTTGGGTCTTCGCAGTTCAAATCTAGTCCAGAATGTCCTTGACAATAATAAACCTACCAATATTTCAATCACTGTACAGTTCCTATTTGATTTTGAGGAGTTCCCTCGTGTATCTTCAAAATCCAAAGTCCAATACCAATGAAAATAATATGGAATCATTCTTAAGGTGTCTTCTTTCAAACAAAAAAAGAATTATCTAAATCGGTTCATAAACAAAAAAAATTAATGGTTGAAAGTCGGTCTCAATTCATATAAAATGGCAACGAAAACGACAGTATTTTCAAGATTACTTGAAAACTACTGAACCGATTTCAAAATTTCAAAAAATGGGACCAACTTGGGAACAAACCTCATGTTAAAACGTTTGAATCGTTTCAATCGGTTCAGCCGTCTTCGAGTAATCGGTGTACATACATATATAAAAAAAAATATACGCGACGAATAGATAACCTCCTCCTTTTCAAAGTTTTTGAAGTCGGTTAAAAAGTTTTTGAAGTCGGTTAAAAAAACTGTTGGCTCGATAGATGGCGTTGATAAAAATTTGTGTCAACCAAACTACTTACTTCTCTTCTCTAAGGTGTGTAGGCTAGTGGAATCATGGATCACAGTATTTTCTTGATATCTGAATTCCGGAATGCAAATTCCACGATTTCTAGTGTTGCCAGTAGTCGTTTCTAAAAAAGTACTTACATTTTACGTTACTATGGAGTATGGTTATGTCTTTTTGTTTATGGGCCGATTCGACCGTTTTCGGTGAAACTCGGTTTTTGGTGTTATTTTGACAAAAAAATAGCAACGCAATGTTAAAAATATAAAAAATCCAGGATAGCGGGCAACTTTTTTGCTTGGTAGCCAATTTCTATGAAACTCGGTTTTTGTTACTGCTTTAACAAGAAAACAGCAACGCAATGTTAAAAATACAAAAATCCAAGATGGCGGCCAACTTTTCTGTTTGTGGGCCGATTACAATGAAACTCGATTTTTGGTACTATTTTGACAAGAAAACAGCAACGCAATGTTAAAAATAGCAAAAATCCAAGATGGCGGTCAACTTTTTTATTTGTGTGCCGATTTCGATGAAAATTGTTTTTTGGAACTATTTCGACAATAAAACAGCAACGCAATAATAAAAATATAAAAAATCCAAGATGGCGGCCAACTTTTTGTTTTTGAGCCGATTTCGATGAAACTCGGTTTTGGGTACTATTTCGAAAATAAAACAGCAACGCAATAATAAAAATTGAAAAAATCCAAGATGGCGGCCAACTTTTTTGTTTTTGGGCCGATTTCGATGAAACTCGGTTTTGGGTACTATTTCAAAAATAAAACAGCAACGCAATAATAAAAATAAAAAAAATCCAAGATGGCGGCCAACTTTTTTGTTTTTGGGCCGATTTCGATGAAACTCGGTTTTGGGTACTATTTCGAAAATAAAACAGCAACGCAATAATAAAAATTGAAAAAATCCAAGATGGCGGCCAACTTTTTTGTTTTTGGGCCGATTTTGATAGAACTCGGTTTTTAGTACTATTTCGACAAGAAAACAGCAACGCAATAATAAAAATATAAAATATCCAAGATGGCGGCCAACTTTTTTGTGTTTGGGCTAATTTGGATGAAACTCGGTTTTTAGTACTATTTCGACAAAAAAACAGCAACGCAATAATAAAAATTGAAAAAAATCCAAAATAGCGGCCAACTTTTTTGTTTTTGGGCCGATTTCGATGAAACTCGATTTTTGGTACTATTTCGACAAGAAAACAGCAACGCAATAATAAAAATATAAAATATCCAAGATGGCGGCCAACTTTTTTGTTTTTGGGCCGGTTTCGATGAAACTTGTTTTTTGGAACTATTTCGACAATAAAACAGCAACGCAATGATAAAAATATTAAATATCCAAGATGGCGGCCAACTTTTTTGTTTTTGGGCTAATTTTGATGAAAATTTAAAAGCTTCTGGAGGACTTTAAGTATCGGCTTACCACCCGCTCTCAGAAGTTCTGTAGTGATTCCGTCGTGACCCGCCGCCTTGTTGTTTTTCAGCTGTTTGAGAGCCATACTAATCTCGTGCATGCTGACGTCCGAAGTATCTTTGGTATAGTGTCGGCTAAGCTTGGCTCTGGGGTCTTTAGCCTTGCTTTCAACAGGTGTCTGCGTGGAATATAACTGCCCATAGAAACTATCGATCTCCCTCAGGATTTCAGGCTTCGCTGGGATGATGCGTCCGTCGTCAGTTTTTAGCTTCGTCATCTGGCTTTGCCCAATAGACAGATCTTGAAAAGTATGGTACAGGAATGAAACTTGTTTCGAAATATCGATATTATCATTAGGGCTGACTTTTACTAAGGCACCAAAATATCTATCCTGGTGAAAAAAGTTACAAATGCACTGAAGCCAAAAAAAATATGAACGATTTTTTTCTGGCGTTAGTGGCACCTAAGATTTTTTGGTGCCATAGTAAAAGTCAACCGTAATGATAAAATTTATACTTACTTGGAAACAAGTTTCATTCCTGTACCATACCTTAGACGGAGTTCGCGCGTCCACATATGCTCCGAGGTTCGCGGAGCGCGGAGCGCGGCCTAAGTGGGGACACACCCTAAGCCTTCATTGTCAAGACAAGGTCCAAAATAAATTGAAAATTACAACAAACATTTTGAATTTGGCTATCGTAGCCCATATACTACTAACCGAACGATGTCGGATACGCTAGAGAGAAACTGTCAAACTCACGCAATCACTTCGCGATATCGCATACGAAAGTGATTTGTAATAGGAAACAATCAAAACGAAGCACGGACGCAGCTGCGTGTGTCGCATTAAACTTTTCGTAATAGACCCCTGCGCTCCGCGCTCCGTGTCGGATCGCAAATTCGGAGCGCGCTCCGAGGTTCGCGGAGCGCGGAGCGCGGCCTAAGTGGGGACACACCTTTAGATTTTTGCATTCACAATGCTATTTTTATATTAAGATGAATAAATAAAGAAAAAATATTAGAAAAAATCGACTCACCCGTAGCAACTCAGACGGGTCCGTCCCGTCTGAGTTGCTACGGGTGAGTCGATTTTATCTATTATTTTTTCATTATTTAGTCAGTCAATATATTCTGTTAAATATACATATGTATTATTTAGATATATGTTATTTATTAGGAAAAAAATAGAAAAAAAATGCCTATATCTTTCTGATTGTTCTTAATGGAATAACAGATAATACCTCAATAAAAGCAATAATGTGACTTAAATATTACTAGTTTATGATGAAATAAATCAAAATTAGCGCAGCAGGGAGCAGATTCGCTGAGGGCAGCGCTCTGCCTTCCCGCTGACCTGCATTATTTAGAGGCAGTGTTGCCAATGGTACGGTAATTGCCGTTGTACGATAATCGGGGTCAAAAATTAACCTTGATACGGAAGCCTATGTCAGAAGTTTTCATACAAGTACGGTAATTTCAAATACTCTAATTATATCGAAATACGGCATTTTTGCGAATTTCTGCCGATATACGGTATTTCACTGACAAAACACGGCAACTGCCTTTACGGCATTAGAGCCCTTCATTTATAATTCGGTCCCGATCCCGATGGACTTGCGGTTAGTAGTGTGAAGGTACCTGTAGCCCCCTGTCCAAATCTGATGCAGGTCAGGTGTTCCCCTGGTTAGTGGTGAAGGGGGTACCTATATTCAGAAATGGATCGAATCGTTCTTTCGACAGAATTGTCTGCCTTTTTCATTCTAGGCTTCATAATCAGAACAAGAGTTAATTTAATTTAATTATATAGGTAATACACAGACACGTTTAAATATTTTTAACGATTTTCCTTCAGTACCAGCACACAATACAATATAATACAATGCCCTAACTAAAGTTTAATATTTAGGTGTCTAGTCTAATAAAAATTCTCCATGTTGAGTCCTTTGATAACTTCCATAATGAACCTTAAAATAGTAATAATTCATACCCCTCGTTTGTGCTCGTATGTGCATAATGAATGTAACCCTAACTGCAGAACGCGTCAACCCTTCCGGTGTCACCCGCGATGGCAAAAGCCAGACGATCTAAATATCTCACATTTTATGACTGCAAGTTATAACTACTAAATATATTGTCTATAAAATTTTATAGACAATATATTGTCTATAAAATTCATCGAAGTAATTCGCATGTTCATAACTCTCGAATCGGTAGATCGTAAGCTCGCAAAATAACAATGCATTCATACATTATATTATTACAAGTACAAAAATGTAAGAGCAAAAGAAAAGTATTAGTTATGTAGTTAGTTGTTCCACCAAAATATTGTAGGTATTACATGCTGCTAATTTTCATTACACGGGTCATTAAGATGAGAAATGCCTATACTTATGTATAAAGTCATGGTTTTGTTTACCAGGGGGCCTACTCAAATGGCCACTTACTACAATTAACGCTAGTAGAATAGAAAGACAATGTATGGGATTGACATATGTCACGTGGTCAAGCGTAACGAGTTTGTTGATTCGTACCCAAATGTACAATGTTTCTATTTGATCAAATAAAACTATGATCTTACCTTAAATTAAACAAATAGTCGTCCATCGGATGCCTGTGACTGTTTAACAAACATAACATTGCATTATTGTTCATTTAAAACCCTAAGTAATCCAAAATCAAGTCAAATCAAATTGCGTAAAAATGTTTCTAAGCGTTTCCCTATACAAAATACTACGCTTAAGCGTTAAGGTCACTAATTTCCTACTCAAAATGCATTTAACATCACGAACGCTCGTTCTGTTCTACAAACACAGAATACATAGAACTAAAACACGGATGGTCTCGTATCATGACTTTGGGTGCATTCTAACAGACTATCCGCTGAGTCATCGATCATTTTTCAGAATCGCCTCTAGCATGGAAAAAATAAAATTCGTCCTAGTTATTTTCAGCCCCTCGTTTTTTCAGCACGCATTAATGTGGTTCATTCCGGTAAATCGAGTAAAAGTATGTTTTTTTATGAAACAGCAAAGTAAGTGAAAAAGAATATGGGAAAAACAACAGAATTTTTGACGTCAATAATGTCGAAAATTGCTTGCACCAATTTTTTTACTACAGGTTACTAGACAATGTACTTGTACCAGGTACCTTGATTACGTAAAGCTGCTGCTAACAATTCTCGATTGAAATGTTTTCTTACCTTCACTTTTATTTACTTTGGATTCGACAAATTATATTAAACGGGAATTATCTTCTCTCATTCTCTATCAATTTGTATGAAGAGAAGATTAGAAATTTCCCCAAATAAGATTGTTTTTCTTCCATTAGATAACGTTTTGTATGAAAGATACGTTTTTTATGAAAATAAGTTTTTTTTCTCCAATAATTTAAATGTTTCCAAAATTGGGAACCATCCCTCAATCTACCTACCAACCTACTCTGCTTGCCGTGCCGGGGCGACGCGTCACCGGCAAGACAAACAGGGTTGCCACTTTTTTGTTTTAATAAAGTATTGGTTGCTATAATCGGTAGAGAAAAAGTACATTGTGGTATGGAAATTAAGTATTATTTATTTATTTTAACTTTTAAAATCATTTTTTTAATTACTTTTGGTAATATTTTGGTATCTTTATTAGACTTAATTCACCTATTCCACTAAATTCTAGTAAAGGTACTAGTTTTTCGAATTTTAATAAAAATACAACAATGTGTATGAATTTCGGGTAAACAAATAGGAAAACATAGTCTAGTGATCTGTAGTTAAATTATGACGTCATCCGTGATGTACATTGTACGCGAACCTCAACAATTTCTAAACGGATTTCGAAAAATCTTTTACTAGGTTTCATAGCTATGAGTATGTTAATATATCAAATAGGCCGGTAACGCGCCGGCGACGGGCCGGTGACGCGCCGGCGACGCGCCGGTGACTTGACTGAAACCGTAGTCACGAGTCGTTGAGGGTGTGCATGGAATGGCGGGATGTCACAAAATTTATACCGCTTGGTGGCGCTACTGCTGCTAGAGACCTTTGTACGGGCATTTACCCCTAATAGGGAATGTCCGAAAAAAATTAAAAAGGCTGAATATTTTTCTATAGGTAGGAATAAGGTCCCTTAGTAATAGAAAAAGTTTCAGAATTTTCGGTTGGGTAAAAAAGTTTTTAAAAATCAAAGTCTCTTCAACTTCAAAAATGTATGAAAGTAACAGCAGAATGGAGATTATACCTTTGCCGCTAACTGCCACAAACATAACACGTATTAAAAAAAAAGTTTCGACATTTTGTCTTGAAACTTTTTTTAATACCATGTTGTGGTTGAGACCAAGGAGGTTCATATAAGGAGTGAGTACTCTACAAAAATTCTCACTATGCGTTTAAAAGAAATTCAACTTTATTCTCTTTACCATAGAGTTGAAATTCTATCGACGACATTGACTGAAGACTCTACTGTGTGAATGAAACATCACCAAGTAGATGAGGATGTCTCGTTCGCACAATTGCCATTACTAAACAATAATACCACGAATCACGATGGTAGGGAAAAAAATTTACGTTACCAATCACGTAGTGTATCAAAGTTAAGGATTCGGAGTGGAATATTGAAAATATACTACTTAAATATTAATTTAGAATAACACATCGTAATTGTAACATAAAACAGAACTTACTCTTTTGATTTAATTAGATTTCTACAATAATGCTAATCAGCATTATTGTAGTTGTATAAATTCAAGTGTCAATCCTGGCAACTCCGATCCGATTTTGACTTTGGCGCCGAATTTCAATTTTAGAATTTCAATATTCAGGAAATATTCCTTTACAAAACTAGGGTGACCATAAATTCTACACCATTTCAGATTTCCCAAAAACTAAATTGTTCTATCAATTTGAAATAACTGGAAGTCGCAGGCGAGGGGTAAAGTTAATAATTAATAATCAAATTCATGTTTATGCGCCGATTTCGATGAAACCATAAGGTACTATTTCGAAAAGAAAATAATAACGCAGTGTTGAAAATATTAAAAAATCCAAGATGGCGGCCAACTTTTAAGTTTGTAGGCCGATTTTGATGAAACACGGTTTTTGGTACTATTTTGACAAGAAAATAACAAAGTAATTTTTAAAGTATGTAAAATTCAAAATGGCGGCCAACTTTTTTGTTTGTGGGCCAATTTCGATGAAACTCGGTTTTTGGCACTATTTTGATAAGAAAATAACAACGCATTTTTTTAATATTAAAAAATTCAAGATGGCGGCCTACTTTTTTGTTTGTGGGCCGATTTCGATGAAACTCGGTTTTTGGCACTATTTTGATAAGAAAATAACAACTCATTTTTTAAATATGAAAAAATTAAAGATGGCGGCCAACTTATTTGTTTGTGGGCCGATTTCGATGAAACTCGGTTTTTGCCACTATTTTGATAAGAAAATAACAACGCATTTTTTAAATATTAAAAAATTCAAGATGGCGGCCAACTTTTTTGTTTGTGGGCCGATTTCGATGAAACTCGGTTTTTGGCACTATTTTGATAAGAAAATAACAACTCATTTTTTAAATATTAAAAAATTCAAGATGGCGGCCAACTTTTTTGTTTGTGGGCCGATTTCGATGAAACTCGGTTTTTGGCACTATTTTGATAAGAAAATAACAACGCATTTTTAAAATATTAAAAAATTCAAGATGACGGCCAACTTTTTTATTTGAAGGCCGATTTCGATGAAACTCCGGTTTTGTTACTATTTTGACAAGAAAACAGCAACACAATATTAAAAGTATTAAAAATCCAAGGTGGCGGCCAAATTCTTTTCTTGTTCTTCTTTTTTTCAACCCAGTTATATTAAAATCAACCCAAAAACGAAATCAGCAGCCATTTTGACCTTTTGTTACATTCCATTGTTTACATTCCATTATTATTTTCTTGTCAAAATAGTACCCAAAACCGAGTTTCGTAGAAATCGGTTTTCAAACAAAACAGTTTGCCACCATTTTGGATTTTTTTATATTTTCAACATTGCGTTGTTATTTTCTTGTCAAAATAGTACTTAAAACCAAGTTTCATCGAAACCGGCTCAAAAACAAAAAATTTAAGCGCCATTTTGGATTTTAAATATTAAAAAAAATGTGTTTTTATTTTCTTGCCTAAATAGTACCAAAAAACGAGTTTTATCGAAATCGGCCTACAAACAAAAAAGTTGGCCGCCATTTCGATTCTTTTTATATTTTCAACATTTCATTGTTATTTTTTGTCAAAATATTACTAAAAACCGATTTTCATCGAAATCAAGCCAAAAACAAAAAAAGGTTGGCCGCCATCTTGTTTTTTTATTTTTATCATTGTGTCGTTGAAAATCGCTTGCACCCATTTTTGTAATTTCACTAGTAAAAAATTGGTGCAAGTATTTTAGACCTTATTGATATATTTACCAAAATAACAGTTTTTAAAGGAAGAGAATAATTATAAACGTCAATAAAGTCGAAAATCGTTTGCACGTGTTTTTTTAACTACAGATCACTAGACAATGTTTTTCTACCTTCACTTGTTTTTCCAACATTCATTTGATTTCCGAATACACGCACATTGTATTTCTATCAAAATTGGAATAAACTTTATAGTTATGTCATTATTTACACTTGAATTTTTGTAGATATTGGTTGATTAACCATATTTATAAATTAAAACAAGAAAGCAACCTAATAAAACGTAATAAAAAAACGTGAAGATTTATTTTTAGTAAATTATTATTTTATTTAAAGTATACCACCTCCTATCGGAGCACTCCTCAAGACGAATCAATCGAGCTCAAACTCGATGGGGTTGCATGATTTTATTACAAAGTTTCAATGGCCTTCCTCCGGCTCCTCCATCAGCCCCTTGGATATTATTCCCCAACAGAGTACTTGCCAAGACGATTCTAACGAGTCCAAACACGAGGGGGTTGTATGGTTTCATCATACTATTCCTGTGGCGTTCTTCCGGCTCCATCGTCAGATCAGCTCAATGATACCATAATATTACATAACCTTCTAGTTCTGACCTGTGTTCAAAGTTTCAAGTCTCATCGGGAAGTTAGTATAAAATCGTTTGCAAAATTTGTGCTCAAACAAACAAACGAAAACACAAACAAACAAGCAACCTTATAAAAACGTGGCAAAAGTATTAATTGTAAATAAAGAACTACGTACTTAAGTTTATATTAAACAGTTTAAAGTAATAAGTATGTCTCCAACCAACCATACAGTTTGGTCACCCTAATGAAGAAAGAGATACAATTATCTACTTGACCTCTCTGTCGGCTCGTTTTGGGGCGAAGAGCTCAATCTGGTTTACACCGAAGGGATTTGCTACATCTATGGTTGAGACAGGTGTTGGCAAAGGTACAATCTCCATTCTGCTGTTACTTTCATACATTTGTGAAGTCGAAGAGACTTTGATTTTTTGAATTTTTTTCACGAAACCAAAAATTATGAAAATTTATTCTATTACTAAGAGGGACCTTATTCCTACATATAGAAAAATATTCAGCCAATTTGATTTTTTCGGACATTCTCCATTCTCCCATTTTTTTAAACAATGGGTGAGGCCGCCAAAATTGGCAATTATCTCACAAAAGTATCACAATAACATTGTGCGTTATCGTTATACAAATGTACTTTTTCTCTACCGATTATATCAACCAATACTTTATTAAAACAAAAAGTGGCAACCCTGTTTGCCTTGCCGGTGACGCGTCGCCCCGGCATGGCAAGCAGAGTAGGTTGGTAGGTAGATTCAGGGACGTATTTTAAGATTCGGCGCCCGGGCCTAGCCTGCCTAGCATGACCGATTTATATCGCGTGATATATCATTTTATCGACACTCAACTGTCAAATTGCTTTGTCTTTTTGACAGTTAAACGTGATAAAACGCTATATCACGCGATATAAATCGGTCGTGCTAGGCAGTTAGGTATGCCGCCCCTAGGGTTATGTGCTGGAGGAAGAGAAGAGGATGCCTGTCTATACTAAAAAAATGCCGCGCAGCACGTTTTTTAATCATGTTCATTCAAAACCCTGTAACTTTTTCAATCTTCAGTAAAAAATGCCGCACAGCGCGATTTTTAATCATTTTCATTCAAAAACCCTGTAATTTTGTCAACCTTCAGTAAAAAAAATTGGCCGCGCAGCACGAGTTTTTGTCAGTTCCATCAACAAATCTTGTAATTTTGCCTGACAAATAAGTATTATGAAATCGGCCGCACAGCGCATTATTTGTCAGTTCTATCCACAAATGTTGTAATTTAGCCTGACTAAAAGTAATAAAAATATCGGCTCGTAGCGGGATTTTTTGTGAGTTTCATGCACTAATCTTGTAATTTTGCCTGACTATGAGTAGGTACATACTTAATAAAAAAATCGGCCGCGCAGCGCGATTTTTGTCAGTTCCATCCACTAATCATGTAATTTTGCCTGACTATAAGTAATAAAAAAACGGCCGCGCAGCGAGATTTTAAGTCAGTTTCATCTACTAATCTCACTAATCATGTAACATCATGAACGGAAAATGAACATTCTGCACTGCAGTTCGTCAAAAATGATTGGTATAACTAATTATGAAAGGCGCCCTAAAGCTAAGCCCGAGGGGCGGCTGACGCTATTTATTGTAAAAAACCGGCCAAGTGCGAGTCGGGCTCGCGCACGAAGGGTTCCGTACCAGAAAACGGCAAAAAATCACGTTTGTTGTATGGGAGCCCCCCTTAAATATTTATTTTATTCGGTTTTTATTAATTGTTGTTATAGAGGTAACAAAAACACATCATCTGTGAAAATTCCAATTGTCTACCTGTTGTCTTTATTAATATAAAGCAAAAAACGGCAAAAAAAAAACCCGTTTGTTTTTGTTGTATGGGAGCCCCCCTTAAATATTTATTTTATTCGGTTTTTAGTATTTGTTGTTATAGCGGCAACAAAAATACATCATCTGTGAAAATTTCAACTGTCCAGCTATCACGGTTCATGAGATACAGCCTGGTGACAGACAGACGGACAGCGGAGGCTTAGTAATAGGGTCCCGTTTTTACCCTTTGGGTACGGAACCCTAATAGGGTCCCGTTTTTACCCTTTGGGTACGGAACCCTAAAAAACTGTAACCCTACTCACGAATAAAACTACTACTAATCTTGTAATCTTGGCTGTCTATTATAAAAAAACGGCCGCGCAGCGCGATTTTTGTCAGTTTCGTCCACTAATCTTGTAGTCTTGCTTCTCTATAGTAAAAAATGTAAAAAAAACGGCTGCGCAGCGCGATTCACAGTAAGTTTCATCCAGGCGCGGTCGCAGCCTGAAATTTTGGAGGGGGTCACTAATAAACAATAATACAATTGCTTTTTTTTATTTTCTAAATTTATAGAAGCAGTGCCGGTTTAAGCACTACCAGCGCCCTGGGCGATATTTCTATGGGGCGCCCCCTATATGCGATTCTAAGATTTTCAATTATGCCTGTTAGTTAAAAAACGCCCGGCCGCGCAGCGCGTTTTTTTAGTCAGTTTCACCTACTAATCTTGTAATCTTGCTTGTTTATAGTAAAAAAAAAACGGCCGCGCAGCGCGATTTTTAGTCAGTTTCAACTACTAATCTTGTAACCTTGCTTGTTTATAGCAAAAAAATGGCCACACAGCGCGATTTTTAATCATTTTCATTCAAAAACCCTGTAATTTTGTCAACCTTCAGTAAAAAAAATAGGCCGCGCAGCACGAGTTTTTGTCAGTTCCATCAACAAATCTTGTAATTTTGCCTGACAAATAAGTATTATGAAATCGGCCGCACAGCGCGATTTTTTGTGAGTTTCATGCACTAATCTTGTACCTAATATTATTATTAAATCGAATTTCCTCGCATTTCTTGAGAAAAGCATTACCTACAGAAGCCTTGTGCGGGGAGCAATTACATTCCCGTTCTTGGCTGTAATGTACTAGAATACTATTCAATGGTTAAAATGTTAGTGGTGGGTGACCGATGACTTAGCGGTCGGTCTGCTGGAATGCATGCACCCTACTATGTCAATGTCATATGAATTTGATTTTGACCTTTGACCTTTACATAAAATAAATATTTAGTTTCAATAAATTCATAAATAAACGTGAAAATTTCCAGCGGTACATAGGTATAAATACTTACCTACTATTTCTCAATATTTGGCTGATTGCATACAAAGTTTACATAGGTAATGTGCAAGTAAGTAAGTACTTAATTTAATATGTAAATAATTCCATTGGATGTAGAAAGGTTTTTTATGTAACTTGTGTCTAATCTCTATACAAATTGGTTTCAGATACTATCAACTTAAAAGAAAATGGCTTTAATATGTGAACAAACCCAGTCAACTGAGAGATGATGATGATAAAATGATCGGCTGTGTCAGTCAAAAGTTTGAATTCTATTGGCGACAAAAGACACATACTTAATTATAAGGATAACCTATCAAGAAGAAACAGAAAAAGCTTCGTAAGAACGGTCGATAGTGTCAACTTTGTAAATAAAATAAAAACAATTTAACAATGAATTTTATTATGAAAAATTGTAAGTAGTCAAAACAATAATCGATAAAAAATATTACAGTTTTCTAATGTTTTATTGGTTTCATTCACCCATTAGTATAACTACCTAACTAAATCAAAATTAACTAGGCATAGATACACAGTAGGCAAGTTATAATAAAATCTGGGGGGTGATTTTGTAATTTTGTTGCAATCAACTCTGACAGAAATAGCAGTTACATTGCTGCTTTAGTTAAGAACCAATGTGACAACTATCATACTTAAAGCAGCAATGCAACCGCTCTTTCAATCGAGAATTGTTAGCAACAGCTTTACGTAATCAAGGTACTGGACATCACACACTGCTCATTGTTTGTTATTAAGTTTTTGAAAAAAATATAAATGCAATTCTTACAATTCAATGTGCATTAAGATAGGTACCTACATAGTCAGAAGCAGATCCATCCCTACTGGCAGCACCCGTTCACGAGTATAACAAACCAGCCATTACTTTGCTCAACCATATTGAGGAATGAGGAGTCGTAACGACCCGCCTCACATGACACGCAACACCACAGAAATGATTAAAAAGAGCATGACACACTTAAGCTACCCATATTAAGGCTTATATATCTTATTCCTACCCAGATGCACCAAAATAGCGATGAAGTGTCCTCCTATGTAAGATAAAAATATATTATTTAGTATTGTATAAAAAAAATATGTTTTTAGAGGAAACAAGGATGATAGTGTAATGACCTATGCTTTAGTAAGCACCATGTAAGCACCTCCAACGAGCCCTCAGCAAGCCAAAACATTGCTTGATGCAATTCCTGGCTTGGACATGATGTGTGGTTTGCACTTCTTCTCGAGAGCCAGGTGCTGCATTTAATATAGGAGTCATAAGCCAGGCTCTCTAAGGGTATCCAGAATCACCTAAAACAACACGGTACTATTGAAAGAAAAATTTAAAGTTAAAATCTATATTTAGCTAAAATACTAATAAGTACTTAAATTTAATTAAAAAAATACAAATGGAATATAATTTATTACATTTTAACTTGGTTGGAATTTGTGAAATAGGCCCTAAATAATAATATTAATGTAAAAACAAGATACATTATTGCTTGAAATAATATACTGATTTATTAGTTAAATACAATGCATGACGTGGCAGCTTGTAAAAAAGACAACACTTGAAATGTAAGTTCTTGAAATGTCTTGTTGTCTTGTCTTTGGTGCATGTTCTTGTTAGCTGTCCTCAAATAAATAAATAAAAAATTCGTCTATTTATTTACTATATTTATTATTTATTTAGTCGAGCAATTTAATTAACAACATTAATTAAATTGCTCGACTCAAAGTTTAAAAATGATTGAAGAAATTTGACAGATTGTGGAAGTCCAGCGTGCCGTTAACTGTACCTATTCATGATTGACTCCACATTATAAGATCAAGAAAAGCTAATGTGTAGGTCTACTTATGTCTTACCTAATAACCAAGTTAGTTCACCATTTTGGGGAAGTTATGCATATACAGTTCCACTTGGTTTGAACATGCATAGCATGTTTTTGGCTTTCAGTATTTGGCTTTAATATTAGTTATCTTCAAGTCAGGATCACAAATCTGAAAATATACCTGTTATTACAATACAAATATAAAAGTCTTTGGTTATTACCTACTTATTGTAATAAGTCATGATCTTCATGGTTTATGTAAGTAAATTTTAAATAGAGAGACGAATAAGACAGATGATATATACTTTTATTAATGTCTAAGGCACTTACCTACCTACCTACTTATATTTTTAAGAATGAAAAGGTCTGTTTATTATTTATTTTCCTTAAATTGTTAGATTACACTCTAGCTACAGAATTTATACCTACTGCACATATAGGTACATGGTAGGTCTAGGTACCTAGGTAATATAAATTATTAAAATATTGATGTCATGTATACCTACCTAGACAATAAACACATTAATAGATTCGGTGGGTGCTTGCTTAGTTAGGTGTAGATAAATTACTTATTATGACAAATATTTACCTAGGTATTTTGAATCTAAAATGAATAGGTAGATTTCTAAGGTGAGTCACTAGCACTGTTAGGCTATAGTCTATGTGATGGTGGTGAAGTTAACTATATGTTATGTATGATATCAAGTTTATATTTAAAAGTGTTAACACTTACCATCACTCGGCCAGCTGCCGAGCTGACCTCTTTTTTGATAAATGCTTTATAGCTTTTACTTTTAATTTATTATTTTTTAATTGTTGTTCCTTTTTATACATTTGTAGTAGGTATAGGTACAACATAGAAGTCTTTGACTATGACATATTTTTCTTATGTTTAATACACTATTTTGTTTGCCATAGTGTCAAGTCAATGCTTTCTCTGTGTTGTGTTTGTGATAAAATACATTAGTACAAAGCTACTCATTACACAGCCCATTAGCTTGCCACAGTTTCAGAAATCATCACTATAATTGTCTTTACACTTCTTCTTTATCTTCTTATAATAATAGGTAGTGCAATCAATTCCATTTTGAAGGAAAATTCAAGAAGAAATTATTATCACAACCTGAAACAATAAAAAGTACTTAATTGAAAATTTGAAATCATTACACAGCTCTACTAATCCTTCATTTCCATGCTACATGAAAGATAAATGTTAATTATAAGGGAATCATATTTTATTGTGATTACCAACTAAAGAAAGGGAAACTAATGAAAAAAGATTTTACATAATTAGGTATTGTACCTACGAGTAACTGGAACTAATTTATACTTACGAAATGACAACCTTCAGGCATTGGCAGGAAGGGGGTGGGCAGTGCCCACCCCAGAACAGCCTGATACCCACCCCAGAAAAATACCAGCTATAATACTTTTCTATTGCCTTTCAAAACTCCAACGCGGCTCTAGTCAAGCACCCTAGACGTTAGTACTATTATATATTCTGTGACCCTAGGCTTTGCCCCAGAACTAGAGGCCCGGCCCCACTGGAAATAATCTTTAGATACGCCAATGCCTTCAGGCTTTTGTAAAGAAGAATACTCTTCAAAATACCTACTGCATAATTTATCAATTAATTCTAAGTACTTACTGATGATTGGGGATTTTAATTCCGAGGCCCCACGCCTTAAGTGGCCTGCTTCAGTGCTTCTTACACAGATCACTATTATGATTTATCTTCTCCATTAGTTTTATTGGCAGGAATCACAGGAAACACAAAAACCCTTTTCAAAATTGAAAATAAGACACGCGTCGTACGACGATTTGTTTCTTTCTACAGGGTATGGGCGTACGCTGCGATTTAGTACGATTGCTGGCTATCGTTGGCAAATCTACATGTCAAAATAGCCATTTGAGTACCATTTCTTTCTGTCGGAGCGAGCGTAACGTTAAACACAGATCATACAGTATAATACAAGAGGGGCACACTTGGAACAACACAAACGGTCGAAACAAAAGTAGCGTCATCTCTGAATCTTAAGCATCAACTTTCACAACAAAGTCTTCAAGTTTGCCAAAAAACTTCAACTGGTTTTAAAGTTATTAAAAACAAAATTATATTAAAAATATGAAAATGAAAATCGTTTTTGAGTTTGGTCATGGTGCGAATTACAATAATAATGATAAAATTCGACACCCGAATTTATGACCCAGTCCAGTAGCGTAGCGGATTACCACCACCTCCGTTTATTTACATGACATTACTACCAAGGTAATGGTACAGTCAGTGGCACGAATCATGAATATTTTTCGACGGAGTGGGGATAAGTTTGCGCATGTGCTCTTGGAGCGACCAATAGTGCGTGCCCCTCTCCCGCCGCCTGCGCCCCTCACCGCAACGCATACCCACCCCGCGTTCCGAATCACGCTCACAGCGCTGTTAGCGCGAATCCGACCAAATTAAATAGTCACAAAATATTACACAAATAGGATATTTGTGTACCTTCTTAATTTAATGGATTATACGCTAACAGTGCTGTTGGCGTGATTTGGAACTAGGCACCAGAATACGCGTTCCGCGCAATCCCCACCCAATTTCATGATTCGTGCCACTGACTGTATCTATGAAAGGGCCTAGTACGAGTTGTGTTTCTCACTTGCGAATAGTATCGAGTGAAAGAGAGGATATCATGCGAGTGAGTGAACGAGTGAAAGAGAGATGACGATAGTTTACTATTCGCAAAGTGAAGTGAGAACAAAAAATCAACTCGTACTAGGACCTCAGTATTCCAACTTCAACAATACTCGGTACACGAACAGTCGCGAATGCGCCGCAGTGACGAACGTAATATACCTACGAACTAATTATTGATTGAAATACAAGTACTTACTTACTATGGTAAATTGCAGATTGTGCTGTTTGTATTATATTTATTATTTTATTACTCCAGAGATGACATGGTTAAATACCCGGAGAGAGTAGTAAAAAAATAAGATTTAGTAAACTTTTATTAAAATATTTTTTTTACTATAGGTATTGCCTACTAACTACGGCCCGAAGGATTTGAAAATAATTTGTTTCTCTCTTTAATATATAGGTATTTAGCTTTTTCAGTTTTTTGTTTTTACTGTTAGTTTTGTTAACCTAGGCTAGGTACCTACCTAGAATCCATAATATTATAGGGAAAATGAAATAGGTACTACCTATTTCATTTTCCCTATAATATTATGGATTCTAAAATATTACGCAGGTTATACGCAATTACAAAACTAGAAAGATACGAAAGTAGGTACTTAGCTGAAATTAAAATACTGTAGCCGGGTGTATCGTGCGACAAAAAGGTCTCAATTTAAGGTTGCCACCTGTACTTTATTTCGGGGTTATTGTACTCTCTGCTTTATGAGGAAAATAAAGTAGGTACGTGAAAATACTTTATTTCACAAGATTTGTTTAAATATTGCCAAAAGTAATAAAAAGTATGTTTTAAAGGTAAAAATAAATATTACTTTATTTCCATACAACGTACTTTTTACTAGCTTTAGCAATCAATATACTTTATTAGTTCAAAAAAGGTGCCAACCCTAGTTACAATATTAATAGATATTTACCGTGCTACAACATTTATACCGTTGTACGAATACCGAGCCAAATCATAGTTGTTTTTGTATTTTTTTGTTTTGATTTGTTCTTTTTCATTAATATTTTCTATTTTGTTATAAATAAAGATATTACAAAAAAGTAAAATAAATATATAATAAGAAACAAAAAAATACATTTTCAGCTATTATAATTTCGTGTCAGTAGTTCTGCATCGATTTCCAGAGGCGCTAGTGGACTCTTTGAGTTACTCTCTCTAGTTACTCTGTGATACAAGCGTTTGAAGATTGAATGCAGAGAGACGGGTTGAGTACCAAATTAATATCGCTTTCGCCGAGTCGAAGAAACATGTAGAATATAGAAACGCTTATAACGTTTGCCATTTGAGTAGGCCCCCAGGTCTTTTTTTATACATTCAGCTTTGAGAGTTATAATGAAATAGGCATAATATTCCGGTCTATATTCATATCATGCTGGGTGGATCTACGCTTCCCTGTTTAATAAGGGATGTGGAAATGAATACTTTCATGACAGGTGAACGGCCGACCGCAGGGCGCGTTTGTTTTTCACTTATTTTCCGCACAAAGGTGAAACTCGATATAACTTTTAGCGAATGACAGATTACCGAGATAGCCGAATTTAGAACGCCAGCGCCGCCACCTATTTAGGTCTGCCAAGGTTCGATTACCTACTTGGTAAAAAAAATAATGTAAAAATAAAATAAAAAATTGTAAATATTTTTTTCACATTATAGTAACTCATATAGGTATTTTTCGTTCGTGGTTTGAGGAAATTCACTAAACCTATTTTCTTTCTTTAATAGCATACATTTTAAGAAACTAAGCATTTATGAATCTGCTGAATGATGGCTCGCTCCCTGCAAACAGTGAAAATCTTTTCTTTTCCAAATTAAGCGACGTGAAAGCATTGAGCCATTAAAACCTAAAAAATTAAAGTTGTTTACAAACACCTAGCAGCATACATAATAAACCGAGTTTTGAAGTGAGCTTTGCCCGTAGTTAATTACGGGTTAAAATAAACTTGGCTGTGAGCGGCCGCGGTTCCGGCGCCTAACAACTATCATTAACCACCCACCGCCGCGCCGCCGCCGTTACAAACTACTGCTTGTGATCCTCACTAAATGTGTCTATCTAGCCCCGCCTTACGTTAGACGACTAAGCAATCGTTTACCGATTAAAAAATAATTAAGTTGACAAGAAAATATTGGTACTTCGCTAAATAGCTAATTTGCGATCAGATACAACTAAGACGAGCAACTTACATAAGTTGGCAAATATCTAAAATTATACCAATTATTATTTTAAGAAATAGTATAAACACGCTGTCAATTATTTATTCTGTGTGACGCTGTGAAAATATTCCAAGCACCTTAGCACACTCAGTTCAGTGAATTCGGAACGAAATTTGAATTTTCACAGATCAACTTGGCAATGTTACAAAAAGGGCTCTCACTTGCAATACTGCAGAGATGACCTACATTTTGCTGATTGTTGACAAGCCTTGACTATTCATTTTACTTCTATCCATAACTGTGTTGTGTAACCTGTAGGGGAACCTGTAGATATAGATCGTCCCTTTTTCCAGTTAATTAAGTTGCTGATGATCGTGATTTCCATACATTTCCATCAATAAAATGGCTCCATTCTTTTCTTATCGTATGAAGATTGTGGCCATCTCTGGTGTTAAGAGTTTATCTAGCCGCCTGTAAGGCCTCTGACTTGGCTTAACGGCTATTATCAGATGATAACAGCCGGGACCGACACGGTTTAAACTGCCCATCGAAGCACGGAAGCGCTCAGTTGTAATGCCACTTAACGGTCACCCATCCGACACCTGGCTGGACCGAGCGTTGCTTAACAAACGTGATCAGTCTGTCAAGCTAGGCCATGAGCACTTCAAATGGTTGCATGATGCGTTCAGTCGCCTGAAAAAGTGCAGCACTAATAGGTATCACCAGGTGGTATTATATAATTATTATATTTATTAGAAGTAAGAAAGCCAATGTCAAGGACTTCATCAATATATTCAATGCAGTTATTGATTATTTTGCAGTTTAATGCGTTTATACAATTATTAGAAGAATACCAAATAAGTACAAAAATATAGAAGCTTATAAAAGTTTCACAATGAATTTTTAACTAATATCATGAAATAAATATGGAATCTCTCATGAAATCCTAAAAGGTTTTAAGACTGTAAACCATTTGGATAGGATAAGTAATAACGAACGACTTAGTAAACTAAATGAACTACATAGTTCTCCAAGACAAATAATTTTCCAGCTAAATCCAATTTCCCGAGCATAAAATGAAATTATAATACCTAAGAGAAAATCTTGAAAGCTCTTTGTATTTATAAGTTGCGCTAATGCCTCTTAAGCAAAGTTCCAGCGGACTGATCATTTATTTCAAAGATGTAACCGCAACTCAATCGAACTTTAGACTCACCCGCGGTTCAGTGCCCGTGGGAAATCTCTAGGGTTGCCAGATGGTCGGGATTTGCCTGGATTCTCCCAGAATTTTAAGTGATCTCCCGACTCCCGAAAAATCTAAAATCTCCCGGAAAATCAGCTGTTCCGAAATTTCTCTAGAAAGCAATAATTTTCGCGGATGAAACCACAGATTACAAGATTAGATAAAACTGACTAAAAATCGCGCTGTGCGGCCATTTTATTTACAATAGACAGGCAAGAGTACAAGATTAGTGGATGATACTGACTAAAAATCGCGTTGCGCGGCCGTTTTCTTACTATATACAGGCATTTAAGTTACATTTTTATTGTAAATATGTATTTGCTTCTCCCGACAACAACCGCAAAATCCCAACATTTTCAAATTTTCTCCAGATATTTTGGACTTCCGATCTGGCAACCCTAGAAATAATATCACTGGCCTCGAATGTACTGAGCTTAGCGAAAACAGATTACGAGGATTAACCACAAGAAAGCCAGCGTGACCTCAGCACGAATTAATGGGAAAAAACTTGATGTCTGTCATAAAAGAGATACATAATCTAAGGGCAAGACATAAAACGCCATCAAACTACCTAAGATAAACATAGCTTTTACATTAGAAGCTATGATATGACACCTATAAAACTAAGTCCTAGTGGTAGGTATTTGAACTTTAGTAACTTTGATAAATAATATTAAACTATAAAAATAAATATTTTACCTTGTAACTTCTCATTAAACTTTGTAAATATTCCATTTATATTATTATAATTCAATATATCAATTAATACAAAATATTAAGAGCTAAGAAGAAAAAGAAGATTAAATATAACGTTGTTGTTTGTATAAATATAGAAAATGTAAAACGATTTAAGCTGCGTATAGTTCGAATCACGAAAGATGACCACAAATAGCGTCCATCTTCGCATCATAACTCAGACAAAATAATATTTCATATATTTAAATAATATATATATATATATATATATATATATATATATATATATATATATAAGAAAATGAAATATTATTTTGTCTTAAAGTCTATTCATCATAAGTTATGATGCGAAGATGGGTGCCATTTGTGGTCATCTTTCGTGATTCTAACTACGCTACGATTTAGTGCTACGCGTAACGATTTCTAAGTGCTACGATGTATGTATTATATATAACTTAAAATATTACATAATTAATAACCACTGACATACCTAAATCAAGTTAAGAGCCTTTTTTACAGTTTCGAGTTATGTTAGAATTTTATTATTATTGCATTTTTCACATCATTTTAAATATAAATCCTTCCCACTAGAAGATAGTGCTAAATACCAACCTTGAAATAATTTTATTTTTTGGCGTTCAAATCAGACAGGGGAAATACCTATCTCCATGGCTAGACGGCGGATGACTGATAGATCTTTTCAGTGTTGTGGTAATACGAAGTTCGATATTACATTACCACTAAACACATCTATCAGTCATCCAGCGTCCATTGCGAGCGAGCGTTGCGATGCGAGCGACGGGCACACGTAATTAGACAATTTCCTCGCAATTACCCACTGTATGTTCCAATTAATTGCCAACAGCGGATTATGGAGGCAAATTGCCTGCCAAATTGACCGCGTCAGTTGAACTTCACGGGTGCGAACCATAAAGTTAATATTACCTTTCCGTAGGTATATTAACTTTATGGTGCGAACAAGCTTTTGCTATATTACCTTAAATTTGCAAATTACTTCCTTTCGAACTTTTTAGAATCCTGCTGAACTAAGTAGTTCTTACTTTGCAGCGGATTTTCGTTGCTCATAGTTCAATGAGATTGCCTGTATTTTTTTTATTTTTTTTTTTTCGTGATAAGGCGGATTTTGAAACTCCATAGTTTTTTTTTCTATATTGTAATCAACTTTTAGTCTATTTTTTATTACCTTAGGTTTTTCCATAGGTGTAAGTTACGAAGAACTTAAATACCTATACTGGAAAAGATTAACTTCTAAATTATATACTTCTTTTTCAGAAAATAGGTTTGAAATCTTAATTAGATTTCTATTATTAACAATTTATTGAAGCAACACAAAGAAGTCTTTTAGCCTTCGATTTTTTATTCATTACCCGTAGCCCGCATGAGGCCGGAGCACTTAAGTTTCATTGTATTTTTTCAATAGTTCTGAATGTTCTGATAGGTCTTCAAGGTCACTCTGAAAAGGTACAGAGGGGTTTCAGCATTTTTTTACATGCCAACATCATTCATTAATCTTCCGTCAATCGATTCCCAATACTCTCCACAAAAACGTTCCCGAATTTCTGATTAATAGCCGGTCAATTTTATGTGGAAATTGTACGGCAATAACTTTTACAAATTACCGTTCTGACGAAAGATGTGATCCAATTTAATAGCGGGACGTGAAGGTTTGAAGACCAAATTGATTTCAGAAACAAATCAATTTGTATAAGTTTGTCATAAGGCCAGTTAAAAATAACGCGTAACAGATTATCAAGCTTTAAATCCGATCTCATCATCGTACGTATTAATAGCTTGAGAAAGCCAACTTCTGTCCCTAAAACATGACCAAACTTTCTCATAAAGAAAAATATTGCAAAATGTTCATAACTTTTTTTCTTAATTCCATTATTTTTATACCTATTATGTTAAATCATTTCTATTCTATTCCAGGCCCGAGGCTCTATTTTATTAAGCTAACTTGTTTTCGTAAATCCATCGTAGCTATATCACTAAATATTGATGAAAAGGATGATATATTATAGCTGGCGCATGTTTCATGAGGTAGGTAAATTAGATTTTCCAGCTAAGCTATCTTGGCAGCCGGGACATTCATTCCTTAAACGAGGTTATTTGGTTACCTGTACACGGGTATTTTGCTCAGAGAACATTTCAATGCTCCACATTTTCCTAAATCAATTTTATTATTAGTGTTTGGATCTCCTAACCTAAGTGAGCATTTTTATTTATTTTTGTTCTTTATAAGCTTTTACTTATCATATCGTCATGGAGCTTTTACTTAATCTATAGAAAAATTATAACTTCACTTCAACACGAGTGCAAGATAAAAAAATATTATTACCTACACCGAAAGCCAAATTGAAAATGGGCTAAAGCAGTACATCATATAATATGAAAATAATCCACATTTACCGAAGTAGGCGGGCATATACGCAGTTAATAAGCCGTAAGCTGATTCAGCCTTAATCAAATATTTTTTTGGTAACAGAAGGTGAGATCAAATGTCCCAACACACGGTAAATCATTCCCCACGTTTGCTATCGGCGTCTGCCATTAATATGCTTTTTATTAACATTTCACAGTTTATATGCTGCTTGGCAACGAGTGGTAACAGTTCGCGTGTGCGCGTGTAATTTGCGTCACCCCCGGAAAGTTCACACTAGTGCTGTGAAAAACCCACTTGGTATTAGAAGCAACGGATTATATAACTTGGTACTTAAACATGGTAAGAAAATATAAGGTGCCCAACTATTCACTCTTTAATTGGAGCCGAAATGTATGGGCTAAAATGCACACGTTTTCAACTTGTTGTTCATTAAAATCAATGAACAGAAAACCTCTTTTCCCCCCCTACGCTAATGGCCATAACGCTAGTAAAATAGAATTACAACGATGGGAGTGACATAAACTAACGCTTAGCTCCTGCCAATACCTTACATTGCAATTTGCATTGGCGTAGCCACAGAGGAAATAGTCGGCGTAGCCAGACCAGTTTTTCGGGGGGGTAAAGGCCAGCTTTTTGGAGGGATCGCTCGGTATGTTAAAAAACGCTTGACAGAGAAAAGGATTTTTTTACTACCTAAGGATGTTTTTATTTCGGGGGAGATTTGAACCCCCAAATCCCCCCCATTCGCTATGCGAATGATTGTCATTCTATTCTTTTAGTAGAATGGTCATTTGAGTAGGCCCGCTGATCGTGTTTTGTTTGAAACTTCATATTTGAATAGCATTTAATTAAGTAAACAAGATAACGTTTTACCAAAGATATTAAAGCATAAGGAAATAAAACGGCTCCAAACGTCTCGATTTCGATGTATTATTTCAAATTTATACTGTACCATTGTACCTAAGCAGCTCTGTATATTTAAATTAGTGAAGGTAAGCACAATGTTATAGCTTTGTGCATCACTAGCGCTCGTGGAATCAAGCAAGCCCTTCGTTCAGTCCACTTACAATGCTAATATTTATCGAGTAATCATGAAACCATTATTCTCCAACATTTACAGTACAAAGACTCAGGATATTAATAACAGAAAAGATATAACAATTTTAATATAGATCTGATGATATTTGAGATATTGTCAGCTCGTTAAAACCGTTCTGAAATTACACACAAGAAAACGAATAAACAGAAAACAAACAGAATCACTATCGCGCTGTTGGCATACTACATAAATTACAAACAGAGAACAAGAAATTTCAATTTATATTAGTCTGAATGCGGCGAAGCGTTAAATGTGTTCCACAGTTTGTTAAGTAGAAGTTTAGGTTTAGCTCAAGAAGCTTATACCTCCCTCCAATGGAGATTGCACGGCCATATGTCATAGTGAAGATTGAAAAAAGCTCCTTTAGTGACGTGACGGCTTATTGCAACCTCTTTCTTTAGTGTTACAATACGTGTTCGTTGTTCGTTCGTTCGTGAGAAACGAAAACGTATTGTAAAACGAAAAGAAAGAGATAGCAATACGCCGTGACGTCATTAAAGAGTCTTTTTCAATCTTCAGTATGATACTAGGCGTGCAATCTCCATTGTGGGTTTAAGCTTCTTAATTTAGCTCAAGACATGAATAAAAGCTTTCTAAAGAGAATTTGATTTGCTAGCTCCAAAAAATAAACTTCACAAATGTTATTAGGTAAATTGTTATTATTCACGTTATCGAAACTTAATATAAGGATTGTTAAACTGTGATATACGTAAGTATATATATATAATAACTACTGTAAAATACACAACTACAACAAGTGATTTGCTTGTTATACACTGCCTTATTTCTAGACTAGCTTCCACCCGCGACTTTGTCTGCGTGTATAGTTTTTTTGCTATCCCTCGGGAACAATTCTTTTTCTCGGGATGAAAGGTATCCTATGTCCTTTTCTGTACCCCTGACAACGTGTATGCAAAATTTCATGATGATTGGTTCAGTAGTTAAGACGTGAAGGCGTAACAAACAAACAAACGGACTTTCACATTTATAATATTAGTAAGGATTAGGGGGCGTCCATTAATTACGTGAGGCATTTAGGGGGGAGGGGGTGGGGGGGTCAAGCCTAATCTTACCCAATCTCACGTGGGGGAGACGGGGGTCTCGGCAAATATCACGTAATTTTTTTTTTTGCAGGAACAGTATTGCGAAAAAACTAGGTAGGTTTAATAAAGTTTTACATTTTTCATCCAAAATTTGGCTAAATCCTAAGCAATAATGTTTATTTAAATAGATGTAAAGCAAGTAAGCACAGATTAACGCAATCACACTAAAAATACAGGTATTGAAAAAATCTCACGTGAGATTTATAGGGGGGGAGAGGGTCGAGCCAAATCTCACGACATATCACCAAGGGGGGAGGGGGGGCCGAAAAATCGCCAAAATCACCTCACGTAATTAATGGACGCCCCCTTAGGTTTATGTACCTATATATATAGGATGGCGACGACTATTGTATTAAAAAAACCGTCGATAAAAATATTTCGGCTTTTAAGTTGTCTACTAAAATTGCTGTATTATTTTTCATCTATCTGATATTCAATATATTATTCAATATTCAATATAATAATATTATTTTAGTATGAAAATAGCATTGTGAATGCCTAAAATCTAAAAATTCAATAATATATATGATATTCGTTTATCTATAGTAGGTACTTAAAAAACTGTAAAATGTTATACATGAGAAGTCCATGAATCCATCTCTATAGTAGGTATCTGTGCCGTGTGGAGTGGTAAATTCATCATGTCGCGTCCAGAGCCCTGGCGCTTTTGCACGCAATCTCCTTGTGACGTTAAATGAATCTCTTACATCCATCTGGAAACTAGTCCAGCAAAGGGTTCACCCACTTGAAAGGACAAGATCGCATTAGAGATAGTTCCATTTTAAATCTGCCCTAATGAAGTTAATCAAGTTGTGACACTGACTATTTAATTTCCTAAACTGCCTCCCTAAGTATAGACCGTGGAAGTGTGACGTCACGTAATGACAGAGTTTGACATTTTGGGTTAAAACAAGTAGTCCGTGAGCCCGCGACAGTATTGCCTACGTCATATGACATCACGATGAAATGCATGGCACACGGTCGGAAAAGTTGTGCTGAGCGAGGATCAGAAGATTATCGCAAATAAAATTGGCCGGAAGCTTGAGAAAATCTTCCACTTCCGGTCAAAATTTTAAGATTATATCATCAATCGTAGAGAGAGTAAACATAAGTCCGTCAGTTCTGAAATGACTTTTCACACGCACAGCACAACTTTTCCGACCGTGTGCCATGCATTTCATCGTGATGTCATATTATGACGTAGGCAATACTGTCGCGGGCTCACGGCCTAAAAGATCTGAAGCGAGCAAGTTTCTCTTCTTGAGACATGGAATTATTTATTTATTTATTTATAAATCTTTATTGTACAAATAGCGTAAATACAAATGGCGGACTTAATGCTAATAGCATTCTCTACCAGTCAACCAACAGTAAACAGATAAACGCGAATGCGGCACAAATAAAGAACAATGATATTTACGTGCATACAAGATAGATCGATACACACTAATAAATACATATATAAAGAATTATATAATAATAATAAACTTACATTTAAATAAATATATATGTATATATATAAATATGAACTTACATATAATACATTATATACACCAAATTATTATAGAGTTTGGATAAGTAGTGACGTTGACCCTTCCACATCACGGGCATAAGCCCTCCAACAGATGTGCATGAACTTGTTTCTTGAAAGAAAACTTACTGGGAGCTCTTCTAGTAGAATCGGGGAGACCGTTCCAAAGACGCGTCGCTTGCAGTGTGAAGGAGTCGGACATATACCCAGAACGAAAGAGAGGAGTAAATAGAGAAAGAGAATTGGCAGAGCGAAGGCGCCGATCATGGGAATCATAGAGATGCTGAAACTTACATTTTAAGTAATCAGGAGAATGAGGGTTGTTAAGAATGGAATAGAGAGTGCAGAGCAGCCGTAACTGTCTGCGTTGACGAATAGGAAGCCATTTAAGCTGAGACCTGTACGACGAAACGTGATCATATTTGCGAAGGCAAAATACAAAACGGATGGCATTATTCATGAGGCGGTCTAGCTTATTAAGGAGATCCTCATTTAAGTCTGGGTAACAGACATCGGCATAGTCAATGAGTGGAAGAATGAGAGAAGTGACAAGAGTGACCTTAGTGCGGATAGGGAGAAAATTTCTGTAACGATTTAGAAAGCGCAATGAAGATATAACAGCTCGACTGACCTCGGCAACTTGTGTTGTCCAACTGAGTGACGAGTCGATATGCAGGCCAAGGTTTTTGACGTTAGAGCAGAGAGGGATGGTGGTGTTCTCGTACACAATAGGTTGTACCGAACTAATATTAATCTTGGTGATCTGTTTTGAACCTCCGACAATGATCGCCTGACATTTAGACGGGTTTACAGCTATGCCGAAACCAGCAGACCAAGTACTGATTTTACGAAGCACACTATTCAACAGCAATGATGCCGAATTGATTTCGTCAGCAGGCGTCTGAACATAAATTTGTAGATCATCGGCATAGAAATGATAAGAGCAGTCGAGCGCTAATGAGAGGAAGTTAATGAATATGGAAAATAGGAGGGGAGATAGAATACCGCCTTGAGGCACACCAGCAGAGAGATCGGTCCATTGAGATATATCTGTACCCATACGCACCGCCTGCTGGCGACCGCGCAGGTAGTTGGAAAACCAATCCAGTGACAGAGACGAGAAATTCAGAGACTTCAGGATGGCTAGGAGAATGTCGTGATCAACCATATTGAAGGCGTTTGAGAAGTCAATGAGAACTATTAGGGTGACCAACTGGCTCTCCATGCCCAGTCTGATGTCTTCAGTGACTTTGAGAAGTGCCGTGGTTGTGCTGTGTCCAGGACGGAAACCGGATTGAAGGGGTGTAACAAGGGAGTTGGAATAAATGAAGGAAGAAACTTGTCTATGCGCGACAGCTTCAAGAATTTTAGAAAGGAAAGGAAGAATAGAAATGGGTCTGAAGTTATTTAATGTTTTGGGAGATGATGTTTTTGGTAAAGGAATGACGAAAGCCTTACGCCAAAGAGTAGGAAATTCGCCAGTTTGAAAAGAATAATTAATGATATGAACAATGACAGGGAGAATTTGTTCCAAGACACAGACAATCATTTCTCTACTGATGTCATCACAGCCTACTGCTTTAGATTTAATGGAAACAATAATCTTACTAATCTCGTCTTCGGTTACTGGAGAAAAGGAAAAGGTTTCAGAGTGGAGTGGGCCATTGGAAGCAATTTCAGAAATGGTGTTGGACTTAGTACCGGGGTCTAAGGTTGGAGAAGACGAAAAGTGTTTGTTGAAATCATCAAGAGAAAAGGAGTAGGAGTTGGATTGAGGAGAAGTTTTCCCTAGACCAAGGGAGCGAAGAAACTTCCACGTATTGGCCGAAGAAGAGTTGGAAATATTGTCCTGGAAGTGTTGACGCTTAGCTGCTTTTACCATTCGGTTGCACAGGTTACGCGCCGTCTTATAGAGATCCCAGTTCGCCTCAGTTCGATCTTTTTTATAAGTACGGAAGGCACGGTCCCGACGAGACATTGCCATACGCACACCGCGGTTAATCCAAGGGGCAGATGGTCGCTTGACTCGAACGGACTTCAGTGGTGCATGGACATCGAACAGTTGAAGTATACATTCATTAAGTTTGGAGACTTTAGCATCAACTGTCGATGAGTCAAGAATCGCACTGAAATTGAGCATGTTAGCATCTTCCCTTAACTTGTCGAGGTCAAGTCGAGCGAAATTACGCATCCAGACAATAGAAGGTTTAGGCTTAGGAGGTCTCAAACGATATTGAAGAAATATTAGGTCATGTTTAGAGAAGCCTGGCGCTGATAACTGGCCATGGTTTAAGACGTTATCGGGAGAAGTGATGATTAAATCAAGCAGTGTGTCACCAGAAGAGGTATGATGCGTAGGCTCAGAAGGCAAAATGGAAAGATTGACTGACTTGACAATGTTCGTAAGCTTAAGAGATTGAGGTGAATTACAACAAAGATCAGTGTTGAAGTCACCCATGACTATGTGATGCCTGTAGTCCGTACAGAGTGGTTCCAGGACAGATTCGAGGTGTGTAAAGTAATCTACAGTGGGGGGACAATAAACAGCTGCAAGGACGGCTTTTACGCCTTTGACGCAAATTTCCAAGAAAATGTATTCAGCTGAACCAGAGTATAGTGACGGAGATGATTCCAAGATCTTGTAAGGAATATCACTACGCAAGTAGATGGCAACACCGCCACCACCCTTACCAGTTCGATCGTTGCGTATCAAGATATAGCCGGGAAGAGAGAATGATAATGAGGGAAGAGACGGTTTGAGCCAGCTTTCAGAAATGAGAATGGCGTGAAAAGTGGGTGTAGAGAAAGTGTCAAGAAGGTCGGAATAACTAGAAGGAATGCTTTGGGCATTAAGGTGACAAACATTGAAAGAAAATGGATTACAGTTGAGGGAGCTATGTAATAAGGAGCCTAATGTTTCAGGTTCAGACTGAGACAAATCACTGAGGGAGGATGAAGAGCTCATGTCATGGGCGGTGTGAATTACACCCAGGAGCAAAAGAATACGGCGTAATACTATTCCTAACACCAATATATTCAATTATTTGATAACAAAGCAAGAGTTAAGACGTTCTCGTCTTTATTTCTAACCAAATCTACGTCATAGTTTCCACGGTCTAATGAAATGACCAACTTCTTTACCTTTGAAAACTAACAGTAAGCGACACCGCACACGGGCAACTTTTGTCTCGGCAACTATTTTGTCTCTCACATGGTTTGTATGAAAAGTTCCCGACGATCACGTCGCTTCGTGTGCGCGCATTCATATAAACCCGTGGACTTGATGTGAGAGACAAAACAGTTGCTGGGCGACTAAGTTGCCCGTGTGCGATAGCGCTAACTGTTAGCAATAGACGATTTATAAGTGATGAATTTACAAGCTTAATTATGACACAACTAGCGGCCGCCCGCGACTTCGTCTGCGTGGAAAGGTTTTTGCTATCCCTCGGGAACAATACTTTTTTTCGGGATGAAAGGTACCCTATGTCCTTGTGCCTCTGACAACGTGAATGCAAAATTTCATGATGATCGGTTCAGTAGTTAAGACGTGAAGGCGTAACAAACAAACAAACAAATAAACAAACAAACAATAAACAAACAAACGGACTTTCGCATTTATAATATTAGTAAGTATTTATTGTTATTTTCCAGCTTTAAAGAGTTCAATAGGGAATATGCATAAGTCACCGATTTTGATAAATTTGAGCTTGATCGCTTCGGACAAGTATAAAAACATGATGGAACAGGAAAATAAAAAATAATAATGTATTATTTTAGTTTTATCACACGATGAAATCAGGGAAAAATAACGAATTTTATTTTTCACTTTCGAATGTAATGAACTAAACAGTCAGATAGAATATCGAATAAGAAATCATTTTTTAGGGAGATAATTGAAAATAGTTGAAAATTCTTGGCTAACTCCATAGTAAACGCGCGCCTGAAACGTGATATGTGACGTCATATATCATGTCCGTTTTGTATGGAGCGTTTTCGGCGGTTGTTGCTACGTGCTAACTTCAAGTAACTATATCACGAGAAAAAAAACGCAAAAATAAGTTTTAATATTACAGTTGATTTTCTCACGCATTATACTTTTGATTTTGATACAAAAAAAATAATTTATATTCCCTAATAATTCAATCAAGTGCATAAGGGGAATAAATATTTACCTTGAATTTCCACTCTCTCACATCACCTCGTTCGTTGTTTCCAGGTGTGTCTCTGGTGTATATCCTGGCGGTGCTGCCTGGTCTGCTGCCGTGGGGTGGCGGGGGTTCGTGGTTCCTGTCCATGTGCCACCTGCTGGGCGCGCTGGCGCCCTGGTGCGGCTCCTTCGTCTACCACCTGTTCATGAACCACCACAGCGGCGAAGGCCTCTACCACCGGCTGCTGCAGCTCGACATGCTGGGCATCTGGGTCAGCCAGAGTATAGGTAACGTTGGTTTTTAATAACTAATAGCAAAGGCGGCAACAGGCATCAGCTACTTTCAATGTGTATTTTATAGTGCGGGGCACAGGCAAACCGGAATTTTAAATAGGGACAATCATTTCGTCTTATAATTTTGGAGAAAGATCAATTATTTTGTCGATTGATATTATTTACAGGTAATTTTTAATACATTTTAGATAATCGTTTGGTGATTAGATTTTGGCGATAGATCTATACTATTTTGGAGACAGATTATTATTTTGTCGATTGATATTATTAGCTTTTTTATACATTTTTAGATAATCATTTTGATATTGTCTGGTGATTCGTTCATTGAACGTGCATTTGACGATAGCGAAAAACATAGCCATTTTAAACAGCCCACTTGATGGTATGATACAGGTACCGTAGCTAATTTTAGCCCTAACAGCTGTTATAGGGCTATAATTGATACCAGTATCACTATCGCATTACCAATCCAAACCATCTTTATAAGTTTAGTTAAGGACAGTTCCATAAAATTCTTAGTTCACACAGCTCCAAATTCAAATTACATAAAATTCCCAGTTCACACGGTTCCAAATTCAAGGGGAAAAATCTATATTGCTTTAGCTCGAGCTCTCTTGAGAAAGCCTTCAAACAAATAGTTACTCCGAGACACTTTTATAAACTCATTTGGAGTGCCGAAGAAGAAAAATTACTTTTAAGTTTGTATAAAATTACGCATTGCCTAGATAAAATTCAGGTTATAATATTATTAGAATCGAAAGTTCATTTTTTTTTCAATAGTAAGTTCATTCGCTGAAAAGCAGTAAAATCGTAAGCGTTTACGATATAATATTAGGTCTTTACCTATGAAATTGCCGTTTTGTTTGAAAAAAGTTAAAGTATTTTTTTTTCGAACTTATTTATTTCTTTTATTCAAAGTAATCACCCCTGCAATCAATGCATCTTTGCCAACGCTGTGGCAGTTTATGGATGCCCTTCTTGAAAAAATCAGCTGGACGGGAGACAACAAACTCTTCAAAGGCGTTTTGTACTGCCTCTAGGGAATTGAATTTTTTTCCCGCTAAAAAGTTGTCCAAATTTTGAAAAAAGTAATAGTCGGTAGGCGCAAGATCTGGTGAGTATGGCGGATGAGGGAGAGCTTCCAAACCCAACTCATGCAGCTTAGAGACGGTCTGTTGTGCAGTATGGGGTCGCGCGTTGTCGTGAAGTAGCAGTGGGGCACCCATCTATCAAGCTTTTTTATCTTGCCAATCTGTCGCAAATGGACCAATATTGTTTTGATGCTAACATCAAAAGCTGCTGCCAGCTCAGCTGTAGATTGCGATTCATCTGCTTCCACAATCGCCTTTAATTCATCATTGTTGACCAAAGTTTCCGGACGACCACGAGGTTCATTTTTCAAGTCAAAATTCCCAGAACGGAACCGAGCAAACCAATAACGGGTTGTACGTTCGTTTGTACAGTTCTCTCCGTAAACGTCGTTGATGTTACGTGTCGTTTGTGCCGCGTTGGTGCCACGACGGAACTCATATTCCATAATTACACGAAATTTCGAAGTATCCATTATGAGGAAAAATGTTGAAATGTAATGAAAATACAACGCTAATCAATAAACAAAAGACTGATTTTGTAAATAGAATGTCATATTTTTAAAACAAAATTAATTTGAATTTAGAATTCATAGCCAATCAAAACTTTTTTTTGTTTGTAAAAGTCTGTACTGCAATACGGCAATTTCATAGGTAAAGACCTATTATAAGCGAAAAGACTAACTAGACTGGTAGTACACATAAAATGCCATTCAAATATCTGCCAGTAACATGCGATACAGACAGCCGTTACGAAAATGATAAAAGACATGTTTATGAGTTTTTTATGAGTTAGATGGTCGACCAGCATTTTTTACGTCTTTGGATAAGTTTACAAAGAACTTATGGATCAAAAGATCGTTAGCAGAGTGAATAAGTTGAAGGCAATATCGGCGAACATTCAGGCCAAACTAGACAGTTTGGTTGGACAGGCCATAATACGTGGTTTACTGGTTTTTATTATATTTAATGTTTTATAATTTAATGTGTTCATCCTGTTATCAGAAATATGTAATTGTATAAAACATTGCGTTTCTTATATTTAATTATTAAATTATCGCAAAAGGCGTATTCTATGTGTGTATTTACTCAATGTAACTAATATTTCCTTTTTGTACATGACGATCATCAAGGACGACTTTTTTCGTTTTGTTCCGCATTCATTAATGTTCAATTAGTTTAAAACGATGCGCATTAAAATGTATAAGCAATGACTATTGATAAGTGAATGAAAACCTTTGGGGCCGATGGCACCGATTATAGATATCAACGTCCAAAAGCTTAGTAACGCCAAATACCTATAAAAACTGAATACTAAATGAAAAGGTTCTTCAGGAACAAATAACTATGAATTTACTACCACAGGTACCTACTTCCAGTATGAATCTCGCTATAGATTCATTATTCGCATCACAAACTTACAAAGAAATAATAGCAAATCTCATGTTAAAACATTATGCTGCTAGGTTTTCTTCAAGAATAATAATATTTAAAAGAACGGAGCACGTATCTGTCTAAGACATGACAGCACGAACTATAAATAAAGAAAGGGCAGAACATGCGAAAACACAGACGTCTAAATATGAATGATATATTGTGATTGTGGGTGGACTGTTGTGCATAATAAGATAGTTATGAATCGCTTTCAAATAACTATCTCTATACCTATCTAGGGATATAATTATTTCACGGCTTTTACTATCTTACTGCGACAGACAGGCATTTATTAAAAGCTCACAATGCAAATTGTGTGTGTCCTAATCGCTTGTTTAAAAATTCAGAGCTAGTTGAACCAACTCTACACGCCCTAACTCTACAAGCCCTAATTTTACAAACTCTACGTCTACACCTTAGTCAAAATATGTGGCTTGGCCGTTTCATTACTACAAGAATAACCTATTGTTTATCAGAAAAGTAATGAACAATGAATAAATTTTCCCATGTAGCGAAATAGCCAAGCCACATATTTTGACAAAGGTGTAGAGTTTGTGAAGTTAGGGCTTGTAAAGTTAGGACGTGTAGAGTTAGCAGCTTGGCTCTACATGAGGTCTGATAACTTTTTGACAGTGCAAGCGTGCGTCTTGGCTACGTTTTACATGAAATTGTTTTTGGTGGGATATACTTATCCAGGGCAATATTTTTATTAAGGTGGTACGTCAAGCTCAGTAGCGCCAACAATGGAAATAAATCATTTACGTTTTATCAAGAGCTTAGAATAAAAGTTTTAGTTATTTTGCGCAAATAGAAGAGTAAAGTGCAATTTTTAAATATTTTTTCATGGCCTCAAAAATAAGCAATAAGTTATGAATGTCGACATTGCCAAAAGTGGCCACTTTTATGATTCAATAAGTTATGAATGTCGATATTGCCATAAGTGGCCACTTTTGTCAATATCGACATTCATCGTATTACTTAAAAGAAATTAAGTTTTATAAATAAAAATAAAAATGAATTTAAAAACTAAAAACGTAATAAATTACGTATTTAGTTTTTTTTTTAAATTATGTTATAATGGGCAAACAAAATCATCGATCAGTTCTAACTTTAACTGTGTCCATCATTTTTAAATAATATTATCCTTACTTCCCTCTTTATAATATAATACATTATCTATTTAAATATTTATAAATCTTACTAACATTTAAATGCGAAAGTCCATTTGTTTGTTTGTTTGTTACGTTATGCCTTCACGTCTTAACTACTGAACCGATCAGTATGAAATGCATACACGTTGTCAGGGCAGCAGAAAAGGACAAAGGGTATCTTTCATCCCGAAAAAAGAAACTGTTCCCGAGGGATAGGCAAAATAATATTCACGCAGACGAAGTCGCGGGCGGTCGCTAGTATTTCGCATATATATGCGAAAGTAATTTGGTTTACTTGTTTGTTTGTTTGTTACGCCTTCACGTCTAAACCACTCAACTGATCGTTATGATATTTTGCATACACGTTGTCAGGGGGGTACCCATAGACTCAGAAAAATTTTCGCTGCGGGGTACCACAGAAAAAGTCACAGGATACCGTTCATCCAGAATAAATAACTGTTCCCGAAGGATAGATTAAAACAACTGCCCACACAGACGAAGTCGCGGCGGCCGCTAGTAATTTAATATTGCGTAAAATCTAATTATTAATTCACTGGAGTAAGCTGACTGATTCTAATATCACATTGTAAAATAATGTTGCTTTATTTATTGTACTAGTGCTGAGTTTCGTTCATTGTAATTCAGTTCACTCACACAAAGTCAGTAGCGTTCATGGTTACACCTGGATTTTTTTTTATACTTGCCTCAAACATTGATGGTTACAACCGTAAACGTCAGATTACTCCAGTGAATTAATAATTAGACTTTACGTACCAGTGGCGAGGGGTGAAATTATGGCGAAGGTAAGCCGATTCACAAAAAAGACATGATCTGCATAGTGGATCGCTGGGTTGGGATATTTAAAAGGTAAGCCGATGGGAATCGGCTTGTATCTTAGAGTAAGACGGGAAACGAAGCCTTTTGTTGCTCGAAGGCTTGTATAGACCCTTCGCCACTGTTACGTACAATCTTTTACCACATTGTTTTTTCGTAGTCCGTAGCATCTATGATGCTACGTAGGCAGTATCTCGACTTAATAAAGGAAATCTAATTATAATATTTATATTCTTTTGTTAAAAAATATATTCGTTGATAATAAATAATATAACGAACGTAGGTAGGCGTAAAACCTTATTCAGAAATAAAGAATTGGCTTCCCTAGAGAAATCTCTAAGATAGTTATGAAAAATATTCTACGGGGCCTCAAAGATAGCAGTTTCTAGGAAGGGCCATAAAATGTTTATCACTCACGCCTGCACGAAAAAATAAGACAATTTATTTGATCCTACCTATTTCTCCTTAAAAATGAGAAGAGGCCCAGGAATGGCTGAATACGGCATTCTAATAAGGAATTCTAGGATAAATTTAACTTTAACCTACTCATGGAAAGTACTTTCTTTCTTAAAAAAAGCTTTGATAATTTTTCGTAATTGTTCCACAAATACATTAATTTTCAGTGAGTTAACACCATATTCAACTTGGACAACATCCTCTTAAGTTTGTAAGCTATTAATCATAATTATTCTCATAAGTACCTATTTCTAAAACGTGTAATTAAAAAGTACTTCTGAGATTAAGTAGGGGCTATTTGTTTTATTTAAGCATTATTTCCGTAAGTTGGCTGAAAAATAGTACCTAACAAACAAGCGAGCGCGCGTCTTGTTCGCTTTTTGTTTTTTTATACATATTCGCGTTTAATACCCTCATTCCTCTATGATCCACCGACGATGATCCATCAGTGGATTGAAGGATATTTATTTTCCTCTTCGTTCCACCGATTTACGGCAAAAAATACCTGTGCTGTGTGTTTAATGCAACGCGAAAGTTTAAAAGTGTATACTTACAAATCTGGGGAAATACGATATAATTAAAGCTTCATAGGAAAGTAACGCTTATTACGAAGTGTTTCCTGCAAAGTAGCAATTAAATTTAAATTAGGTCAGAATAAGCGCTGGCCCAGCGAAGCAGATCACCACCGGCCTAGCACATTGTATTAATTTGCCAGAATCGTTTAATTATGCAACCGAAATGGCCGCGTGCATTATTATCATTGAATTAACTAGCATTGCAATTGACACTTATGAATTGTGAAGCAAATCGTTTTTTTTTTATCAGACGAAAAAAGTAAAAGTACACGCGAAAGTAAGGCTAGGCGTATGCTGAGACGCAGGCGACACAGAGGGCCTAGCCAAAGTAACATTCGCAAATCGTCGTTGTCGCTTCGCTTTCGAAACATGTATGGGATTGACATAAAGTTTCGTTAACTATCGAATTTTAAAACGTCAAATCCATACATGTTTCGAAGCGAAGCGATAGCGAAAATTTGCAAATGTTACTTTGGCTAGAGGGGCAGGTCCACGCAGGGCAGAGCAGAGCAGATTTTGTAAAGCATGGAACTTCATTGAACTACGTACACTGCGGCGCAGGAACATGCGACGCAGACATGTGTCTGTCCTGCTCTGCATCTCGTTGTAGTGCCGGCACAGAATTCTGCGCGACGCGTGCACGTCGAGATGTGTTTATTAACATTATTTTATAATTGTGTTGCAATGACAGAACATTTAATTGAATTAGTTCGTTGTGAACCTTTTTTGTATGATACAAATCATCCAGACTATTCAAAAAAGACATTGATATTTGTTCGTCAAACGTCTATTCCTTGTACAGCTGCCGGCAGATAAATTGGCAAGAGAAAGTTGAGACAAAAGATACGCAGTAGCTAAAAACACAGTGTTTGTAGCTACTGCGCATCTTTTGTCTCAACTTTCTCTTGCCAATTTATATGCCGGCAGCTGTACTAAGTAGGATGCGAATGTCAGTTGCGTCGCAGCATGCGGAGGGGGCACATGTGTGCCTCAACTGCCCTGCCCTACACTGTGCTGTGGTGCTGTGCTACGTCACCTACTTCTCAGTATACGCCTAGCCTAATTCGTACCTAATAAGAATAATGGCTCAAGTTATCTCATTATGTTCTCACAAAATGAAGTGTAAAATTTAACGCAACGCCTAATTAAGATGAAGGAAAGATTGCGGAAGCTGGAAAGGAAATGGTACAAAGGAATATAGGTCAGCGCACGTGTCTGGTTCAGTCGGCCGCACTCGCCGTACGATAAAAACGCCTATATTTTTTATCAACAGTTGTAATCGAATTGCTCAGTGAACTGTGATTCCATCAAATCGATATCATTGTGGGTTTAATTGTGATTCACAAAGTTTATGGTTAGAAACTGACAATGTTTTTTATAGCGTATTATCTTTATGTCCCTTTCGGTGATGTTGATCGCCATAAGACCTTCGTCGAAAGCAATAGAGTCTGTCTAAAAAGTCTGTTTACATGGGTAATTTCAAAGGTAATTTTATTACCCACCTAAATCCCCAACCACCCCACCAATACCCATCTAAATAAATAAATATGTTTACAATTAGAATTTTGACAGCACCAACAGGGTTCCCAGTATAAGTTTTTATAAATAATTTAATAATTTCTCGTGTAAACAGACTTTTTAGACAGACTCTATGGGTAATCTCATGTGTAATTTTGAAGGTAATTTTATTACCCACCTAAATCCCCAACCACCCCACAAATACCCATCTAAATAAATAAATAAATAAATATGCTTACCATTAGAATTTTTACAGCACCAACAGGGTTACCAGTATAAGTTTTTATAAATAATTTAATAATTTCTCACGTAAACAGACATTTTAGACAGACTCTACATACCATAACATAATAATTTGACTTTAAGGTTTTACTTTGCAGACATCTATTGTCGTTGTATGAATAACCTGTCCACCTACACAGTCTAGTTCTACATTTATTAACTTTATTTCGATTTCTAATGCAGTAAAGGTCAAGCTGTAGAAACATTTACTAAGTGAAATAAAATTATTAATGTTATTGTATGTTGAAAATATAGTTACCTAGCGGCCGCCCGCGACTTCGTCCGCGTGGACCCTAGGGAACCTTTGACCATGTCAAAAAGTATCTTATGTTTTAACCAGGTTACAATCACACACAAACTTTTGCTATAATATTATAGTATAATATGCATGTGTTTCAATTCCAAAATCCATTCTGGATTTATAACAAGACAAATTACATGTGAAATTACGTGATAATTTAAGTGACAGAACATCCTCATATTTTGTGTCAAAAAGGATCACGTAAACCTGAATAACAAACACGTAATCAGTCTAATGACACGCAGGTGACGCGCCACGCGAGTGACGGCGCCACGCGGGTGACGTCGCCACGCCACCTGTCAGCCATAACGACTTGCGGGAGCACCATGACTCCAAATTAATATCACTCGCTAAGTTAATCTAATGATACGAAAAATTATGTTTGCTCCTTGACTAGCGCTTTTCCAGATTTTTACAGACTGAACAAATTAACCTGAATGGGCACTTATGTACTTATTTTGTTTTTTAATATTTCGAAGCTTTTTGGTAAGTACCTCTGCAAACATTAGTTCAATGCAAAAATACTCAACTAATTTTTCCACTTAGTCATAATGAACTGTAGATAGTGTAAAAAAACCTACGTGTGAGATTATATTCTGGTTTTTAGAAGATTTGGGTATTTTCTTATAAATAAATAACAAAACAGCTCGGTGGCGCAATGGTTTAGCGCCTGGACCAGCGATTGCGGAGGTTAAGCAACTTTCACAAGGGTCGGTCATGGGATGGGTGACCAAACATTTATTATCTCGAGCTCCTCCGTGCTTCGGAAGGCACGATAAGCCGTTGATCCCGGCTGCATTTGCAGTCGTTAACACCCACCAATCCGCATTGGGCCTGCGTGGTGGGTTAACTTATGGCCCGTCCTCCTTATCCACCCATAGGAAGGCCTGTGCCCCAGCAGTGGGGACATTAAAAATGGCTGATGAACAAATAACTAAAAACAACTAATTTATTTATTTGATTGAATAGGGCGTCACTTGGCGGAAGTCCCAAACCATTGTGAAAAAAGAAGAAATATATATATATGTAGCTTACTTCCGCGAAAAATATATGCAAGATGCACCGCCCGCCCTCCCGCAAAAAAATGCATGTTACTAATTTATTTCTAGGAAAACCCATATGATTTTCGTTTCACGAACGAAACCGAAAGTAATTTCACCGACGACCTTCGTAAAAGTGCAGCGACTGATTGAGGCATAGCGTGCCCGCGCCGCACTCGACGGAAGTAAGCCCGCCCAGGAACCGAGGGTGGGCGTACTCCGAAAACCACACTACGATAATCGGACAACGATCGTTCCAGTTCGTGACATTATTCGCTCAAAACTATAGTCCAAAAGTAAGTAAATTTAACGAACGTAGTCCGATTATCGTAGTTCCATTTTCGTAGTAGGTACGCCCTTAGGCCTGAAATATCTGCAAGCCTTGGCCTTTAACCGTTGTATATAACCTATAGTTGTAGTTAAACTCGTTTATTTGCGAGCTCGAGAAAGTGTGCAACGATGCACGTGCAAAGCGGTAGGCCATTTTAGTTTTGTTGACATGCTAACACCGGTATTCACAATTATTACTACCTATGAGGTTTCACAGTACCCGAGGAGGCACAGCGTCGAACAATCGAACGAACTAATCACAGAGCTATAAAATATTTCAACGCAGCAATATGAGGCTGCTCATAGGCAAGAGTCGTTAGAATTTAAAAAAAAAATGATTACTAAGATCCATGACGATCGATGCTGTGTTATTTTCTGTTATTCAATTATCATTTCAAAATACAAGTTAAAATACCTACCTACTTACTTATATCTATATTTTTTTTCGATTTTTGCCAATATTGTTGTTTAATTCAAAAATATTTTTTATGGAAGATAATTAAGCTTTTATTATCCATATTTCAATGAAGATATAAAATAAATTTTCTTGTGATTTAATGCCTCCGAGGCAATGAGTAGGTACTTACTTAGTAATAAGCACCAATAAAATTACATGAGTATTTTATTTGGGTTAGATCAAAATGAACAAATGAATTTAGAACCTGAATTAAATTTTACACAGATTTTGTGCTGTGGCCCACCTAAAATTTGATTCACGTGATTGTGAAAACTTGAATAAATTCGTAATTTTTCAACATCGGAATAATTATTTTACCATTATTAATGTATTTTGTTTATCTTTCCATTCATATATAGTTGTTATTTTTAAGATTTTGGTAACTTCCCTAGCTTAATACTTTTGTTACACAATATTGATTACAATATCGAAAATTTCTTATATTTACTAATGCTATTTGTAAAGTTTTCGATAGTTTTAAAAATACTTTGCCTACAAATGGCAGTATCTGTCTTTAATTTACATACAGAGATTCAAAGCTAGTAGTATCGAAATTACTATCACATACATTTTTTCATTACCTACTGATATGATAAATGACAGTGAGTGACCAACCATAAATCACAAAACTGTAGTTGGAAATATACAAAAACGTATTTACTGCTTTTATGGTCCCAGTTCCCGCTCCTTATAAAAATGGGGACCCGCCTCTCCACATCATTGAATCCAGATAACAAATCATGTTTCCGATCTATTATATCGTCCAATTAGGTATACCTTTGACCGAAAACTGCGCAAAAGAAATGACTCTCTTCTGTTTATCACATGACTTTTTACTTCGTTACAGTTTAGTCATAGAATAAATAATAGTACAAGTTTAGTTGCCTTGCCACGTGCTAGCAAACTGCACATGTCATCTTAGCTTATAAAAGCTGCTAGCCGGGTCAATAACTACGTGACAAGCCCACTAAATATTGAACCATTAGGGTTGGCATTTATAAAAAAATCGCTTGAGAAAAAGCAAATTACTTTATTAAAACTATTTTTTATTAACACGCAAGTCGTCGGTAATATCAATTCTAATTCTCAACTAAAGGTGCAATTTATGCAAAAGAAGAAACTGAAAAAGAGGGAAAAATAAAAAGTGGCAAGAAAAAAATCTTGATAATAAAAAAAAAAGATTTTGTTTTGAATTTTCTCTAAGTTTTCATATGAATCTGACCCATTGACTTACGGACCTCGAGAATACCCCTAGCTAGTAGAAGAAGTAGGTATTGTTTAATACAAAAACGATGCTTCATAAAATAATTTTCAACCATAAATAAATATACCAAATGATACAGACAATTAGATAGCAACAGCCCTATAACTGCCCGCCCTAGTGCAGGCCTTGGGCGGCATTACATAACCCGCCATTAGCTCGAATGCACTATTTGTTCTGAAATGTCTTGAGCCGTTTTGGAACGCTAGCAACTTAGAGCATTCAGTTGAATGCTCTAAGGCTAGCATTTAAAGCTTAATCTACTGCTTTGCAAACTTTTTGAAACATACGAAAGTTACGTAAAACTTTCGCCTATCGATGGCACGCTGGCCGAGTTCAGTGTATCGTGCAAGAAAATTGAATCGTACAATATAGGTACCTACTGCGGTGTTAAGAGGGAACGAAATTGTTGAGCCAGACTTTGCACATTCTGTTATTTACAAATATCTTTTCAAATAGATAACAAAAGTTATGCATATGTGTGAATTTTATACTCTGGTAATGATCTAATCCTACTAATATTATAAATGTGGAAGTTACGATGTTTAGATGTTTGTTACTTAATCAGGCAAAAACGGTTGAACGGATTTGGATGAAAGGCACACAGATAGTTATAGCCTGGATTAAATCAAAGGACACTTAGCTTCCCTAAGGATTTTAATTAATAATAATAAAATATTTTTTGTATCATTATAATATGCTAGTAAGGTATTGATAATCTATTTTTTTTTTTGCCACCAAATTAATATTCAAATCAAAGATTTTTACCTTTCAAAGAATAGATAATACATCGGTAAATAAATTGAATGTTACCGCTGTAATTATAGAAAACTGCCATACTGTAACTACCGTAAAACGATGCACTTATCCGCCTGATGTCGGTCTTTTCCATAACCAACGCCATTACCCGCCATTAGCTGCAGTTATCAGCTTATTATTTCGTATGAACGCAGCACCTTTTAAAAAAATGTTTTCTTTTTATTTGAATGCGAGTCTACAAATCTTCGACTACAAATGGTTAAACTACACAATATTACTTACCTAGTGTGATTCTTTGGTAATCGTGCAGATAAAAACACAGACCATTGAATTATTGTTATCACAAAAAATAGGATAGGATTGTATAGTACACTAACTCGAGTATGCGATCGGCTAATAACATTAAGTGGACTTAATTATAAACAGGAAAACATATCCTATGTTTGTCATGACTAAATAGAGTAAATTGTAGTTGTCCTGTCCTTAAATTAACCGCTAATTATTATTTAAAATTTATAAAAGATGATATTTTTTTTGGAAATACAATAAGTGGGGTCCAACATCTGTGGGGCCACTGGAATCGAGGTCCCATACCTCATAGCCTTTTTCTTTGTTCTGTGCGTTTATATACATGGTGTAATTATTAGTTATTGTGTGGTATGGTTATGCGAGTACCATTATAAAATAGTTTAACCCATGGTTTAAAAACTTTGACAAATGAGTAATTTATTTGTATATGCATTGATTCTATTATGATTGACGATTACTATTATGATTGACTATTATGATCTGACGACCTCCGTGGTCGAGTGGTTTGCACGCCGGTTTTCAAGGCGTCACCATCTCTTGAGGTCCCGGGTTCGATCCCCGGCTGGGTCAATGTAGAAAATGAACTTTTCAATATCGTCTCAGGTCTGGGTGTTTGTCATACCACCGTTGTTTCTGATTTCCATAACACAAGTGCTATAGCTACTTACTTTGGGATTGGAGCAATGTATGTGATGTTGTCAAATATAAAAAAAAATAATTTAAAAACCGCGTGACTGACAAAGTCCTGTAAGAAATCTGTATGATAATAGTCTCTGTGTTGTGTGTCCCGAATGACCGAAATGTCATTAAAATTCGATCAATCGTTACGCAGCAGCTTAGATTGACGAACATCGATAACAACATTGACTTTTATAAATGAAGGATAATCAAAATGGTTATGTTAACTCATACGTACGTACTACGTTGAGCAAGTTGCGTATGTGCTGAAGAAAGATTAGGTTCTGTGTGTGATGTGCTGAAAAAAGTAAATGACTATGAGTGTAAAAAAAGCTCTAAAAAACAAGAAATAATGTTAAAATCAATTAGATTATTAAAAAAACGTCTACTGAAGTCGGGTGGGGCCGGAGGTAATTTTTGACTTTTATAATTGTGTCGTTTTCTCAATAAGTATTGTATTTTTTTATTCTAAATGCCACCCGACTTATTTAGACGAATTTATTCCTATTTGATAGTGAAGAGTTCCCTTGTGTACCTATCTTCAAAATAAAAGGTCCAATGCCAATGAAACTAATATGGTGTAATTCTTAAAGTATCTTCTTTAAAAAAACATCTAAATCTTCTGGTAAAATTGTCTAACTCTTAAACAAAAAAGTTATGGTTGATCATCCGTATAAGTTCATAAAATAGTAACGAAATTGACAATATTTTTAGGATTTCCTAAAAACTACTGAACCGATTTCAAAATTGTAATAAATAATGTTTGGATCATGTATAGTCGAGCGTCGTAGGCATTTAGCGCTACCTCCCTCCCCGCGGAGCGAGCCGCGCGAACGCATTTTCAAATGAACTCTCTGTGTTCTCTGACCCCGCAGACCAAGCCACAGAATATAGATATTTACTACGTGCAGAAAGGACACTCCCCGCCCGCGATTTCATGTGGTACAACTCTCATGCACTGCGTGAACGCGCGATATTTATTTTGATAATTCGAACTAAATAATTATGTTTTTTATGTTTATGTATTGTTATCAATAATGTTGTAAATCAATAAATAAGTATGATGGGTATGGGTACTTACTAGGTAAAAAATACATTTAACACACACAATAAAATTATAGGTAGCTAGGTAGTTAATTCGAAGTAAATAATTATTTTTGTTTATTCGAATATTATAGTTCGAATAGGTACTTGTTGTATGGTCTCTGAGTTTGAATTAACTACTTGAATGTGAATAAACAATGAATTCATTGAGTAAATTCGTTAGTGGAGTGTCAACTCAACTGCCAATATAATTATCTACAAATAAGTACCTAAACATATTTGAGCACTCACAACAAGCTTTTTTTGTGTAACCGATATTTTATTTTAACTTTTTTTTTAATAATTTGCCGATGAAAAGGGACCTCCAAAAACGAGTAATCAAATATTAGGGTCAATTCATGCTGCAACCGAATCGAAGCGCATCAAATTGTTTGATGCAAAGCAAATTCACTCTTATTGTGTTATACTTCCCAGCAACACCACCATGGCGTAGAGATTTTTAGATAACCTCAAATGAAAGACCATAAAATGTACCTAATTGTACCCTAACTCAAAAAATTGTACCTCTGATAGTTTCAGAGAAAAAATCACTTGATTGTGGCGTTTCCAGGAAGTATACTTCCTGGCAACGTGACACTGTACCAGATTCCAATTGATCTTATAGTAATGGCCAGAAATTGTACTTAATTTGTACCCCATTCAATAAATGAAACATGCAGAGTTTCGATAAAAAACATTTTTAAATCTACTCTTATTTGACCTGCAATACATGCAACGGACGTTGGGAAGTATACTTCTTGGCGACGCCACGCTGTACCATATTCCAATTGATCTCATAGTAATGGCCAGAAATTGTACTTAATTTGTACCTCATTCAATTATTAAAACAGGCAGAGTTTCGAAAAAATAAAAATAAAAAAAATACTCTTACATGATTTGATCTGCAATACATGCAATGCACGTTGTTATTGATATAAATTGATGTTTGGCTAAGGAATTATTATGCATTATGCAGTAGTAAGACCATAGAGGCAACCGCCTCTGTAGTCTAGTGGTTTGCCCACCCGTGTAAGACGCAGGGGTCTCGGGTTCGATTCTCAGGGAGGTACAATTTGTACTCGGTTTGGTTGGTGGTAGGGCTTAAGTCAAGGCCGCCTGAATAGCTACCACCATCTTACCTACAATTACTTACAATTAATTTGGTACAAATTAGTGACATTCATTTGGTACTATTAAGTACAATTTATTCGGTACCATATAGTACAATTTTATAGGTACAATTTGTACAATTTATTTGGAAATTAGTAGTACATTTTAGGTACTATTTGGTGCCATTCATTTGATACTAATAAGTATAATTAATTTTGTACCATATAGTACAATTTATTAGGTACTATATAGTACAATTTATTTTGTACAATATCGTACAATTAGTAGGTACTATTTAGTACAATTAATTTTTTATTAGGTACTATTTATTACTATTAATTTGGTATTGATAAGTACAATTTATTTGGTACCATATAGTACAATTTATTAGGTACTATTTATCTATTCATAATTTTTTTTGTACAAATACATAAAGTAAGGTAGAAATGGCGGACTTAATGCTAAGAGCATTATCTATAAGTCAACCAACAGCAAACCAATAAACACGAATGTGGAACAAACAAAGAAAAATGATATTCACATGCATACAAAATACATTAATACATACCATTAAATACATCTAAATATTATAAAAGAAGATACTGATTGGTGACTGACATATCAACGCACAGCCCAAACCGCTGGGTTTAGAGACTCCAAATTTGGCACATTGATTCCTTATGAGGTCTAAGGGTGCACTAAGAAAGAGTTTTTCAAAACTCACCCTCTAAGGGTGTGAAACGGGGGTCCAAAGTTTGTATGAAAGTCCCTCAGTTTCGAAGCTAGGGTCTTCAAATTTAGTGGTTAGACTGACGATTGAAAATTAATATACACGTGTTTAAGCGTTTTTGAAAATTCTACCCCCGAAGAAGTGAAAAGGGAATTAATTTATGAATAGAAAATTCTTCATTTTCTATGTAAAAATCGCTAAATTTATAATTTAAGCTTATGGATGGAAATCTAACGCAACGTATATCGTTACTGTTAGTATTTCAATACTTATGGGGATGAAATGGGTGTGAAATGGGGCAAATAAACCTAAAAATCGATATGGATGTCGTTATTGGGGTTTCCTAGGATGACGATTGCGAAAATAACATTTATTTTGAAGTTCAACACGGTGGACATGATGTAACCTCTAAAGGGGTGAAAATGGGGTTCAAATTTTGTATGGAAAATAGAATATAAAATTAAAACTTTAACTCTAAACTTCGCAGAAGCACGTCTAAAAATAAATAGGCACACACATGTTTTGTGATTTTGATAATCAACCCCTTAGAGGACAAATAGGGTAAGTAAACCTAAAAATCGATATGGATGTCGTTCTTGAGGTTTTATGGGATGGTGATTGCGAAAATGACATTTATTTTGAAGTCCAACACGGTGGACATGATGAAAAAGAAAATAAAATCGAAATTACAACAGCATAAAAAATTCGTCGGAGCACGTCTAAAAATAAAATCAAACACATAATTTGTTATTTTGAAAATCATCCCATAGGGGGTAAATGGGGTAAGTAAACATAAAAATCGTTATGGATGTCGTTCTTGGGCTTTTATGGGATGGTGATTGCGAAAATGACATTTATTTTGAAGACCAACACACACGGTGGACTTGCTTCAGCCCCTAAAGAGGTGAAATAGGGGATCAAACTTTTGTTAAGGGGTCGGGGACGGAAAGGAGTATGGGAGAGGGAGAGGAAGAGGGAGAGGGGCAGAGAGAGGGAGAGGGTAAAGAAACGGGAACGGGATAATAATATTCTAGACCCAATTCTGATTATTGCAATAAACTAGCTTCCGCCCGCGACTTCGTCGCGAGCATATTAGAGAAAATCCTTAGGGAACTTTCAACCAGGATCCGACCAGCCGTTTTTACGCGATTAGGCGGGTCCTCACCAAGCGAGCAGCCTCGTGCGAGGCCCGCCACACGCGGCAAACGTCTTGCCTCGCGAGGCAGCGCGCTTGGTAGGGACCCGCCTAATCACCTCAACATGTGGGTGTTTTTGTCAATAAAATTAGATGTATTTCACGCTTTTAAATTATCGCTAGTTTAAGACCAAAGGCACTGTATAGAGTAAAATTTACTGAGAAAAGTATTTTTTTAAAACACGTTTTTAAAACGGACTAAATTATTCCAAAAATCGGACTAATAATATTAAAACGGACAAGTAAAAACAAACTAAAAAGTAAAAAATAAATTCTTCTGTAAATATTTATAACCCTAATAACTTATACCTACAGAAATTTTAAACCAAAAAACGTGGGGCGCATGCTATAGACAATATAGATGAGAAACTTTACAAAACGCGCCCCACGTTTTTTGGTTTAAAATTTCTGTAGGTATAAGTTATTAGGGTTATAAATATTTACAGAAGAATTTATTTTTTACTTTTTAGTTTGTTTTTACTTGTCCGTTTTAATATTTTTAGTCCGATTTTTTGGAATTATTTAGTCCGTATAAAAAAGGTGTTTTTAAAAAATACTTTTTTTCAGTAAATTATTATTTTATGCTTTTTAGTTAACGAGCTAAGACTAAAAATATACCATCTCCTATCGGAGCACTCGTCAAAACGATTCAAACGAGCCCAAACTCGATGGGGTTGCATGGTTTTATTATTCATGGTCATTTGACCGGCAGCGGCGTCTGGCGTCTAAATTGTCGGCGGCGGCGGCGTCATCGGCGTAATCGGTGTGGATGGTCAAAATAAGTATAATAAAAGACCTTTAGAAGCTTTTCAATTCCGTCATCGTTGAGGGCAGAACGCCGAAGACATGGAACATAAGTGAGGTCATTCTGTTCTTTAAAAAGGGTGACAAGGCCCTCTTGAAGAATACGAATCTTACGAATCGTTGCGCTCGCAAGTTCGACGACTTCCAATCTCCCGAACTAGCCGCGTTCTGAAAAGGCTTTGGCACCATATACCACATCCATACGCTGCGGCAGGTTATACAGAAGACCGAGGTGTATAAACTGCCACTTTGCTTGGCGTTCGTGGACTATGAGAAAGTTTTTGATTTGATTGAGACCTGGGCAGTGCTGCAGTCTGGTGCACCAATAGGACCAAGAGGAGGAAGGAAAGGAAGGAAGAGGTGTTGAGGCACTTATAGGAAAATGTCACCATTTCGGCTCGAGTACAGAATCAGAGCACAGATCCCATCCAACTACAGCGAGGTGTGAGACAGAGACAGAAGTTATTTCTCCGAAACTGTTCACGGCTGTGATGGAGGATGTCTTGAAGCTCTTGGACTGGAAAAGACTCGGTATCAACATTAATGGCCAGTACCTAACTAACACACCTTCGTTTTGCCGATGATATAGTTTTTATTCATGGAAGACTTGAACACAATCCTCGAAGTTATCCGTAGTGCCTCCCAGAAAGTGGCTCTTAGAATGAAGATGGATAAGACGAAAATCATGTCGAGTGCTCATGTTGTACCCACTCTAGCTCATGTTGGGAACACTACACACGAAGTTGTTGACCATTACGTATCCCTAGGACAGACAGTCCAGTTAGGTAAGTTCAACTTCGAAAAGAGATCTCTCGTCGAATCCAGCTCGGTTGGCCAGTATTCGACAAATCTTCGAGTCCAACTTACCTCGGTGTCTTATCTCAAGACTAAAGTCTAAGTTGTGTGTGTGTGTGTTGCCATTGTTGACTTATCGCAGTAAAACGTGGTCGCTAACTACAGGTCTCATAAGAAGGCTCTCACCCAGTGTGCAATGGAGAGCCATGGTCGGCATTTCCCTGCGTGATCGAACCAGAAATGAGTATATGCGTAGGAGAACTAAAGTAACCGATATCGCTCGAAAGATTGTTTAGCTGAAGTGGCAGTGGGCGGGACAAATTAGCGAGACGAACCAAAGGCAGTTGGGGCGGAAAGATTGGAATAGCGACCGCGTACCGGACGACGCTCCGAGGGTAGGCCCCCGACAAGGTGGACCGACGATCTGGTGAAGGTCGCGGTGCGCCGCTGGATGCGGGCCAAGCAGGACCGATCGTTATGAAGACCCATGAGGGAGGCCTATACCCAGCAGTGGGTGTGGTGCAACTGATATGATAATGATGACTAAATACTATTATAAAATCATAATAAGAAAAACCTCTATAGCAACAATCAAACTAATACAAAAAGAGAGGAAAAGAATAAAATTTTATGAGATTTCAACGGGGAAGTACCAATCGCTCCTAACTGAGACTTTTTTGAGAAATTAACTTCCTTTAGGTGTTGAATTCAAAGGCATCATTGTTAGGACTAGGAGATATTGGCACTTCGCCGTCGATATGTAGATGCAAGTTAGTTTAGCTTTTGTACTTGTTTCTTACAATTGTACTCTATGGTACAAAATTAATAGTACTAAATAGTATCTAATTAATTGTACTAAATGGTATCTACTAATTGTACTATATGGTACCAAATAAATTGTAATAAATAGTACCTAATAAACTGTACTGTATAGTACCAAATGAATGGCACTAAGTAGTACTAAATTAATTGTATTATTATGGTACCAAATAAATTGTACTGTATAGTACATAATTAATTTTATTAAATAGTACCTAATAAATTGTACTAAATAATACTAAATTGATTGTACTAATTAGTTTGTAATTAGTACTTTATTAATTGTACTATAATATGTTACCAGATAATTTGTACCAAATGAATGCTTTTATATAGTACCTATAAAATTGTACTATACGGTACCAAATAAAATGTGCCTAATAGTACCTAATAAATTGTACTATATGGTGCCAAATTTATTGTACAAAGTAGTACCTAATAAATTTTACTCTATGGTACAAAATTTATTGTACTAAATAGTACCTAAACTACCTTCTAATTGTACTATATGATACCAAATAAATTGTACTACATAGTACCTAATAAATTGTACTATATGGTACATAATTAATTGTACTTAATAGTACCAAATGAATGGCACCAAATTAAGCCCTACCATCAACCAAACCGAGTACAAATTGTACCCTCCTGAGAATTGAACCCGGGACGTCTGCATCTTACACGGGTGGGCGAACCACTAGAGCACAGAGGCGGTTGCCTCTGTGGTCCTACTACTGCATAATGCATAATAAACATCAGTTTATATCAATAACAACGTGCATTGCATGTATTGCAAATCAAGTAAGAGTTTTTTTATATCGAAACTGCATATTTTAATTATTGAATGAGGTACAAATGAAGTACAATTTTTGGCCATTACTATGAGACCAATTGGAATCTGGTACAGCGTCGCGTTGCCAGGAAGTATAGTTCCTGGCAATGCCACAATCAAGTGCGTTTTTCTCTGAAACTATCAGAGGTAAAAATTTTTGAGTTAAGGTACAATTAGGTACATTTTATGGTCTTTCATTTGAGGGTATTTAGAAATCTCTACTCCATGGTGGCGTTGCTGGGAAGTATCACACCGTCGACTCGTAGGTAAAGTCGTGATTGGTTGACACTTGATTTTGAGCCGTGTATCCTCACCGGCCAACGTACATAATAATTTTTCTCCCTTCAGCAGACAGATTCACCCAGGTGATTTATGTGTACCCATAAGTAGATTAATGCACCCAGGCTAAAAGCAACCTCATTATCACCAGCCTATTCATGTTTCAACTGCTGGGGCATATTAGGCAATAGCCAGAAGAACAAATAATGTCGGGGAAAAAGTGAAGTTCGCTAAAATTTGTAGTGATTACTAGTAAAAAAAAAAACAGGTGCAAGTGATTTTCGACCATATTGACATTTATCAAAATAACTGTTTTTAATGAAACAACAAAGTTTGTGAACAAAAATATGGGAAAAAAACAACCGAATTTCAAAGTAAATAAGACGACTAACGCTTGCGCCGATCTCGGCAGCAAGCAGCAGTGCGCTCCAAGTTGAACCGTAATGTTATGACCAAAAGGCTCAATTTGAAGTGAACGGAAAATTGTCGCGACCGCATAGCTGTGCGGAAGCATACTTTTAGGCTGCGTTCAAACGATAACACACGACCCGACCTCAACCCGAACTCAACTCAAACTCAACTCAAACTCACCTCAACCACAGCCCACCATGAAATACATCGCTTACAATTTTGAGTCTTATGACACTTTAATAAGGTCCTGTGTAATGTCCAGGTGAGTTTGAAGTGAGTTCTGTTTGAGTTCGGTTTGAGTTTGATTTGAGTTTGGGTTGTGTACGGTTGAGTTTGAGTTGAGTTCGGGTTGAGCGCGGGGAGCTTATTAATGTGTCATAAGATTCAAAATTGTAAGTGATGTATTTCAAGGAGTAGGCTGCGGGTGAGTTGAGTTTGAGTTGAGTTTGGGCTGAGTTTGGGTTGAGGTTGGGTCGTGCGTTATCGTCTGAACGCAGCCTTACGGTACAGTCAACGGCATGCTGGGCTTCCACAATGTGTCAAATTACTTCAATCATTTTTAAACTTTAAGTCGAACAAATTAAGGTTCAAAATTCATTATAGATTTTTGACAGTTTTGTACTTATAGCTTGATATGCTGCTGACTGTACTTAGTTTTCTTCTTCATCTTCCGATATAAGTAAAATCATTGCAAAGTCAACCATTTTATAAATTATACGATAGGTATATTTTTTATTTTATATTTTATTTATAGATAAGTATTTATTTCTTAAAAGTCATCAAAATTAATTACGCGTTAGCTTGTACTTGGTTGCTGTATCCAAATACCTACTCTATGCATTTACAAATTAAACTAAATTGGTAATTTACACTAAATAAAATTTTACACTTAGATTACCTACTGCGTTTCCAAGTCTTATACTACTCTTCGAGTATCTAAAAGATTCTCAATCGACTAGACGCGAGAGGGGGAACACAGCGCGGCAGCAAAAACGACACAGGTCCTACGCCGACGACGCCTCGCAGGCTACTAAACCAAGATTCGTCGTGCGTTTTATTATATATTAATTTTTAAATAAACATAAAGTCACTTTTTGAAAAAGTAACCGTAAAATATTCTGCTATATGTCATTACCTTTTTTTCTATATATTATTTGTGCGTAAGAGATTTATAATCTTTAAGTATTATTCAAAAAACAATTAAAATATTCATTGTCTTTGCACATTTTTATAGTCGAGTGAAAATACGAAAATCGTGTTTTTAACCGTAAAATAATCAAGTTCGATTATGAAACTACAACATATATTTTTATCTGCTCAAAATAAATAATGCTTGATTGTTTAAAACTGAATCAAAAATAAGTTAATTTGCAATATACTGCCCTTAATCGGTTCAGCCGTCTTCGAGTGATCAGGGAACATAACTAGGAAAAAAATATACGAGACGAATAGATAACCTAAGAGGTTATCTATTCGTTATCTATTCGTTTCAATTTTTTAAGTCGCTTAAAAAAAGAAATAGTGACATTGTATGAAACTCGACCATAGAGGAAAGTAAAAAAAACTAGTTACGTTATAGTTACGTTACGCTTACGTAATAGAAGGAGAATGTTTTCTCAATAGATTTGACAAAATCGTTTCAAACGGGAATATCTACCTTCATGTAGACACAAGTGTGATGCCTATTATACTCAGACTGATTTCTGCACGTTTACGATACAGAGTATGAATGTGATAGAAGTAGTCGCCAAAAAAATCCGTGTGACGTAACTGAAGCGACGAAAGCGCCTTGAACCATGGCAGCGTGCCGCGGCCTGCAAATGTCAGTAGGATGCAGACAACTGGGTCGCCCTAGTAGGCCATTCTCTGCAGTGATCTGGGAGACACTTGGAAGTTCCTTTTGTTCTCGAAATAAAAACTGATACATCAAATAAGGTTTCCTACTTTCATGGTCACCCTTTGCCTTAAAAGTCAAAAGGATTGAGCAGTTGTTTTAGCACGAAATATACTTACTACGGTTACCGTGCATTATAACGCATTATTGTTACTCCCGATAAATAAGAGGAAAGACACTTATTAATGCGATACATACGTACGCAGAATTAGATATAAAATTGATTTTCATGGAAAAGCTTTTCCATAGCTGAGCTGTTATGTATATAATATATTTACTCTCTAAAATTTGAAATGGTTTTTCCCTGAATGGAAATGAGCAAATGGACCGGAACAGCGATTTAGTCGCGAATTCCCTCAGATAAATCATCAAAACCCTGAACTTCGGCGTTATGATGCCCATGCCGCCATTTTCTCAAACTAAATTGGTTACAAGTTTCATTGAAACGTATATAACCCACTCCTTTATCTTCTAAGTTATAACATCTAACTACAAGGGCCGCGTCAGCAAAATCTTGATTAATCTTGAATAGTTTTGTTAAACTGCTATGAAACAGTAAGAAATATAGTATTGAAATCTATAATCATAATTTTATCTTAGAATAATTACACCTAGAAGCCGTGTCATTGTATGCATACGTTATACGTCATACATCTTCATACGTTACCTAATCGTAACTAAAATCCAATAATATTATAATCAATCTCTTTAAGGTAGGGAAATTGAAACTGTTTTGCACTTATTAGGCATGATTATTTAATAATGGACAATAAAAATCTGAAAACGGCGCCATTTTGGCTGTTTTAGTTGCCTCACTTTTGACAGTGTGCTTTGTAGGGAATTATCGTTCTAGGTGTAATTATTCTAAGCATTTTATATTTCTTATAACTTTTACCTACCTACTCAAAATATGAAGGATAAGCAACAAACCATAAAAAAGAAAAAAATATTATCGGGGTCGAACAAGGGTAATTTCTTTTCCCGCTGAAAAATACGTAACACGGCGCGCGGTTGGTTTTTATTATTTATGCGGATCCAACTCCATTCGAAGGCACGTTGTCAAGAGCCGAGCAGTTGTCATAAAAAACGGCCGTTATAACCGGGCACATGGGCCCAGCGGCGACAGTCATGAACTAATATTAGCCAAACATGTAAAAATTAATTTAAATATCTATATACATCTTTTAAAATCGCTATTTACAGTATTGAAAACAGATGATGACGAAAAATATTATGATAGAGACAAAGAAGCATAGGAATGGTAGAGATCATATTATACAGGATGTTACAAAACAACCCCTAATGCGGAATATGGTAGATAGGGATCATCAAACTATTGTTCAGTTTTCATTCATCATTTTTTTACTATGGGCCCAACTCTGAAATCGCGAAAAAGAATCAGCTGTTTCATACAAAAATTAATGCCGAAAATATCAAAATGTATGAAACAAATGTTTCTTTTTCAAAATTTCAGAGTTGGTCCCGTAGTAAAAGTTGTTCAGTTTGATTGTCCGTCAGATTATCGATATTGCAGGTTGTTTTGTAACACCCTGTATAGAATGATACTACTTGATAGTTCATTTGCTATTATCTTTTCGAATTTTTTGTTTAGGTACCACTGTCTTTATACACGCTGAAATTTTAAGCATTTGGTTCCCGCCGTGGGGTGGTTCCACTCATGATTACAAGCAACTTTTACTATGGGGCCAACACTCCTGCTCGCAAAAAAAAATCTGCTGTTCCATACATTAAGGTCGACTAGGCACTGCACTTTTGTATGGAACAGAACAGCTGATGTTTTTTTGCGAGCAGGAGAGTTGGCCCCATAGTAAAATTTGCTTGTAATCATGAGTGGAACCACCCCACGGCGGGAACCAAATGATTAAAATTTCACGCTGTATATAAAAAAGCCGAAAAATACAAATTATAATTCAATTAACACAAATCTTGAATTACAATCATTTCCTTCTAACTAGAGACGTCGGTGAAGGAAATTCGATTAACTAATTTAGATTAGACTAAGAATTTGAAAGTCTTAAGACAAATGAATTATGCAAGTTTAATTTTCCAAAGCTCTCCACTAATAACTAACTGAAGAGAATTACGTTGGTCGAAATTAACCAGTTCCCTTTTAGCTCATCAACTTTAAAATTCGAGATACCTAAGTTTTGTAGAATTTGGAAGAAAATATTTTAAGAAAAAAATTGCAGATAAAGTATTTCTGTTATTTATTTATTTATTACTTAAGGAATTGCAAAGATCTAACTAAAGTTAATTATTACAATCGTTTTAGATACTCCATCCCCCTCCGTGAACCCATCTTCATTGTCACATTGATGCAGAGAACAGAAGAAACTGAACTAAACGTAACTTGTAAGTTTCCTGTCCCCCTACTCAAATGGCCAACATTCTATTCGTTTGAACGCTACGCTTACTATTAAAACTTTGAAATAAGCAGTAAACTATAAAATCACGTGCCGTAAGCTTGACAATTCCATACAAATTACGTCGAAGTCTGTGATTTACATAAGTTTGCGACATGTGATTTAATCATCTATTGGTCATATTTAAGCTTTAAAAGTAAGCGTAGCGTTCAAACGAATAGAAAGTTGGCCATTTGAGTAGGGGGGCTGGTTTCAGGCTAGCTGGCATTCTGTCAACTAGAAACTCCAGAGTCTTCTGAAAGGAAATGCAATTCGAAGGGGTAGGTAAGCTTGGCCTCGAAAGCAGATTTTTTGCCAGCATTTCAGTCAGGCAAATTATTGCGTTCATATTGTTGTGTAGGTTGGTGTAGGGCATGTACGGTATTAACTTGCTGAACAGGGTATATATAATAATTATGACATAGACTATAAGGGTGTCCCAAAACTTTACCACACGAAAGTACCTTAAATATTGTACGTAGGAAATTTTACTGAGAGAAGACTTCATTTGCATTTTAAAAACAATTGGAATAACATTCTAAGATTTTTGGAAAATCGCCTTGAAAAAAAATGTTTTTCTTGATTAACACAGCATCTTAAACAAAAGGCAGACCATAAATGAATAATGACCACATACCACATCCCATACAAGTGTTGACCCGCTAAATAGCTCCTTTGAAGTTTATGTATTATGATAATCGTGTGGGGCGGGTCGTTACGTTCCCTCAAATATGGTTGAGCGAAGCGATAGCTGGTCCATGCGTCATGCTCGTGAACGGGTGCTGCCAGTGGAAAGGGTCTGCTTCTGAGTACCTATCTTAACGCATATTGAATTGTAAGAATTGCATTTTTTTTTATTTTTTTTTATGTCTTGTAACATGTGGTTTTTTTTGGTAAATTTTGCCTACTTAGGTGCACTTTCGAGTAGCAGACACAGTGATTTCTCAACTAGTTGAAAGTTATTTACTCTCATTACTTAGTAGTATTTAGTTAGTAGTATTTAATTTCAACCTACCTACCCATTGTGTGCAAACTTTTGTTAATTATTGTGATGGAAAATGACCTCACTTTAAATGTGCAGCTCATTTTTCAATGTTGACGACTCTGTATGAAATATACAGGGAGAAAAAAGCAGCCCTTGACGAGTTTCTTGCCGGTTCTTCTCGTTACAAGGTCTCCCGCTTAGGGTTTGCGAACCGATGGCGTAGCTTCTATGACATTCACAAGTGCTTGTAACAGCCTAGACTGAATAAATAATTTTTGAATTTTGAATTTAATAAAATTATTAGTATTTGAATCATAGAAATTGAGCGCAGAAAAATTTTTTCTAAGTCTATGATTTGAATAGTTGCTATTGCCGTAGAACAGTAGCTTTTATTGAATTTTGGCAATCAGAAAATTATACACAAAGATGTACAATTTTGAAATATTGCACAATCTTTATGACTTTCGGTTACTTAGCAGTTTAATACATTTTGATGTGTTCATTATTATTTTTTGTATGAAATGAAAGTAATGAAACAGCAGATTTTTTTTCGCATTTTCAGAGTTGGTCCCTTCGCAAAAGTTGTCCAGTATTGATTGTCCTTATATTATATATTCAAGTTTGTAAATATCGTTACTTATGGCTGTTACAGCTGATAAGTTTCTTGCGCCCGTTCTTCTTGTCAACTAAAAAAGTCTGGAACAGGTGGTAGGAAAATATAGACGATTCAAAAGTACTTAATAATTAAGTTTATTTGAATAAAGCTTATTTGACTTTGACTTATTATCATATTCGGCATAACGGGTTGTTTTAAGTAACACCCTGTATAATAAGTATTTTATTCTAAACTATTGAGCTACTTATGAGGCCGACTGTACCTATCATGAAAAACGAGGCTTTGATTTCCTTCGGTATTATATTTCCGCTGTAAGGTCAGTTTCCGCTGCGCTGGCTCGTCGCTAGTTACGTGCAGTCGTAGCAACATGCCGCTGCCTGCAACCGAGAGCTTTAATTGAATCGCCTTTCAGCGCTGAGGAACTTTCGAGCTCTCGACTCAGTGGCGTTGCGCCGCACATTATGAGAGCTGTTAAATTGGTTAACTCTACATAAATAATACGGTTTACAGTTTACAATATTACTTTACAATTTCTTATGTATGACAAACAAGCACGCATCATCCTTACTAATATCATAAATGCGAAAGTCCGTTTGTTTGTTACGCCTTCACGTCTTAACTACTGAACCGATCATCATGAACTTTTGCATACACATTGTCAGCGGTACAGAGAAGAACATAGGGTACCTTTTATCCCGAAAAAATGTATTGTTCCCGAGGGATAGCAAAAAAACGCAGACGAAGTTGCGGGTGGCCGCTAGTATTGAAATAAATAAAAACTTGTCTTAAATGTTTAAGTTATCTAATTACTGACTGATACCCAAGTAACAAAATTTGGTACTATAAAAGTCCTGAGAACGCTTTAGGACGTGCTAATTAGATCCACGATAAGCACTATAATGGTATTGTAAACATTTACAGAACCCCAAAATATAGGCCCTAGTTTTATCATTTATTTATTCTATAAACGTTACATAAAGGCTCTCACGGTAATAAATCAGCTCTATAGTTGAAAACCAAAACATGTTTAAAGTGCTATTTTGCACCGTAAACGATTTTAGTGATCTTTATTTTGTTCGTGTTGTAGTCTTGTCATCGTGAGTAATCCCCAAGAAAACAAAATGTCATTCGCTACTTGTAATACAATAGTAGAATAGAATAGAATAGAATAGAATTTTATTCGCATTAAATAGGGTTTACATTAAGGTGTTCGTACATCAATTTATAGTATCTTATACCTATTTAGCCATTACAATGACATGCAAAAATTTAAATATATTTTTCCAAGGTAGGTACAATGTTTACACAATATTGGTAGTAGAAATTATTCAATAATAAACGGATTTCAATGTCAAATTCAATGTCAAATTCAATTCATGGATAATAAATAAAAAATAAAATTAAATGATGTCAAATAGCACACAAACTCACATTACATACAAATTAAAATTAACATTTCATGTCAATCCATGCACAAAGTTAGTCACACAGAAGTTAGTACGTTATTTGCGGTATTTCAAAAACTCGTCAATACTGTAGAATGTATTTTCTATCAACCAATTTCGTAGTGCTTTTTTGAAGTTATTAAAAGAGAGTTGTTTTATATCTTCCGGTATTTTGTTGAATATCTTAATTGCCATTGCTGGTGCGTTAGATTGGAACCGTTTTGTTTTTGGTATCGTGCATTGTACTAATTTATCAGGAAGTCTAAGACTTCTATTTGTAGTGTCTTTTGCCTTTGTAAACATATTGATGTGTTGCTTTACAAATATGCCTATTTCCAATATGTATAAACAGACTAATGGTAATATGTTAAGTTGTTTGAAGTAGGGTCGGCAGGAGACATCCGAAGCGATATTGCAAATGGCACGTATGCATCTCTTTTGGGATTTAAATGTTTTGTCCACTTGTATACCATTACCCCATATTAAGAGTCCATATCTTAGCAATGATTCAACATACGCAAAATACGCCGTGATAGCTGTATCTATATTCGCAACTTTTGCAAGTTTGAAAAGAGCAAATGCAAAACTGTTTATTTTACTGCTTACTTTCTCTGTCTGGTCTTTCCAGTTTAAACATGGTCCTATAATTAACCCTAAAAATGTCACAGTACTTTCATTTTTTATAACATTGCCATTGAATTCAATATCAACTAATTTGTCTTTAAAATTATTAAAATTTACTAGTTTCGTCTTTTTTAAATTTAATTGTAAATTATTTATATTTAACCAGTCTATCACCGAGGACAGGGTGTCAAGGGTGTAGATTGTTATACAAGACGCTAAAATGACCCATTGCATACGAGGTAGTTTTATTCCCGAGCTTTAGCGAGGGAATAAATAGAAACCGAGTTACAATGGGTTTTAGCGTCGTGTGTTACACTCTACTTTTCACTACGATTGCGAGAAAATAAAATACAATATTAAATACTTAGTTTATACTTCCGTAAACGAATCCACTCGTTTTTCTATCCTCCACTTCATAAACTTTTCATACAGTATTTAAATAAATGATTTGTGCTTGATGGCAAAAGATTAAAATTATTTCGTTCCTAAGTATTACTTACTTACAGTCACACAATTCAATCAGTTTGGAATTAGAGAAAAATTCTAAAGATTTCGCGCCTTTTTTATTTAATTAATTTCTACTGTAGCAGCTAAGAAACACAATGCACGCATATTTAAACTTAAAGTCACAGAGTATAAATAAGTCTATGATTCCACCGAAGAGATCGCTGCTTTTAGTTCCATTTTCAAAAATAAAAATGAGAAACAGTATTAAGTCGAGCGAGTCTTTATTCGTGATTATCAGTGATTATGAATAAAGACTTTTCACTCCTCTTGCTCAAAAAGTCCGTCATTGTAACGTACAATAGCACGCACAATGCACGCATTCTACTTTTTAACCTTAGAGTTCGTTCACACGAGCGACTTTTTCAACGCGCGATATTTTTACCGCCGACACGGGAAAGATACCTTATGGCCAGGTCATAAGGTAAGGTAACTATTCCCGTGGAACGTCGTCATCGTCTGTGCGAACACCCACCTGAGAAGTCTTCTGGTACCTTTTCCCGTCGGGCGGTAAAAAAAACGCGCGTTGAAAAAATCGCACGTGTGATCGATCCCTTACAGTAAAATAAGTCTATGATTCTACTGAAGAGATCGCTGCTTTAAGTTCCATTTTCAAAAATAAAAATGTGTGATTATTCTATCTATGAATAAAAACTTTTTCGTTTTAGTAGGCTCATTGGTAATAGACAAACATTAAAAAAGAAAAAACTTTATCCCCTAGGGGTAATTATGCTATTTTATCCTGGCTCTTGTACCTTACAATGACGGACTTTTTGAGCAAGAGGAGTGAAATAGTAGATTGTTATACAAGACGCTAAAATGACCCATTGCATACGAGGTAGTTTTATTCCCGAGCTTTAGCGAGGGAATAAATAGAAACCGAGTTACAATGGGTTTTAGCGTCGTGTGTTACACTCTACTTTTCACTACGATTGCGAAAAAATAAAATCCAATATTAAATACCTATAGTTTATACTTCCGTAAACGAATCCACTCGTTTTTCTATCCTCCACTTCATAAACTTTTCATACAGTATTTAAATAACGTGGTGGCACCAATTATGGACACTTTAAGGGCCGATTCAAACATGTAAGCCTATAACTTATTTATTAATTGAGTCTCGGTGTTGCGAATTTAGAATGTTGTAGTCAGATAATAAACACTTATTATTACCTGTTAACAACTAAAAAAAGTTTAATGAATTTTGAGAAAAATAATAATAAAAACGATCAACTGAAAAGACATCGAAATTCCAATAATGAACAGTCATAATCCAGTAATGGACACCCAGTGATGGACATCCAACATCTATTATTGGACATCCCAATTATGGACGTCCCAATGATGGACATCCCAATGATGGACACTTATTTGAGTTTCCGGTTAGTCTCATTCAAATGCGAAAAAACTCCTTATTACAAGCTTTGCCTTTAACACAAGATTTTAAGCAAAGGTAGATTTATGGAAATAAAAATCCTGTAACGTTTTTTGTCACGTATGTATTAAAAACAGAAAATCTCTAAAAATTATTTCTTAGTTTTAATCATTGGCATATTTCTTAGTCTTAGTACCTATACTATAAAACAGCGACTACAAAATCACAAAGAAGAGATAAACAGAAAATCTCTAAAAAATCAACAAATTCTTAAACTCAAAACCCCGAAAGCTTTCAACTCGAACTCCAAAACCGCTTCGTAGCCTTTGAGAACAGCATAGATGTGGACGATCTATACTACATGGTGGTGGATACTGTCCAAGTTCCTTAAGACCCGCCGTCCCAAGCTAAAGAAACTCTCCGACCACACACTCCTACTCATGGATCAGAGACGTGAAATGAGGCTCCAGAGCTCAGCGGATGCTCATCGTTATCAGCAGCTCAATAGACAGATACAGTGCGACGCACGTATCTTGAAATCGGGTGGGGATTGCGCGAAACGCGTATTTTGGGTATGCGTAGCGGTGAGGGGCGCGGGCGGCGGGAGAGGGGCGCGCACTATTGGTCGCTCACAAGAGCACATGCGCGAACTTATCCCCACTCTGTCGAAAAAATTTCAAGATACGTGCCTCGCACTGTATCTAAGTCTTTGACGAGCGACCTTCGCCAATTTAATACGAATCGTATTCAAGAGGCTATCGAGCGGAATAAAGGCTCTAAAGTGTTCCCGAGAGATCTGTCTATTGGGCAAAGCCAGATGACGAAGCTGAAAAAGACAACGGTCGCATCATCTCATCAAAGCCTGAAAGCCTGAGGGAGATCGAGTGTTTCTATTGGCAGTTATATTCCACGCAGACACCCCAGAGCCAAGCCTACCCGACACTATACCCAAGATATCCCGGACGTCAGCCTGTATGAGATTAGTATGGCTCTCAAACAGCTGAAAAACAACAAGGCGGCGGGTGACGATGAAATCACTACGGAACTTCTGTGAGCGGGCGGTAGGTAAGCCGATACTCAAAGTCCTCCAGAAGCTCTTCAATTTCGTCATCGTGTAGGGCAGAACGCCGAAGGCATGGAACATAAGTGATGTGATTTTGTTCTTTAAAAAGGGTGACGAGTCCCTCTTAAAGAACTACAGACCCATCTCACTTCTGAGCCATGTCTATAAGTTGTTTTCGAGAGTCCTTACGAATCGTCTCGCTTGCAAGTTCGACGAGTTCCAACCTCCCGAACAAGCCGGGTTTCGAAAAATCTTTAGCACCATAGTCCACATCCATACACTGCGGCAGTTTATACAGAAGACCGAGGAGTATAATCTGCCACTATGCTTGGCGTTCGTGGACTAGAAAGCCTTTGATTCGATTGAAACCTGGGCGGTGCTGCAGTCTCTCCAAAGGTGCCAAGTGGACTATAGGTATATCGAGGTGTTGAGGTACCTACCTCAAGGATCATGTCGATCCGAGTACAGAACCAGAGCACAAATCCTATCCAACTGCAGCGTGGTGTGAGACAGGGAGACGTTATTTCTCCGAAACTGCTCACAGTGTGTTCACAGCTGCGTCGGAGGACATCTTTAAGCTCTTGGACTGGAAAGGACTCGGCATCCACATTAATGGCCAGTACCTAACACACCTTCGTTTTGTCGATGATATAGTCCTTATGGCTGAGACCATGGAAGACCTGAACACAATGGTCGAAAATCTCCGTAGTGCTTCCCAAAGAGTGGGTCTCAGGATGAACATGGATAAGACGAAAATTATGGCAAATGCCCATGTTGTACGTTCTCCATTTCATTTTGGGAACACTACACTTGAAGTTGTTGACCATTACGTATACCTAGGACAGGCATTCCAGTTAGGTAAGTCCAACTTTGAGAAGCTTCGAAAAATATTCGCGTCCGACTTACCTCAGTGTCTCAAGACGAAAGTCTATGAACAGTGTGTGTTGCCAGTGATAACTTACGGCAGTGAAACGTGGTCGCTAACTATGGCTCTCATAAGGAGGCTCAAGGTCACCCAGCGTGCAATGGAGAGAGCCATGCTCGGCGTTTCTCTGCGTGATCGAATCAGAAACGAGGAGAACTAAAGTAACCGACATCGCTCGAAGGATTGCTCAGCTGAAGTGGCAATGAGCAGGACACATAGCGAGAAGAACTGATGGCAGTTGGGGCGGAAAGGTTCTGGAATGGCGACCGCGCACCGGACAACGCTCCGTGGGTAGGCCCTCGACAAGGTGGACCGACGATCTGGTGAAGGTCGCGGGAAGCCAGTGGATGCGGGCAGCGCAGGACCGATCGTCGTGGAGATCCTTAGGGCAGGCCAATACCCAGCAGTGGGTGTCGTGCGGCTGATATGATGATGATGATGATGACTCTGGCTGGGCACACCGAAGCTCTTCGCTGCAAACTTTTTTGATACGCCTTGAGATAGCACTGCCGCAACAGCTTGTGCCATCTGCTCCGGTGTATATTTTTTCTTAGGTGGCATCTAAATAAATAAAAAGATCCAGTTATGAACACCTCATTAATGGACAGTGTCCATGACTGGATTTTGGAACTTAAGCCGATCCAATAATGGACACCCTCTCTCAATCTCGGAAATAATATTTTGTCACGTTAATTCCTTTGTAATCAAGTGTTAAACTTCATAACTTTGGGCTATGCTCAATACAAATTTATATTATTATTGGAAACAAAATTCTATTGACACAAATATTCACTCACCTTTTTAACAATTTGGTTAAGAAAATCACACAAAATGAAAAAAAAACAGGACACACAACTTTGTTCACTTCGCCATGTTCAAACAAAATGGCCGAAACATATGACATTTGGGGATATGACAGATAGATGTATAATGTCTATGGTTTGAGTGCTGCCAACCGTAAAATACTATGTGTGTTCTTATTTTTTGTGAAAAGAGGCAAAAGTGTCCAACACTAGTACCTTGTCCAACACTGGTGCCATCACGTTAAATGATTTGTGCTTGACGGCAAAAGATTAAAATTATTTCTATCCTATTACTTACTTACAGTCACACAATTCAATCAGTTTGGAATTAGAGAAAAATTCTAAAGATTTCGCGCCAGTGCCTTTTTTAATTTCTACTGTAGCAGCTAAGAAACACAATGCACGCATTTTAAACTAAAAGTCACAGAGTATAAATAAGTCTATGATTTCACCGAAGAGATCGCTGCTTTCAGTTCCATTTTCAAAAATCTAGCGAGTTTTTATTCGTAATTATGAATAAAGACTTTTTCGTTTTAGTAGGTTCATTGGTAATAGACAAACATTAAAAAAGAAAAAACTTTATCCCCTAGGGGTATTTATTCTATTTTATCCTGACTCTTGTACCTTACAATGACGGACTTTTTGAGCAAGAGGAGTGAAAAGGACATTCTACCTTTGATCGTCCATTGACCGTTATTTCACCGTACCTTGAACTTGCGAAAATAATTGTGTCGATAAAAATCACTATTCTGATTTCAAATTTGACAATGCGCATTCATAATTTTCGTGATTTAATTAAATTTAAATTAATAAAATAAGGACTAGTCCCGACTATGGCTGCTATAGTACACATTGGCTCCAGCCGTGCTACTAATGTGCTACCATGACATAAACAGCAGCCATTTTTTCACCGAAAACGGAGTAGTCCATTAATTATTAACTTTAGTGCTTTTATAACACGCTTTAGTCTGCTAACAGTAACACAAAGTCACTTTTAGAGCTATTTAGAATTTAAGTTATTTAGCAACTGCACCAGGAGTCGCTTTGGTACTATTTAGTACCATAGAAGAGTTTTCTAGACTTTTACAGAACTAGCCCTAAAGCAATGTTGAGGGAGCATTTAAGAAGCTAAACCGTGTTGTATTGGTTGTGCAAGGTACTTTTATAGTGCAAATTGATTCTGTAATAGTGTTTTCGATTCTGTTACAATACTAGTAGAGACTGTAAAAGTTATTTTGACGCATTATTAGTGCAAAAAAGATACATAAAAGTGACATTAAGTTCGTCTATAGTACTAAATAGTACTATAATAGCTTTTTTCATATCTATTACAGTGCATCACCTTAAAGATTCTTTTGTATGTTCCTGTAAGTGTTCTTAGAGCTTCATTATAGAACTTAAATGCACTTTAATATTATAGAACCAAAGCGTTCTGTTGAAAACCTTTATAGCACAAGCAGTCACAACGGTTACCACTAAAGGCCTACTATATCACTGTTTGGTGATAAAACGCCTTGGTTATAGAAACTTTTGTTACTTGGGTAATATACAGGGTGACATGGAAATTCGACCTATTCCTTGAAAGGGGTTATACTAGAGATCATTACCAACAAATTAAGCCCAGTGAACCAGGGGTCAAAACTTTTATTTCTGTGATTATGAATGTTTTGGGCCAACGTTTTTTTTTTAAATTGATCACTTATTTTTCAGCTTTCAGAAAAGTATCAATTCAATGTTTAGAGTGAAGTAGTTTATTCATAATTAATGGTTTTTGGTAACAAGTCGGAAAATTTCTTAAATATCGAAGAACTGCTGCAGCTCGGTAACCATCAAGTTTTGACCCCTGGTTCACTGGACTTAATTTGTTGCTAATGACCTCTAGTATAACCCCTTTCAAGGAATAGGTCGAATTTCCATGTCACCCTGTATAATGTCTAATTTAATAGTCAGCCCATTATTCCGGATGGGATTAGGGATTCTTCTTCTATATAAAAGTAATATAAGTACTTAAATAAAAATTACCTTGTGGTTATTATTATGTATGTATGTACCTATTCAGAGTGTTACAAAACAACCCTTAATGCCGAATATGGTAGATGGACGGACGGATGGACCATCAAACTGAACTACTTTTACTATGGGACCTACTCTGAATTTGCTAAAAAATCTGCTGTTTCACTCAAAATTAAGAACGAAAATATCAAAATGTATGAAACAGCTGATTTTTTTCTCAATTTCAGATTAGGTCCTATATAGTAAAAGTTGTTCAGTTTAATGGTTTCTATATCTACCGAATATGGTAGGTATAATAAAGGGACTTTATAGTAGAGCGAGTAATAAAATAGAAAACAACATCGTTTTGAAACACAACACTTACATCAATAAAAGGGTTTTCATCGACAGCACGGTTTACTGTCGCCCGGGTCCTGAATGGCTGATTTCAGTATTTTATGCTCTCTAAATTGTGGAGTTGGCTTGCCGAAACCGCTAAGGGCGGGAAGGGCCGCTATCTCGTCTCGCAGCCGTGTAATCAGGGCTCCGGAGGTAGCCACTGCCACTGGGCTATTAGGACGACCTGGGGGTCTAGCCTGCTAATGTTAACGTCAAAATCGTGGTTCAATGGTGTTTGAATGGTAATGCTTTTTGACACAGTTCTGGATTCTTAAACCTAAAATCGAGACACAATGTGTTTCCGTTTTGGGGTTAAGACAGGGATTGAAATACCGTTAAAAAAAATGACGATAAAAAAATAACGTGAAAGATACCGTTAAAACATTTTATCGGTAAATTTACCGGTAAAAACAACGTTAAAAATATTTTACCGGTAAAATTAGCGTTAAATGTACCGTTAAACTTTACCGGTACGATAGTACCGGTAAAATTATCGCTAAAAAATAACGTAATTAATTGGAATAACATTAATTTTAAAGTTTAACGGTATAAAATTAAGAAATAACGTTAAAATTAACGTTATTTACTGAAATAACGTTAATTTAAATGTAACGTTATCTAAATTAACGTTATTTATTGACATAACGTTAATGTTAAAATTAACGGTAAAAAAAGTAAGAAATAACGTTATATTTTTAAAAAATTACGTTTTCGTTCCTTGGTTTAAGAAACACAATGTGTTTCGATTTTGGCTTTAAGAACTGTGTCAAAAACCATTATACCATTCAAACACCATTGAACCAGGATTTTGACGCTAACATTAGCAGACTTAACCCCCTGCTCGGTGTTAAAAGGGTTCGCCCTGAACACATAACTGAGCCGTTAAAGCTTCTTGCTTTGAGGAGCGACGTAGTTAACAAAATATCATCAAAGATAGATAGATAAAGTACCCACGACTACTATGATAAAATTTCGAAGGCAACTTTATGTTAGAAGTTATTAGATAAAATACATTAATCCTTTCCGACGTTCAGTGTAGGTAGAGGTAGGATAATCTTATTAGGGCTTTACAAAGGATTCGTATCCCATTACCAAATTATTCCCTGGCACCTGCACAAAAGATGGCGCTAGCGTCGCCCACAGTGGCCTGACCTACTTCCCGCTCTATTCAAATACATCGCTTGTGAGGGAATAAAGCTTCGCAGTTGCAAAATAACATCTCTCCCTTTTATGTTATTCTTGATTTAATGGCTTTGGAGTTAGACGCCGTCGGTCAAGTGGGAAAAGTGCCTGGGCGTTGAGAGGGCATCCGGCATTATAGGAGTCATCGAAGGCACTTACTTCTGATTTCTTAGCGTTCACCTCTACCACTGAGGGCCCTCGGTGTTTCTACATTTGTAAATGTCTTAAGATTGGGTATTTCTGTTTACGCTTTCAAAATTAGTAAGTGTCACGAAATATATTAAGGTGTCACTCACTGATTTTGGTGATACCTACTTTTTTCGGAATAAGCCTTATCTGATAATATTCTAGCTTACAAGGAATAGTTAGCCATCAATGAAAGAATCCGTGCAGAAATTAGTTCAATTTTATTAAACGTCTCTGAAACTGCTAGTAAGTTCCCAGTTAGATCAACATCACACGTTAGTACCTATACTATTTACATAATATTCTGTGGCATCACGGGCATTTATAGGCGTTGAGGGCGGCGGCGCCGGCCGGCGCAGCATTAATGCACGTTTATGTGCAGTCCTAGTTATTAGTGCTACATAAAGTAAACAATCTAAAGAGGTACCTAGTACCACAGTACAAGTCTAGTACGGAATCAACACAAACTTACCCCTTTATCATAAACATTACTAATAATAAAGGCATATCGTTTTAAAATGTTTTTAAGTTTTGGTGTGTAACGTTTTGTTTAACTACAGCCGATTTCAATAATCTATCTTCAGTGAAAGATCTCTCTTACTGAATATAGATCATTGAAATCTTGATAGATAAATTGTTGAATCCATAGTAGTATGTAAGTATGTATCTGTTACTAGGCAACTGTTGTTATTTCCCATCATTTAACAGAAATTATACCTACAATGTTTTAGTCACGGCCGATAATAATATTTCTTCGGAAAGAGATAGCCTACTATGGATCTGTTAATATCTGGACAACAAATCTTTAGTAAGCCTATCTCTTATTGAGGTTTGGTTATCAATATCCATCCCTATCTGGATCACACAAAATAGAGCCTCACAAAACAACAATAGAATTTTATGTAGTTGATATAGATAGATACTTAAATGAATTGAATATTGTAAAATAGGCATTATACATTATTATAAATGTAAAAGTAAGGATGTTTGTAACTAAATAACGAAAAACGACCTAACAGATTGCGCATAGTTTATTATCTGAACATGATCTGAACAAAAACATAATTATGATACGAGCTTTTTACCCTAATTGAAGGTCCACTAGGGATTTTCTGAGAGTCCACGCGGACGAAGTCACGGCCAAAAGCTAGTGCTAAAATGTAATTATTAATTTAATTAGGTTGACTCTGTGAGTTGTTTATGTAGCTGCACTGATAACGTATTTGAATAATTTCATGATTTGATAAGACCGCTTGCTACATAAACAATTAATTTGATAAGTACTTATTCCAAAATACCATTGTAATACCACGAATCTTAAAACTACAAATACCTAGAGTTTAGTCGGTGTTATCAGGCGGGTTTTTGTGAGACCCCAAAATAATAATATAGTCCATCGCCTTATTCATAAAAAAACCTTGAGATAGAGTTGTAGTCAATTTTAGTTACAATGTGATCTGTACCCTTAGCACGAACAGCTATCGAGAAAAATAACGCGCGTAAAATTGCTCGATAGAGAATTTTCTATGGAAAATTTAATTTCGCTATTCGGCGATAGATGGCGCTGTACTAATTTTTCATACAAAATTGCACTATCGAATGATTTTACGCGCGTTATTTTTTTCGATAGCTGTTCGTGATAAGGGTACAGTACCCGTAGCACGAACAGCTATCGAAAAAAATAACGCGCGTAAAATCATTCGATAGTGCAATTTTGTATGAAAAATTAGTACAGCGCCATCTACCGCCGAATAGCGAAATTAAATTTTCCATAGAGAATTCTCTATGGACACAGCCGTGACACACTCTGTACATGAGAGTTCGAGCGCCAGCGACCTTGAGCCAGAGCGTGGAAGCGCTAGGGTTGATACCGAATTTAGACTTGTAACAAAGGAGATAACATAGTACCTATGTTAGGAAATATAAACTTGTGCAAGGACATGTTAATGAAAGATAGGTTTGATTTATAATAACTTTTTGTAATCTTTAAATTATATTAGGTAGGGTAGATCCTACTAATATTATAAATGTGAAAGTTTGTGGGTTTGGATGTTTAGATGTTTTGATGTTTGTTCCTCAATCACGCAAAAACTACTGAACGGATTTGGTTGAAATTTGGCACACAGATACTAGATAGCCTAGATTAAAACATAGAATACTTTTTATCCCGATATTCTTACGGTAACGGAAACCACGCGGGTGAAACCGCGGGCGGCTGTTAGTACATCATAAATTGCAACTCTTATACTATATTTTCTGTTATTTATAATAAATTTATTAATCTTTAACATGTTAATGAAAGATTTGATTTGTATTTTTATTTATTTATTTTCAATTTTACCTACTTGCGAGTTTACGAGTTTAATCGTCTGAAATTTTTGTTTTCAGATCTTTTTTTATAATTAAAGTAAGGTAAAAGGAAGGGTAAGGGCATGACTAATATTTCGTATATTTTAACTTTTAAAATACGAAGATACTTTTATCAGGATATTGTTTTTGGTTGTTGCCACAACAACAAACACAACAATAATGCCCGCCGCTGGGCATGATTATCTAACAATTAAATAATGTTGCGTCGCGTCGCGTTGTCAGTCCGTGAGAAATGCGGTACAATGCGGATTGCGATGGGCCAAGCGAGCGGCGAGCGACAGTAGAACCCTTGGCCGGGTAAGTCGGCGACTAGCGGCTGCACTCCCCGCGCGCCGCGCGCTGCCCCCGCACGCCTCCAGACACGCACACATAGCCGCGAGCGATTTTACGAGCATACATGCGCAAGTGTCGTTTCTTTTCGCGTTAGAGTATATATTCTGTGCTATGGAGTAATTTTACGCGCGTTATTTTTCTCGATAGCTGTTCGTGCTAAGGGTACTGATAAGTCTTATTTAAACGTCATTCATTATTCATAAACGTATTATAATAAATCAGTCATAACACTGTAGTCGGCCATGTTATTCACTAAAATAGGGATACAATTAATTATTATTATTTTGGATTGGGTGGTGTAATACTAGTTAAAAAACATACATAGCAGTAGTGTTCGAAAGAGAAGTCCCAAAATGTATTGAGTCTGGATCTGTCCTTCCCAGGCTCTGGGCCACGTCCATGTACATACCGTATTACGTACAGTATACAAAAAATTGGTAACGACACGATAAACAGTTTCTAATCATCCAATTTCTCTTAAATTGCTCTAGGAAAAATTTATCTTTGCATAATAATGTAAACAAGTATACCTACTTGTTGGCCTACCTGGCGGAAGATGTCATTTTGATGCTACACTTCAGTCAAACAGTCAGTCATCTTTTTGAATGAAAAAATGTCTGGACTTTCATTGAAATGTCCGGCTCTTTGTCAGGACTTTTCAAATTTTGAAATGGTAACCCTAATAAAATACAATATAGGCATCTTGACCATCAGCCATTTTTGATGTCCCCACTGCTGGGGCACATGCCTTCCTTATGGGTGGATAAGGAGCACCCTCCTTGGCCCACCGGCCATGACCCACCACGCAGGCCCAATGCGGATTGGTTGGGTGTTGACGACTGCAAATGCAACGGCTTAACGTGCCTTCCGAAGCACGGAGAAACTCGCGATAATACATTTTTGGTCACCCATTCCATAACCGAACCTTGAGAAACTTGCTTAACCTCCGCAATCGCTGGGCCAGGCACTAATCCACTGCGCCATCGATCTCCTCTATAGGCATCACCCTTCTATAATTTTATCAAAAAATTCCTTATTACAAGCTTTAAGCCTTCCATGACTTTTTATGAATACCTAAGACGGTAAAAATAGAAGTTTAATTCGTCCCGGGTAAAAAACGTTCATCAATATTGCGGTGGACAGGTCCAGGTCACGAGACAGGCCCGGAATAGCCGACCTTGGTAGGGACTCCAGACGGGCTAGCTGGCTCACCCTACATCTGCCTTATTTGGAGATCTCGTAAATTGCAAATATAGGACTGTGCAAAATTATGGAGATGGAGATTTCGTGAAGAGATTTCGTGAAAAAAAAGCACAATCCCTTGGACGAATTAACCACTGGACACGTAACGTAAGAAAAATGTATGAAATCACGTTCAACCAATTTTTGCGGGGTGAGGGGGGATTACACTTGTCAAATAATGACAATGTTATAGGGTGATTTAGCCGGTTTTCAAATATTATGGATTGTGAAACTCGTACATTAATTCTCGGCCAGGCGGCCGAAAAGCAAATGACCTCCCAGAAATGCATTTCGTCACCCGGCCATCAAATTTAAATGTATCACACCGAACACTTTACGCGTTTAAGTCAAAATAACAGTACTAAAACTAATTTACCATACTCACACTCAATTGCAAGAACCTTCACTTTATATCTTCTTTAGCTAATGCCACTTTATCGCTAATGAAATCATTAACATAATGGTTTCATTACTTTGTTGCATCAAACTACTTTAGGCTAAAAACTTAATCCTTTAACTAATGAGAGCCTTAAACATTGTTGCCAATAATAAAGTTAAAAAATGAATGGGATGACCGAATGGTTGAATTTTGTTTTGAAAAGTATTCGAAGTTTGTATATAAAATGGCCAAAAAAACGCGTTTGACACATAGTATGGTTTGACAACTTATTTACCTAACCTTTGAATAAAAACTCAATATTTAAAACTGAATGTTTTTTTTATTTCTTAGTATACCTACATATAAGAGAAAAATCAACATCTACATACTAGGAGAATATTGTCGCGATATTGTGTTTACAAGGGCTGATCGCACAGATGTGTCATTTTGATGTGATGTACCAGGGGCAGTAGAACTGTCTTTGTTCGCCAAATCAGCTAGTCCCATCTGGAAGAACCCTGTCGCGAATAACCGCAAAGTGATCAGAAGCTGGATAAGACCACAAACGGCCTTACTCCTCAGGGTTTGTGGCTCCAGATTGAGGCGGTCTCGAAGCAGCAGCGCTGCCTTCTTTGAAATTCGGGAGCGCAGCCGGAATTTTTCTCCGTCATGTTTTTCGAATAAATTTATTGGTGGCGACAAGGAACATCTTCTGGATCCGATAATGACGATAGGCTGGTCGGTCAACGACGTATTTGGCGAAAATACAAAGTAAACACGATGTGAAATTGGTTTAATGGCCCGTCATCGACCCATTAAAAATTATACCTCTTTTCTTTCCTACAATACTTTAATGAAACATTAGGATTTAAAGTGGCACTAAAAAGATAAAAATCTTTCTTGCAATTGAGTGTCAGTAATAAAAATTATGTGTATCAAACCGTAAACAATATTGTAACTTACCTTCCAAAAAACTCACATGCACAATTTTTTTGCTACTTTAACGACACACCTACCGTAAAATTTTCGCCCTTCTTACCCACGACACTACCAAGGCGCACTACTGGTAGTGTCGTGGGTATTTTTTTTCCCTTCTACACTACCGGCCCAGTAGTATCGTAGGTAAATAAATATATGCATTCCCCACGACACACTACCATTATAAACTTAATTAACTTCTTTAAATCACATTATCAAAGTACCAGGGTAGCATAGATTTAGAGGAGGTCAACATTTTTAAACATAATAAATTGTTAAAGTCCTTATCCGTGCGACCTTGAGCAAGTGAAGGAGGCCAGGGGCCGTACCGGCTAACGAATCGATTTTCATAAAAATCTGCTGGGTTTCAAATTAAAACAGATAAATCGAGCCCCAATTGGGCCAAAATGACGAACCCAAATTCATGATGTCACACGAACATCGATATCTTCCGAATCACGTCAACAAAAAGTACAAAACGAAATTGCTTACTTTGATTTCTCTGTTTTAAGTTGAAACCCAGCAAACTTTTATGAAAATCGATTCGTTAGCAGGTACGGCCCCTGGTTATGTTTCCGAAATGGCCGAAACCCAAAGGGGGCCGGCAAACCGGCTAAGTCACCCTACTTTGTTTATATACCAAATTTTATTTATTTTACGGAAAATAGCTACTATAATAGGTTGAAATTGTGCTTATGCGTGAAAAGAAAGATTTCTTGATTGCCCGCTATTTTTTTTGCTGAACAAGACGGAGCATTTTGCCCATTTTTGTACCAATGTTTCGCCACGAGCTCTAGCATCACACTGACAACGCAATATCGTTTACTGAGGCTATCGGTCACAGTAAGTGGCTAAGGGGTAAAGGCGAATATGGCTGTCATTTCGCGTCCAGTGGTTAATTCGTCCAAGCACAATCCTCAAAACAAACTGGCAAACTTTCTATTATTTTTAAAACGTAAAAAAATATTATGCTCAGTTCCGTTTCGCACCCTTAGCACAAAACTCTATCGAGAAAAGAGTAATTCTATACAGCATTATTTTTTGTATATGTTACCGTTAAAGTAGAGAATCCATTAATCTGCAGATTAACTGGTCGAGACAGTTAAAGTGGGATGTTTTTCTTAAAGTAGCAGATTTCCGCACTTTAACTAGTTAATCTGCACATTAACAGATGCTAACACCGTTAAAGTGCGGAAGACAGTGAATGAAATAGCCGAGACTTCAGGAAATTTAAGTTAAAGACCTTTATTGAATTTTTTTTGCTGTCTGCCACTGCCACTGCCACCCCCCCTCCCCCCACTTTTGTGTCAACGCCCTTTTATGTGATTACAGTATTTTTTCAATTAAAGTACCTGTTTTCGCACTTTGACTGATGCTTGGTCGTTAATCTGCAGATTAGCTAGGGAATCTGCAGATTACCTAGTTAAAGTACTAAATAAATAAAAAATCGAACTTTAACTGATTCGACCAGTGAATCTGCAGATTAACTAGTTAATGTGCACTCTAACTGATTTCCGGACTTTAACGGTGGGTGACATAACAAAAGCTGAAACACGGGTCACATATTTTCATTTTCGGAATCAGTATAAAACATTATAATGATACTTTAAAACTCATGAAGTTACAAGCTTTTTGTGTTGTTCCGTTAGTAGGGTGTGCGTTAATTATGGTTTTGTAAATATTATTAGTGAAAATATAACATGATATAAAAAATATTGCAATCGATTCTATTACTGATTCTGAACAAACAGATTTCAGGTTTCGTAAATACTAAAAATAACCTTGTATACCTAAGTACTAGACTAATTACATACCTACTAATTATTTACCTATGTGAAAATTATTTTCGTTTTTCGTCGGTAGATGGCACTTCTCTGATTGTGATGCGTACAAAACGATTTTACTACTCGCTATTTCATATAAAGCCTGCATATTTTATAAAAGATTACGAGTATCCTATTCTAATTTTATAGCACTCCATTTACAACGAACTTTTTGACGACAAAACGCTTCTCGTCAAAGGCCCCTCCCCGCAGCGGAAATCCTGGTTATTCAATCTTTCTGTCCTTTTCCGATTTTCCCGATACTAGCCCTAGCAGTCGTTTTAATTAAAAACTTTTTTATATCTTTTCACTGAGCGTTATACAACCTTTTTTGCCTTTCGGGGCGTTGGGACCAAGGTGCTAAAATGACCAAGGTGCTAAAATGACCAAAGTGGTAAAATGACCAAGTTGCTGAAATGACCAAGCTGCTAAAATGCCCAAGGTGCTAAAATACCCAAGGTGCTAAAATGTCCATATTGCTGAATTGACCATAGTGCTGAAATGACCAAGGTTCCAAAATGGATTATCTGCTTAAGGCGTGAAATGCACAGAAGCGACGCGGCTCGGATTCGGCGACGATACGGTGCAGATGTGGACGATACGGTGGAGATGTGTGGTCATTCTATTGATTTTCTGCACTTCTTTGTTCAGCACATGCTTTCAAATATAAAAAAAATAAAGACCCGTACATCCCATCCTGACCGTCTATAGGTACTTTATGTCTGTCGCTCTCGCGCTAACATTATTGTTGTGCATGTGCGAGCGTAATGGCAATATGTTAGCGCACGAGTCATTGTACAATTTTTTTCTGCCTACGTCACCTATTACGGAGAAAATAAATAAAAAAGTGATTAAAAATATAGAAGTTAACCTTCTCCGTATTTATGAGATCCTGGTACTTTGGTGATGTATTGTTTTACGAAAAATAGAAAAATGTGAGAATCTGTCTTTTTGAGAATCTGTCCTTCCTTTTGACAATAACTAAGGATATTTTGTAAACTTGGTAATTGTGCAACCTTGGTCATTTTGCAACCTTAGTCATTTTAGCACCTTGGTCATTTGACTTCAAAAAGATATTAGTCATTTTGCAACTTTGGTCATTTTAGCATCTTGGTCATTACGATCCGAAAATATTAGTAATTTTGCAACTTTGGACATTTTAGAACGTTGGTCATTTTAGCACCTTGGTCCTAACGCCCCGAAAGGCTTTTTTGTAACGACGCAAATGAAGCACTAATGATTTTTTGTTTTCTTGTTAAAGTCTGTTAAGCTTTTCATTTGTCGATTGGTAGCGGGACGAAGCCGGCGTTGCTCTAAGGTACCTACATACCTATTATACCTAGTGCTTTTCACCTAATAACAAATAGTTCTTGATAGTGTGATAATATTTAAAAAAAATATAAAAAAGACCTTTTAAAAATGTTTTTAAAGCCTTTTTTATATTATTAAAAAAATGGTCCACTTTTTTTAATTATTCGACTGGTTTCGAGCGCTCTTTTCTTCATTCGACAGCCATGTCTGTGTTCGTTGAATGATTTTAAAAATTAAAAAAATATTAAAAACACGACTGCCCTGCCAAAAAGTGTCATTGCAGTCGGGGGACCTTATCATGGAACAATTTTTGATCAAAGAAATCCCCCGACTGCAATGACACTTTTTGGCAGGGCAGTCGTGTTTTTAATATTTTTTTAATTTATTTATTTTTATTTCACATATTTTAGTGACATATTATAATAGTTTTGGAATGTGCTCATCAAGGCCTTTCATTTGATGCCCATATTGTAATAATAGAAGAAAAATTTTTTTTTTCACATTTGAAAATGGCGTCGTACAGTCGCCATATTGATTTTTTCTAAAAAAAAATATAGCCTGTGGCACTTGGGATGTTGTAAGGATTTTAACGATACCCCATTTATCCAAATCAGTTCAGGCATTTAGAAGTTATGGTGGAATAAAGAAACTCACATACCCACAAACATACATGAAACCTGAACACATAACACTCTTTTTGCTTTGGGCAGTCGTGTAAAAAGAGGGTCTTTAAAATTGGCGTTCTTTTCTCACAAATACAGAACCTCATCACTTTGACCTTCAGAGACAACTGCTGTCAATAGTAAAAAAATAAAGTTTTACAATACAAACATTTATAATAGGTACCTTAAAAATGACTCCTCTTTTAAGCCTCGTTAGCAGAAATTACCACTTTATTTGTTTTAACTTAGCCAAAAATTTTTTTACTCAACCTAACTAAGTGGCATTCGTTATCTAGTGTTTTTAAACATTAGTGCATACAAGTTTTAAAACATTAGCGTTCATGGTTGTTAAATAAATAAAGAATTTTTTACTTAGTATGGAAAATGCAACTTCTTTAAAATTCTCCATACAAAATACCGATTTTATAGGCATCTTATACTAATTTTACGATTTTCTTTTATGGATTTCTATCATAATTTATTTTCTACGGAGTTTCGACAACAGAGCTAATGATGTTCACACAGTAGTTTTGATTAATGGCTTTCTATTCAGGGTTTGGGTCATGGATTTGATGTTATTAATACCAACATCGAAGTAACTATCGAGCAGTAGGGAAATTGTAAAAAAATTGTACCACCTACCTACTCGTATTTCTACATACAAAAATGATCATAAAACAAAGCAAAGACATTTACTCTTTCTTTTAAACCAAGATTTAATAACTGATCTATAAACTGATCATTATAAAATTAAAGTGTTAACGAAGTCCACTGTAAAGAACATCACACGTTTGTATGTAATCTATATCATTAATCATTATATTATATTATATTATATTATATTATATTATATGTTACTGTCCGAAACGATGGATCTGGGTTTCTTTTGTGTAATTCGATGCGGCAAATCTGTCAAACAAAACGTTTAGCTATTTGAATCCCAACCCACTATCTATCATCATCCGTGTTGTTTGATAAAAGATATGGAAAAGTTTCGACTTTCCTTTCAACTCCTAACTCAAAGGCCTTTTGATCTCTACTTCCAAATTGCATATTATTATTTTCTTTTTTTAATCCTAAAATAGGTTTAACAGTAAAATATATTAATGACAGATTAATATATTGCATAGAAACGTCTGTCTCGACTGGAGAAAAGTCAATCAATTTAAAACCCGCATTATGTGATACTAATCGCACGATTAATATCACGTTTATCGTCAGTCAAGTCAATCCCATGTTGTAATATGCGCTAAAAGCTAAACATTCTTACTGGATATAAATGAGCGGTAGGTAGTGTAGGTACCCCAGTAGGCGCACCTATATCGTGTCGTGCCCGGCTTTGCCTGCGATTGCTTCTTGGTATCGATCAACGTGTGCTACGGAAATAGACGCCCGCCGTGCACTGTAGTCCCCTGATTTATCGCCGGCGAAGGCGTGTCAATGCCACGCCAAGCTGAGATTGTGCTTTAAACATATTATTATTCGAGCATATTCTATGCTTTTGTCAGCCTTCTTGGACAATGGCTTTAAAAAGGAAATCGAATGAAAATGTAGCGATAAAAATTGCGTAACAAAGCATCGGTTAATTAGCCATGTTCAAGTTGACTCTGTTCTGTCCAGACATGTCTGCATTTGATGGGAGCTTACGCTCCGTTAGTCCCACGGTTCCCACCAGATAATGGCATTTAAGCAGCTGGGTACTCTCTAGACTCTAGTGCAGGGTTTTCTAAAGTTTCTGAGGGGTCCGTCAGCGTGTGTATCAGGTGTCCGCAATAGCTCACTCGTAATGGAACTACCAATAAAACTGTTTTTAGGGCTTGTTTTCTTTTCCTAAACTACTCTTTGACAAAAAGTTTAAGAAACACCTGCTGTAATGGGTAGCTTTAGTCACTATAAGTCTAACGATGTATGGTCTCGGTGATGATTACGTAGCTTCTGTATTATTAAATAAAGAGATAAAATAAATTTTGAGAACATTACATGTTCCAAATTAAGTGTATTAAAGACCACTTGTGTTAAAGAAATCGGAGACAACGACCTAACTGTCCGTTGTCTCCGATGTCCACCAATACCCAGACCTCAGACAATACACAAAAGAACACCTTTTAAAAGTCACATTCGTGAATTCGAATTACTACAGCAAGAAACATTAAAAAGTTATACTTCATGTTTACATTGTCATTTAGTTTCATACCTACTGTGAAAATATATGTCGCATAAGTAAACTCGCTGACTAAAATTAATATAACTCAATAAGATTTTCCAATCGCCTTTCGCAAATTGTTTTGGAATAGACACACAAAAAACGCAAAGACTTTCCATGTAGAAAAAGAAAATTGAATAAACAGGATTGACATTGGCTTGAAACCTTTGAAGAGCAATTGCGTGTCAATCCGTCTGCATCATTATGGTTTTCTGCGTAGAAACAACTAGTAACAACTAGAAACTTCGAGTAAAAAGTAAAAGGAACAATTAATTATATTAATTACACCTAAGTCAAAATTAATTAAGTCAATAACGCCTTTTAGTTAAAAAACCAATCTTTTAGAAGGTGCCTTTTCCAGAATGAGGTATTATGCGAACAGTCCTTTCAAAAAGTCATTACAAAAACATGTCCTGTTTTTGGCCGAGTGGCATTTTGCGAATACGTAATTTTGCTACTAAGCCGAACTTGCGGATAAAAAAGCTTCGCCAATATCTATTTATTTACACAAACACATTCGAAAGCTCCCTAGTTTCCGCATCCGGTATCCGCATTTTCCTAAGAACCTTAGTAACTAATAAACTAATACATACAGCTAGTTTTCTTTAACCGTATGTGACCGGATAGACCAACGTCGGTCGTTAAAAATGTATCTATCACGCCTATCTGATTTGCTAGTGAAGAAACATGACTCATCTAATTATTTATAGGAGTTAATAATTTTAAAAGCTTTCAAACCTACGTTAAGAAAATAAAAATTTGTTATGGAAACTGGAGAATCGAGTCACAAACTTTTTATAATTATTAGCGTTAGCTTTGATGACTCTTGAAGTCATTAATAAGAACTACTTTTCGCACTTTAGTGGCTATCAGCTCACAGAAGATGTAAAAGTCGACAGTGATTTAATCCTTACTAATATTATAAATCTGAAAGTTCGTTCATTCATGTTTGTTACGCCTTCACGTCTTATCTACTGAACCCACTGAACCGATCATCATGAATTTTTGCATACACTTTGTCGGGGGTACAGAGAAGGACATAGGGTACCTTTCATCTCGAAAAAAGTCTTGTTCCCGAGGGATAAACAAATAACTGTCCACGAGACTTACGAGTACTTACTTAAAATAATTATTAAAGGTCGACATCATCCATCTTGTCTTTACCTACCCAAACATTAGGTGCATCTTTAGTCATCTTCTCTACAGTATAAAAGAGATAAGAGAAAAGAAAAAGCCACTGTCCTATGGATAAGAGCATGCTATCTTGCGCGTGCGTAGTCGTAATTATGATTTTGTAAGTTTTAGTGGGATTTCCAACTCATGACCGACGAGTACTCCAATGCCATATCAACGGAAATCTATTTGACCAATGGGTTATTTGATTCATGAGACAATGGGCAGGCGAAGGCAAAGTGAATTACAGATGGCGCTCAGTCTTTGGAACAATTGTCAGTTTGAGCTAATATTGTCTTGACTGTGTATTACGTGATTTTACTTTCTTAGATTGTATTTTTTTCGGTTTTGCGGACAAAAAATGTATTCTATGCTAACTTTAGCTCATATAAAAGAAGAATTACGGAAAAGAAAAGCCAAAACAACAGGCAAGAAAGTTTATAGCAACTTACAAAAAATTGCTAACAAGCATTACATTTCTTTAAATTTCGTGTAAGATTTACAAGTAATCTTTTTATTTCAGATTTAAATTTTAACAAGGCAACTGAGTGTGAATTTCCGTGTTTATAGTTGCCTGATGATGCCTTCTGTGCAATAGTAATTTCAGGTTTCTGTACTGGAATTTCTGTACCATCCAAAATTACACGAACCATTTTATCATATTTATTTTATTATTCTAAGTTTCTTGAATGACTCTGGCATATAAAATTCTATTAATTCTCTGTTTGGCCCCAATATTGGGCTCATTCCATATTTGATATACCTATCAAATTCATCCAAGTTATAAATATGTTAGAAACTGCTGAGGTTGAAATATTAAAGAACAAAGCTGTTATAATTCAAATGTTGTTTTATTTTGGCGAAGCTTCATCAAATTCATGAAACATTCCTTTTGATTTATAATGTTTCTCAGGCTCAGCAAAGGAGAAAATCGAGGGAAAAGCATATTTTTTTAATATTTTTTTTGCCCACTTTTTTTTTGTTACTGGGAAATCGATGAACTCTAATATTTTACAAGTTACATGCATAACAATGCGGCATTTTCTCAGTATAAAATTAAAAAGTGCAATACTCCAAGAGATTCCCAATCTTTTGACACTTTCTTTGAGGCGGCCGGGTACCAAAGACCAGACGCCACCTATCGGGATAAAATTGCGCTTTTCCTCCCCAATACATGTTCGAAATTCAATTTTTTCGATAGTACATGTTCTAATGCCACCGTCTTTTTGTTTTCAACTTATGATTTTTCCCTTTCGACGCATAGTGCCAGAAACGCAAATTACCGTACAGGCTAACGACCATGTTTTTAACAGCAAACTACCAGATATGCAAATGACCAGATTTTTTTCCGCAAACTACCAGTATCTAATTTATACGCATAGTGCCAGACACGCAAAGTACCTGGGACTTAGAATTATTTTGCTACTTAAGTGAAGTGGCGAAATAAACTATTTCACTAAGGTTCCTCAGTCTGCGCTGCATTCACTTTATCGTCAGTACAATAAAGAATGAATGTATCTATGAAACCATATGCGGTATTGATAATAGCGAACCTTGGACTATGAATAAACCCCCTCGTATTTTGCGTATAGTCACAAAAAACACTTTAGTGCTACGATTGTTATTGACAGAACTTACCGAAATATTAATCGACACTAATGTAGTTAATACATATGTTACGGCTAATACCCGAAGTGCGGCTAAGCCTAGTTTTAGCCGGCTAAAACTAGGTGTAGCCGCTAGCTCTTGGCTAAAACTAGGTGTAGCCGGTTTGCTCGCGGCTAATACTAAGTGTAACCGGCTAAAACTAGGTGCAGCATGGGATATAAAGAAAGTTTTTTCTGTTGTCTGTTCAAAAAATAACCTCGAAATTTAAGGCTTACGCTTACAGGAGTAAAGCAGATCGGTTACACCTAGTTTTAGCCAACAGCACAGAATAGATAATTGCCAACAGCTATCGGCTACACCTAGTTTTAGCCGGCTAGAACTAGGTTTAGCCGCACTTCGGGTATTAGCCGTAACACATACATATTATATTAGTGTCAATTAATTGCATTAGGGGCCATCCAAAAATTACGTCACACGTTAAGGGGGTGGGAGGAGGTCGACGAAGTGTGACATTGTGTGACAAGGGGTGGGTGGGGAGGGGGTGTGGGGTCCTAAATTTCGTGACATCACGTTTAAAAATCATTTGATTTGAAATAAAACACATTTATGAACTGCTGTTTTAATTCAATAATTATTTCTAGATGTAAAATTGTACAATATGTGACGTCACACTAGGGAGGCGGGGTCTCATAAATGTGACTAGCTGTGACGGAGGACGGGGGAGGGGATCAAAAATCATAAAATTCGTGGGACGTAATTTATGGATGGCCCCTTAAAACGGAAAAAAATATTCCGGATTCCTGTGGATTTTTTCCCGTAGGACAGGACACAATTATATTTTGCGGGACACAGTGTTTTGATGTAGGTTTCCCGTCGCTTGCAGGCAGGGAATGATAACGTTATTTTTAAATGTAACGTTATTTCTTACTTTTTTTACTGTTAATTTTAAAATTAACGTCATGTCAATAAATAACGATAATTTAGATAACGTTACATTGAAACTAACGTTATTTCAGTAAATAACGTTAATTTTAACGTTATTTCTTACTTTTTTTACCATTAAACTTTAAAATTAACGTTATTCCAATTAATAACGTTATTTTTAGAGTTAATTTTACCGGTATATTGTACCGGTAAAGTTTAACGCTATATTTAACGCTAATTTTTTTAAAGTAATTTTTTCCGGTAAATTTACCGATAAAATGTTTTGACGGTATTTTTAACATTATTTTTTTATCGATATTTTTTTAACGTTATTTCAATCCCTGCTTGCAGGTGCCATCCCGATGGTGACGGCGACGGTGTACTGCGCGCCGGCGCTGCTGCGGTACGGCGCGCTGGCCGTCTACTGCCTGGGCAGCCTGCTCGGGCTCTACAAGGTCAGTCCATCAGATACTATTCATCATTACACTTAATGCCTCTACTGCTGAGGCATGTATTTCTTGTGGAATTGTATAGATAAGGAATGTGGATTGCTGCGTGCACGATCCAGCCGTGACGGCTTAACGTACCTAAGTGCTACCATCAGAAGCACGGAGCTCTATGGCGTGAAATACACAGAAGCTACTCGGCACGGATACGGTGCAGATGTGAGACTTTCGGATGCTTTCAGCCAATCAAATACACGTATCGCCGGCATCGCCGCCGTATCTGCGCCTTGTCTCCGCCGCATCTCTTCTGTGTATTTCACGCCTAACAGTAAACTTTTACCACAGAATAGATAATTGCTTTTACCACAGAATAGATAACAACTTTTACCTCACGTATTCAGTGTTTAAAAGCTAAGCTACAGCTTCCATTCAGATTATTCAGTCATGTATGTTTTAAGGCAAGAGAGTTTGATGTCTACTATTTCCTAAATTATTAGATTTTTAATGCATTGTTATTTATTATTGTCACTAAAGCTAGGGTTTCCTAGGATGACGGTGCCGTCATATTACGGCCGTAATTTAGCGGCGTAGAACGTTGTATGTAAATACGGCGCGGTTTCTGACGTTACGGTGTCGCCGTATTGTTTATATAGACAACATTCAACGCCGCTATATTACGGCCGTAATATGACGGACCTAGGAAACCGTAGCTTTACTTTAATACTGCATTGTTGCGCAGGCGATGCGCGCGTGGTCGCCGTGGGAGCGGCGGCTGTGCTTCGCCGCGCCGTTCTGCATGCGGCTGATGCTGGCGGGCACGCGCGCGGCGCGGCTCGGCGGCGGCGACCCGCACGCCATCCTGCACGTCTTCCTACAGGTAAGTGTCTTACGGATAAAATATACTGCACTGCGCGGCTTTGCATTCTTAACCAACTTCTAAAAAGGAGGAGGTTCTCTGAGAGGGTATCTATATATGTGCCTGTGCATTGCTCGACCGCACGTAGTACTGACTTCCTCTCTCTATTTTTTGCTAGAACGAAGATCCTGCTCGGCAGCATAATAGGCCCGTAGCGAGGATTCGTATTCTAGGGGGATTGAAACTTTTAGGAATGCTTGTAAAACATATAGGTACTTGTCGTGTAGTGTAAAGTGTTCATATTCTTTAAGTTTCAAGATTTTGGGGGGGTAGGACACCCATGTCACCCAAACCCTTCCTGTCTAGAAGCCTGCGAAAAGCGTGACATTTTGCATAAGTAGGTATCAGTCATAATCTTGCTCCGTGGTCCGCGTGGTCGCTAATGCTTCATTTTTAAAAGAAGTAGTTACCCAACTCTTTGTTTGCCCGTAACAATGTGGGTACCTATTTAAAGAACTTATCTTCCACTTATTTTCTCTCTCTCGGATTGTACAAAACTTTATTAAAACCCGCATACAATACCAATACGCAAACTAAATTATTTTATACCTATAAATTACAGTTCCAGACTCCCTGCCCAGCAAGCAGAGGGTTCTGTTGAGCACCCGTGTAGGTACAAATAATAAATTAAACGAGCAACCAATGCCGACTCCAACCGAACACTTTAATTAAAAGTTCCAGTGCTGGCGGAAGGAACCTCGCAGCCACTTCCCGTACTATGGATTTTTACTGTGGTACATATAAACTACGAGTATTTATTTAACAGTCTCGAATAGGACAATAGCACAAATTGGTTGCGATAGTAAATTTTAATTAAATAGGCTTATTTCATGAACATACTCATAAGTTGTCTTTAAGTTCCAAGCTTACCGTTTATGATAACTTACGACTTTATTGAGGTACTTAGTCAATTTATTACGCCTTGAATACAAATACCAGAAATATGAATATAATATTAAAAGCCATATTAAGTAATATCTTTATAAGTAACAGCCTATTTATAGGCTGCAGTACAAAAAAAAACTATTCGATACGATCTAGTTACGTGTTGGATTGGAGTGAACTCAGTCATTTGTAACTTAATACCTATGCAGAAAGTAGGTATAAGCTGATTAAACAAGCCAATATAGTACTAACGATATTGTGAGGCTTCAGAAGAGAAGATAACGAATCTACACAAGGTGCTAATGGTTGGGTATTACAAAATTAAATATTCATATAGGTATAAGGATTGTATAAGAAAACTAGTCAATGTGTACTCACCATTTGTAATGTTCGAGCAATTAATAGCAGAATAGCTGTAATTAAAAACAGAAACGAGTATTTGAAAAGGCGCTTTATTTGATAAGAAAGTTGGGACAAAAAGCTTTTTTGTTTTAGAGAAAACAATATAAAGTTGAACAAAGTGAAATTTATTTGATGTCTAGCTACAGTTCTAGGACTAGGGTTTGCAATCCCGCATCCCGCGTTCCCGCATTCCAGCGGTTTCCCGCATGTTAATATCGACTGCGGAATTCCCGCATTGGTGCGGTAAATCCCGCGCGGGAATTTTTTGAGCTACGACAAGTCAAAATTTTGAGAAAATTATTAAGGCTGAGATGACTGAATAAGAGAATAGGGGAATAAAAGGTAAATACTTGTCCCTTGTTCACAATTATCGGAACACTATCACCCCTACAAGCGCAGAAGCGGCCTTCTTATTTTCAGAACAAAAAGTAACTTTTATTTTTATCATTTGTGTTTTTTTTGCTCGATTTTTAACACAAAGTTATTCTTATTATAAATGTTAATTTTTACGTGCTCATAGTATTACAAATTACTTACCAATGACTAATTATTATATTGGCGGTGCAATTGATCTCTTAATTTCTAGTCTAGTAGACTTTTATGTTATTGGTTTAGCAATATAAATATAACAGCAAGCAAGAAGTATGCGTATGCGTAAAGTAAATAGCAGAGGCGTCTTTACCTATTGTGCAGGGTGTGCAGCGCACACGGGCGCAGGGTCTTAGGGGGCGCCGCGCCGACCGAGCGGCGCTGGCGCTTGCGACGCGAAACATGGTCAATCGCGGCGCGGCGCCCCGGGGCGCTCTCAAAGACCCTGCCTGCACCCGGGCCCGGCGTGGTCACTCGCGGCGCGGCGCCCCGGGGCACTCTTAAAGACCCTGCCTGCACCCGGGCCCGGCGTGGTCACTCGCGGCGCGGCGCCCCGGGGCGCTCTCAAAGACCCTGCCTGCACCCGGGCCCGGCGTGGTCACTCGCGGCGCGGCGCCCCGGGGCGCTCTCAAAGTCCCTGCCTGTGCCCGGGCCCAGCGTTGTTACTCGCGGCGCGGCGCCACGGGGCGCTCTCAAAGACCCTGCCTGCGCCTGGGTTCGTGTTATGGCCGAAGCCGGTGTTATGGTCGAACCGTCTCTGTTACCCTAGCACTAAGGCCACTGTCCAAATGCTGTCGCCATTTTCGCGGACATCAAACAAAGCGTTAGGTACATCTCTGCACTGCCAGATTTAAGCATAGGCTACATAGGCTGTAGCCTAGGGGCCCGCATCACATGTTTTTTTTTTTGCATTTTTGGATAACGCGGATGAAACCACAGATTACAAAACTAGTGGATGAAACTGGCTAAAAATCGCGCTGCGCGGCCGTTTTTTCACTTTAGACAGGCAATATTACAAGATTATTTGAATGAAACTTGACTATAAATCGCGCTGCGCGGCCGTTTTTTCCTATAGATAGGCATGACTATAAGATTAGTGGCTTAAACGGACTAAAAATTGCGCTGCGCGGCCTTTTTTTTATCGAAAAACAGGCAATATTATAAGATTAGTGGCTGAAACAGTGAAACACACTAAAAATCGCGCTGCGCGGCCATTTTTTATCTAAAGACAGGCACGATTACAAGATTAGTGGCTGAAACACACTAAAAATCGCGCTGCGCGGCCATTTTTTATCGAAAGACAGGCACGATTACAAGATTAGTGGCAGAAGAACACTAAAAATCGCGCTGCGCAGAAATTTTTTTTTCAATCGATAGGCAAGATTACAAGATTGGTGGATGTAACTGACTATAAATTGCGCTGCGCGGCCGTTTTTTTCCTAAAGGAAGTCATGATTACATGATTAGTGGCTTAAACTGACTAAAAATCGCGCTGCGCGGCCATTTTTTTTACAATCGATAGGCAAGATTAGAAGTTTAATTGATGAAACTGACTAATTGCGCTGCGCGGCCACTTTTTACAATAAACAGGAAAAACTATAAGATCAGTGGGTAAACTGGCTAAAAATCCAGCTGCGCGGCTTTTTTTTTTTCAACTATAGACAGGCATTTCTCTGAAAAATCGCATTGACACCGCTCTACAACTGCATTTTACTACTAGACGGGAGGCCCGCACCACAGAATGAGCCTAGGGGTCCATAGTTCTTAAATCCGGCCCTGCATCTCTGTATGAATTTTACACTGTGACGTGACACTACACAATAACTTTTGTTTCAATTTCAACGTGAAATCAGCCTTAAAACCGATAATTAAAGATTGACTACAATGATTGGGGCAGTGTCGAATCAAAGGCGCGTGCCGGCCGACACCGACACCTGTTTTGATGAAACGCCAACAATCATTGCGAACTCGGCTGTATTAGAATACTATAAAGTGTAAAAAATGATTTTTACTCGTGTACCCATCGCTTCCCGACATCATTTAAAATTGCACTATTTGAATAGAATTGTAAGTATTCCATTTTGACCGCACGCCTACTAGAGGGCGCCAGGGTATTTTTGCACACAGGCGCTACATGGGCTAGAGACGGCTCTGGTAAATAGAGATAATAATCTATGTATAAGTTATGCTTTGATGTTAATTGTTAGTAAAACTAACTCAGTATTGTTTGTTACTTATACCAAAAGTAATATGTTATCGATGTCGTAACTGATTTCTGATAATCAATAGTTAATAAACACAGCTTTACGTATATTATTCCTATCTGTTTCATTTTTAAATACCTGAACTGTTTATAATAAGCTTAAGTAAAAATTTAAAAAAAAATCCGTAGTTATAGCATTATTATATTCATGTATAAGAATTTTCAAATCTTTTGCGGTAATTCCAGCGGGATCCCGCTGGAAAGGCAAATTTCCCGCAAATTTCCAGCTGGAAAAAAAATACTGCGGGATTGCAAACCCTATCTACGACTGCTACTATTCGAGCTTTTAACAATTTTACTGAATTGAAGTAAAAGAAAGACATTCTTACCTTATGTACATCTACTGTATATAGCAGTAAAGTTCTAACTTCTCTTCTCTAAAATAGTTGTGATAAAGTCCACTCGACCCTACATTGACACCACATTACATTTGAGAGAATCAGCTCGCCGACTCCCTCTCGTCCCAGTTGTTCCGTTGGGTAGCGGGACTTATGGGACTGTTTTCTCCCACTTGTCCCGTGATACTCGCTGGCAAGCCTGGTGCACTCGGATTACTAGGTACTCGGATGCTACTCGTATCGTGTAAACATGTAAGTCATACGCACTCGGGAATGCTACGTACGAAGCTGTCTTATGCCGCGTTGACATGGTCAGAGTACACTCGCACCGAGTGTACTCGGATACCTACTCGGACGCAACTCGTATTGTGGCAACCCTTATCCAATCGCACTCGGACGACGACGTCCGATCCGTGTAGACTCGGATTGCATTCTACTTTTCCGAGCTGGCTCGTATACGAGTAGGAAATAGGAAAACAAAAATGGAGTCTAATAACAACAACCAAGCGTCTCGTGTGAAAAAAAATTGGTTAGAGCGCGATACGGCCAGATTTGTTATAGTCCAGTCAGTACTGGCACTCATGTATGGCGAGGTCAAAATTTGTCATTAGATGAATTCACTTGGAACATATGTAGCTTAGGTAAAACTGAGCTGATTTAGCCCGGTAGCCATCAGCCACCCCTTGGCAGGTAGGGAGGGGTGGCATTTAAAGTTTCACGCCGCCGCACTTCAGAAAAAAAATCATATCTCCTTCAATATACCTACCACCTCGAGTGTGATATCATTTTATAATGAATTAGAGATGATGAATTCATGTTTAAAACTTTTAATGTACAGTGTCATAGAAAAAAGGTAAAATATTGACGATAGTTTCAAAAAAAAATTGCTATTTTTTTATTCAACAGTCAGTATCTGTAAAAATACAAATTTTTTACAATGAAATTTTTTTTTATCTAATAGTACATTTATTCAGCTTTTGAAAAATATATACTTTATGTATAGTTATCGTTCAATGTATATCTGAAAAAAAATCGAACATGGTATGCGACGCTGTTTCCAAACGAAGCGTCTACAATTAATAAGTTAAGTACCTAGGTATAAGTTGTTTTTTTCAATTAAAATATGATAAATCTAAGATGTGTTTTTTTATTTTTGGTACAATAATGACACCCTTTCATTTTCATATACATTTTGCAATTCCCGGGAATTCCCAGGAATCGGGTATTTTCGACATTTTGGTACCATAGAAGAAGTTGTTTATTTTGATGGTCCCTTCTACCGTATTCGGAATATACTTTTACCTTCAATATCTTCATTGCTTTTGATTTCCCAGGTATGCAAAAACTATGCTGATGGTGGGCAGAATATGGAGGTCCTGGCTTAGTCAAGGGTCTTTTAATACTTGTCGTATTAGTTGTCTCTAAAAGCTTTTGTTTTTTCCCTCTGCTACAATTTACGGTCACAATGTCATTGATATTTTCTTGTTTAAATGTAAAACGAAACGCTTAAATAATATAATAGTTATTAAACTTTTAACCGCAATATAAACTCCCGTCGTTCCGGGTATCCTGGCGCATATTTTTTGGGATCGGGTTTAAAAAACATCCCGGTAATTCCCAGAAATGGGAACCCAGGAACGCAACCCTAATCACAGTCCAATTTTCATATAAACGAGGTAACTTTGAAGCTTTTGTTCTTCGTCAGGGATTGAACAAGGTGTGGTCTGATGATGGTTATCCAAAGAGTGAATGGAGGAGGTCAAGATCGCTTAAGAAACCCAACGGATCAGAAGAGTCGTTTACACTAGAGACCGTCTGGAGCTTTTAGTGTTACATTTTCCATACTTCTTAATTTTCATTTGATATTTTTTTAAGTTCAACCCTGAGCTAAACCGCTCATCTAATCTGTTAGGTTTTTTTAGCATAATGAGCCTCCGTCATTCATTCTTTAATTTGCCATCATCAGCACACACCTCGTTCAATCCTGGGCAGAGAACCAAAGCTGTAGGTTTACCCCGTTTGTTCGAAAATTGGTCTGTGATTTAATTTTTCTGCTCACGAGTGTACAAAAAATACTCAATGGAAAATATTTTAATTTCTACGGTATATTTATATGCCTAGGTCCTTAAGGAACCTACCTATTAAAACTTTAAAAATTTTTGCACTTTAGTTTTAATGTGGTAAGACATTTTCCTCCCTGACCGTTCTCAGATCTAATTTTTTGACGTCACGACGCTTCGTCGTTTTATGACTTTCTTATACATAGATCAAGTCTGTCTATTTTTTTATATAGTCTTTATGACTCTCACAACAAGATCTAAGTATGTATCAGACCGTAAGATAGTTGAGAGAGACTTTATGACCGTAAGAACATAAGCGACAGTCGAACGCAAAGTTAAGTTTGTATTCCATACATGTTGTATGAAAAAACCAACTTAACTTGCAATCGCAGACATCTGGAAACACCGTCGCATACCATGTTAGATTTTTTTTCAGATGGAAATTGAATGATAACTATATATAAAGTTTGTATTAGTTTAAAGCTGAATAAATGTCCTTTAAGGTGGTATTTTTTTCATTGCATAAAATTAGCATTTTAAAAGATACCCGACTGTTGAACAAAAACAATTGTAAACCGATTTTTGACACTTTGGTCAACATATTTTTTTTTCAATGAAACTATACATTAAATGTCCCAAAAATAAATTCCTCATGCCTGCTACAAAAAGAACTAAATATGCATCAAAACATAAAATAGTTAAAAGAGACTATAAGATCGTAAGACCATAAGCGGCAGCCGAACGCAAAGTTAAGTTTGTACTCAATACATTTTGTATGAAAAAACCAACTTAACTTTCAATCGCGGATGTTTGGAAACAGCGTCGCATACCATGTTCGATTTTTTTTCAGATAGACATTCAAAGATAACTATATATAAAGTGTATATTTTTAAAAAGCTGAATAAATGTACTTTAAGATAATATTTTCTTTCATTGCACAAAATGATTATTTTTAATAGATACTGACTGTTGAATAAAAAAATAGCAAACTTATTTTTAAACTATCGTCAATATTTTACCTTTTTTCTATGACATTGTACATTTAAAGTTTAAAAAATGAATTCCTCATCCTTGATTCATCATAAAATGATATCACACTCGAGGTGGTAGGTATATTGAAGGAGATATGACTTTTTTTCTGAAGTGCGGCGGTGTGAAACTTTAAATGCCACCCCCCCCTACCTGCCAAGGGGAGGCTTATGGCTACCGGGCTGAATCAGCTCAGTTTTACCTAAGGTACATATGTGCCAAGTGAATTCATCTAATGACAAATTTTGACCTTCTGCCACTAATTCCCCAACTATTAGAATTGTTGCGACAAAGGATCAAATCGCGAGTCCAAATTACTTTCTTTTTGCGAGATGCCTTATCTTTTTCCCGGCGTCTTAGCTCTTATATTAATAAATCGACGACAATTATAATACCATTTCGCACAAAATCCGTCATTTATCGATGTTGACTGTGAAAATTAATTGCAAAAATGAAGAAAATGATCCGAGTGAGCTATGATAATATCAACAACTTTCCTAGTGTACTCGTATGAAGCTTACTTCTACGAGTCCACTCGGTCCGAGCAGGCTCTGATCATGTCAACGCGGCATATACGAGTGGACTCGGTCGTGCGTGCGTGACTCGGTCTAAGTATTTGTTCATGATAATTGCAGGATGCAGTGTCCCTGGGTGGCGGCGTAATCGGCGCCATGCACATCCCCGAGAAGTGGTTCCCGGGCACCGTGGACCGCTGCCTCAACTCGCACAACATTATGCACGTGCTCGTCGTGCTCGCAGTATACTCCATGCACCAGGTAACGGCAACCGATCACTTGCATAGGTATCTACCGACGATCGTATCCAATGTGTTTTCGAAATTAGATTTGTTGTGCTATGGATGGGCTATGATTTTGCATTTCAATAGTCATCTAAGTTCATAAAAAATGAAAAATAGGTACCTAGTTAACAATAAGTATCTGAGTTATTTTTTTTAAGAAAATAGGTACATATAATCTAACGTACCTGTTCCTACCCAAGTAACAAAATGTGGTCTTGTAGTGGTTCCGGGGCCAGGTCTATAACAGGCTAGTAAAAAGTTATAACGACGGAAAAGGGCCCATTTTATACGCGTACTTTTGCTAATAAAACACTCCTAGTAGACTTGGCGAGCACCACTTAGACCAATAATACACTTATAGTTGGACTAGGCAGATCTATCTGCTCCTGCGAAGCCAGCTATGAGCATCTAATGGAACCAGGCAGGCGTGTAACGTATTCCACGCTTCTATTACTAGCTACTTCAAACATTTGTAAATTGTTGTTGTATTGTGTCAGTTGTAGAAAAAAATAAAGTAAAGTTTATCTATTTTATATAATATAATGTATTAACAAGTAAGTATTTCGCACGTAATATTATACGTGCATAGATGTTTGCACGGCAAACGCGTAAGTATTTTCGGTGAAGTATATTGTGTTGTACATCTCAATTTTTGTTCGCCTTGTAAACATGGCGTATTTACTAAGTAATGTTTAAAAATAATATTAGTTCTAACAGCATTGTCGCGCCATATTGTGACGAAATGGCCGTGAAGATGCGATAAATATTAAAAGCTTAAATGGACTTCACGAAGACATCTTTGGACACTAACAGTTTTACAAGAAACCTTTATATAGAAATCAAGTCTATAACAGCATTCGAGAGTCCACAATAATACCAAGTACACTTACTCTTAGAACAAACCACTGTAGAACTAATTCACTTATAATTGGCACATAAAGTTGACTCATACACCCCTATAAGGTCAAGTAACAAATGCAAATGGTTCTAAGTGCATTTAGTTCTCTAAATTACTATTACTGGCGTATGATACTTATAGCGGATTTATAATTACTTCTTCTAGGCGATTATAAGTGTAACTTACTGGAGCAAGTTTTCTCAAGTGTATTTACACATATGCAACACTTTTATAGGCCATCTTAGCCTTTATTGCGCCTATAATTTCATTCTGTACACGATTATAAGTCAACTTATAAGAATAGATGTACTATAAACCCAAACGAACTCCGTGTAACCTGTTATAAGCTTGGTAGTAAAACCTGGAACCACTAAGAGAGAGGTACTAGTGCTGTGAGCCTATAAACTGTGCATTACAGGAGAATTTTGCTACTTGGGTAATATCCCTTCATTGGTAGATCACCGTACAGAGAGAGATCAAGTGTTTCTTTACAAAATTTTAAGAAATATTATTGACTCTATCTTCCCGAAAATATAGGTCTGAGATGTCCTCGGTCAAGCTCGCTTCTTAAATAAAAGTGTGTTTTGTTTTCCCACTACTAGAACTAAGTACCTATGCTAGGAATACTTTTTTGCACAGGTCATGTGATGTTCATAACAAGAATTTTACGTCAGTAATTGTACTCCTCTTCAGTGGAAAATATACATCCATGAGCTGATTAGCAGCGATAATAATAATAGTGGTGGGTAGGTAGTTTATAAATAATTATATAATTTTAAATAATTTGACATTAACTTTCTTAAAATTAACTCAGTTTTTTGTCTTAGGTACTTATTTTTAGCTCAATTGTTTTATATTAAGATGAATAAATAATGAAAAAATATTAGAAAAAATCGGCTCACCCGTAGCAACTCAGACGGGTGAGCCGATTTTTTCTAATATTTTTTCATTATTTATTCATCTTAATATAAAAATAGCATTGTGAATGCAAAAATCTAAAAGTTTAAAATCAATTGTTTTAATTTTATCCTTTTGTGCCCGTTATTAGATAAATTTAGGTAATTTGTGTGTGTTATGTAACAGTGGAAACTTTGCTGATATATGCGTTAAAATATAAGTTTAGTTTATATTAGTACATTATGATATAAGTGCGGTAAGTTGAAAATTACAGCTGAGGCGATATTGCTAGCCCGAGCCGTAGGCGAGGGCTACAAGAAAGCAGAGGCTGTAATTATCAAAGCGCACGTATGTCATACGACGTTTTATAACATATTTGCGAGGAAATTAAAAAAACTCGGACTTTGCATTTTTGCTTGTTTTCCATTATGATGAAATTTTGATACACTTGTAAGTATCTATCGGTCGATTTTTCTGCCTTTCACTTCGATTGTGAGGAAATCAAACAACAATAAAGTAAAAAAACAAAAATTGAAAAGAAACATTTTTTTTTTATTTTAGTGACAAATTATATGATTTTGGAACGTGCTCATCAAGGCCTTTCATTTGACACCCATATTCAAAAATTTAAAAAAAAAAAATTATCTTAAATTTAGTGACAAATTATATTATTTTGGAATGTGCACATCAAGGCCTTTCATTTGATACCGATATTCAAAATTCGAAAAAAAAAATTTTTCTTAAATTTTAGTGACACATTATATTATTTTGGAATGTGCTCATCAAGGCCTTTCATTTGATACCCATATTCAAAAATCGAAAAAAAAATATTTTTTTTCTTAAATTTTAGTGACAAATTATATAATTTTGGAATGTGCTCATCAAGGCCTTTCATTTGATACCCATATTCAAAAATCGAAAAAAAAAATTCTTAGGTATATTTTAGTCACAATTATATAATTTTGGAATGTGCTCATCAAGGCCTTTCCTTTGATACCCATATTCAAAAATTGAAAAAAAAATTTTTTTTTATTGAAAAAATAAATTATATTGTATATAAAGTAAATTTTATTCACAAAATGTTGACCAAAAGGTCAATCGCACATGACGCATCAGAAAAGATTCTGATATAAAAACTCTTTGCTAAGATTTAAAAAAGTACCGTTCGTTTTAGACGAAGCATCTTGATAAACCGTGCGTTTTACTTTACATTACCGCACAAGTTCGTAATGAGATACAATACGATATTGAAATTGGCGCAATAAGAGACCCTTTACGAGCAAATATGTTATAAAAGTCTTATAAAACATTGTTTCCCTAATAATAATAAACAAATAATGGCCAAAACACAGGGTGTGTTTAACACAGCTTTTTTAGGAAAAATTTTCAAAAACCTGAAAAAAAAGACAAAAACAGCTTCAAAAACATTTTTTATTAAAATTGATAAGTATGAGATTTGATTGTTACGAGAAATTATAAATGTATTCGTCTTCTCTCAATATATACAGAAGCTACAAATTCATTCGAATTTTCAATAATGATCTATCTATCAAGATCTGAATATTTTTTTCAATTCCAGGTTACGACCCTCGACTTGGCATGGATGTCCCACGTGGAGTGCCACGCGCCGCTGCGCCAGCTCTGACGCCCGGCCGCCGCCCGCCCCGCGCACGCGCCGCCCGCCCACCTCACCACCGCCCTTCTCCAGCTCTGGTTCTCCTCTCCCGCCCTGCTCTAATTCTGCGACAACGATCAAATCAGTAACTCACTTAAATTCTTATAGGTATACATTTGGGTGAAAATAAATAATATGTGATATCTGATAGTCGGAAAATGACGTCCAGAGTCTAGCAGAATGTTACAAAGGATCGCTGTACAGACTATTAGTGGGGCAGCCAGGAGTTCACACATTGCAGACATGTCGTTCATACAGGCTCATTAGCAGATGTTATTTTAAATGTTTAATTGAACATCTATGAATAGAATAAATTGGATTGGAAATATCCGAATGCAAGCCGATGTCATGCAGGACACTATTATTTAAAGCTGAAGTAATTATGCTTCTTTCAAGCATCTGAAAAACTTAACCACAGCGCAGGATCTCAATTCTTTCATAGAAGTGTTAACTTAGGAAAATTTTCCATGTTATACCTAAGTATGGCTGATATTCTTAAAAGACTGTTAAACATTCCCAAGTCCAGATAACGCAAACGGAAAAATACAATACAAAACAACTTAACTATGAAATTCTCTCTCTGGTGCGCAGATCTTGTGGCTTTTAACATAGAAAGAACGAACCTCGGCGAATCATTAGGTTTAGTCAAATGCAACGGATTATAAGTAATTAATGATAAAAAGAAACCAAACATTAAAATTACTAGCTAATCATTTCAAAATTCTGTCAATCGCAACCATTCCTCAACCAACCTCATACGTTCTCATACTAACGTATGTTAGATAATCTCTACTTGCCTCGAACTAACCTTGTTTGTTTATGATGATACGTTTTGCGTTTTGTACATTTCGCAACTAGTGCACATTTTGCGTATTGTACATTTTGCGTTTTGTACATTTCGCAACTAGTGCACATTTTGCGTACATTATGCGACGAAGGGATCTAAACCCTAAATCACCATTTCAAAAAATATTTGAAAGTTGATTATATCTTAATGCTTTATTTAATCGTTATAAAATGAGATGGCAAAGCATGTCACACAGCTATCAACATTATAAAACGTACCTAATTATAGAAATAATACGAAGTTAAGGCCAGTGCCTCTAGGCGTTTAAGACGTTGTTTAAGTAGTATACAAAATTTCTCTCCTCAAATGCTAACCAATATCATTTCAATTTCCTCATATTAAATAATACCGAGGTAAGTATTCCCAAAAATACCCAATACTTAATAAACTTTTTAACAATAATTAGGTTGTTAATTTAGCTTTCGGTTATAGATAGTTAGACATACATTAGTGTAAGGTTTCGAGTACAATTAATAAGCGTACAGTAATCACCGAACGAGTTCTTCTAAAGGTTTTCCTAGCTTGAGATAGGCTTAGCGTACCTACATTGTTACTGTTTAATTTTAAGCATTTGCAATGCTCATCGATTATTTCTTAGAAATAAATTAAATATGAAAAATTCTAAGAAGTAAGTTTTCCAAAATATCGTCCTGTTCAGTCTGTCCTCGTAGATTAGAATTTAAATCTACTTATTTCCCGGAAAATTATAATATAATCCATTCGACAAAAACTAATACCGATAGCACGATTCGCTTTATAAGTTAATAATACCATAAGAACTACCTATATGTACCTAGATTATTAGGAGCTAATAATATCCAATACATAATGTTATTGTCAAACCCCGAAGTTCAGGCGCTCCTAGGTTTGCCTAGTCAAACCTCAGGTTTGACAAGAAGGCTTAGTCAAAGTTCAAAACTAATAGCGTGTTTCGGGCTTTGACTAACGCATTTATAGCCAAACCTAGGAGAGACTAACTTGGACAGTCAAACACCGAAACGCAATTCGATCAAGTTGGGGTTCGACCAGTCTTACTACTACACTTAAATTAGGTACAGAATATGTATTTTTTTTTATTTAAAAGTATGAAAAACACGTTCTTTAGAGTAATAATTAAATTAAATTAATAATCTTCCTGTGAAACAAAGATTTCTGTTGTCTGTTAAAAAAAACCTAAACGTGACCTACAGGACTTTACAGGAGTGGTTATTTTTTTTTAACAGACAACAGAAATCTTTGTTTCACAGGAAGATTGTTGATTTAGTTACATTTTCACTCTAAAGAATGTATTTATACACATTTACATACAAAAATAACACATTCTGACCCTAATTTAAGTCTGACTGGTCAAACCCCGATTTGATCGTATTGAGTTTCGACGTTTGACTATCCAAGTTGGTCTCTCCTAGGTTTGGCCATAAATTCATCAGTCAAAGCCCGAAATACGCTTTAGTTTTGGACTTTGACTAAGCCTTCTTGTCAAACCTGAGGTTTGACTAGGCAAACCTAGGAGCGCCTGGAGTTCGGGGTTTGACTATAACACATACACCGCACAGAAAATCAATCATAAAACATTACATACAATGCTTTCAATACTTTAGTCATACGACACTTGTGTATATTAGTCGAATCCTAAGTAAGGTTTATATCAATTAGAAAAGGTTTAGTTAATTTTTTTACACACGTTTTGATGTTTTAGAAACAAATGCTAGAAATTATATTCACTTATCTATTTTATTTACGCAAAAAGAAATCTAAAAATCTCGACTGCGGTATTTAATAGTAGTCAATTGAAAGCATTGAAAATTGTATATGTAATTAGCTTTTACCTGCATGGCTTAAATATTTAAAACTGTTAGGTACCAAAAATGCACTACCTAGTGGTACATTTATGACAAGTGATTAATAGAGGTATGGTGTACTTAACAAAATTACTTCTATTAAAATAAAACTGTCGTAGTCATCGCACTACACAGTCGTTATGTAAACTTATAACATGCTAATAGCCACTCATACACAGTCAACTTTAATAAATAGTAGGTAGGTATTATCAATTAATTATATTTCCCTTTGATCATCTCTCTCCTCTCCATTACCAACCCTATTCACATCAGAATCTTTTCGGAACAAAAGACGAGTGTATGGGTGGCAGTTGAGTACATACGGAACTTTGTATTAATTTGTAAAGCAAAATAAACTCCTCTAAGTTTGTAAGAATTGATCAATGCCAAAAAAGGCTTTGTTAAAGTTTCTCGGGTTAAATACCTACTAAATTGTTATAAATAAGCTTCCTCGCATTAAAATGTCACTCGTTTGAGACGTACTTGAAAAGAAAAGTCAAAGAGTCTTTTACGAGAATGATGAAGTGTGATTTTTATAAAGTTTTGTATAATTTACTAAAACTACGTCAATGACCAATGTGTGGTATATTTTTATATTTATCGGTGTTGTGCGCTTCTTGGCTTCTTGTCCGCCCTCGTAGCTGCTTCTCTTAACTACCAATACATCAAGAAATAAAAATAATGACTAATAATAAGCGTCGACAAACAAAAACTCTAGTTTCTCGATAGATTTTAATTATTCAATCATTAGATCTTACCGTAGTGTGAGTAGTTAGGTAGATAACAAGCAATAATAGATGACAATTGTTAAGAAATTTGACAAAAGTAGCGGCGCAAACTCACCAACAGGTGATCACATACAATTTTACATAGTTGTTGAAATTTTATCAAGTCTTTTTGATGGCTTTAAATGTCTACTTTTGTCAAAGTTCTATTGTTTTAATTACTGTCTTCGATCATGATCGAAGCTTATTGTATTAATTAAAATGCTCTGAATGAAACGAGAAAATGAACGTGAGGCTTTTTAATCGGACTGCCGATATCCCAAAATATGTGCGTCGACCGCGGGCACTCCGGACCTCCAAACGACATGATTGACAATTTTCTGTTATTATATATTTTTGGAAAACAAATATTTTCAAAAACAAATACTACCTAGATTATTTTTCTGCGAGAATACTTACATCAACTAGATAAAACGCTACTTATATTTGGAAGTGATACTGTACAAACGTTGTTTTATCTAGTGATAGCGGTAAAATTAGCGCGTTGGTGAATTAATAATTGTATTTTATTAAAACTATTCATTACGAAGCCTAAAATTCATTATTTACACTGTTACTATGAGTATACTTTTTATGAATATTAATTAGGTCTACATCTTTAAACTATTACTGAATTGTACACTTGTGCTACTTCAATCAAATAAGTAATCCAATAACTAATGATTTCTTATTTCAAGATTTCAATGGAATGACATGATGGGTCATTTAAAAAGAAAATGACATAAGTATAACAAATAAAAACGAAGATGAAAATTATTTGTTGTGACAAAAAACTAAAAAGAGTAGTTTATGTTTTGCAATCTATTTGAAAGGTAACTTACTTCATATTTGTCTATACATATTTATTAAGTATGTCACAAAAATGAAACAAATCGAAGCAAATTCATCACAAAAAAGGAACGAAAAGTGTGTAAATAGAAAGCTAAGTGTATGTAATGGGTGAAATAAACAATTTTGTGTTTTTTCCTCCACACAATTTAGTAAAACGCTTGAGCCTGTAAACAGGGGCCGTACCGGCTAACGAATCGATTATCGAAAAGTCTGCTGGGATTCAACTTAAAACAGAAAAATCTAAGTAAGGAATTTCGTCTTGTACTTTCTGTTGACGTAATTTGGAAGATAACGATGTTCGTGTGACATCATGAATTGGGGTTCGCCATTTTGGCCCAATTGGGGCTCGATGTATCTGTTTTAATTTGAAACCCGGCAGACTTTTCGATAATCGATTCGTTAGTTGGTACGGCCCCAGGACTCGAGCAAAGTGGCCGTAATCGTAAACAGTAGCTACTGATGTTGTTTATGATTTTATTTTTGGTAGTTAAAAAACTCAATTTCTATAGAAAATATAACAAATACTATCCCCGTCAATTGGTAATGCGCTGGAACCTTGTCAAATTAACATACACATCAACATCATCCGCAACTAAAATTGACAAAAAACAGTAAAATTCTAATAGGTAATATAATAAATTAATTATTAAATTCGTATTTTTAATAAGAAAGGGCCTAGGTAAGTATATGAAAAAAATACAATTGTTTTTCGTTTTTGAGGTTAAAATCATGGCCGCCAGGCGCATTACCGATTGACGGGGATAGTAATTATAAATAACAAATATGAAAGTTAGGGACAGAGTTAAAAATATTATATTCATAGTTATATTCTATATTTTAACAACAAAAAAAAAGTGTAAAAGCACTTCTGTATTATTTTTCCCATTTCATAAGGCTGAACACGATTAAGGGGACACGACACGAGTAGGTAATGGTATGAAGAAAACTAGATTGCTAGACATATCTTGATGAATGATTTTTTATTTAATTTATTTGTAAGTAAGTAAATATTAATTATTTATTTTAGGTCGTTAAATAGGTAAGTTTATAAAGGTATTAAATGATATTTGTGAAAATAACTAATATTAAGTACTTACCTATGAATGTTTTAATTCTAAGGTAGGACGTTTGAAATGTATTTTTTTTAAATGACCCATGGTAAGAATACTGAAGCACCAGTATTTTCTTTCGTACAAACGTAAAAATATAAGTACTAATAAGGTACTTAATATTATTTTATTCAACTTTAATAAATTTTATTAACCCATGACTACTCAGCCCACTTAATTATTAAGTACATCAGTGGCCAAGCCATTGACATAAGGAATAGGATGTTCTATTGTTTATTATACCTTGACCTTGGACGAATCAACCACTGGATACGTAACGTAAGAAAAATGTATGAAATCACGATCGACCAATTTTTGCGGGGCGAGGGGGGATTACACTTGTCAAATAATGACAATGTTATAGGGTGATTTAGCCGGTTTTCGGCCATAATTGCCGGCCAAATATTATGGATTGTGAAACTCGTGAAACTCGAAATTGTTAAAGTCCTTATCCGCGCGACCTTTAGCAAGTGAAGGAGGCCTGGTTATGTTTCCGAAATGGCCGAAAACCATAGGGGGCCGGCAAACCGGCTAAGTCACCCTACTTTGTTTACATACCAAATTTTATTTATTTTACGATAAATAGCTACTATAATAGGTTGAAATTGTGCTTACGCGCGAAAAGAAAGATTTCTGATTGCCCGCTATTTTTTTTTTGCTGAACAAGATGGAGCATTTTGCCCATTTTTGTACCAATGTTTCGCCACGAGCTCTAGCATCACACTGACAACGCAATATCGTTTACTGAGGCTATCGGTCACAGTAAGTGGCTAAGGGGTAAAGGCGAATAAGGCTGTCATTTCGCGTCCAGTGGTTAATTCGTCAAAGACCTTGACTCAAATGGCAGTGAAAATGTTAATAATACAATACATAAGTACATAAATATTTTCGATGTAAATATGTTTAAAATTATTAAATTCCTATTAAGTACGTAACTTTATTTTGATATCATATCATTCAAAATGTTGCAAGCAAATATTTCTATTATAGCTATTATAGTACATTTCTGTTTTACATAGTATTTTGCTGTTTTACCAAATTGTCAAATTATTTTTGCTGTGAAGCAAAAAATGTAGTGATAGTAAGTAATAAAAGCAATACCATTTTCTATCATCGACACTTTGTTTCCGTTTCTTCAATTGAATTATGTTTGTGATCTTGTGATATTATTCTGCACTCAGATTGTGACTAGGTTATGGCGACCCCCGATCAGATTCGATCTGTTCACGTTGAAAATTATTACAGTTTAATTTGAATTCAAACAGCTGTTTTTATTTCCGCCGTATCTTCGTCTCCATTACTTTTGACTTTTAATTCCGCTTTTTTATTTAAAACGGGCAGTATATTGCAAATTAACTTATTTTTGATTCAGTTTTAAACAATCAAGCATTATTTATTTTGAGCAGATAAAAATATATGTTGTAGTTTCATAATCGAACTTGATTATTTTACGGTTAAAAACACGATTTTCGTATTTTCACTCGACTATAAAAATGTGCAAAGACAATGAATATTTTCATTGTTTTTTGAATAATACTTAAAGATTATAAATCTCTTACGCACAAATAATATATAGAAAAAAAGGTAATGACATATAGCAGAATATTTTACGGTTACTTTTTCAAAAAGTGACTTTTTGTTTATTTAAAAATTAATATATAATAAAACGCACGACGAATCTTGGTTTAGTAGCCTGCGAGGCGTCGTCGGCGTAGGACCTGTGTCGTTTTTGCTGCCGCGCTGTGTTCCCCCTCTCGCGTCTAGTCGATTGAGAATCTTTTAGATACTCGAAGAGTAGTATAAGACTTGGAAACGCAGTAGGTAATCTAAGTGTAAAATTTTATTTAGTGTAAATTACCAATTTAGTTTAATTTGTAAATGCATAGAGTAGGTAGGTAGGTATTTGGATATAGCAACCAAGTACAAGCTAACGCGTAATTAATTTTGATGACTTTTAAGAAATAAATACTTATCTATAAATAAAATATAAAATAAAAAATATACCTATCGTATAATTTATAAAATGGTTGACTTTGCAATGATTTTACTTATATCGGAAGATGAAGAAGAAAACTAAGTACAGTCAGCAGCATATCAAGCTATAAGTACAAAACTGTCAAAAATCTATAATGAATTTTGAACCTTAAACTGTTCGACTTAAAGTTTAAAAATGATTGAAGTAATTTGACACATTGTGGAAGCCCAGCATGCCGTTGACTGTACCGTAAGGCTGCGTTCAGACGATAACGCACGACCCAACCTCAACCCAAACTCAGCTCAAACTCAACTCAAACTCAACTCACCCGCAGCCTACTCCTTGAAATACATCACTTACAATTTTGAATCTTATGACACATTAATAAGCTCTTTTTTTATTTTGTCGATGCAACTGCACCCTCCCCGCGCTCAACCCGAACTCAACTCAAACTCAACCCGTACACAACCCAAACTCAAATCAAACTCAAACCGAACTCAAACAGAACTCACTTCAAACTCACCTGGACATTACACAGGACCTTATTAAAGTGTCATAAGACTCAAAATTGTAAGCGATGTATTTCATGGTGGGCTGTGGTTGAGGTGAGTTTGAGTTGAGTTTGAGTTGAGTTCGGGTTGAGGTCGGGTCGTGTGTTATCGTTTGAACGCAGCCTAAAAGTATGCTTCCGCACAGCTATGCGGTCGCGACAATTTTCCGTTCACTTCAAATTGAGCCTTTTGGTCATAACATTACGGTTCAACTTGGAGCGCACTGCTGCTTGCTGCCGAGATCGGCGCAAGCGTTAGTCGTCTTATTTACTTTGAAATTCGGTTGTTTTTTTCCCATATTTTTGTTCACAAACTTTGTTGTTTCATTAAAAACAGTTATTTTGATAAATGTCAATATGGTCGAAAATCACTTGCACCTGTTTTTTTTTTACTAGTAATCACTACAAATTTTAGCGAACTTCACTTTTTCCCCGACATTATTTTTTCTTCTGGCTATTGCCTAATATGCCCCAGCAGTTGAAACATGAATAGGCTGGTGATAATGAGGTTGCTTTTAGCCTGGGTGCATTAATCTACTTAAGGGTACACATAAATCACCTGGGTGAATCTGTCTGCTGAAGGGAGAAAAATAATTATGTACGTTGGCCGGTGAGGATGCACGGCTCAAAATCAAGTTGTAATGGGAAAAAATTTTACCCCGGGGTATAGATGGAAATTACCCCACTGAAAATGTTAGTCGGTAGAGCAAAGGGGTTTTGTGGATTCGCGTGGCTCAGTCATCCATGGAACAACTATGATTTTGGGCGCCGTTAATATCAATGAAAGTTAAAAATTAAAAGATAAATTGTCCACGGATCGAAACAAAGTGAGTTTAATAAATCAAACCAATATTTACGTTGAAACAAACATTTATTTAACACGTTGTATAATTAATACCAAGTTAACAACGATTCGCAGAAGATAAGTCATAAAAATATTTAAAACCACATGGGGTATAAATGGTTTAACGAAGAATCCGAAGGGTTAAAATGAAGTCACACATTTTATATTAATACATAATACCTTGAGAACCCATTATAATGTTAAAACCGCACGAAGGGCAAATGGTTTAACAGGGACCCTTAACAGGTTAAAGTGAGACCATACATTTATTACAAAAACAATACCCTCGGGTTCATTATAAAATTAAAACCATATAAAGAAGTAGGGATTTAAACTATAAACCCTTAAAAGTAAAGGTGAGGGCATATCCGTTCGTTTCCAGTTAGTCGGACGGATTAAGAGGCCGGTTCCGCATTTGAAATAAGTTTTCAAACGTCACCATATCTCTCAAGTCGGCGGACCGTTAAGAACCGAATACATATGTACTCACAAAAAAAACTTATGCTAAGATACCTATTACTTATCATCTTAACACAAGACATTCATAGTAAAATAGAATTATTTATACATTCTGGCTCATGGACCAGAGTTACGCTGAAGCTAAATAAATTTGAAACATGACTATAGGTACATTTATTGGCTGTAGACCTGCTCCGGGTTATTATTATTTTATTATTATTAAAACACTGATTACAATAATGTTTTTTTACATTTAACAGTGCTATATAAACCTATTTAGGTTTTACCAAGCACTGGGATTCATCCTCTTATTAACAAATAAATTAGGTAGGTAAAGACTATTTTAAAAAATCTTTGATTAGACACTATAGTAGATTGAACATGTCATCAAAACATCATTTTGTACTGGATATGAACGTTAATTACTTCACCGGGTACATACTACAGAAACACTGCCGCGATGATAATAAAAGAAGGCTGCGGAATACCTTGGTTAGTTTTATAAATCCATGGCAATGGTACGGTTTAACCTGTGCTCGTCGCGCTGATTTTAATGAGACATCACAGCATGGAATTCTCGCCAAGCCGCTGCACAGACGACGTTACATCGAAACAAGCTCAAACCATAACCTTGGAAGTATTCCCTGGACTAAACCTGGAAACCACTTATATCTTGAAATTTTGAGGTAAACCTGGAAACAACCTGGGAGCCCTGCAATAGAAAATCAAAGTCACCAAATTGTCCAACATTGAATATGAGGTTTTCCTTACAACTAACATTATAACAAGGTTGAGAAACTTACCAAATTTGGGCTTTAATTATCACAGGTTTTTATCTCATGAAAGACATGATGAAATATAAATTGACGAGCTGGAGCCCTGAGAACAATACGACACGAGGTTACAATCTGGATACCACTGGTAAAAACGGACAAATAATTGGATTCGTATTATTATAACACTCACCACTTAAAGGGATGCTCAACGCATCATTAAATCAATAGCGAAACCACTAAAAATCACCTAAAGCCGTGGCTCACATATTATTCAATTCCTGCATCTACACGACACAGGCGAAATACCAAGAATGAGACAAAGATTTCCGTCCGTCGAACTACGTCGGTCATTGTTGAAACGACTCGAAAAATCTAGAATGCCATAGACAACAAACTACCCCCCGGACAAAATACATTCTATGAACATACTTACCTTTTGTCTGAATATTAATATTAAAACGTTTAACTAGCATGCGAGACATTAACATTCACTTTATTTAATTAAGATAACAAATAAGTTATTAAGTTTAAATAAGTTATTAATTGAATTTTATCAACAACGTGTAAATTAATTGGTCCGAAACATTCAGTTAGCGGGAATCGGAACGCTAAACGTCACATCTGACAGTTGTCACTTGTCAATTGAAAAGACAGCTATGAGATATGTAAACAAGAAAGTTTATTTGCTTTAATTATTGAAAAGTGCTAAAATTCTTTGTGAATGATATTTTAAAATGAATTCAAGTGAATGCCCGAATGCCGAAGTGCGTGGTACAATCACCGACATTCGCCAAACCACTGGAAATTGACCCAAACAAAGGTAGAAATTTGCATGCAATAAACTAACACCAAACACATCAAAAGCTATGTGAAAACACTATGTGTGTTTTGTAAAACCTATCTAAACTCTTACCTACATCTAATACCTAATGTTCCTTGTCCAACCTAGAAGACTATAGCGAGAATTTCGCTATAAAAAGTACTTTAAAATCAAATGTTGGTTACCCCATAGGTATATAAAAAAAAGGTGTTACAGTACCGTCTTAGTTGGGAAAGAAAAATTTTATTCAAAATGAATATTTTGAATAAAATTTTTCGTCAGGAGGAACGACGAAATCTAAAACTACAACCTAAACTGAACAAAACAGACCTTAATCCTACTTTACTTAAAGATAAACCACCTCAAGACTCAAAACTTAGACAAAGAAAGCTTGAGTCATGTTAAGGGAAACCTAATAAATACCTCATAAGAGTGATTATGGAAAAAGGTAGAACCGTTTCATAGACTCAATAACATAAAAAGAGAGCTAATCCAGGTTCTAGCCATAACCAGTGTTAAACACAGGTTGGTTAAACAAAAACCAGCACGTACTTTACCAAACTGCAAACATGGGTAAATTACATGTAAAGTTGAAGTATGCAAAACAGGGACTTCTAAAAGTAAAGTGTGAGGAGTGGAAATCCAACATCGCTTAAAACACACAAAAACTGCTAAAGCAAATCATCACACAGGACGACACGCCATCATAATAAAGAAAACAGAAATGTTACCATCCTTGGTATCATTTGTGGTTTTCACAAATGCAACAAGACCTACGGATGTAACGCGGATAAAAATATACCCTAAAAACTAACAAAGTTATAACTTACTTAACTAAAAATGAAAGAACAAACATCGTGCACAAGGTAACACAAGGGCAGGCTTGAAACTAAAGCCATATAAAGGGGTTTCAAGCGCCACTACTGTGACCCTACACGACAAATGAACCACCGATAGGGACGCCATATGCCGAAACGGACTAATATGAACTAGTGTCCCTCGAATTGAGTTAAAAATTTTGAACGCAGTATACATATGCACCAAAAACCAACAAAAACATAACCCACCCAACTAACAACGACGAAACAGCATCATGCTAAAGGTAACACAAGGGCAGGCTTGAAACTAAAGCCATATAAAGGGGTTTCAAGCGCCACTACTGTGCCCCCGCACAACAAATAAACCACTGACAGAGACAACATATGCCGAAACGGATGTCCGAAACGGAGTGTCCCCGCAACTTGGGTTGAAAATTTTGAACACAAATATATAAAACACAAAATTGGGTGAGATGCCTTGCAACGACGTAAGGTGGCATATGAAATGATATACAGAACCCGTCTTATAATTGGAATTCTAAACTAAACAGACGCGAGCGAAAACTTTTTAATAAAAGGTTAACAGTAATTTTAAATTTGGAACTACTAAAAACAACCGCAGAAGGAATTTCTAAGCTACCCCTACGAGCTAGTATCAAGGTATTCATTAAAAAAGTGCCGTAATTGGTTAGCACTACTATGCTCATCAAAAGAGACTTTAAGAACGTATAATTCATGTTCAAGTTCTTCCCCGAGCAAGAAATTAAAGTTACAATTAAGTTCAGCCATAATGAAAAAAAAAATTAAATTCACGTCAAATAAAGCACTAAAATATTGAATCATTAATCTCACTTTTCTGGGCCACACGTTGGGTACGCCACTGTAATGGGAAAAAATTTTACCCCGGGGTATAGATGGAAATTACCCCACTGAAAATGTTAGTCGGTAGAGCAAAGGGGTTTTGTGGATTCGCGTGGCTCAGTCATCCATGGAACAACTATGATTTTGGGCGCCGTTAATATCAATGAAAGTTAAAAATTAAAAGATAAATTGTCCACGGATCGAAACAAAGTGAGTTTAATAAATCAAACCAATATTTACGTTGAAACAAACATTTATTTAACACGTTGTATAATTAATACCAAGTTAACAACGATTCGCAGAAGATAAGTCATAAAAATATTTAAAACCACATGGGGTATAAATGGTTTAACGAAGAATCCGAAGGGTTAAAATGAAGTCACACATTTTATATTAATACATAATACCTTGAGAACCCATTATAATGTTAAAACCGCACGAAGGGCAAATGGTTTAACAGGGACCCTTAACAGGTTAAAGTGAGACCATACATTTATTACAAAAACAATACCCTCGGGTTCATTATAAAATTAAAACCATATAAAGAAGTAGGGATTTAAACTATAAACCCTTAAAAGTAAAGGTGAGGGCATATCCGTTCGTTTCCAGTTAGTCGGACGGATTAAGAGGCCGGTTCCGCATTTGAAATAAGTTTTCAAACGTCACCATATCTCTCAAGTCGGCGGACCGTTAAGAACCGAATACATATGTACTCACAAAAAAAACTTATGCTAAGATACCTATTACTTATCATCTTAACACAAGACATTCATAGTAAAATAGAATTATTTATACATTCTGGCTCATGGACCAGAGTTACGCTGAAGCTAAATAAATTTGAAACATGACTATAGGTACATTTATTGGCTGTAGACCTGCTCCGGGTTATTATTATTTTATTATTATTAAAACACTGATTACAATAATGTTTTTTTACATTTAACAGTGCTATATAAACCTATTTAGGTTTTACCAAGCACTGGGATTCATCCTCTTATTAACAAATAAATTAGGTAGGTAAAGACTATTTTAAAAAATCTTTGATTAGACACTATAGTAGATTGAACATGTCATCAAAACATCATTTTGTACTGGATATGAACGTTAATTACTTCACCGGGTACATACTACAGAAACACTGCCGCGATGATAATAAAAGAAGGCTGCGGAATACCTTGGTTAGTTTTATAAATCCATGGCAATGGTACGGTTTAACCTGTGCTCGTCGCGCTGATTTTAATGAGACATCACAGCATGGAATTCTCGCCAAGCCGCTGCACAGACGACGTTACATCGAAACAAGCTCAAACCATAACCTTGGAAGTATTCCCTGGACTAAACCTGGAAACCACTTATATCTTGAAATTTTGAGGTAAACCTGGAAACAACCTGGGAGCCCTGCAATAGAAAATCAAAGTCACCAAATTGTCCAACATTGAATATGAGGTTTTCCTTACAACTAACATTATAACAAGGTTGAGAAACTTACCAAATTTGGGCTTTAATTATCACAGGTTTTTATCTCATGAAAGACATGATGAAATATAAATTGACGAGCTGGAGCCCTGAGAACAATACGACACGAGGTTACAATCTGGATACCACTGGTAAAAACGGACAAATAATTGGATTCGTATTATTATAACACTCACCACTTAAAGGGATGCTCAACGCATCATTAAATCAATAGCGAAACCACTAAAAATCACCTAAAGCCGTGGCTCACATATTATTCAATTCCTGCATCTACACGACACAGGCGAAATACCAAGAATGAGACAAAGATTTCCGTCCGTCGAACTACGTCGGTCATTGTTGAAACGACTCGAAAAATCTAGAATGCCATAGACAACAAACTACCCCCCGGACAAAATACATTCTATGAACATACTTACCTTTTGTCTGAATATTAATATTAAAACGTTTAACTAGCATGCGAGACATTAACATTCACTTTATTTAATTAAGATAACAAATAAGTTATTAAGTTTAAATAAGTTATTAATTGAATTTTATCAACAACGTGTAAATTAATTGGTCCGAAACATTCAGTTAGCGGGAATCGGAACGCTAAACGTCACATCTGACAGTTGTCACTTGTCAATTGAAAAGACAGCTATGAGATATGTAAACAAGAAAGTTTATTTGCTTTAATTATTGAAAAGTGCTAAAATTCTTTGTGAATGATATTTTAAAATGAATTCAAGTGAATGCCCGAATGCCGAAGTGCGTGGTACAATCACCGACATTCGCCAAACCACTGGAAATTGACCCAAACAAAGGTAGAAATTTGCATGCAATAAACTAACACCAAACACATCAAAAGCTATGTGAAAACACTATGTGTGTTTTGTAAAACCTATCTAAACTCTTACCTACATCTAATACCTAATGTTCCTTGTCCAACCTAGAAGACTATAGCGAGAATTTCGCTATAAAAAGTACTTTAAAATCAAATGTTGGTTACCCCATAGGTATATAAAAAAAAGGTGTTACAAAGTGTCAACCAATCACGACTTTACCTACGAGTCGACGGTGTGATACTTCCCAGCAACGCCACCATGGAGTAGAGATTTCTAAATACCCTCAAATGAAAGACCATAAAATGTACCTAATTGTACCTTAACTCAAAAAATTGTACCTCTGATAGTTTCAGAGAAAAACGCACTTGATTGTGGCATTGCCAGGAAGTATACTTCCTGGCAACGCGACGCTGTACCAGATTCCAATTGGTCTCATAGTAATGGCCAAAAATTGTACTTCATTTGTACCTCATTCAATAATTAAAATATGCAGTTTCGATATAAAAAAACTCTTACTTGATTTGCAATACATGCAATGCACGTTGTTATTGATATAAACTGATGTTTATTATGCATTATGCAGTAGTAGGACCACAGAGGCAACCGCCTCTGTGCTCTAGTGGTTCGCCCACCCGTGTAAGATGCAGACGTCCCGGGTTCAATTCTCAGGAGGGTACAATTTGTACTCGGTTTGGTTGATGGTAGGGCTTAATTTGGTGCCATTCATTTGGTACTATTAAGTACAATTAATTATGTACCATATAGTACAATTTATTAGGTACTATGTAGTACAATTTATTTGGTATCATATAGTACAATTAGAAGGTAGTTTAGGTACTATTTAGTACAATAAATTTTGTACCATAGAGTAAAATTTATTAGGTACTACTTTGTACAATAAATTTGGCACCATATAGTACAATTTATTAGGTACTATTAGGCACATTTTATTTGGTACCGTATAGTACAATTTTATAGGTACTATATAAAAGCATTCATTTGGTACATATTATCTGGTAACATATTATAGTACAATTAATAAAGTACTAATTACAAACTAATTAGTACAATCAATTTAGTATTATTTAGTACAATTTATTAGGTACTATTTAATAAAATTAATTATGTACTATACAGTACAATTTATTTGGTACCATAATAATACAATTAATTTAGTACTACTTAGTGCCATTCATTTGGTACTATACAGTACAGTTTATTAGGTACTATTTGAAATAAAAGACTTTTTAACGGATACTAGCGCGGTTTTATTGAAAGTACTTTGGTAATTAGTTGGTATTTGGTTTGATTTTTGATTTTTCCGACGTTTCGGCACCTTTGCAGCTGCCTTGGTCACGGGGGACTGAAGCGTTAAAAAGTCTTTTATTTCATGTCTAGTGAGCGCGTAAGCTTGAGAAGTGAATAGGTACTATTTATTACAATTTATTTGGTACCATATAGTACAATTAGTAGATACCATTTAGTACAATTAATTAGATACTATTTAGTACTATTAATTTTGTACCATAGAGTACAATTGTAAGAAACAAGTACAAAAGCTAAACTAACTTGCATCTAGATATCGACGGCGAAGTGCCAATATCTCCTAGTCCTAACAATGATGCCTTTGAATTCAACACCTAAAGGAAGTTAATTTCTCAAAAAAGTCTCAGTTAGGAGCGATTGGTACTTCCCCGTTGAAATCTCATAAAATTTTATTCTTTTCCTCTCTTTTTGTATTAGTTTGATTGTTGCTATAGAGGTTTTTCTTATTATGATTTTATAATAGTATTTAGTCATCATTATCATATCAGTTGCACCACACCCACTGCTGGGTATAGGCCTCCCTCATGGGTCTTCATAACGATCGGTCCTGCTTGGCCCGCATCCAGCGGCGCACTGCGACCTTCACCAGATCGTCGGTCCACCTTGTCGGGGGCCTACCCTCGGAGCGTCGTCCGGTACGCGGTCGCTATTCCAATCTTTCCGCCCCAACTGCCTTTGGTTCGTCTCGCTAATTTGTCCCGCCCACTGCCACTTCAGCTAAACAATCTTTCGAGCGATATCGGTTACTTTAGTTCTCCTACGCATATACTCATTTCTGGTTCGATCACGCAGGGAAATGCCGACCATGGCTCTCCATTGCACACTGGGTGAGAGCCTTCTTATGAGACCTGTAGTTAGCGACCACGTTTTACTGCGATAAGTCAACAATGGCAACACACACACACACAACTTAGACTTTAGTCTTGAGATAAGACACCGAGGTAAGTTGGACTCGAAGATTTGTCGAATACTGGCCAACCGAGCTGGATTCGACGAGAGATCTCTTTTCGAAGTTGAACTTACCTAACTGGACTGTCTGTCCTAGGGATACGTAATGGTCAACAACTTCGTGTGTAGTGTTCCCAACATGAGCTAGAGTGGGTACAACATGAGCACTCGATATGATTTTCGTCTTATCCATCTTCATTCTAAGAGCCACTTTCTGGGAGGCACTACGGATAACTTCGAGGATTGTGTTCAAGTCTTCCATGAATAAAAACTATATCATCGGCAAAACGAAGGTGTGTTAGTTAGGTACTGGCCATTAATGTTGATACCGAGTCTTTTCCAGTCCAAGAGCTTCAAGACATCCTCCATCACAGCTGTGAACAGTTTCGGAGAAATAACTTCTGTCTCTGTCTCACACCTCGCTGTAGTTGGATGGGATCTGTGCTCTGATTCTGTCTGTACTCGAGCCGAAATGGTGACATTTTCCTATAAGTGCCTCAACACCTCTTCCTTCCTTTCCTTCCTCCTCTTGGTCCTATTGGTGCACCAGACTGCAGCACTGCCCAGGTCTCAATCAAATCAAAAACTTTCTCATAGTCCACGAACGCCAATCAAAGTGGCAGTTTATACACCTCGGTCTTCTGTATAACCTGCCGCAGCGTATGGATGTGGTATATGGTGCCAAAGCCTTTTCAGAACGCGGCTAGTTCGGGAGATTGGAAGTCGTCGAACTTGCGAGCGCAACGATTCGTAAGATTCGTATTCTTCAAGAGGGCCTTGTCACCCTTTTTAAAGAACAGAATGACCTCACTTATGTTCCATGTCTTCGGCGTTCTGCCCTCAACGATGACGGAATTGAAAAGCTTCTAAAGGTCTTTTATTCTACTTATTTTGACCATCCACACCGATTACGCCGATGACGCCGCCGCCGCCGACAATTTAGACGCCAGACGCCGCTGCCGGTCAAATGACCATGAATAATAAAACCATGCAACCCCATTGAGTTTGGGCTCGTTTGAATCGTTTTGACGAGTGCTCCGATAGGAGATGGTATATTTTTAGTCTTAGCTCGTTAACTAAAAAGCATAAAATAATAATTTACTGAAAAAAAGTATTTTTTAAAAACACCTTTTTTATACGGACTAAATAATTCCAAAAAATCGGACTAAAAATATTAAAACGGACAAGTAAAAACAAACTAAAAAGTAAAAAATAAATTCTTCTGTAAATATTTATAACCCTAATAACTTATACCTACAGAAATTTTAAACCAAAAAACGTGGGGCGCGTTTTGTAAAGTTTCTCATCTATATTGTCTATAGCATGCGCCCCACGTTTTTTGGTTTAAAATTTCTGTAGGTATAAGTTATTAGGGTTATAAATATTTACAGAAGAATTTATTTTTTACTTTTTAGTTTGTTTTTACTTGTCCGTTTTAATATTATTAGTCCGATTTTTGGAATAATTTAGTTCGTTTTAAAAACGTGTTTTAAAAAAATACTTTTCTCAGTAAATTTTACTCTATACAGTGCCTTTGGTCTTAAACTAGCGATAATTTAAAGGCGTGAAATACATCTAATTTTATTGACAAAAACACCCACATGTTGAGGTGATTAGGCGAGTCCCTACCAAGCGCGCTGCCTCGCGAGGCAAGACGTTTGCCGCGTGTGGCGGGCCTCGCACGAGGCTGCTCGCTTGGTGAGGACCCGCCTAATCGCGTAAAAACGGCTGGTCGGATCCTGGGGGCTAATTGTCTAATTTCAAAATCTATCGCAATCGCTTTCAGGATGTGATACATTGATGCTTCTTTTTGGCACAAATAACAACTTACCAAAGAAATGCAGCAATGTGTCACATCCATCTGTCAAATGAAAGCGATTGCGATAGATTTTTAAAATTAGACAATAGAAAGGCTGGTTGAAAGTTCCCTAAGGATTTTCTCTAATATGCACGCGACGAAGTCGCGGGCGGAAGCTAGTTTATTGCAATAATCAGAATTGGGTCTAGAATATTATTATCCCGTTCCCGTTTCTTTACCCTCTCCCTCTCTCTGCCCCTCTCCCTCTTCCTCTCCCTCTCCCATACTCCTTTCCGTCCCCGACCCCTTAACAAAAGTTTGATCCCCTATTTCACCTCTTTAGGGGCTGAAGCAAGTTCACCGTGTGTGTTGGTCTTCAAAATAAATGTCATTTTCGCAATCACCATCCCATAAAAGCCCAAGAACGACATCCATAACGATTTTTATGTTTACTTACCCCATTTACCCCCTATGGGATGATTTTCAAAATAACAAATTATGTGTTTGATTTTATTTTTAGACGTGCTCCGACGAATTTTTTATGCTGTTGTAATTTCGATTTTATTTTCTTTTTCATCATGTCCACCGTGTTGGACTTCAAAATAAATGTCATTTTCGCAATCACCATCCCATAAAACCTCAAGAACGACATCCATATCGATTTTTAGGTTTACTTACCCTATTTGTCCTCTAAGGGGTTGATTATCAAAATCACAAAACATGTGTGTGCCTATTTATTTTTAGACGTGCTTCTGCGAAGTTTAGAGTTAAAGTTTTAATTTTATATTCTATTTTCCATACAAAATTTGAACCCCATTTTCACCCCTTTAGAGGTTACATCATGTCCACCGTGTTGAACTTCAAAATAAATGTTATTTTCGCAATGGTCATCCTAGGAAACCCCAATAACGACATCCATATCGATTTTTAGGTTTATTTGTCCCATTTCACACCCATTTCATCCCCATAAGTATTGAAATACTAACAGTAACGATATACGTTGCGTTAGATTTCCATCCATAAGCTTAAATTATAAATTTAGCGATTTTTACATAGAAAATGAAGAATTTTCTATTCATAAATTAATTCCCTTTTCACTTCTTCGGGGGTAGAATTTTCAAAAACGCTTAAACACGTGTATATTAATTTTCAATCGTCAGTCTAACCACAAAATTTGAAGACCCTAGCTTCGAAACTGAGGGACTTTCATACAAACTTTGGACCCCCGTTTCACACCCTTAGAGGGTGAGTTTTGAAAAAACTCTTTCTTAGTGCACCCTTAGACCTCATAAGGAATCAATGTGCCAAATTTGGAGTCTCTAAACCCAGCGGTTTGGGCTGTGCGTTGATATGTCAGTCACCAATCAGTATCTTCTTTTATAATATTTAGATGTATTTAATGGTATGTATTAATGTATTTTGTATGCATGTGAATATCATTTTTCTTTGTTTGTTCCACATTCGTGTTTATTGGTTTGCTGTTGGTTGACTTATAGATAATGCTCTTAGCATTAAGTCCGCCATTTCTACCTTACTTTATGTATTTGTACAAAAAAAATTATGAATAGATAAATAGTACCTAATAAATTGTACTATATGGTACCAAATAAATTGTACTTATCAATACCAAATTAATAGTAATAAATAGTACCTAATAAAAAATTTATTGTACTAAATAGTACCTACTAATTGTACGATATTGTGCAAAATAAATTGTACTATATAGTACCTAATAAATTGTACTATATGGTACAAAATTAATTATACTTATTAGTATCAAATGAATGGCACCAAATAGTACCTAAAATGTACTACTAATTTCCAAATAAATTGTACAAATTGTTCCTATAAAATTGTACTATATGGTACCGAATAAATTGTACTTAATAGTACCAAATGAATGTCACTAATTTGTACCAAATTAATTGTAAGTAATTGTAGGTAAGATGGTGGTAGCTATTCAGGCGGCCTTGACTTAAGCCCTACCACCAACCAAACCGAGTACAAATTGTACCTCCCTGAGAATCGAACCCGAGACCCCTGCGTCTTACACGGGTGGGCAAACCACTAGACTACAGAGGCGGTTGCCTCTATGGTCTTACTACTGCATAATGCATAATAATTCCTTAGCCAAACATCAATTTATATCAATAACAACGTGCATTGCATGTATTGCAGATCAAATCATGTAAGAGTATTTTTTTTATTTTTATTTTTTCGAAACTCTGCCTGTTTTAATAATTGAATGAGGTACAAATTAAGTACAATTTCTGGCCATTACTATGAGATCAATTGGAATCTGGTACAGCGTGGCGTCGCCAAGAAGTATACTTCCCAACGTCCGTTGCATGTATTGCAGGTCAAATAAGAGTAGATTTAAAAATGTTTTTTATCGAAACTCTGCATGTTTCATTTATTGAATGGGGTACAAATTAAGTACAATTTCTGGCCATTACTATAAGATCAATTGGAATCTGGTACAGTGTCACGTTGCCACGAAGTATACTTCCTGGAAACGCCACAATCAAGTGATTTTTTCTCTGAAACTATCAGAGGTACAATTTTTTGAGTTAGGGTACAATTAGGTACATTTTATGGTCTTTCATTTGAGGTTATCTAAAAATCTCTACGCCATGGTGGTGTTGCTGGGAAGTATAACACAATAAGAGTGAATTTGCTTTGCATCAAACAATTCGATGCGCTTCGATTCGGTTGCAGCATGAATTGACCCTAATATTTGATTACTCGTTTTTGGAGGTCCCTTTTCATCGGCAAATTATTAAAAAAAAAGTAAAAATAAAATATCGGTTACACAAAAAAAGCTTGTTGTGAGTGCTCAAATATGTTTAGGTACTTATTTGTAGATAATTATATTGGCAGTTGAGTTGACACTCTACTAACGAATTTACTCAATGAATTCATTGTTTATTCACATTCAAGTAGTTAATTCAAACTCAGAGACCATACAACAAGTACCTATTCGAACAATAATATTCGAATAAACAAAAATAATTATTTACTTCGAATTAACTACCTAGCTACCTATAATTTTATTGTGTGTGTTAAATGTATTTTTTACCTAGTAAGTACCCATACCCATCATACTTATTTATTGATTTACAACATTATTGATAACAATACATAAACATAAAAAACATAATTATTTAGTTCGAATTATCAAAATAAATATTGCGCGTTCACGCAGTGCATGAGAGTTGACAGAGCACTAGATTCGGCACATGAAATCGCGGGCGGGGAGTGTCCTTTCTGCACGTAGTAAATATCTATATTCTGTGGCTTGGTCTGCGGGGTCAGAGAACACAGAGAGTTCATTTGAAAATGCGTTCGCGCGGCTCGCTCCGCGGGGAGGGAGGTAGCGCTAAATGCCTACGACGCTCGAGTATACTGGCCTCAAGCAATTGGAAAAATCCATATATTATACTATGTGCGAAAGTAACTCTGTCTGTTACGTTTTTACGCCTAAAAAACTGGACCGATTTTGACGAAATTCGGTATGGATATATCTATATCACATATAGGTCCCATCTGGGACCTTGGAAAGGACATAGGATACTTTTAAGGGTTCCGTACCCAAAGGGTAAAAACGGGACCCTATTACTAAGACTCCGCTGTTCGTCTGTCTGTCTGTCACCAGGCTGTATCTCATGAACCGTGATAGCTAGACAGGTGAAATTTTCACAGATGATGTATTTCTGTTGCCGCTATAACAACAAATACTAAAAACAGAATAAAATAAATATTTAAGGGGGGCTCCCATACAACAAACGTGATTTTTTTGGTGTTTTTTGCTCGCTATTAATAACGACTGCAGCTAGACAGTTGAAATTTTCACAGATGATGTATTTCTATTGCTGCTACAACAACAAATACTAAAAACAAAAAAAAAAAGGTTGCTCTAATACAACGTGATTTTTTGCTGTTTTTGGTACGGAACCCTTCGTGCGCGAGTCCGACTCGCACTTGGCCGGTTTTATCCCACTGCTGCATGCGGGCGAAAGCGCGTAGGAAGGCCTCCGAAAAACGACGCTGTATCACTCAACAAAACTAATAAGAATTGATTGTTAATAACATGATACATTTGTTTAAATAAACAATGTAACAGCTCACTTAAAAAAAATAAGGTAACAATACAACAAGGAAAATAATCATTAAATCTATTTATATCCTGATGCATTTGTATTGTATTCGCGGTCGCATTAAAACAGCAAATAGGTCTTTTATTTGTTCTCAATATTTTCTTTTATCAAATAACTAAGCTATAAATAAAATACAATATCAAAATGTTTGACAGCCGTTCATAAAATCAATGTTACGATAATAACGCAAGTCTATATTACCTACCTGAGTAAAGGCCTACTCAAACCTGACCGGTATCCTGTACCGGTGGTGGCGGTAACGAAATCCCGACCGGTATTTTATATGGCATTTCCGCAGCTGTTGCGGAACATCTTTAAACAGCGCGTTACCGTATACTCATCGGGGTATACGGAGGGGTTTTTTTTTTAATTTATTTATCCAAATAACATTTCAATTATACTAACAATGGCTTTACGCTTATAAACCTACGAGGTTTGTCCAAGCGTTGCACATAATAACGCAAGTCTATATTACCTACCTGAGTAAATTCTATTTATCTGACACCCATTGACGAACATTATGTGAATAAAGTTATCATCTCTCTAAAAAATACAAACTCGGAGGGATTTGATGATATATGCACCAAAGTGATAAAGGCATGTAGGGAACAAATAAGCCCCATTCTAGCGTATCTAATAAATCTTTCAATGGTCTCCGGCTTATTCCCTGAGAAACTTAAATTCTCAGTAGTAAAACCACTGTTTAAAAAGGGGAACAAATCAAAAATAGAGAACTATAGACCCATAACACTGATACCTGTTTTTTCAAAGATCTACGAGCGAGTCATGCATGATAAACTTACTTCCTTTTTTGACAAATACCATGTGCTAAAGAAAAACCAATACGGCTTTCAGAAAAATAAGTCCACTACACATGCTGTATTTGACCTAGTTAATGAAACCATGTTAGGCCTAAACAAAAATATGTACACAACTGCCCTCTTTTTTGACATGTCAAAAGCTTTCGATTTTGTAAATCATAATCTGCTGCTGACAAAATTAGAATTCTGTGGGACTCGAGGCGTAGCATTAAAATGGATTCAATCGTACTTGCAAAACAGAAAGCAATCGGTTGAAATAACAAAATTAGATAGCAATCAGGTGGTTCAAACCTATCAATCAGATTACAAAGAAAATAAATTTGGCGTTCCACAAGGAAGTGTACTTGGACCGCTTTTGTTCTTGGTTTATGTCAATAATCTTCCTAATGTGACAAATCACCGATGCATCTTGTTTGCAGATGACATATCGGTGGTAGTAACAACAAATAGTAAACAAATAGAGGATCACAAAATTGACATTGATAATACAATTACATCTGTTATAAATTGGCTCAGAAATAATAATTTAATGATTAATATTGACAAAACTAGCTTTCTAAACTTTAACAATTCTACACGTCAAACATTTAACATAAATTATCAAGGACAAATGCTTAAAAAGGAAAACACTACAAAATTTTTAGGTATTGAAATTGATCAAAAACTAGATTGGAAAAAACAAATAGAAGTTGTATGTAATAAAATCAATAGATTCACATTTGCACTACGTAAACTAACAAAGATAGCTACAAGAAGTACTGCGCTTACTGCGTACTTTGCATATGTAGGCTTTTGTTTCTCAAAAGAAATGCATAAGGGCCATATGTGGTACTGCACCTGATGAACCATGCAGACCACTATTTAAATGTTTAAAAGTCTTACCACTGCCTCGCCTTTATATCTTTCAGATTGCTAAATTTGTGAAATTAAATTTTCATTATTTCAAACAAGCTAAAGACGTATACATACGAAACACACGTAATGGTAGTAGACTGATTTCGGCAGTTATCCCTAGTAACGCACTATTCCGAAAAAAATGTTAAACAGCGCGTTACCTTACCGTATACCCATCGGGGTATACGGTAACGCGCTGTTTAAAGGTAGGCATTCATTAAAAGGTGTAGGCATTAATACAGCTACATTTTCAAAGTAAGAATTTTAACAGTTCTTTGTTTGTTAATTTTTGGCAATCCGATAAGCTTGGAGAAAAGCTACGTCGTAGCTTATTTGATTATGAATGTTGTTAGGCGTGCACATGCACATTATTTTAGTGTGTGTAATACGAGAGCGTGCAGACACACACTAAAACAATGTGTATGCGCACGCTCATAGCCGAATGAACTTCGTGAGATTAAACAACTGTACAAAAGGATGTCCCTGTGTAGTAAGACCATGTGATACCACGTTTTATTACCAATTAAGAAATAAACGAAGGAAGAACGCGTTTCATTTGCCTACTTATCACGGTTATTAAAAAGATCGATACGGGTACGGGCGCACTGACGCAAACACTACGCCTTTTTTAACCTCAATGCAATGCGACATTATATACACCGTCATTTTTTAGTCGTTTTAATTAACTTAAGGGTGTGTTGTACCAATGAAACTAAACATTTTTGCCCAAGAAACATGGGTCAAAAAACGACAAAAAAATTTGGTTCTCCCATACTAACTAGACAGCTAAAACATTGTATATGTATGGGAAAGTCCAAAATTTTTGTCGTTTTTCGACCCATGTTTCTTTGGCAAAAATGATTATTTTCATTAGTAGAGCACTCCCTGAAGTTAATTAAAATGACTACAAAATGACGGTGTATATTCATTACTTTATACTTACTAACTTGGCCCACAATTTAATTTACCTGTCTATAGCGTGATTATTTGCCGAAAACACGTATTCTTTGTGAATTTCCTCAAAATCGGTTCTTGGAAGATTTTAACCTTAGTTTATTTTAGCATCAGTTATTAATATGAAAGGATTATTGATTATGAGGAAATAGATTGACCGAACAAACGCGAAACGTCTCCGCAGCTTGGGAAAAAATGCTTACATATGTCTTACTGTCCCCAGTCCGGCTTTCCGTCTTTCTCTACTACAGGTCGCATTTCTCAACCGATTCTCGTGAAATTTTTTGAGCTTCTTTTCCATAATTAATGTTCAAAAATGTCACTAACGCGAGGTCTATACAGAGACAAAAGTTTTAAAATTGTTTGGTTATTTTTTTAGTTCATATCATAATCCGCACACGCCACTTTAAATGAACTTCATCTCAAATACATAATAGGAAGTACCTAAGTAGGTAAATAAAAGGCAACGTAATGGCAAGTAAAGAAAACTATTTTAAAACTTAGCTCTTCCATGTTGTAGTTTCCATTCATGGTTATTAGCACTTTTACATAGTAAATGAGAGTGCCTTTATCATCGAAAAGACATTTTATAATTATGGTTTTCCGTGACGCGTCGACAGACTCGTGCCGTGGCCTCCGAGCTAAGAATGCTGGGCACGCAGGGAAAACCCAACAAGTGCTGCGTTTGATGTTCCACTGAGCTCCGATGTAACTCAGTAAACAATCAGTGTATTTTGAAATCACCAAATATTCAATGCATGTGTAATAGTAACGTAAGACAAATTTAATGAAAAAGCATTACCTATTACCAGCTTCATACCTAACTACTGTTATATTTTCATGTCTTTCAAAGACATTTCATCTTAATTGCTGTGCGTAGTCATACAAAATAAATTAAATATTGACCACCTACGCTAAGACACGTGAAAAATATATGCAGAACTTCCGGTTAGACTTTTTATTTAGTCATGAGAAATGTAGCAAGTATGCTTGCCTTAAGCTAAATGTACAAAACTAAATTAAATAACTTTAATTTTTTCTCATATCTTGAAAGGAAGTTAACCATCACATAGAGCTTAAAACTTTTTGTTATAATTAATTATAATTACAATGTAAGTACTTAGTTAATTGATATATTAAATAATCTAAGTGTAAGTATTCGACAGTGCCAACGTATAAAGAAAAAGCTTTCTTCTACATATTTTCTAGCAGCCAACTAAGAAAGAGCCGAGTTAAAAATGAGGCGAGTGGGGAAGTGTCAAGTTTAAGAAAATGACGAGGTCGTCCAGAGGGAATAAATTGTCTCACTTGCTGCGCTGCACAGAGCGCGTTCAAATCTTTTGAAGTGAATTGTCAATCTTGAAAAGATTCACAATTTCGTAGATTCTCAATTTCATAATGCATTGCCTTGGATAAACAATAATGCCATCAATTGTGTTTTGTTTACTTTGTTTCAGAAAAGTTAGAAGCGGTGAACATATTATTATAATAAACACCCAACGGTGCTTAGGTATCTCGTTCAAATCTTTTGAAGTATATTGCGATTTTACCATTGAAAATGGTTATCAGATGCAAATCGCCTGAGAAGTATTTTTGGCCATATCTTCGAGGATTTTAATAGGATTGAAATAAAAATAGTACCAAAAGTTGAGGAATTTATCGAGACACGTGTAAACGTTTGAATTTTGAAAATCTACTGGTAACTTTTTTTGAAATTTTGCGAATTTCCAAAAATTCCGGGTTTTTTGGGGGGTGCTTGTTTACTAAATTGCAAATATTTCGAAAAAAAAACCGACTTAAGAAAAAATGAAAAAAAAGGGTCCTAGGGTATTAGTTAAGCTATCAAATGGCGAAATAATTTTGAAAATCGGTTTATAATTGTGACCTGTAGGTGGTCCCTTTAGATTTGGAATTGTAGAAAAACGGCTGTTTCCGTACATAAAAAGTGATGTAGCTTCTATGATTATTGACCGATCGTCATGGTAATAGGGTTAAAAGATGCAGAAGCGGACGAGAAGTGCATTCTTTGGGATTTTGAAAATTGGTTAATATTATTTCTGCCGCGTCGAGGCAGTCAACGGGCGCTTTTGTGACACGAGTCGGAGCCGAGTGTCACAATCGTAAAAATAAATGTACTACCTAGGTAACTTTAAAAATATAATAGGACTTTGCATTTGATTTGATTTTGGTTTTTCGTAAATTATTGTGTTCATTTTCAATGCTCCGATTCTTGCGGGGACTGTAAAATCTGTGAATTTTTTTACATTTCGTAGTCTCTGAATTGAAAAAAAATGCATTGCCTTGGATAAACATAATAATGCCATCAATCGTGTATTGTTTAAGTACTTTGTTTCAGAAAAAAATATAAGCGATGAACTTACGAAACGCCATAGGTGACTTACTTTTTTTTTAAATAGTTACATTATGCACTTCGGGAGATGACGTCAAATCAGTGACGTCACTCGAATACCACAGACAACAAACTGTGGGCGCTGCTGGCTGCGTGCAGTGCACGTAAACCTGTCTTATATAGTCGCTGGCGCGTGTCCGCCGGCGAGTATACGCCATGCCCGCCAACGGAGTGTTGCCTGCGCTCGCGCTCGCCGCGCTCGTCGCGTGCGCACTCGCGAGGCCAGACCTTACCTATCCAACTAAATCTAGTGAGTAAACATTTACTTACACTTATGTGACCTAACAAACCTGACCCGACGCCAGCGCGAAATACGTGAATCGAGCGAACCGGTAATTTGATCAATAATAACTTGCAAAAAACAGGACAACAGTGTTTATACTTGATAATTTTATGTATTTTTGCAATTCTGAGCTACCTACAGTTATTTGTGCAATAATAACAAGTATTTATGTTAAGTATGTTTTTAAAATCAAAGAATATAGGTATTAAATCATAAAATGTATTCAAATTTCGCGGAAAATTATACCAATATTATGATTATGATTGCACATAAATTACCTTTAATTATTACAGATAAAAAAAACTCGACACAGGCGCATATAAAATCTTAAATCTTTTCCTATTGGTTTGTTCGATGATGATGAATAATATCTTAAATATTTTTTCCTACAACAACACAATTAAAATGTAAACTTGTTTCGAATAATGATTACAACCATTATCTTTGAGATAAAACTCCTAAATCGCTGATTTAAATAAACCCATAGTATTAATTTACCTTTTATTGACAGCCTTTATCACAACGTCGATATACACAAATTATGCACACTAATTATTATTATAATTCATTGGCATTGCTAGTCAAATGACTTCGCCACTCCACAAAACTTTACGTGGTTTAACGTTTAAGAATTTGCTCCGATAAGCATTAAGGAATTAATATTTTTCCAATGTCTTAGGTATAACATTATGCGATGTTAATGATTGTGCTATTAGCAATCAATTAAATACCTCCGGATGCATTGTAATCATACTAGGTACCAATATCTGAGAAAGAATATACCTATATTTGAGTTTATTTTTTTATACAATAATAAATATATTTTTTTTGTTGTAATTTAAGGCTCCTATAGTCTTCAAGTGGCGCCCTCATCTAAATTAAATTTATTGCTCGCTAAATACATAATGTATCGAAAATTCACATGTGCAGATTGGAGGTAAGATTCTATAGTTTATTTACAAACAATAACCTCAGTAAAATATAGTTTGTTGTAGTAGTGTAGGCAAAACTGCCTAAAGTGGCCACTTTTTCCTCTATTGCCTACTACGGTCTACGACAACACTTTTACGCTACATTGAAGGCTATAGGGCCCTTAACACTAACACCCAACCAGGGAAGCGATCGACCACAGACATATAATTGATATCTGTCTGTGCGATCGACGTACATACCTACAGCCGCCTACAGGTACCGAGACAATTGGGTTTTGTATAAGTAATCCAAAAAGGAGTGAATATTTAGCCAGAACTCTTTAGGATATTAACTAATTTCTTTGGCACGCACTAGAAACTTAACCTCAACTACATAATAGGTTAACGTCGAGTCTCTGACATATTTTTTAAATACACTGTTTATCTACCTAAATGAGCTAAATTTAGACAGTGATAGTGATACAGTGTACTTCTTAACCAATAGTGATTTAAATTCTAATTTTCATATATGATCGACCTTTACACCCTGATTTATACTTTATTTCAGGCCACAGACCTGATAGAAAAGAATTTCAACCTGAAATAAAGAATCCTCCAACAGCAGAGTGCAATGTTTTGGTAGCTTCGACGCCCGTTCCGACAGCCCTCAGCAAGGTCCCTGAAGCTGTTATCGTCGAACAGGCTCTAAAAGAGGTTAAAGGTCTCGCTGACCAGGGAAAAGTCGAGAAACTCGATCTAAGTTCTAACAATTTAGTATTTAACGATCCCAACTACACGCGGTACGTCCATGTCGTCTCTGTGGATGAAAGAGATGCCAAGCAAGAAGTCCCATTGCATCGTGATGTGTCAAAGCCCGTCAACCAGAGGTACCCTCACGCGGTGCTGTTCGGAGGCACCTGCGGCGGCTCCATCATCAGCCCCAAGTGGATCCTCACTGCGGGACACTGGTGAGTGATATGAAGTTTGATTTCCATATCAGTTTGCTTATCTTAGGTCAAAACCAATTCCAAGTATTACGTATTTATTTTACAATCGCGGATTTAAAACGAGTAAGTATTTTAAAGTGTATCTACTATCAGAGCTTTGTTTTGAATTTGAATATCTTTCGTGCTACACAAAAAAACTGAGTAAACTGGTTTTTGTTTCTTCTTCTTCCACGTAACAAAAGCAATGTTATTTTTCAAAAATTTTATCCGCCTTTTGATAATTTCATCGCTACTTTGTTGTGATTAAAAATTTAATTAGTTGTGAACTAATACTGTTGCGAAAACTATTTTCATTTAATTTTTAAAAGAGAAATAGGTAAATGAATCATCTTTGTTTGTTCTGACAAACAAAGAAGCACTCTCTGGAGTGCGTCAGTATACCAAGTAATAATATTTTAAAATAACATATTATGTTATAAATAATGTGAGAAACGTGCCTTGATCTGGGTTTTCCTTGTTCTTTTATCCAGATACAAAACTAAACTATAAGTTAAAGTACATAAATGTATACTATAGCTAATACCCAGAAACCCCACAGAATATAATAATACCTCTAAATAGTTTATTTGGGGAATACTTAATTATTCAAAATGATACCTACGGCGATACGCGCATTTATGTATTATTTAAACGCAACCAACAATTGCTACACCAATGTCAAGGACACTGCGAATTTAATTCCTAGGTAGATGTACAATGATAGTTCTGATCTACCTATATAGCCTTGATTATTATATTGCAAAAAACCCTCCTTAGAAATAAGTATGTAAATAAAGGACTCTTACTTTGGTACTACTATTATCTATTCTGTGACTTTGGGCCAATGTCACAGGTGCTGGGTATGTTTCAAGTTTTTTGTAATGTCAGCATTCGGCATGCCTTGCTGCCCTGTTCCTGTTTACTAATCTCGTAAAGGCTGAGGTCCGACCGAGATATTTTTGGAGTATTAAATCTGGTAATGGTTCAGGTATGAAGTATTTGAGCCTTACTTAAAATCAGGTGTGGCATTTCTGCATCTTACAGAGTTCTAATAAACATAAAGTGTTAAATTGTATCATGCAGCGTCCTCTAAAGTCATTACCTAATTCATGTCAAAAAAAGCTTTAAAAAAATCCACGCCGCCGGCGCCGCGCCGCCGCCGACTTAAAATTGCCAGTTCGCCGCCGCCGCATTTTTTTAACGCGGCGCCCATGTCTACTTCCTTATGGGTGGATAAGGAGGATGGGCCATAACCCACCACGCGGGCCTAGTGCGGATTGATGGGTGTTAACGACTGCAAATGCAGCCGCTACCAACGGCTTAACGTGCCTTCCGAAGCACGGAGGAGCTCGAGATAATAGGTGTTTGGTCACCCATCCCATGACCGACCCTTGCGAAAGTTGCTTAACCTCCGTAAAGGCGCCGTACCACTGCGCCACCGAGCTCCTCACGCCACCGAGCTCCTCTATGTCTTACCTGATATTTCTTACAAAATGTCTGTATAGTGTATCAGCATAGTATCAGTGACGTAGGTACCTACAACAAATAAAAAAAACATTGGTTTTTCCACCGTTCAAGGAACATTTTAATCTGTTGAGGCGCAGAAGCGATAACCCTAACTTTTTTGTTCGTTTGCAAGGTCGTAGTAATCTGAAACACATATAATGACTTAGTTTAAACTCGCACTCAAATATTTATTGTCACGGTTTACATGGTAACATTACCAGAGTTGTATTAACTGCTATTTTCTGCTATTGCTATCATATCTGTGACCTCTCTCGTATGTTACCGAAGACGAGTGAGGGTCCAGAATAAAAGTATCCATCCAAGCGTGCCTACACATTTAACTAGATAAAAAAAAATCTGTTTTGCAACTTACCGTATCCTTACTAATATTATACACTTATAACAAGGAGCTCCAAGATATTGATATTTTTAACGTGTCTCTTAATAAAGTAAAAGAAAAATTATCTTAAAGTTAGGTACTTAAAATCAGAGACATCAAGAGAATTACATAGTTTTTTTTTCTTGTTATGAAGGTTATTTTGTTGTGTATCTTTGGTTTTTTCTTTTTAACCGACTTCAAAAAATTTTTTACACTTTTTTGTTATTATTAGTAAGTAAACTGATTGTACTATAAAAAAAAACTTAGTGTAAGTGTGCTAAAAAAAAGTTTGTCCACGTTTAGACACAATGTTTTGTAACAAATAGCTTTTGGGTACTGTAGTAAAAAAAAAATATAAATGCGAAATTTCGTTTATTTGTTACGCCTTCACGTCTTAACTACTGAACCGATCATCATGAAATTTTGCATATACCTACATGTTGTCAGGGATACAGAAAAGTACATAGGGTACGTTTCATCTAGAAAAAAGTAGCGTTCCCGAGGGATAGCAAAAAACTTTCCACGCAGACGAAGTCGCGGGCGCTCGCTAGTTATTCATAAAAAAGTGCTTTATTAAATAATTTAAGTTACAACTTAAGTATTTTGTCTTCTTCGGTAAAACTACGAAACAAAATGGTTCATAAACAAAGAGAAGTTATGCCTGAAAATCTCGTGCGATGGTAAGAAAAACAATTAATATTTTTCAGAATTATAAAAATACTGCTAGCCGTTCTCTGTAAAAAAAAATATGAGACCACACCTGGGTCCTGGATTATGTTCTTTCAGATATAAAAAATATTAAAATCGGTTAACAACTACCGAAGTTATAGTAAAACCTTGAGAGCCTCTTCCTTTTCGGTCGGTTCGGAAGTCGGTTAAATCATAAATAATAAATAAATGATTAATCCTAAGGCAGAATCAATATATCGCATTAATTAACATTTTTCTAGACATTATTTTATTGTAAATTGATTAATTGATAATAATTGTTGACAATATGAATTTTAATAATAAAATTGATTGAATTTGTAATTATTTTTTTGACATTATACTATTACCTAAATTCATTCTCCATTTATACTAACATTCCATTATTGTTTTACTAACAACTCTGGATCTATGATATCTGAGAATAAATGTTTTTTTTTTATTAAAAAAAACAAAACACTGTTTAGTGAATAACACGGTTAGTGATTGATGAACGGTTAGGTATACCAAACCTCGTAGGTTTATAAGCGTAAAGCCATTGTTAGAATAAATCGTAATGTTATTTGGATAATTAAATAATAGTACATTATGAGACAAGTTAGCTTAGGTTGCACATTGCACACAAGGCTGTGGGTTGCAGCCCGAGCCGCAGGCGAGGGCGTAACTCAGCCGAGTGTGCATTAAGCAAAAGCTCACCAGTTTCATACAACGTTTTTCAACACATTTGCGAGGAAAAAACAAAGTAATTTACCACACAGCAACAAATACGACAAATACAAAATATGATAATTATTATGGGAAAAGACGCACAGGTTTTTTTTTTTTTTCACACGCCCAATGCAAGAATATTTTGCGAACAAAGGGGTGTGAGCGAGCATACATCCTACTTGAAAATTATAATTTAAAGTGATAAAATGCAAATGTTTTAATATTTTATAACAAAATATTGTCAATTATGAATAATTTGATAAAAATAAATATTTGTTTGACTTAATTAAGGAGTTACATATTTATTTATTCCAAAAATTTATATAGTTTTTCAGCAGCATAAAACCTCTTTGTTGTTACTAAAAAAATAACTGTATTAAGGTACCCGGTTAAATTGGGATTTTATTTTCAACACACATGCTCGTAAAGTGAGCAAGTGTGTTGAAAATAAGTAAGTGAATAATTTGATAAAAATAAATATTTGTTTGATTTAATTAAGCACTTTCATATTTATTTATTCCAAAAATTTATATAAATTTTCACCAGCATAAAACCTCTTTGTTGTTCCTAAAAAAAAACTGTATTACCCGGTTAAATTGGGATTTTACTTTTAACACATTTGCTCGTAAAGTGAGCCCTAATACATCGCTTTTAGGGCCATAAACCGAGCTATAACAAACGTGTGCAATAATATATAAAACATTAGTTGGTTATAGAATTATCCCTACAAAGTTAAATTAGTACCTTACTGCAAGTTTCATGCGAGTAAACAAAGCATTCCCAATTTAACCGGGTTTTACAGTTATGTTTTTAGTAACAACAAAGAGGTTTTAGCCCCTGTAAATTCATATACATTTTTGAAATAAATAAATGTGTAAGTCCTTAATTTAGTCAAACAAATATTTATTATTATCAAATTATTCATAATTCACAATATAGGTACCTATTGTTATAAAATATAAAATTATATGCATTTTATCACTTAAACTTATAATTTTGAAGTAGGCTGTATGCTCACTCACCCTGTTGTTCGCAAAAAATTCATGCATTGTGAAAAAAAAAGAAAAACCTACGAGCCTTTTCCCATCATAATTATTATATTTTGTTTTTGTCGTATTTGTTGCTGTGTGGTAAATTACTTTGTTTTTTCCTCGCAAATGTGTTGAAAAACGTATGAAACTCGTGAGCTCTTGCTTATTGCACACTCGGCTGAGTTACGCCCTCGCCTGCGGCTCGGGCTGTAACCCACAGCCTTGTGTTGTGTGCAATGCAATGAGCAACCTAAACTAACTTGTCTCATAATGTACTAAAATATTACTTAGTAAACTATCATAATACAAAACACAACATTTTAAAGCAGAATTCGTTTCAGTCTTTTTATTTAATGTGGTGTGTCTATTATTTTATCACAAATAGACCGGAAAATCCAATCAATTTATAAACTTGCTATGAAACAAAATAGTTAAGAATACTTTCAAAGGTTAAAGAAATTAATAAAATATTTATGTAAATTAATATATTCATTCTACAAAATGGTTAATTTTGTACTAAATCTATGCCTTTTAATTAAATTTTGTACCAATATCAATAGAATTCATAACATGTAGGTAGGTAGGTACTAAAGTATACGTGTTTGTCAATAATTTACCGAGGTAATTAAATTATAAATAAAATTTCAAGGAAAGCAATATTATTTTCATGTAAGTAAGTTGGTAGGTACCTAAGTAAAGTAAGTACCAACCTAACTTACCTATGCAGGTACTTACTTGTACTATTATTATTGTATTCTATATGCCTAAGTAGGAATAATGAATAATGTTCTCCAGTGTGTCGCTTTACAATCACCTGAGTGATAACCCTTTATGAGATAACCTACGGGTAGGGTTACCACCCGTCCGGGTTTCCCAGGATAGATTCCGGGTAAAACCCGAACACTAATTGTGTTAGGAGAAAGGGTGTTAGGTTTTAATTTTATTGAATTTTTTAAGTGTGTCTGGGTAAAATTCTTTATTTACTTAAATGTCCGGGGTTTTTATCGGATACATTTAGGAGAGTGCAGTGGAATTGCTCTCTTCTTCCATCGGACAACAACCAGACGTACGATTCTCACACAAAGTGAGAGTGGTCCTTGCCAAAGCCTGTGATTCCCGATCTTCAAGTCGCGAGTGAATAGGTATCGTTTTGGTTATTTAAAATATACACAGAAATGTTGGTGTAGCAATATTGGCACTGAGAGCAGTAGATTCTACTATGGCAGTAGTGAGTGTACTTGGAACTAATTAGTTCCAAGTACACTCACTCCTCCTAAGAGCAGAATCTATTACTCTCAGCGCCAATATGGCGATTTTGAAATCGGCTGCTTTCAAATTGCTGTCATTTCATGACAATAGCCTGTCCAGCGTAGGTACTTGTATAATGGACGTCAGTGGCTATAACTAACAAATTCCCAGTACCTACCTACCTACTTAACATTATTTTGACAATCGACTAGTAAGCAACATTTAGTGAATGGTCAAATTGCTATTGTCTACTTTTCAGCAAATTGACAATACTGTGATCTGTATCTATTTAGATTCGATTCTGCATTATTACCGATACGGTTCGGAGAATTATCAATTTATTTAAAGTCATACAATGATTGATGTTGGTGCTCGACAAACCCTGATTCATCAATTCACTTAGTTCGCTGAAATCAAGGTAGTCATTTTGCTAGAAGAAATCAGAAATAATAGATACTTACCTAGTTAATTTTTTTTTAAACCTCCTGTTCATGTTCATGTAACAGTAATACATTATAAGAGTAGATTTTGGTGTACATTTATATTAAGTACTTACCTACTTAATCAATTGCGAGTTATTGATTATGTACCACAACATGTAACTATAAAAAAATATAAAAAACATTGATTACTAGACCTAACAATATTTGTAATGGCAGAAAAGAATTAACAACGTCCCTCAGTAATTTGGCTGTTTACGATTACTTACAACACGTCAATCAAAACCACAAAGTAAGTAAGTATAACCCGGTCAAGTTAACTCGGGACCTGAAGCGCGATTGACCCCTCTCGTTTTCTCCTTGCCTCACGCCACTGTCGTCATGCCAATAGCTTAAGTACATTCGTTAGCGATAATTTATCGATAATCTATCGAAAACTTTCGAAAAATTGACAACGGGGGCGTGAAGAAAGGAAAAAACGAGGGGGGTCTATCGCGCTTCAGGTCCCGAGTGTGGCGGCGCATATTTTGTGTCAATTCAATACCCATGCATGAGTTACTCATGGCTGTGAACCTGTGCCTGTATTATGTATGACTATGAAATTTGCACAGTTACGTTTACTAAACTTACAACATTATTTTTTGTATATACGAAAGCCGAAACACGGGTCACATATTATTTTTTTCAGAAGCAGTATAAAAAAAATTTGTTCAGTAAAATTACGGGAGCTTGTATGACGAAATTGAAATAATTTGCAATTGCGGTCTTTCTTCTTATGGCTAGCTAGTGATGTACAAAACTCGAGTCGTCGAGTTCTACTTTTGAAGACTCGACTCGGATTGGCAGGACTCGGTGAGCTCAGTAGGCTCGTAAGCCCGAGCCTAGCCGAAAAACGAGCTCTCTGAGCCACGCCTCGAGGCTTCAAAAGAGTTTCAAGCCTTCAAAAGAGCTCGAACCTATTAAAAGAGCTCGAGCCTTCAAAAAAGCTCGAGTCTTAAAATTAACGCGAGCCTCATAAAAAGCTTAGAGTTCATGTTTATGACTTTAATATCTCCGTAAATAATAATATTTACAATATTATTAATTACGGAGATATTAAAGCCAAACCTATCGAGCTCACAGAGCCCTGAAAATCTGACTCTAGTCTTCAAAATTAGAACTCAAAAAGATGAATGTCTTATGTTATAAATAGCACCGTAGATGCTTAATCTATAGTGTTTTAGCTCTACTTATTCTCATTCATCAGCAGCCTATCACAACTAGTGCGCCGAAAAAGACTCGAGTCGTGAAAAAGCCTCGAGATCGACTGAGCTCTCCAAAAAGGCTCGAGCCGTGAAAATGGCTCGAAGTCGGTCGAGCTCTGAAAAAGGCTCGAGCGCTGAAAAAGACTCCCGAGTCGTCGAGCTTCGTACAAACGAGGCGAGCCCTGTAAAACGACTCCGAGCTCTGGACAAAAGGACTCGGAGGACTCGAGTCTTGTACATCACTATGGCTAGCTGTCATTTTGTAAATGAATCCAACAAATTTTCATTAATTATTTTTTTTACTTCACTGATCAAAATATTAATTTATTTGGTTGCTTTAGCAAAATTGCTAACTATATACTTTCTTTACTTTTTGCTTGATATGCAACTATAATTTAATTGTGAATGTAAATCCAACAAAAAATATAACAAAAACGCTGTATTTTTTGTATTCGTAAATATAGTGTTTTATAATCACTTCAAAGTGAGATATGCAAAAACACAGCTTATTAGCATTTAATGTTTTGCGAATCCGTAATTTTACTGAACTAAATGATACCTTAAAAACTCACGAAGTTACAAGTTTTTTGTGTTGTCCTGTTAGTGTGTGCATTTATTATGGTTTTGTAAATATTATTTAATCAAAATATAACCAACATGATATAAAAAATACCGGCCAAGTGCGAGTCGGACTCGCGCACGAAGGGTTCCAAAAAACGGCAAAAAAAATGACGTTTGTTGTATGGGAGCCCCCCTTAAGTATTTATTTTATTCGCTTTTTAGGGTTCCGTAGCCTAAATGGCAAAAAACGGAACCCTTATAGATTCGTCATGTCTGTCTGTCTGTCTGTCCGTCCGTATATCACAGCCACTTTATTCCGAAAGTATTAAGATTACACAGTTGAAACTTGGTAGGTAGACGTATTCTGTTGACCGCTTAACGAATTTAATACAAAAATTAAAAAAATAAAAGATTAAAGGGGGGCTGTCCATACATGGAACTGAAACTGAAAAAATTTTTTTTCTTCAAACCAATACGTGCGGGGTGTCTATAGATTAGATAGGTCTTTAAAAATGGCATTGAGGTTCTTAAGACGATCTTTTTTCAAATTCAACCGTTTGAAAGATAAACACTGCCAAAGTGGTAAAATGTGTCCCCCCCCCCCCCCCCTCCAAATTTTGAACTAAGAGAGTGAAAAATCTAAAAAAAAATATACGCTGTAGATCTTAATAAATACTTTCAACGAAAATTGGTTTGAACGAGATATAATAATTGGTTTTTGAGATATAGCACATTATCTAAAACCGCAAATATTACTTTGTCATTAATACCAACACTGTGAAAAACAAAGTTATTTTTGCAGACGAAAATTAATAGTGGTATTAAATATCGTATGGTATAAGGTAACTACGGAACCACGCACTTGGCCGGTTTTTATTATTTTTTGTTATAGCGGCAACAGAAATACATCATCTGTAAAAATTTCAACTGTCTTCCTGTTGTCTTTATTAATTTTAAAGCAAAAAACGACAAAAAAATCATGTTTGTTGTATGGGAGCTCCCCTCAAATATTTATTTTATTTTATTTTTAGTATTTGTTGTTAAAGCGGCAACAGAAATACATCATCTGTGAAAATTTCAACTGTCTAGCTATCACGGTTCATGAGATACAGCCTGGTGACAGACAGACAGACAGACAGACGGACAGCGGAGGCTGTAATAGGGTCCCGTTTTTACCCTTTGGGTACGGAACCTTAAAAATATTGCAATCGATTCTATTACTGATTCTGAACAAACAGTTTTCAGAGGGCCTAGCCAAAGTAACATTCGTAAATCTTCGTTATCGCTTCGCTTTCGAAACATGTATGGGATTGACACAAGGTTTCGTTAACAATCGAATTTTAAAACGTCAAATCCATACATGTTTCGAAGCGAAGCGATAGCGAAAATTTGCAAATGTTACTTTGGCTAGGGAGGCAGGTTTCGTACCTATACTAAAAATAATCTTGTAAACTCGATAGCAACCTGCAGTAAGCAATTTTGTATGCAATTTGACTCAACGCCTTTGGCGGTAACTACCCCAAGTAACATTTTAGGTTCTAGAATGGTTTTGAAAAGGTTCTAGAACCTTTGTATGAAATTCTGCTCGTAAGTCCTAAAAGGCGCAATAACGTTATAATAACCTAGCATTAACCTCCTGTGCCTGTGTGCAAAAAGGGCCCTAGTTTCAGAACCTTTCTGAGAGTTGCAGCAGAACCTATAGCTCAAATCCAGAACCATTCTAAGTGTTTGCACAGAACCCAAAACCCTTCACAACCTTAATTTACCGTTAATATAACCATGCAGGGCAGCTTTAAGGTTCTAAATAAGTCTTTTATGTAACTCTGGGACAACTTAAAACCTTTTTGATGGACTTGAATAAATGCAGTTTTAAAATGTTTCTGTATAAGATTTGTCTACACAGAAACTGTTTATAATGGCCATATAATGGCGACATTGGCTGTCATTATACCAAATTTCAAAATGGGTGGATAAGTAAGTGTTGTATTTATAAAAAATAATAAGTAGCTTGCTAAAGTCCAGAAAAATGATAAAAATAATGCGACTGGCACTTTATTGTGACAATTTAGGATAATCCTTACATATAATAAAAGAGTAAAAAAAGTGTGTCTGTACATTATATATATTTCAAAAAAAAATATCTGGTGCGATGGAGACATAGTAATAGAGTAAGAATTTGAAAAAAAAGTGTGTCTGTTTGTCTGTTTGTTTGTCCGGAAACACTAAACGGATTCGAATGAAACTTTTTTTAATAGATGTTAAGCCTGGGCGTAACTTAGGGTATAATTGATTTTGGAAAATGGAACACCTGGTGCAGAACTACAATGGTCCAACTTAACTATAAGGAATATAAAAATGACACCTTAGCAAAAGTTGTTCAGCCTGATGAGCATTGTTTGTTGAGGTATAAATATCGAAGATCTGGAACACCCGATGCAGAACCATAACACTGCTACAAGTATTGTCTTATGTTACTACATTAGTTCATTTTTAAATTTGAGATTTTTGCATTTACAGTGCTATTTTTAAACAATACTAAATAATATACTAGAAAAAATACGACTCGGTAGCTCAGCGGTCAGAGCATTGGACCGGATATCCAAAGGTCGCGGGTTCGATTCCCGTCTGAGTATTGATCTGGTGCGAGTCGTATTTTTTCTAGTATATTATTTAGTGTTACATTGGTTCATTCATATGCATACGCCGAAGTCATAAAGTCCACGCGTACGAAGTCGCTGGCATCAGCTAGTGTAAAATAAAATTGAATATCTGTACAAATCAAAGAGATCACGTGATCAATTTAGTAGGTATGGGATGACCAAAATTTTGTGGCGAAATTCGACACCATGTTTCTCAGAGAAAGTTGTTTAGTTTCATGGACTGGACACATCCTTGAAATATGGATGGTAAATTCAGAATGATCCGATATCCTTACTAATATTATAAATGCAAAAGTCCGTTTGTTTATTTGTTTGTTTGTTACGCCTTCACGTCTTAACCACTCTACCGATCATCATGAAATTTTGCATACACGTTGCCAGGGGTACAGAAAAGAATATAGGGTATTTTTTATCCCGAAAAAATGTTTCGTTCCCGAGGGATAGCAAAAAAACTTTCCACGCAGACGAAGTCGCGGGCAGCCGCTAGTAGTGCTATATACGAGGAGGGCCTTTCGTAAGATGAAATTTTCAAAGATATTTTAATAAATAAAAATTATAAAATAAGATCATTGGTGGGAAACTGCATTAAAAATAAAACGTTGTAATTATAAACAATTAGTTTTAGGACTTAAAAATCATTTTCAAGTACCTACTTAATATGACCAGATGGCACAGCATTTACCTTTTTAAGTCCTTAATAGAACCTAAAGGCATTTTTTACAACCTAGGCCCCAATGATATGTTACTTGTGACATTAAACTAAAAGTTTTCATACAAGTTAACTATAATCTCGTTATTTTAGTATTCCTATCCTAAAAGTTAAGGGTGGGTACCCACTTAAGTTCGCGAAACTCCGCGCTCGCTCCGCGAACCTGCACCAAAAGAACCTTGTGCTGCAATGCAACAGTGCGCCAATAGTGTATACGTGTGCGAACATGTAGGTATGCGAACCTGGTTCGCACACGTATACAATACACTATAGCCAAAGTGAAAATAAAATGTTTGCTAAGGTACACTGTTCCAGGTTCGCGGAGCGTGGAGGTTCGCGAACCTAAGTCAGTAACCATTAGGAAGATTGGAAGAGTGACTTACCGAGTTTGTGGTGGTCTGTAGGTGGTTGTGTGAGTATGTGGTGTTGATTCCAGCACGCTATTCACCGGCGGGCGGTACGTGCTGGCCGGCACCAACAACTCGGACGACGGCAGCGGCGTCACCAGGCGCGTCAAGAAGCTCTACGTCCACCCGCTCTTCACGGTCGGACCCTACTGGCTCAATGCTGACAAGTACGATATTAAGCAGGTACCTACAGCAAAATAAACTATTTCTTCAATATTTTTTTTGTTCAATTGGTGAAATCTATGCTACAACGATATTGTGAATTATCATCAGCGAGAAGTGTTAAGCATTTTGGGAGGGGGTCATGTCCCCTGTGACCCCCCTCCCCCCCTCGGACCGCGCCTGAGGGGAAGGGAGGGGGTCGACGAAATATGACAAATTGACAATGTGTGACAAAGGGGTGGGAGGAGTTCTTAATTTCGTGACGTCACATTTCAAAATCATTTAAATTGAAATAAAACAAATTACTGAACTGCTTTTTAATTCAATAATTATTTCTAGATGCAAAATTGTAAAAATATGTGACGTCACACTAGGGAGGGGGGAGTCACAAATGTGACCAGCTGTGACAAAGACGGGTTAGGGGGTCAAAAACCATGAAATTCGTGTGACGTAATTTATGGATGGCCCCTAAATAAGAGACAACCTTTTATAAAGTGTCCAATTATTTGTCGTTAGAATACGAATATTTGAGCAACTAAAATGCACGTAGCTCACACCTTTTTTTCTCTTAACCTTGTTAACAATGTCAATGTGAAACACTTTCAGGTGGCAGCTCGCTGGGACTTCCTGCTGGCAGAACTGGAAGAGCCACTACCGCTGGACGGCAGAACCATGGCCGCCATACCCCTCAACGAAGATATCAACGTCGCACCCGAAACATACGTCGGTTACGCAGGCTACGGGACGGAACATCACGGGGTAAGCTTATTTTGAACTGGTGGTGAGGTGCCTAGTGTTGTAAAAAAACGTGAAAAAAAAACATGAAAAAACGTGTTTTTTTTCTAGAGCATTTTTTTTTATAATAAATCAAAATTATTAAGAAAGTTTCCGTTAAACATTAATACTTATTGGGTTTATATTAAAGTTTTCTGTTCATTTTTGAACCTACATTACTTTTTGGTAGAAAAGTACCAAGTTTTTAACAGTTGGCTCGGTTTATGTTTTTTCTAAGTAGGTGTGAACTTAGAACGAAGAACAGTGTCTCCAGATTGGGGGGTCTTCCCCATTGTGAGGAAAATTTTAACTATTGGGGAAAAAAAGAAAATCTGTTCTCTTTACAAAACGTAACATTTTGGGGAACAAAAAATCGCATGGGGGACTTAAATTTATCTTCATTCAAATGTATCATTTCGGGGAAAAATAAAATGAGATATCGGAAAAAATTGAAATTCATATCTGAATAAAAACCTACTATAATTATTGATTTGATTAAATAAAACATTTATTTTCTAAAGATTGTATTTTTGAAAAAAAAACAAATTTAGAAAAAACAGGGGTGCTGTTTTTTTTCAACATTGTGAAAAAAACAAAGTTTTATATTTCATGTCACAATTATTACATAACTGGAGGTGTCTGTCAACACACTTCAAGCCTCATGTGTTAATTAAACTTTGTTAATTTCTCCGAATCCATCACGTACCTACTTATTAATAGAATAGATTATTTTTCACCTACATCAATATGACATAGTGTAACCAATCGCCCTCATCCCTCATCTAAAGTCAGCAAAAAAAATTGCCTACTAGTGGTTAATTCATCCAAGCTACTACTGCTACAACTAGGGTTGCCAACCCTACTATATTATATAGTATCCTACTATATTGAAGGCTCGCCTACTATATTTTTTGAAAAATTTATAGTAGGCAAAACTACTATATTTTTTCAAGTGGAAAAATTAAACAAAGGCAACAATAAATATTACTTATTTTATACTATATATAGCTCGATTATCCACCCATAAGGAAGGCCTGAGCCCCAGCAGTGAGGACATAAAAAATGGCTGATGGACATAGCTCGATTACCACTCACTCATTCACTCACTGATTGACATGATTGTTCTCCCAGAAGGAGGTGGAAAAGGGTATCTCTTATATAAAAGTGAAGGGGTGACTGACAGACTATTGCCCAGCCCAAACCACTGAACCTAGAGACTTGAAATTTTGTACATAGATATTTTATACAGTGTTAACACCCACTAAGAAGGGAATTTTGGAAATTCCACCCCTAAAGGGTTGAAATGGGGGTACAAAGTTTGTATGGAAAAAAATATTAAATAGACTTTTCGACTTGAAACTTCGTAGGAGTAGGTACTTCTAAAAACAAGCAAATACGTGTTTCGTGGTATTCCGAAACTAAACCATTTAAGGGGTAAATGGGATAAAAAAGCCCAACATCGATATGTGTGTCGTTATCGAGGTTTTATGGGATGTTGATTGCGAAAATGACATTTATTTTTAAGCGGTAGACATTATTTAACTCCTAAAGGGGTCAAATGGGGTTCAAACTTTGTATGGAAAAAATATAAATGGATGTTTGTTTTACTCAATCGCGTAAAACCGGCTGAACGGGTTCCATATCGATTTTCCGAATGTCCACGCGGACGAAGTCGCGGGCACAAGCTAGTATGCTCATAATAATGTAATTTCATAATATATTTTTTGTGATTAAACACTTATTTAAGTATGAAAAATGCAACTTCTTTAAAATCCTCCATACAAAACGGCAACCTACTATATTTTTTTGAACTTTTTCGACATCTACTATACAGGGTAATTTTGCGACCCCTTTACAAAATCAAATAATACTTCAAGGAAGTAATAAAAAAAAGATTAGGTGAGATAATTATAAATTATTTCTTTTTAAATTTACAGTTTTCAACCACTTTTTATATCCTAAAAATGTAGGCGCGCACGCTCACCGTCACGAACGGGACGCGAGCGGGGGAAGACGAGTGGCGGGAGGGGTGCTCGCACGGGTCGACCGTGCGACGCGCAAACGGTGACAACAATTTCAATTTGTGTAGGGAAAAGTTTGGGGTAAAAATGTAAAAAAAAAAATTTGTTTTACTTCATAAATTGATTGTACTGCTGTTATAGAATGACCTGACAAAGTTTGAAAAGGGGTCCAAAAATGACCCTGTATTTTTACACTAAAAATCTTGAAACTACTATATTTGATCCAAAAAAAGTTGGCAACCCTAGCTACAACGGTGTTCGTTCTGAGACTGCAACGAATTAATTTTTCTGAGTTTATTAAGTATTTGTAAATTTTAAACTAGAACCTTATAGTACAGTAGCCCGTAGTACATTTAAATTAAGTACCAAAAAGGTTACCGTTCGCCGCTGTGATATAGTTATTTATTAGGAAATTATAGATACTTTAACCCAAGTTTTACAGTTCGCAACCCGCCGTAACCTATATTTGTATATCTCCAAAACTTATTTTTTTTTTATTTTTAGAGGTTTAAGTACCACATGGTTTAGCTGTTGTCGTGTTCTACAGCTTTGTTTGATTGCCACTGATAATAGTATATTGAGATCATACTTGAGAGTAACATCTCAAGTTCATACTTGAGCTATCTTGAGATCATTCTCAAGATAGCTCTTATAGATAGGGTATGATGAGGCTGACATACCTAAACTAGGTAAAAGCCTCCAAATTAAAATAGATAAAAAAAAAGATAGCTCTCAATGTTAAGAGCGGTTTATAAAAACAGGCTTACCTAAGACAAAACTCTTGAAACTCGCAAATTGTTTATAGAAAATAATGGCGTCTCGACGGATAAAACAAAATGCCCGTAGTTAGGGTAGTACCTACTACCAGTCAGTAGTAGTCAGTAGTAGGTACTAGGTACGCGGTAGGGACCTCGGCCAACAAAAGGAATAGAAAGCATGAATGGGGAGGAAAAGCGCAATTTTATCCCGATAGGTGGCGTCTGGTCTTTGGTACCCGGCCGCCTCAAAGAAAGTGTCAGAACATATGGGAATCTCTTGGAGTATTGCACTTTTTAATTTTATACTGAGAAAATGCCGCATTGTTATGCATGTAACTTGTAAAATATTGGAGTTCATCGATTTCCCAGTAACAAAAAAAATAGTGGGCAAAAAAATATAAAAAAAAAATGCTTTTCCCTCGATTTTCTCCTTTGCTGAGCCTGAGAAACATTATAAATCGAAAGGAATGTTTCATGAATTTGATGAAGCTTCGCCAAAATAAAACAACATTTGAATTATAACAGCTTTGTTTTTTAATATTTCAACCTCAGCAGTTTCTAACATATTTATAACTTGGATGAATTTGATAGGTATATCAAATATGGAATAAGCCCAATATTGGGGCCAAACAGAGAATTAATAGAATTTTATATGCCAGAGTCCTTCAAGAAACTTAGAATAATAAAATAAATATGATAAAACGGTTCGTGTAATTTTGGATGGTACAGAAATTCCAGTACAGAAACCTGAAATTACTATTGCACAGAAGTCATCATCAGGCAACTATAAACACGGAAATTCACACTCAGTTGCTTTGTTAAAATTTAAATCATATGCTTCTAATCTGAAATAAAAAGATTACTTGTAAATCTTACACGAAATTTAAAGAAATGTAATGCTTGTTAGCAATTTTTTGTAAGTTGCTATAAACTATCTTGCCTGTTGTTTTGGCTTCTCTTTTCCGTAATTCTTCTTTTATATGAGCTAAAGTTAGCATAGAATACATTGTTTGTCCGCAAAACCGAAATACAATCTAAGAAAGTAAAATCACGTAATACACAGTCAAGACAATATAAGCTCAAACTGACAATTGTTCCAAAGACTGAAGCGCCATCTGTAATTAACTTTGCCTTCGCCTCCCCATTGAGGTCTTTGACGGTGGTGATCTACCAATCTTTCTACCGCTCCTCTTATAGCCTAAGTAGGTACTTATACCTACTACTTAGGTAGTTAAAATGAGTACCTAACGGGGAAGCAGGAAATACGCAAATGCATTGATTAGTATTAACAGAACGATACAAGGAAACTGTTAGATGACCACATAGGTACGTATGAAATTAATGTATAAACAACAAAGCACAACGATATACTGGAGGCATCTGGCATACAAATAAATGTGATCACATTATTTTTCACTGTTACTGTGAACATAGTGATAACAAAATGGGGCTAATCTTAGCAAATAGCTACTATTTAGTAGTATTTATTTTGTGATCTTAGCTAAACCACTGCTAAACGAAAATCTTAAACGACAATCTTACGTCGCAAGACTATCCTATCGGAAGTGTCTTGCAACGTAAGTAGGGTTGCCAGATCGGAAGTCCAAAATATCTGGAGAAAATTGGAAAATGTCAGGATTTTTCGGTTGTTGTCGGGAGAAATAAATTGTAACTTAAATGCCTGCAGGTACATACACAGTAAGAAAACGGCAGTGCAGCGCGATTTTTAGTCAGTTTAATCCACTACTCTTATAAATTTTAATCATACCTGTCAATCCTAAAAAAACGAGAAAGCAACCTAATAAAAACGTGTTAGAAACGGCCGCGCAGCGCGATTTTTATTTAGTTTCATCCACTAATCTTGTACTCTTGCCTTTCTTTAATAAGAAAAATGGCCGCGCAGCGGGATTTTTAGTCAGTTTTATCCACTAATCTTGTAATCTGTGGTTTCATCCGCGAAAATTATTGCTTTCTAGAGAACTTTCGGAACAGCTGATTTTCCGGGAGATTTTTCGGGAGTCGGGAGATCACTTGAAATTCCGGGAGATTCCAGGCGAATCCCGACCATCTGGCAGCCCTAGACGTAAGATTGGGGTTTAAGATTTTCGTTTAGCTAAGATCACAGAATGAGTACTAGCTAAGATTTCAGAATGTGTTGTTTGCGTAAACTAGCCCCAGTTTATTTACTTACTTACACTATAAATACGAGCCTAATTAAGAGTTAAATTTACCTACATACTCCAAGCTCCCAAGTCATTGTTTGTCATCAGCTGTCTTCAGTGTTTCTTTCAGGTACTATTTCGGGGGGGCAGTGCCCCCTCGGAGCTAGTGCCCCCCCCCCCCCCCCCCGGAGAAAAATGTGTTGTGTGTAGGTAAATTGCCCCCCGGAGAATTTTGTCTGAAAGAAACACTGGATGTTTTCAAGAAAACGTTTATCAGCAGCAACATTAAGAAACACGGTGCTATTCTATTTCGTGGTCGAAAATGCAAATGTGCAAATCAACAACACAAGTCTTCGGGCATTAATGTTTTTATTTATTTTACAGGGCACCATGAGGTCGGACATGCACGGGATGGACCTGAAAACCAAGCCTGACGAAACCTGCCAGAAACTAACGCAGTACAACAAAGAAGACATGCTGTGCGCTCAAGGATACGCGCCCAACTACAACGCCGCCTGCAACGTGAGTGCCATGAATAAATTGTCTGTTCATGAAATTTGTCAATTTTACACATTCATACAATTAAATATCACCAGAAAGTGCTAGTATAGTAGCAAGCAGTGAGTTCGCTTTTTGTACCCTTTTCTAATGTACGCTGCTGTGGTGTGGTACGGTGATATCAGTCTATGGTAGGTACGGTGCACTAACTAAGGGACCACGCACACAGAAAAATGTCCGCAAAAACATGCCGGACTAAATTACCAGCTGCGCCCAACCAGCTGCGCCCAATGAAAGATGGCTGGCTGCGCCACAAAAAAAAGTTTGAAATCCGACTTTTTCACTATGTTATGATGAAGATAGATAGATATATATATTCTTCATTGTTCACCATAATAAAAAAAAACAAGGAAAAAATACAGATATAGAACAATTTGGCGACCTTATCGATAAAAAGCGATTTCTTCCAGGCAACCATTTGAAGCTTCACTATACAGGGTAATTCATAAATAAAACACCAAACAACCTCGCAGGAGTAGATCACTAACATCGGTTCTACGAATTTTCCAAAAACAGACAAAAACTGATAGTTTCGAGTTTTGTTAGAAAAATAAAAATTTTTTTTTTTTTGTTTCCGAAAAGTTGTAGAACAATAATCTACTCCTGCGAACTGCGAGATTGTTGGTGTTTCACAATTACTTAACTCTATATGTATACCTATAGGTATATGCTGCAAGGATGCAGCATATAGGAAGAATCCATCATTCTAACAAGGATGTTAGAATGATGGATTCTTCTTGTGGCAAGATGATCCGTAGGTACAATAGATTTTAGACAAAATAAAGCTCTTCAAATCGGTTATATTGTCCCCAGGGTGACAGCGGCAGTGGTTTGGTGGGCAATGGGAAGCTGATAGGAATCGCCTCGTGGGTGGAGAACGACGCCTTCGAGTGCAAGGCTGGCAACATTGTGGTGTTCTCCAAGGTGGCTGCCGTGCGGGACTGGATCCGACAGGTGGCCAAAGTATGAGTCACCTCAATCTAGTAGGACGTACAGTCGGCGTCAAATTGATATGAACGTCTAGAGAAGTCAAAATTTGATATACGCAGTTCAAATCATCATATTGTGGCACACAAGGTGTTCAAAATATATATTCCCCAATTCTACTCATTGTTTCATATTTATATGACAAGTCAGGGTGTTCAAAATTATCTTAGCAAACAAAGCTCTTATATCCTGTGCACAATTTATGCACAGATCATTTTGAATACTCTAGACACTCATATCAATTTGACGCTGACTGTACGTTTACGGAAACAGTGAACAAAGAATTGTAAATATCACTCACCATAATAATATGTCCCCCTAGTGTCTCAGGCAACAAATCCAAAGACCTCCCCCCTCTGACTTTGCCCCTCCAAATCTCCCACAGGCACAGGCGGAACGATGCCATAATTTGTTATTTCTTTCAAGTCCACTTGATGCAGACCCCACAAGGTCTCTAGTTGATCTATCATCTACCTACCTAACCTACCTTTCCAATTTATTTTTTTATTTAAGTGTAGTTCGTGGTAAAATAAAAATAGGACTTGTTTGAATCTCGGTTGTCTTTTAAAAAAAATACATTGTTGTACACCTAGGAAGCAAGAACATTGCTAAATAATGTGACTCAAAGTCCATTCAATTTAAATAAATACTTATATAAAATAATTACAAGGCTTCGCTAGTCGCCTAGCTGGTTGCGAAACTTGTGAACATTCGTGAACGTTTCCTTTACTTCGCTTTACGCTAGAATCTAGCGTATAGCGAATCTAGCGGCTAGATGACTATGTAGGCGCTTGGCGCTAAGCAAGCGTCTGTCGGTGCTTGCTTGCGCCTCCCACCTATCTCATTTCTTCGAAGCACAATGTTGTGCTGAGGCCGTATTACGAGCTCTTAAATCCTGCCAGGTTTATAAATTGCTGTAGTGACATCTCTTTCTCGTCCTATAGCAAATAAAAGAGATAGATTGATAGCCAGTCAGAAAACTGCCAGGAAATAAGAGGTCATAATACGGCCCCGGTCACTAGCTAATCAGTCACATCCTAAAATGTATCAACAATTCTAGGAACTTTTCAATACCATATTGTAGGTATTTCATTTATAAATTCTGTAACTTTCAACTATGAAAGTTAACTAAGGCTCTCTTTGTAATGTACAATTTGTAATTTTAACTACAACATTTGAGAAACGGAAATAAATCATAAAATTGTACGTAAATGAGTTGATAGGACATAGCAATAAAAATGTTTTTATGTAATAGTGATGTGAATAACCAAACTTAACCAAATATCAATGTTTTTATTTTAAGTACTTACAATAAATCATTATTTTCTTAAATTCTACTGAGTTTCTGTAATATTCCTATGCAAAGATGTTATCATTTGCGTTAATCGTACGATGATTGCAAAGGACCGGACGTTTAAACACTAATCTTCCGAACTAGGTACCGATTTCAATTTCAGGATTATCATTGGTCAATGCACTGCTGCCCTATTCACTGACTTTATTTTAAACTTATCTTGATCAACCGAAACCCATATTCCTCTGACAATGATCCCCTATACTCCCTAGGGATTGAAAAACATTTGCTATTCTACTATAGTGTTTTTTTTTTATTTATTTATTATTTGAACACTCAAATTTATCCTTACTTGTCCTAAATCAATATCAATAACGTATCCTCAGTAATGCTATACGGCTCCACCTGCGTTAACGTTAATGTTAATGTCCAAGAACGGTGTTGTTCGTCCTGCCACGACCATTGAAGATTTTCTCATATCTTTAGGTGGTAAAAAATATCTAGGATTTTCTACTATTTATTACCCCTGTTTTGAAATAGTAAATATTCTAAGCTATTTTATACCGTTTTGAAATCCCTGAATTAAAAATAGTTTAAGCTACAGAGGTATTCTTACCAGCACGACCTTCGTATCTCTACGATCCTTATAGTAGGAAATTCCTAAATAGGTGTAAAAAATTGTAAATATTCTAAACTATTTTATGCCGTTTTGGAATAACACGGAAGTTTACGTGGTCGTGTTAGGAAGCTTTCTTTCCAGCAGTGCATCTCGTAGATCTAGTAGGTAAAACATTTCAAAACAGGGATAATAAATAGTAGAAAATCCAAGCTATTTTTTACCACCTAAAGATATGAGAAAATCTTCAATGGTCGTGGCAGGAAGAACACCAAGAACGGGCATTATAAATATTCAGTACTATCGTTTGTAAATTAACGCCGTTAAGCCATAGCATAATAGGCCTACTATGGATCTGTTACAGGCAACTGTTGTTATTTCCCGTCAATTAACAGAAATATCTAGGCAACAAATCTTTAGTAAGCCTATCACTGAGGATAGGTTATTGATTTCGGGTGATTTCGGCCGTTAGTAAACAGCTTTTGACAGTTGACAAACGTCTTTTTAAATCGTAATTTAAAAATATGTTGTCTTATTAAATCAAATCGTTCATGCGCATTTTGTCCACTTGGCATTTGGTCCACTTGCCGAAAAATGTCTACTTCGCATTTGGTCCATTTCGCGGAACGTCCATTTCGCATTTAGTCCATATCGCGGAACGTCCATTTCGCATTTGGTCCACTTTCTAAAATTTCCTCCATTGCGAGCACAAAACACGTTTACCTAATTGTTAAAATAAATAAGTTAACTTTCTCCATATTTATGTGATCCTGGTACTTGGTGACGTACTAAGAACAAGAAAAAACAAAATAATTATATATATCGAAAAGCGAAAATAGATAGCATATTTATGTGAAAGTTGACCAAATGCGAAATGGACGTTTCGCGAAATGGACCAAATGCGAAATGGACGTTCCGCGAAGTGGACCAAATGCGAAGTGGACGTTCCGCGAAATGGACCAAGTGGACCAAATGCGAAGCGGACCAAATGCGCATGAACGAATCAAATTGTCTCTAATAATTAGTAATTTCTTTCGTAATCTATGTGTGGAAAACCATATAAGTATTGTATTTTATAATTATTATTTTTTCGATAAAGAGTTGGGTGAAGATTGTTTACCAAATGAGAAAAGTATAGTTCTTGCATTTCAGGAATGCGCGCGTCAACACTCTTAAGGGCAATGCAATAAGGTTGAAACTCGTAAAATTCACGCGCATTCGTGAGATGCAAGAACTATACCAAAATGCTCATATTGAACTCCGGCCCGGCTCCTGTCAGTTTTCAGAACTCCGGTCATCTACCTACACCTTAGAGTAAGACGGGCTTCTACAGAAAGAGAAGCCATACGAAGCGTTTCCCCTCTGCCGAAGTACAAGCCCAAATGGGCATACGCGTTAGTAAAACCAGTTGCGCCCGGATTTCTTTCTAGACCGAGTCCAGTCGCGCATGTGAACGCTGCTCTGTTTAAAATGTCGAATTGATGAGTTTTTTGCTGTTAAAAGAGATCTTGAACATCAAGTATACAAAAAGACGGTTTTACATTTCACATAAAAGTAATTTTTTATCGTATTAATGCTATTTGTTTACATTTAAACATTAAATTCGTATATTTTATTCTTGATTAGTTGTCAAATTTGTTCAGTGACATCGGGTCTGCTAGTCCATAGCTCGTCCGTACAAATTTCAGATCTGTCGCTAGATAAATCCGAGTTCTCGCCGATGGGCAACTTAGTGATGTTACCGTTAAATAATGTTTGTCGATAAAGTGTTGGTCAATCTGGCCCTGATTCTGCGCCAAATTCATTTGCGAGAATTTTGCATGATTTGCTCTGCACTGATGTGAGCGCGACAGATATCGCGAAATAAATGTCGAAATAGTAGATTATACAACAAGTGAATAAAAAGGGAATTTAGTTCGAGGGACTAACGGCCGTCTCTCGAGCAAGATAATTAGGCGCATGATAGCTGCATGACAGCTAAGTTCATGACACCGTTTTAGTTTGGTCGGGTTGTAGTTAGGAAAGACTTATGCGATTCTTATCCAAGCTGAATGCTGACCGTAAGTAGTACAGTTAAATAAACCATATTCAAATTAAAGCAAATAACACTGCTAAGAGCTGAATAGTAGCCGAAGATTCAGCCGATTATTCACTCTTATGGTTGAATTAAACGCACTTTTTAGAGTGGCGATGGTAAAAAAGCAATTATTCAATGATGTAACTGTGATGAACGTTAAGACGGGGAACGATCACCGATTGTTGTAAATTCAAATTGTTGGGTGTGCAGATGGCAGTACTGTCATGGAGCGATGTTCAGTGTCAGCAGCCTGAGCCCAACTTCCCTGGGTACACATTAGTCCCAACCCAATCACCTACACTCTCGAGCTTTTTGTATAAAGCTCGAGTGTATAAAAATGACCTCTTGTTGTTATTCACCCCATCGTAAAATGATTGAGTTTGTAACCTTTATTCCTTTTTCCGTATCGATATTGCTGCATCGACAGTTGAGCCCAGCCCTTTATGTCAAAAACGTGTCATATTTTGATGTGTGACTCATCCGTACACAAATTTTTGCTGTTTTGTTTTATTTTTTATGTGTGAGTGTCGTCATTACAGTGTAGTTTTTGTATGTGGGTATGCGGAACTGCACTTGTGTGCATTTTCCCCCCCCCGCAAAAAATGCCAGAATAATTTGAATAGAGTAATATCGCTAAGGCTTCTCCCTTCGTGACAAACGAAGCCTTTTGTTGCTCGAAGACCTACACAATCGCTTATGCCTGGATTATAGATTTTGAAATTAGACAATAGAAAGGCTGGTGTGATCCGGTTATTAAGGTGCTTCTACACGGTGCATGTAGCTTGCTTGCGCACGTTGAGACACGGGTTACTTGCGCGGGGGTACAATGCTATGGAGCTGGACCCGCTCGTGTTTCCACGGGCTACTTGCACCATGTAGAAGCACCCTTAGTGCCATATCTCAATAGGACGACAGTGGTGGCGAAAGCAGTTGCGCGCTACCAAACAAACGTAATGTATGGAGGGCTAGCGCTCCTAACCTCCATTGGAGGATACCTCGCCTGCCGTAACTCTGTCGCTAACAAGTCTTGTTTGAAATTAATTGAAACTGTTTTAAATTAACGAAAGGACATGTCCCATCGCGCCTATGTCATTTGCCCCACTATTCTCAAAAAATGAAAGTCTATCGCGTATTAATCAAAGTAGTATGTCACAGTAGGTATTTTACTCTAAAATCAGATTGATAATTATTTTTTCTGTATTTTTAAGTTAAAACGCTTTTAAATCTCATTTTTTTATCATTAGAGTACTATTTACTAACATTTTTTCCACAAAATACCTCAGAAAACAACTTAATGTTTTTGTAATAATTGTTTTTCTAAATATAAAACAATTCTTGACTGATACTATACCTAAATAAAATGTAATTAGCAGTTTTTAATTATGAAAGTAATTAAATAAAATGAAACTGGGGCAACGCTGGGACATCTCTTTTGACAGTTACGGTAGATAGTAGAGTATTTATTGTATAGTAGAGTACTCTGTTAGTACTCTGTTAGCACCTGACACTGTCAAACATTAATTTCAAATCATTTTAGATGATTTCAATCGAGAATTGTTAGCAACAGAGTTAGGAATCACCCCCTTGCCCGATTAACAATCTGTTGCTAACAATTCTCGATTGAAATCGATGGAAACCGCAGTTTCATTGCTGCTGTGTGTAAGATAGATGTCACATTCGTTCTTACTAAAGCAGCAATGTAACTGCGATTTCTGTCAGAGTTGATTGCAACAAAGTTACAAAATCAGGGGGCTGGTGTCCGCTTGGTTGCGCAACCAATTTGCGTGGTGGTGCCACCATGCTGTCCTAGTAAGATAGGGCCCCTGTCTATTTAAGAAAACCAATATTCTGTTTAACCTCATTTGTAGGAGCTTATATCTGAAAGGGAAGAAATATTCTCACAAAGCGTTTTTATAATAATGTGGATTTCGATATAAAGGTTAGTGATTTTCTCCTCAAAACGTTAGCAACAATAAAAACTACTAAATTATGTTCCTGAAAATTTAATGACTTTAATAGAAGAATAACTAAATTAAAACAGCAAGATAGAAGAAAAATCATTCATTATTAACATCATCTTTTTTTTGATTATGTTCAAGCAAAAAGACCAAATTAATCAATGACCTAACAAAATATACAACAAAAGTCATTAAATAATTGAGTCCAACCAATCAGTTAGTTTACTGCGACAATGATCGAACTAATACATAGTATTACTGTCTCAACTCGACCATCAAAATGAACTAGTTACATAATACAACTTACAATTTTGAATAATATTGTGATTAAAAGAAAAAGCTAAATAATTCTTTCCTACTTATATAATGTGTAATAATATAAAGTGTCGACTACTTATAATATGTATAACTATCTTTAATTTTCACACAAAGAGCGAAGCGCGAGAGGCGTGCGCCGGCGCCGGCCGGCCCGCGCCCCTCCGCACGCCCGCCTTATGCCGATACACACCACAATCTCGCTACACTAGGTCACTTATGCCGAATGTTAGACAAATAAGAAAGCGACGACTTCCCAAACCAAAATTACAGTACTAACAATTTGCAGATGATGTTAATTCATAGCCCCGTCGGGACTAATCGTTGTCTTGCGCCTCCGCGAGCTTCAGCTTACGATTGTTAATTCGATCGTGTCAAGCGCGCTAGGCTCTCCGTCGGTATAGTAACAATGTAGCTTTTTTTGGAGTTTATTTTTTTTACAATATATAGGATTTGTTTCTATAATTAATTATATCTAATATTTACAATGGAGGTGAACGGACAATATTCAAACTCTACTTATAACCTCGAAAATTAATCCTGAAATTCCTACCCGAAACGAACGTTATCTACAACTTTTAATAGAAATTTAAAAGTAAACTCTCGCCACAAATAAATCTAAATAAAGTACTGATCGAGTTTGCGTATCCTGTTCCGTCATTTTAAACGCAAAATTAAGATTAGAGAAAATCAAAGTCACAATAACAACAACAATAGGAGTGGAGGTCGCGGGCGGCGTCGCGGGCCGCTCGCGCTCCGTCAGTCGTCGCTCGTCATCGCCGTCGTCGGGCCCGATACCGAGCGTAAATGAGAGACACAAACTCGATCGAATATTTATTTAGAGTAAATAATAACGGTATGTAATGGTGTGTGCGGTGAGGGGCGAGGGCTGAGCTCATATCTTGTGTATCTTCTGCGAGACGACGACGGGGTTGTTGCGGCGGATCTCCTGCGCGCCCAGCTCCCGGTAGTCGAACGAGCACTCGTGCTTGTCGCTGTACCGGTGCACGGCGCAGAACAGCCCCCCGCAGCGGCACTCGAACCCTGCGCAAGACACGACCCCGTTATAGGTGCCGGCATATTACTTGGCAACACAAAGATGAGACAAAACATGCGTTTAGTTTAGTGTTTGTAGATACTGCGCATCTTTTGTCTCGTTTTTATGTTGCCAAGTTACGTGCCGGGTGGTATACACCACGACAACACGACACAACATCGCGCAACACACGCATACATTCAATGCCTCACTGACGCAGCACCGTATAGTGGCACGTAAGTTTAGCGAGGACAAATTGGAGGGGATTACTACGCATGTTTGCAGTCTTACTGCAGTCTACTTCTGCGCACAAAATGGCAGCGCTAAAATTACATGCCCGCCCAGGCTTGTACTATACTGTTATTGATATAACGTAGCAAGTCAAGTAACCATAATCTATTCCAGAGGCCGTATTATGACCTTTTATTTCCTGCCAGTTTTCTGACTGGTTATCAATCTATCTCTTTTATTTGTTATACAGCGAGAAAGAGATGTAAATATAGCAATTCATAAATCTGGCAAGTTTTAAGAGGTTGTAATACCCCCCCTGGACACCTCACACGACAAACGAGTTCTAATAAGATAAGGCTCCATTTTGGCCGCCATCTTGTCTTTTGGGCAAAGGAGCCAAAATTGGGCCTGGCAACATTCAGAACCGAATTCAGTAGGCTTTTTTACTTCGGAAAAGTCATGTTGCCAAAATGGTTCACGAAATGCCGTTGAACTTGAAAACTTTATTTTGAACTACCACTCTATAGTTATAAAATAGATCTTAATGATTGTTATTCGTGCCAAATAAGTGATATCCCTTGACGCGCTGTTATATCAATAACAGGTCACATTTTTGTTTCATTACTGAGCATGATAAGCATGCCACTACATTTATCTATCACCACGCGATATTTATTTAACCGAACCGGTAACATCTGACCGCAATTCGCACTACAACTCCTGTGACGCAACTGTGATAGGTACAATTTGGCAATACTGAAGTGACCGCAACTATGTTTTTTCTAAAGATACTATCCAATGTATGGAACAAGTGACGCACGTATCGCAAGATCTAGTGAAGTTCAATGCCTTATCGTGTATGTCATTGAATGTCGGCGTGTTATTGCTGCAAAGCAAATAAATTATCCACTTACATAGTAATAAAATACTTTCTTATAGCGAACCTCGCATTCAATTAATTCTGAATGCACAAGTAATTCAAAAATTAACGACTCAATAAGTTACTTAGTGCGAGAAGCTCTCTCTACGTTTTTTTGTGCAAGTGGTTTATAATGCGTAGGTACGAATAATTTGAAGTAATTTTAAGAAACCATTGAAAATATGATAGATTCATTAATACCATTGATGAATCAACCCCCTAATGTTTCTGACACAGATGTATTAAGAAAGCGAGGAATCTTTTTAAATAGGTAGATAAATAAAATCCAACCCGTGACAGGCACTAAGTAACTGGTGCCTATATTTTCCACCTTTATTACTATAACATGTTAACCAATTTATTATAGTAATAAAGATGCATTTAATAAAGCTATGCTTTAAAAAAAACTAAACTTAAAAATACATTAAAATTTAAACATATACACCTAGCCGCAAGAAATCGCTTCACATTTATAAGTGCCTGTTTCAGACAGCTAAGTGCCCGTTCACACACAGATCCGTTTCATAGATCCGTTTTATCGGATACGTTTTTATTCGATTATGGTGTAGCTGTATGAGCCTGTTAACACACAAGACAGTATATCGGATACGTATGTGTACTCTACTGTATCCATAGCAACGGATACGATAAAACGGTCCTACCCCCGTATTACAACCTCTTAAAACTTGCCAGTTTTCTGAATCGCTATGCATCTCTTTTATTTACTCTACAACTAGAAAGAGATATAACTATAGCAATTCAAAAACCTGGCAAGTTTTAAGAGGTTGTAATACCCCCCTGTAAATGCAGTATGAACATCACATCCAGTAGCGACGGATCCGTAAAAAAACGGTCCAGTAAATACGGATGCGCTGTGTGAACGCACGGTAAGGTTAACTTCTGGTTAAAAATTGAAAAATTATCTGATAATAAATTTAACAGAAACTTAACCGTGATCCGAGAAACAGGCTCTTATTAATGAGGCATCCACAACAAAGCTGCATTTTGTGGCACAAATTTGTCATAAATTATCAAAAGTAATCGGAAGTTACTAATTTTATTGTTGCGTGATGTAAAATGTTGCTCCACAAAAAACAATTACGGGGTGGATACATATTTGTATGTAGGTATAATCTGTTTATCCTATGTCCTATTTTCCTGCTAGTAAACAGTTTTTGGCAGTTCTCATAAATCTTTTAAACATAAAGTCTGGGCCACACCAAATGCGTGTGCCTTGCGTTTGCCATGTATATGACTGTCATATCATGCATCAGTCGTGCGTTCGGTGTGACATATAGTACACACATCAACTTTATCTAGGGATACAGGTGTTATTTTCATACAAACGAGGTAAGTTTGAAGGCTTGGTTTCCTGCCAGGGATGTACTGTGCTGTGATCTGATGATGGCTATCCAGGGAGTGAATGGAGGAGATTCAGATCGCTATACACAGCCAACTGATCTGACCAGCATTCTAAAAGATTAAAGGACATGTTTAAACAAACCGCGAAAATAGCATGAAAATGTATGTAAATCCTGAAACTGAGAACTCTGACCCATTAATCTTTTAGAATGCTGATCAGATCAGTTGGGTGTGTATAGCGATCTGAATCTCCTCCATTCACTCCCTGGATGGCCATTATCAGATCCCTGGCTGAAAACCAAGTCTTCAAAGTTACCTCATTTGTATGAAAATAACACCTGTATCCCTAGACAAAGTTGGTGAGTATTATCATAGCATTTCATACAGCGTATCAGCGGACCTTACCACAAGATTTAAAAAATCGGATTAATTTAGACCCTATTAAAATGTGTGATAGTGACAGCATCACATTTAAACAGTGTCTAAGTTAAACACTTGTTGAACATTCTTTTGTGGTAAGGTCTCGTCTTATTAAATCAAATTGTCATTAATAATTAACAATTTCTTTCGCAATGTACGTGTAGAAAACCATTCATTTTATTAATACATGATTACTGCAGAGTTGCGTGAAGATTGTTTACCAAATAGGACAAGGGTTAAACGGACTATATCAGGGATGCCGAACCAATGGCACACGTCCCATTAATGGCACGCGACACAATATTTTGGACACGTCACCGATCACAAAATTAGTTATGCACTTCGAAGAAATTATTTCATTTAAACTACGCGTATGATTGAAACATTGCAAAATGTACATATTTTTTGTAGTTAATAAAGAGTTTTGTGTTGAAAGTATTTATCTTATTTTTCCAATCGTCACAAAGTCAAAATTATGTGATGGCACGTCTATTGACCTCATTAAAAATTTCTTTAGAAAAATGGCACGTTGATACATAATGGTTCGCCATCCCTGGCCGATATCATGTAAATGGTAAGCACGTGGTACCGACCTGTGAGTCCAACCTTCTTGCGGCAGACGGCGCACCTATTCTTTTTCTTCTTGTCCTTGCTGGGGTCCTTGTCGTCGGCGTCCGTGTCCGACGTGCCCGTGCTCGTGCCGCTCGTGCCCGCTCCACTCTCCTCCTCCAATTTCTGCAATGCAAATATTCAGATTGAGTTTATATTTGACAACGAAATCATTAGCAAGAGGTATTTCATAGAGTATTTTTATTTTTTTATAAAGAGTTTTAGATGAGATTTCATTAGCCACGGATTATTAATTGTGGGTGTATTAGACTACATACATATTCGTATTTTGTTAAAAAAATATGGTTGATTAAAATTAACAATTAGTTCGTAAAGTTAAGGAAAAAAATATTGAATTACTTAAGTAAAATTTACTAAAATTGTCATACCCTTGCCGGGTGCATGTCTAGCTATTATAAGTCTTCTCTTGTGTGTTACATGTATGCAATAAATATAAATATAATAATATTCTATTAGGCTATTCTATATATAATATGCCTCAATGTACGATACTGTTTTTAAATCCACTGGATTTTCTTAAATGTTAATGTGTAGTACAATGCCTAGAAAAATACTCCTAATATTCTCACTAGTAAGTATAAAACATCAGTAGTCATCAGTGGCGAAGGGTCCATACAAGCCGATTCCCATCGGCTTACCTTTTCAAAATCCCACCCCACCGATCTACCATGCAGTTCATATTATTATCATACATGTTATTACTTAATATTTTTTTACCATTTCGGTAATGCCTACGGTTAATATTGATGGGTTTCTTAGTGTAAAAACGCTCGGCGAAAAACACTCGCGCGCCGCGCCGAGCGCAAGGAGCACGCAAGGAAGGAGTATCAAATTCGTTGTCACACAAAACCTCAAGGCAAGCCAACATCCTTTAGCTTTCCTTTTCGTACTATGTCTTGGCGCGGTTGCCACGGGTAACGGTTGATTGTTATTACTCTGTCTCTTTCTCACCAATGCACACAGTCGCGTGCCTTTCGGTTGAAAATAGTGAGAGGTAATCCGCTGCAGGCCGGCTTAAGTTTTCTGTCTTTCTACATATTTAAAGCGATTTTAAAGTTTCTTTTCTCTTTCTGTTGGAGAGATGAATGAGTATTTATGATGAAAAATAAACAAGATAAGAATAATACAAGAAAATATATCTAAGTCTATGATCGCAAATCAGATATTTTTTATTTAGAAGTAGGTATAAATAATTTTGTTTGATTTGTTTCGGAATCGGAAGCAGATGTTGGATGTCGTTGAGAGGAAGGAATTTAGTTTTATTAGTAGTATGTGTGCGCCATTATCATTGTTTACGTGCGTGTTTGGTAAAGTGATTACGTATTTTTTTTTTGTATTATCTTATCTTTTTACTTTTTACCTAATTTTGTGGTCCCCGGCTTACCTTCGCAATAAATTGACCCCTCGCCACTGGTAGTCATTCTAAGAATAGCCCAAATTATGCATCAACCTCTTTGTAACATGGGCAAACAGCGTCGCTTAACCACTGCTAAGGGTAAAATCGCTTGCACGCCGCGCCCGCTGTCACATACGTTTAGTTCGTGCAGGCGCGATACGCGCGCACACGAATTTTGTTGCAAACGGGTTAAGCGACGCTGTTGCCCATAGTACCTTAATTATAAAAAAAAACTTTTTCATTTAAAATAGAAACCACACGTGTCTAGAAAAATCGATTTCTAGCACAATGAACTAATTTCGCAACTAAAATAAGATAGTATACATCGAAGGAAATGATTCAATTCCTTTCAACCCGATCATTTAATCAGAACGCCGTCGAATTAGGCCAGCACATAAAAATCGCTATCGTGTCACTAACTATAGACCTGGCTCTTGCATTGCTGTACACTGAAACTAAAAAGTCAAATAACAAGTGTCATTGCAGTCGGGGGACCGTTCTGTGGGTCCATTTTCAATCAAACAGGTCCCCCGACTGTAATGACACTTGTTATTTAATTTTTAAGCTTCTTTTCGGCAGGGCATTCATTCGTATTTTTTATTTTATTTATTTCATACATTTTAGCAGCATTTTAGTGACAAATTACCTATATAGTTTTGGAATGTGCTCATCAAGGCCTTGTACTTGATACCCATATTGTAATATTTGGAGAAAAAAACAAAATCTCACATTACAAAATTGCATCATGCAGCCGATATAATGACTTTTTTTAATCTATATCCAGTGCCACTCAGGGTAAAGGATTCTAATGATTACTCACGCATCCAAATATGTTAAAGAATTTAGAAGTTATGGTGGAATAAAGAAACTCACAAACATACATCAACCCTGAACACAACACAATACACTCTTCGTTTTTGGGCAGTCGTCTAATAACAAATTACTGATACTCGTGGAATGTAGATAATAAAATCGTAAATAAATAACCAACCCTCTTGAGATTTTTTTTCACTGGTTCTGGTTCAGTTTTTTCCTCAAGTCTGGGGGAGTTTTTAGATCTAACGCTTGCTTTGGACATGCTGGCTGATGCGACGAACACTTCGTTTCTATTTTCTTGTATTTCCACAACTTTTTTCAATTTCACCTCGCCGGTGGGGCCGATCGGGTTCTGGCTTGGGGATGGCTTGTCCTCTAGTTTCTGTCCGGGTTCGTTGTGCTCTACCTTCTCTTTGGTTCCATCAGGCATCGGCAGTGGGGTGCTGTCGTTTATTTGGAGGGGCAAGTTTTTGTTTTCAAAACTCTTTGAGCGTGACACCCCAGCGGCTAGTTCCATATTAGAGCTCTGGCCGCTGTTCGGGCCTTTACTGTTCCGGCGTACCGCTTTCTTAAATATCCTTTTACCTTTCGACTCCTTCTTATTAGGGTCATCTTCCATCATTAAATCTGTATTTCTTTCGGGTTGGACATTTTGACTGCAAATCAATGTTATTCGAATATATATACCAATAAAATTACGAAACTAACTAATCAGGAACCGTTAACGCTCGCCGATGCCCACCACGTGTTATGAATAGTTTCGGTGTGTTAGCCCCTCATCTCAAAGCTCTTGGACTTAGAGACAAAAGGGAATAAACATTTTACAGTTTTAAAATCATTATAAAAATATATAAATATAATATCAGTTGTTGTGAATAAATAGATCTGAAATAATTTTTTGTTGTCTGACAGATGTAAGTGTACAAAATGTCAATTTGGCATTCAAGCAATTCGTATTTTTGTTGTTTCGTGTTTTACAGCCAGTGTTTCTGACAATGCAGTATCTTTGTCTATGCTCGTCTTTGCCTATTTTTATTTCATCTATACTTCGATCATCTATATCAAATCTATATAAACAAAAAAGTTTAGAACGACCCTGCACCAAGCTTATTCTTTTTTGTCGTGTTTGTTATTATTATCAGGACAAGGTTTGTATAAAATAATTTTTTTGAAAAATGTACGAAACGATGTAAAAAAATCGTTTTTTCTCTTTTCCGTCATGTTAAATCGCAATATAACTTATAGAGGCGCCACCCGTGCGAAGCCGGAGTGGGGCAGCTAGAATAAATACGGTTTTGAACCACAACACTTTAATAGTAGCGTAATTCATATTCAAATTATATTAGCTTGTACCAAGCCATACTATTGGATTAATTTTATATATAATAGCTATAAAAAGCAAAATTTGCAACTGGATATTTTAAAATAACATGTCATACCGACCAATATCCGGTTTTCAAAAGTAATTATCGAGACCTTTATCACGTTGGGCAGTTATCATTAATCGCTTGCTTAACCATAAGTTCAACTAAAGAACCTTTACTTAGTTTGTAAGGTCCATTCCAAGTTCACTCCTGTGACCTTCGTCTCTTGATTCTTGAGATGTGTTTAAAAACCATCAATCTGTCGTTTCCGCAACTCTTTGTAGTCGGCGTGGCTATGTATGCTATCAGCTATGCATGCATATAGTCGCAAGCGCAACAAAGCGTCATACAATAGCCCGCCCAATGTGCGAAATAACCTTTGCGTCAGTTTCACATGTGCCCAAGCACAGAAGTGCCGTATTTAGAAACAGCCAGCACACGGTCACATTTATTTATTTAATTTCATTGTGTTATGTCTCTACTACGTTGTCGTCCCACACATTCCAATATTGATAAATCCCACAGCATTATTGTTGGAGTCTCAGTTTGAGTAAAAAATATGCAATTAAGACCTTTCGTCAGGCTAGGCGCACTCCGCGGTTTAGGTACGAAGCTAGAAGTAGCCAGCGGGTCCGTCCGGACGGACTAATTTCAGAGGCTGCCGCGTGCCGGCTGGGTCGCACGTTAGCAGTTCGATTCGATAATCACGTCACTCGCCGCGTTCGCATATTGCCGCGTCGGTCGTTCATTCTCACGTTTGTGATATATAACCAAAATGAAGGGGAATATTACATCGCAATGGACTGCCTTTAATACTAATAATGAAAAGGATCCGAATCTCACGTTTTTCACACTTCCAAAAGTTCCAAACGACATCGAAACATAAGAATAGTGCTTGTCTGCTACCTAGTTAGTATTTAGTATCCGTTCGGTAGTAGTGCGTACTTGTCTTATTTGCTAAATAATCTTCACCCAACAATTTATTGAAATAATAATCGAGTAGGTAGGTACTTACTTACCTACTTTCAAAATAAAGTAAATTATTAAGGACATTTTGATTTCGTAAAAAAGCTAATTGCCTCAAAGTTAGCATGTATAGTTTGACGTGGCGTTGACTGTACCTAGCCTAGGTTTTTTGAAACGTATTTAAGTACCTAGGTACACATTTTATTTCACAAACACATAACTTGTAATAAATTAAGTACCTATTATTTAATTTATTATTTATAAGAAGTAACCCTAAAGTCGTTAGAAGAGATAAGGGCTTCGCGATAGAAAGAGAGGCGACTTCTAGGTGAATATAACTGTAGGTAAGGGAGCGGTGTGCGACCTGAATTGCACTTTATTGTGTATGGGAAGAAGTCGCTACTTATTTAAATAACTTTGCGGAGTGGATCTTCTGTACTTGTACTATTATGTATTCTGTGCTTTCGTATCAGCAGTATAAGCACTGTTTTCTTTCTTCTTCGTATAACCTGTTTTTTTTTAAGCTATCTCTAACATTTAACAACGGATTCACATAACAAATGTTTAACTCTAGAGACTATTATTTAATTAAATTTTATGTGATCGGTTTTCAGATCGATGAGAACATCACACACCAAAAGATTAACACCACATGGAACAATGTCACATTTTTGTTTGTTTTCCCACTGTCACACAAGAATATTTTGTCTATTGTTCAATTACTTAAGTTATTGCACCAAAGTATCACACAGTGCTCTAGGCAGAAGGACCTTGTGCGAGATAAAATCGTGGTTTTCTCCGTCGACCTTCCGCGCGCTGCGAGCGCGGCAGTGAAACCCGCGCGCGACGCGTGTCACAATCACAACACTCCGCATTTCGGAAGTTACCTTATTATAACTTCAGGCGTGCCGCTCGAACGCGGCGGACCCGATCCGCTGCACAATGCAATACTTAGCCAGATTAGCTGTTGCTAGCACACAACTGCATAACATAATTGAACTCAATCAACGAAACACATCAAAACTACTTTTCATAGCATCATAAAGGAAGTTTTGGCCTCAGTTGAGTGCTTGCTGTACGTTAATATGCAGAAATCATTTTTACTATTTGAATTTTTTAATTGCATTTCACAGAATGTCAATTTCACAGTCAAATGAGTGAGTCATCACATCACATCATTTATAGAAAGTCCGAGTATGAGTCATCATTACTCTGAAATTCGTTGCTTCATCACATCTCAGACTAAAGCCATAGATAGATAGATATCAGTAGCGAGGGGTGAAATTAAGGCGAAGGTAAGCCGCTCTACAAAAATGATGAAAAATGTTATGATCTGCATAGTGGATTCAGTGAGGTGGGATTTCCAAAGGTAAGCCGATGGGAATCGGCTTGTATGGACTCTTCGCCACTGATAGATATATAAACTAAAACCGTAGATAGATAATATTCTGCGCGATAATTCTGCGCTGTTATTCATTACTAGCACGATAACACTAAGTACACAAGTGAAAACAAGCTTATTTATCGCAACTCTCAAACTAAGACTGTAAATATTGGAATTCATTTACGTAATGGGTTTACCGTGTGCATAAGATTTAAAATAACTGTCATACTTGATAGCGCACATAGTATTAAAATTATAGTTTAATTGAACTGCCTGCGGTATTGTTATTTTGTCACACTTATACACTAATACAATGCAATCGTACCGCTGCTCTGGGCATGCCATTAAACAATATAACTTTTCTAATCACAACGAGTTTCACAAACTGGGTTTAGGTAGGTATATCTATTGTGTGCTCAGGCTTAGCTGCAAATACTGTATGAAAGGACATATGTTTGCATTATGTTTGTTTCGTGGGATGAGTCACCGCTGGTCGGTGGTAGGGCGACCACAGTAACTGACACCAGCAACGCACGCAACTAGCAGAATCCGCCGCCAGGCTGACCACTCATGTCACCAGACACCGAAATGACACCACCTTCCTGCTTTAGCTCTTCAAAACTAGCTCAGAATTCAAACTATAGCTAATTAAATTATAGATTATACGAGAGCTAATTTTGTCTAGACAATAGACATTCATTGTACTGTGTGCAGATCAGCAATTTAACTTCTGACTGACTCACCTTATCGTGCTGTCACTAACAAACAAGTAATTGTATAACTTTTTTTAAAGTACATATTTTCATGTGACTTAGAATGATCTACGATTAACGTAAAGTAGATTTTTTTTTCATTACAACGCACTTAGCTAACTCTCGCAAAGATAATTGCATTCGTATTACCACAGTATTACTAGATGAAAGTAACCAAAAGCAAGGGATGCATTGAAGAGACCAAACAGTGAAAGAAGAAAAGACTGAAGGTTAACCCAACATCAGCTGTAGAGTTAATGGACAGATATTAGTACCACAGTTACAGCCGCGGGCTGATTATCTAATTAAAAACCACCTAGCGACTGGTTGCAGTTCAAAGATGATCGTGATCCATTGCTACTTCTTTTCGGGTTAAAAAAAACATACCAAAGAAAAGTGACAATGTATGTCAAATGCAACCGCACCCTGATTATCTAAAAAGAAACTATTTAGCGACCGGTGGCATTTGACATCCATTGCTACTTTTCTTTGGTATGTTTTTTTTACCCCAAAGAAAAGTAGCAATGTATTACGTTCATCTGTGAACTGCGACCGGTCGCTAGGCGGTTTCTAATTAGATAATCAGCCCGCGGGTCGCTAAATAGTTTCTTTTTAGATAATCAGGGTGCCGGTAGCCGAGAGGAAATCCGCGGTGTCGACGCACGCTACTGCGACATAAACAACTTTAAAAAATAAATATATATAAAGCGATAACGATCGATTGGCATGAATAAATGTGCTTTCGGCAAGAGGGCCATATTACTTACTACAAATAAAATAATCGCGATAATCGGACGGTTTACCGTTCAATTTACTAAATTTTGAACCTCGTCCGACAATTGCTCATCGCAGTAGTGCGCGTAGAAACCGCGGCCCAAGTTATGAGTTATTCCCATCTTTCAATCTAGCTATCCACTCCTGAGGGTCAAGTCTGCTAATGTTTTCGTTAAAATCGTAGTTTAATGGTGTTCTAATGGTAATGCTTTTTGACACAGTTCTTGTTTCTTAAACCTAAAACCGAAACACGATTATGACGTTAACAATAGCAGAACCCTCGCTTTGACTCTGGCTTTGGTTTATGACGTCAGTGCACTGTCTGTCCTTGTCATCGTGTTATGATATGACAAGCCCCCCTAGCCAAAGTAACATTTGCAAATTTTCGTTATCGCTTCGCTTCGAAACATGTATGGATTTGACGTTCCGATTGTTAACGAAACCTTATGTCAATCCCATACATGTTTCGAAAGCGAAGCGATAACGAAGATTTGCCATTGTTACTTTGGCTAGGCCCTAAGGACGGATAGAGTATAGCTTTCGCTTTGAGTTAGGCGGTAGGGTCCCTGGGCCCCAGGTTGTATAGATGATAATGGGAATACATTATCTTTACTATTTTTATGCCTAAATTCCAACCTGTCAAAAATGCGGTATAGTAAGCGATTTCCAGTTTTGACAGTACATCAGTAATAAGTTGGAAGTTGGGAACAAAAATAGTTAAGGCGATTCCTGACCGAAAGTGGCGCCCTCAGAGGTTTCATTTAATAAGTTGTTAATAGAAAAGGATTTCAATAAAACTTTTCGTGGAATTCTTGGGGCTTATAGTCTAGTATTTTTTGAAGGTATCACTAAATTCCCTTGCAGTCATTCGTACCGTACTATTCGTAGAAGTAGATAGCAAATGTGTCAAAAACGGCCACTTTTAGCAATTTTGCTATCTACTTCTAGCACTAGCAGTGACTTCGAGGGAATATAATGATACCGTTTTAAAATACTAGACTATGGGCCCTAAAAATTCCATGTAAAGTTTTATTAAAATAGTGTATTAGAATTAGGCTTTATTAAAATAGTGTATTAGAATTAGGATAAATTTATTCTCATTATCCAAGTTGAGGTAAGTTGGAAGATGACACAAAAAATTCCCAACATCCAACCTGGGGCCGTACTGGCTAACGCATCGATTATCGAAAAGTCTGCCGAGTTTCAACTTAAAACAGAAAAATCAAAGTAAGGAATTTCGTCTTGTACTTTATGTTGACGTAATTTGGAAAATATCGATGTTCCTGTGACATCATGAATAGGGAATATGCATAAGTCACCGATTTTGATAAATTTGAGCTTGATCGCTGCGGACACTTATAAAAACATGATGGAACAGGAAAAAAAATAAAAAAAATGTATTATTTTAGTTTTATCACACGATGAAATCAGGGAAAAATAACAATTATTTTTTTTCATTTTCGGATATAATGCACTTTACAGTCAGATAATTGAAGATTATTGGCTAACTCCATATTAAACGCGCCGAAACACACCTGAAACGTGATGTGTGACGTCACCATTTTGTATGGAGCGTTTTCGGCGGGTGCTGCTGCGCGCTAACTTCAAGTAACTATATCACGAGAAAAAAACGCAAGAGAAAAGTTTTAATATTACAGTTAATTTTCTCACGCATTATACTTTTGATTAAGATTAAAAAAAAAATGATGCATATTCCCTATTGGGGTTCGCCATTTTGGCCCAATTGGGGCTCGATTTATCTGTTTTAATTTGAAACCCGACTGACTTTTCGATAATCGATTCGTTAGCCGGTACGGCCCCTGGGGCCCTACCGCCTAACTTACATGGCTATCGTAATCGCTTTAATTTGACAGATGGATGTGATACATTACTACTTTTCTGTGGTAGGTAAGTTTTTATTTGTGCCAAAAATAAGTAACAATGTGCCACATTCATCTGTCAATTACGATAGCTATGTAAGTTAGGCGTAGAGCCCCTGGGTTGGATAACTAGGTTGGAAGATGGGAATAAGTCCAAGTTATTTGTGGCAAAAAGAAGCAATATGTTACCACGAAATTACGATAGCCATGTAAGTTAGGCGGTAGGGCTCTGATGTGGATAGCTTAGTTGGAAAATGGGTAGTATGTCCAAGTTATAAGATCATAATGGCCTCACGTCTGTATGCAGTAGTGGCTGGGCAGGGAGGGCGGGCACTGTGGGCGCCGCGGCCGCGAGCGGCGTGGGCGGCGCGGGCGCGGGCGCGGGGGCGGGCGCGTGCGCGGGCGCGGGCACGAACGGCGCCGACACGGGAGACGGCGTCGTCGTCGGAGGCTGCTGTTTCTTTTTTAACGCCTCCTGGAATTGGAACATTATTTTATTAGAAATAAAACACTTTTTACTGATTACAGCGCGTATATTGGTTAATTCAGTTGTTATTTTAGAATTATTTAGATTAGATTTGATAGTTTTTTGGATTTCCCGACGTTTCGACCATTCCAGGGGCTGTGGTCACGGGACGACTAAAGCAAAAAGGCTGCTCATATTTTTATGTAATTATCTGATCGCAAAATGCCGACCGCGCACCGACCCACCCTGAAGATTAAGCTAAGCATACTACAAAGTAAGAGAGAATTGTGAAACATAGTGTTGCGTTTCACCACAGAAGACCTTGCAGTTTTTTCGCAAGGTTACAATGTTTAATGTCGTCGTTAACGTAAAGTTAATTCTACCAGTGCAATATTTTTTGTATAACAAAAACGCAAAACCATTATAACTTTTACGTCAACTTTTTATCCACTCCTTAGATTTCCGCCCGTAAACACGTTTAAGAACATTAACGTGATTCTTTAAATAAATAAAAAACCTGGCTAAGAGCGTGTCGGGCCACGCGCCGTAGGGTTCCGTAGTTACCTTATACCATACGATATTTAATACCACTATAATTTTTTGTCTGCAAAAATAACTTTGTTTTTCACAGTGTTGGTATGAATGACAAAGTTATGTTTGCGGTTTTGGAAAATGTGCTATATCTCAAAAACTACTTATTATAACTTGTTCAAACCAATTTTTGTTGAAAGTATTTATTAAGATCTACAGCATATATTTTTTTTAGATTTTTCACTTTCTTATTTCAAAAGTTAGAGGGGGGGGACACACATTTTACCACTTTGGGCAGTGTTTATCTTTCAAACGGTTGACTTTGAGAAAAAATCGTCTTAAGAACCTCAATGCCATTTTTGAAGACCTATCTATAGACACCCCACACGTATTGGTTTGAAGAAAAATTTTTTTTTCAGATTCAGTTCCATGTATGGGGGCCCCCCCTTAATCTTTTATTTTTTTTATTTTTGTGTTAAAATTGTTAAGCGGTTAACAGAATACATCTACCTACCAAGTTTCAACTGTGTAATCCTAATACTTTCGGAATAAAGTGGCTGTGACATACGGACGGACAGACAGACAGACATGACGAATCTATAAGGATTCCGTTTTTTGCCATTTAGGCTACGGAACCCTAAAAACGCGTTTGTAAGAGTTTTATTTCAATAGTAATATACCTAATTGATGAGCCTAATATACCTAATGAGGAGCTCGGTGGCGCAGTGGTTTAGCGCCTGGCCTAGCGATTGCGGATGTTAAGCAACGTTCGCAACGTTATTATCTCGAGCTCCTCCGTGCTTCGGAAGGCACGTTAAGCCGTTGGTCCCGACTGCATTTGCAGTCGTTAACACCCACCAATCCACATTGGGCCCGCGTGGTGGGTTATGGCCCGTCCTCCTTATCCTCCTTGTGCCCCAGCAGTGGGGCTATTAAAAACGGCTGATAGACATACCTAATTGAATTGCAATGCAACAATGGTAACAGTAAAATTACAATAATGTGACATTCGCATACAACAAAACTTACAGTCTGTTCATAATGTCCTGTCTTGATAAGTTGATACACCGTTTAATCAAACCATGATCAGATTGGACAGTAAACGCGCATGCAAAGTAAATCTCCCACGTGTTTGCATTCTTTATCATGTGTACTTGACAACATCAGGAAACGAGAGCCAAGTAACTACATCCAAAAATAAATTATGCAAATCTAAACGCCATTATTTTGATGCGTGCGGTGTTTTGTCTACTAAAACTGGTTTCGTACTTTTTAGTACCTACGTTAATAGTGGGTGGGATGGAAGCCATTTGTCATCTAACAATAATGATGACTAGAGCGGTCGCCCGCGACTTGATCTGCAAGTACAGCTATTTTTCTATAACTTGGAAACAGAACTTTTTTCGGGATGAGAAAAAAGTACTGTAACAACATCCTGACGTCAGGATGGCGGGTGTACCATGTGATGCGTTGTGAAATAGATAATATTACTGGAAACCAACAACTGTATTATAATAATACTAGCGGCCGCCCGCGACTTCGTCTGCGTGGATAGTTTTCTTGATATCCCTCGGGAACAACACTTTTTTTCGGCATGAAAAGTACCTACTCTATGTCCTTCTCTGTACCCCTGACAACGTGTATGCAAAATTTCATGATGATCGGTTCACTAGTTAAGACGTGAAAGCGTAACAAACAAACAAACAAACGGACTTTCGCACTTCTAATATTAGTAAGGATATTTTTATGTGGATTTTGGTACAAAAGTCGCTTAGTTAGCGCAATACCAACTTTATAGATTAATGTTTCAATTCAAACTGTGAATCATATGTCAAAGAAGTTGCTTGATAAACTTTCGTTACTGACTGTACATAACATAATACCTATTGTGTATCTACAGAAACATTTACCACCGACTACCAATCCTGACGTCAGGATGGCGGGTGTACCTACCTATTTTTTAAATATCTTTGTATACCCAGTGGTACACAGATTTTCTTGAGAGCTACGCAAAGGTACACAGAATGTACCAAATATCTGCACTAAATTTAAGCCATTCTGAAAAGTGTGCCCGCGATCCTGAAACCACAATGAGGATCAGCGACGAATTTTGTTTAGTGGCTTATCAGAAAAAGCTTCTGCCACCACATGATTAACTGTGAAGAAATATTCACGATATCTCTTAAACCTCATAAGTTATACGACCTAGAATGCTGTTATTTTGGGTCCTAATGACGTCATCCGCCAGTTACGCGAACCTTACGTCGTCGTACGTGAGCACGTATTGCATTGAGCTTGGCATTTCCTTTAAACCCTTATAACTCAACCATTTCTAAACATTTTCAAATCTAAACGGATTTCAAAAAATCTTTTACTAGGGTTCATAGCTCTGAATACATTTTTATATTATATCAATAAAACTTTAGGATTCAAACCTGTCGCTGATCCTCATTACACATTAGCGCGAGTGGAATATGGAAAATGCAACTTCTTTAGAATTCTTCATACAAATCGAAAATATCATAGGTACTGATATTTTAAATTCATTAATTAACATTTATCCGTTTGCATGCTAATTGGTGTAGTGTTGCATAAAGGCATCACATAAAAATATTCACAAGTCGATTCCTTCCTATCTGCTACACGTCGAAGCCTTTGGTCTGAGGTCGCGGCAGCAAGGACATTCAGATATTATTGAAATACTTAGCTAGCACTCGTTAAGTGCGGCAGACCAGTTTGCGTGGCCTTTCCATAATGAGTTCCTTTCCGGTAATCTCTTTTCCTGTGACGTTACAAATGACCTTCGAAACAAAGTGAATAAACTTATGAATGACATTGGTATAATGAATTATTAAATTACAAAATTCAAGTGTGAGTGTGAGGTAGAAAAAGATATCGCTTATAATACGGCTTCTGTGTGCCTGCATGTGAACCTCGACAGAAATCTCTCGATAATATTTTTTAAGAAGGCGTATTGTCTGTCCTGAGGAGCTCGGTGGAGCAGTGGTTTAGCGCCTGGCCCAGCGATTGCGGAGGTTAAGCAACGTTCGCAAGAGTCGGTCATGGGATGGATGACCAAAAATTTATTATCTCGAGCTGTGGGTGTTAACTTCGTTCGAGAGGGTGTTAACGACTGCAAATGCAGCCGGGACCAAAGGCTTAACGTGCCTTCCGAAGCACGGAGGACCGTTCTGTCTGTCTGTCTGTCAGTCTGTCACCAGGCTGTATCTCATGAACCGTGATAGCTAGATAGTTGACATTTTCACAGATGATGTATTTCTGTTGCCGCTTTAATAATAAATACTAAAAACAGAATAAAATAAATATTTAAGGGGGTCTCCCATACAGCAAACATGATGTTTTTGTCGTTTTTTGGTAATAATAATAACGCCGTACAGTTCCGGTTAAGAATAGGACTGTCCCATCTCATCCCGTGGGTATCGTAGAAGGCCATAGAGGGAGGTTTTTTAGGGACTCGGTACAGACCATCGCACAAAGGGTCACTCGAATGGCAGCGAGGAAACTATCAACAACAGCATTCCCGAGGAGGGTTGGTGTCAGGCAGGCGGCCGACCGTAAAACTTTGCCAAAACCTAATGCAGTATGAATTACATGCTGCGCCGACCCCAATAGTGGTCGTTCTACGAGCTCAAAATTTTATTTTGTGTAGAACACTATAAATAAATTGGGATAAGGGCAGGAAGATGATGATGACGAGTAATAAAAATAAAGGTATTGGCGGCGCTAGTAGTGGGTAGTTAGTAGGGTAGGGCGGCGGCGCCTTAAGGGCCCTATCACATTTTTTCGTCGAAATTTCGATTTTGACGGATTTTAGCGATACAACCTAGAGAAACCTTTGGGTCTACTAAATACATTTATATGTGTCCGCGACAAAATGTAATATAATGATTCACTGGAAAGTTAAAGGGTAAGAAAGGAAAATTAAAGTTGGTGAACGATTTCTTAGAGTCAACTTTGAACATACACAGAAAGACAAACAAGTACAAACAACTAATAAAAGTATGAAATTCGATTTTCTTATGAAGTAAAGATTATTATGATATATTTTTTACGTAATAATAACAATATATCTAGGAGAAATCCACAGTTAATTCTGAGCTTTTTTAGTAGTTTTATGGTTTTTGATTGGGATTTTTTCACATATTCCATAAATAATTTCAAAATTCCGAGGCCGCTATGAACTATTCGACTATATAAGAGATAACATTCAATTTTTTTTATTTCAATTGTTTAGCACAGTTGTTCAATCCATGAACTCAAAAAAGTGCCTTCGCGCATTTTATGAAAATCTTTCTCTGCAATTTCGGGTTTAATTATAAAGTAAAGCAAATTTTCAAAAAAGCGAGGTCGCTATGAACTATTCCAATAGCTATTCTGCACCATTAAATAAGTCAAAAGTGTTAATGTATTTTTGTTTCTGAGATCGAGAACGCCAAAATTGTCCATTTTACGCAAAAATCATAGTCAAAATGTAATATGCCTCTTAAGCACATTTCTCTCTGAAATAACATTGCTGATGTAACATACACGTCATTCACACACAGGTATCTATCGTAAGGTATGACGCACCTGCTCCATAATGCAATCACGTAAATACCTTCTCGACGTCTTCTGATTAGGTCCGTCCGTCACTCTCATCAATGTTAAACAAAAACAATCATACAAGTGCTTGTCAGAATTTAATATTGGCTTTAATTCTCCAAACTACCCAGATGCAGACACGTATCCAAGGGGGGGGATAGTTGGGATTTATCCCCCCCCGAAATCCAGAACAAACAGTACAGAACTAAATACAAATTTAGCGGGCGAGGCACTCTCCGGTTTGCGGTATGCAGTTGTCCCCCCCCGAATTAAAATTCTGGACACGTGCCTGCCCAGATGATTCAAGTGGTTTTTGTATTTTTATCTTAACTTGGTATGGTTCTTATAAATTGAAATCTGTTAGGCCTATCTTATACTACTGCTACCAATCACAAACTGGTTTTTAACGCGTTAGTAACTGTACGTCGTGTACGAACCGCCATTGAAATAGTAGTACTGTGACATTTTAGATAGATACTCATTGGTGATAAGAGTTTGTAACTAGTTTATTTTGAGTAGCGCCATGTAAGATGGGCCTTAGATGTTGTGACCGCAAAAGGAAAAACTTTATTTATTAAGGAAGTAATCAACCGACAATTTGAATTTTGTAAAATTCTTGTTTGTTAACTTTAGACTTCTTCGCCTACATCTCAAGTTTTCATTCTCAAGTGAATGAAAACTTGAGTATGAATAAAAATCTATTTCTTTTTTATAAAATAATCCTTTTTTATTTTAAAAATAAAAAAGTATTATTTAATAAAAAATATATTGATTTTTATAGATTTCTTACGTCTTCTAGTCTAGTCTGCTAGACTACCAACTTTTGTAGTTGAAAATTTTTAAAAAGTTATTGAAAATTAAATGAAACCATTTGTTTATTAAAACAAGTAGTCGGGTAGACAGATCCATTTTGCCATCAGGCTTTAATTTTTTTATTATTTAATAATTAAATAAAAAAAAACCCTTATTAATTTTTCAACCCTCAGACAAAATCATTTAAAAAACATGCACAAACAAGCTACCGACAAGCACACCAAAGTAAGGTTTTTCTACATTAAATTAATATGAAAGCAGATTTCCTTAACACTCTGCTATAGACCATACTATATAAATAATACGTATATGTCTTAATATAGACATAACAATATGAATTAACATATTAGTCTAACAATCGTAAATACATACTGAGTATTTAATTATGGTTCATCAAGACCGCCTTTAGGATGAGTCCCGTGACCTATCCTATATGATGAAATACATTTACTACAGTAAATAGTCGACGTGGTCGCCAATCAAGAAGAACAGGAAAAAAAATGACAAGTCACGCGCGGCGAGGCTGATTAAATCTTCACAAAGATTAGTCGTTCTTGCAATGTTGAAGCCATACGCAAAAGAATGTGGATTTCTCAATATCAAAACAACACGACAGCAGATAACTAAATGTAAGACGTGTATAAGACGTGCAAATTTTGCAAAGCCGAGGTAAACATGACGATTTCAATAGGTCTGGCCGACCAAATAGTTTGACATTGGTTATAGTAATTTACCTTGAAGCACACTGAACAGAGGCCATCTGTCGATGGGTTGCCGTAGAATCCGCACCCGGATCGGCACAACGCTTCCATAGGATTCGATTCACGCTCCATTGTTCCACAATAATTTCACTTCAATATAATAAGTGTACAACACTTCACTTGTAGTCAAAGTACGATTGCACTAAAGTATATTGCACTTGAAATCGTAACACAGTTCACAATGATCACTGTACAAAGTACTTGGAACGTTTTAATTTAGACGCAATTTATCTCTGGTTTGCTAAAACCGCGGTTAGTGGCTTCCCTTGCCAATGTGATCCAACAGTCTCTTCTTTATGTCAGGATCGCTGCGGGATGATACCCTGAAACAAGCAAAGGTTACTATGATTAAAAAGTTTACAAAAAAGAGCAACGTGGAAAAGATTTCTTTTAAATCCAGTGGTCGAGTTTCGTGAGAGTCAAATAAACAACATCAAGTGTGCCTGCTGCCTGTTCCTGTATCTATTGGAAATGTTATTTCTTTATGATGTCCTAATTTTATTGTTAGGCAAACGATTTTAAAGTAGTTAGTTCGATAAATTAACGATTTCTCTATTAAAAATTAGATACCTAACTGCACACGCGTTTGCACGCGATTATTCCGATAGAAAGTGGATTCTATCTAGGCGTGGAATACGATTTCGTCGAGGCAAAACATAATATGCATAACGACAGGTTTGCGTAACAAGAGAGAGCTATATTGCAGAAGTGGAACGAGCCGCGAATCAGGGCACCGCACTCTCCGCCCCGGACCAAGGCCGCGCCAGACACACCGACAGACAAACCTAATCTCGATACACTTTCAGAACAAACAAATCTGCACAAACAACTTTTCAACTAAAACAAAACTTTCACAATGACACTCCAACCTAACGGAATGTCGATTGACGCTCTTAGAGCACGTTTAGAAATCATTTTTATATGAACAGATTTCAAATTCTCATATTTTATGGAGCTTTGCATACCTAAATGGGCTCGTACGATATGATAACATAACCATGAATCTCATTCAAACAAAGTTGTTTAAAAAAACTGATGCGTCACACTAACTATTCTAGTTTGTATTATATGTAACAGTAGTATCTGTTCCTTTAAGATACAGTAAGAAATCTAGCAGTCCCGCATCCTCGTCGGTAATCGGTACACGTTAGATCCAATCCAATTGAAACCACAAGAATGATTCTACAATAAATCAATTACATTGTATTACACTGAATCAAGTACATATTCTAACCTCGACGTACATCGCACTAGGAATACATTAGGAACACAAATTAATGTTATAGACAGTGTGGCTTTTATTTAAAATGGGTTTTGAATCTTAACTTTCAGTAATGGAATGTATAACAATGATTGCAATTATGAATGTAGGGAGCGGAGAGCGTGCATCAGACGGGGTCGTTAGCACTGGACTCGCTTGGGAGAGTCATCGACCGCAGCACGCAGGCAGGGGTGGCGCGCCCGGCGCCCGCGCAGACCCGCTTTATTGTCACACTGCTCATTCACCAAAATTTGCTAGGTTTATGGCCGAATACTCAAACGCTAATTAACTTTGAGGGGCTCTCAAACGTCGTCCTGTCGCTTTCAAAGATATGATAAAGACAGCATGCTGTTTGAGAGCTGCTCAAAGTTAAGTAGCGTTTGAGTATTCGGCCATTATTGTGATAATGGTGTCGATTCGGTTGGCAACGACTTAACTATAATGACAGGAGTATGTTCAATTAAGTTTTCCATCCCTTTCTTTCTGTTTAGAAAAGACAAGAACAGAATGCTGAAGTTAAGTTTGGTCCTGTCAATTTCGTTAAGTTGTACCAACCGAATCGACACCAATTTGTTACGGAGAAATTCTAACTAAAGAACTGGTTAGTTATTCAATGTTATATTTTAATTACGAGTATTAGTATAGTACGCGCTTCAAACTAAAAAGTGTGTAACTTATAAGTACTTGCACTTTTAATTTAATTCCGTTAGTACCCTAAAATGAAAATTAGTATCTTCATAGGATCACTCGGTTGACAGACTGTCTGTCTGTATGAATTTTTACTAGGAAGTAGGAACGCATCAAGTTGAAATATACATCAAATACCTACAACTAGGTCTACCATTTACAATCGCTACAAGCTTTTAAAATATCAAAGATACGTCGTTAATGCATACTCCGAGTCTCCGACTTACAACCAACCAAACTTAAGAATTATTTCTTGTTAACCAAGACTCGTAAAGAAAGGAGGCAAGTTCTCAGAGCCTATAAATTGCAGAAAATCATTATTTTGTAATTATACCACACAAAAAGACAATTAAGTAAAGAAGCCTAAGCGCGCGAAACTAGCACTACCGGTCTTTTACATTTGATCACGACTTCATAAAGTAATCAACGACGCAAAAATGCTGATAAGATCGAACAAAATATTTTAATTGCAAATGTAAATTTAAATATTTATATTGCCCAAAATGAAGTCACTCATAGGCAAACGCAATACCGTCGTTTCGTATATCAAGCAAATAATTTAAAAGCGCACAATATTGCAACGATAAAGTGTGCCAAGGTAAATATCAAACGAGCGTCCAGTCGGAAACGTGATGTTCAATTATAGCATTACGGTAATAGCGATGCCCAAAACTCCATCTCTCAACAGAATAGGGCCTTAAGCTAACCTTATCTCAAAATATTCTCACGCAACCTGTTAATGATAATTGAGAACTGTATCCGTTCTCGATATTTTGTAGCACAGTTTAGCTAATCACGAACGGAATGCAATTGGGGTAAGTCATAATATGACTGGTTAGCGAGTGCCTCGAAAAACGAAAAATAAAATCTATAATCTAAAACTGAATGTTTGTCTACTATGGGCTTGTAAACCATTCAACCGATAAATAACGATGATGGATGACTCATGTCATGATGATGACAATGATTAAACTTTGTTTTTTTTTTTCAGCATGCGCCCGCGAAAGTTCCTGGTACAAAAAAATCTATAAAATAAAAATGAATGTTGTATGGTTGTCCTCAATGCAATTCTAAAAATATTTAGTGGTGTCCACATAATTAAGGACGTTAGTCGATTTTCATACAAACAAGGTAACTTCGGAGCCTTGGTTCTCCGCCAGGGATTGGCCGGGGTGTGATCTGATGATAGCCATCCAGACAATAAATGGATGAGATCCAGATCATCATTCCAGAGCGGTCATTTACAGACCTAACTGATCTGATTAACATCGATCAGAGTTCTGTTTCAGGAAATCCATACAATTTAATGATATTTTCGCGGGTTTTTTTTTAAACGTTTCCTTACATCTCTTAGATCTGTTGGTTGTGTTTAGCGAATCTTCTCCATTAATTCTATGGACGGCTGTCATCAGCTCGGTCAATCCTTGGTGGAGAACCAAGGCTTCAAAGCTACTTCTCCTTAAGTTACTTCTCTTCCATTTACTAGTCCTCAATTATGTGGCCACAATTATACACCATACGTGGCATTGCAAAGCGCCAGGTACAGCTCGTACTCAATTACAATTAATCTGTGTGTGCGTGTAAATAGAAGCACGCGTAGTGTAGTTAGTGGTAGGTATTTTACTGCAGGACTACCTACTACGTCACCCATGGCCATTGTCATTCAGAATGTAACACAATTTCATAATAAAATATTCCTACTCGGTGCAACGAACACTCGTCATATCGTGAGTTGAATAACAGCCAGATAGGTAAGCAGCCTGATATTTGGCAAACGGAGCAGTTGTTCTGGTTCGCAATCCAATTCACTTTGAACTACATATTTTGAAAACCAATTGAAGCATGACATTATCTTTCAATAGGGGTAGGACGAGATAAGGTGTATGTATAGTGATAGGTAGGTATGTGTGCGTGTGGTGTGGTACAGGCGGTGGCGGGCGGCGGTCGCGTATGCGCCGTGCCCCCCTGACCCACTTGCCGAGTGTTCGCTACGCAATTCGAGCGCGACCCGCTTCGCCGCTGCACCGACTAACTAACTCACACTAACGACACGGGCACATGTGCCAACCGTTGCACCCACTGCGATACACGTGTACAAATCTTAAACTCGGAGCATTACTAAACATAGTTTTTTTTAACATACGCTCAATGTGAGGTACTCTAGCTAGAGCATTAAAAATCTAAAATATCAGTTTATTTTAACTAGTAGAGCTAGAGAGACCTTGATAATTATTAATTTTTGTACCTTTTTCTAGAAACCAGACGGTTTAGTCAGATTATTTCATGCTTATGAATCATATTATCATGATAGTACGACACGGGTAAGTAAGGGATTTTTTATAAGTTTCACTTCTCGAAGTCACAGCGTCTATTAGTGTCATGAACATTTTAAAATTATATTGGCCGATATCTAGGTCATACTCCCACGGTCAAAATTTAGGTCGAGACATCAAGTGTAGTAGATTAGATACTTCTACGTCAAGATTTAGCCTGATAGAGTTCATGTAAACTCAAGCGAACACTGTTCGATTTTTCTCCGAGTTGAAATGAAACAAAATCAAGTCTGACCACTCGATCAACGGTAATAGTAACGGTGCAAGGCACAAAAGTCGTGCACTGAAACGAAAACTCAAAAAAGAGAACTACAGAAGCTGACTAACATGTAGGAGGAATCTTGCCGTGGGATAATAGTGTTAACTTTGAGACTGGATAAGGATAAGTAAGTAGTTTCATAATAAATGTGGTTATTCCTCAGTAAATTATCATTTTCACTTCTCAAGCTTACGCGTTCACTAAACATGAAATAAAACACTTTACCAAATACCAACTAATTACTAAAGTACTTTCAATAAAACCGCGCTAGTATGCGTTAAAAAGTGTTAAATTATCATTTCCTCAGAAAGTCTGTGTCAATTGTCACCGCCAAATAAATAAATAAAAAACGTTATACAACGTGTGACAGAGTTAATAGCTAAACCATAATAAGGTAGATGAGGACCATCACAACTGAACAACTTTACTATAAGACCAACACTGTAATCGCGAAAAGAAATCAGGTGTTTCATACAAAAAATAATAACAAAAATGTGAAAATGTATGAAACAGCTGATTTTTTTTCGCGATTTCAGAGTTGGTCCCGTAGTAAACGTTGTTCAGTTTTATGGTCTCTATCTATCATTTTCTGGTTTAACTATTTCTGTTACACGTTGTATAGATTTCGTGGCCAAATCTTGGACTTGATCACTTCATGATGTGTCCGACTCTGACAATTTCATGAAATGGCTTAGGCTTCCGCAGATCAGAAGTACTTGGGTTCTGAACACTGGAAGAATTTCGACATCATCCACATTCATCATGTGGATGAAGTGATCAATTTTAAGATCTGCCCACGACATAGACAACGTTTATCTCCAGCAGCTCTAGATAAAATCTGCTGATAAAACCCAAAAATGATTTCTTACCCACCTATTGCAGATTTTTTAGTGTTTGGTTTTGGGTTTCATAACAACTTTATTTCCAGAAAAGTGGGTAAGTAAGTACCTACTTAAAAACTTATTTCTAAGTCCAGCCAATTTCAAGTGATGATCTAACAAACTAAGCATTTCATTTTATATTTATTTTATATAGATAGGTGAATTTATAGATTGAAATTGAATTCGGTACCACTAAACTAACGTTAGAATAGTCAATTTACCCATAATAGGTTTAAAATACACTCGCGAGCAAAAGTATGGAATCATAGGCCTATTTTCATACAAACGAGGTAACTTTGAAGCTTTGGTTCTCCGCCCAGGATGAAACGGGGTGTGATCTGATGATGGCTATCCAGGGAGTGAATGAAGAAGATTCAGATCGCCATACACACCCAATTGATCTGATCAGCATTCTAAGAGCTGTAAGGGTCAGAATTATCAGTTACAGCATTTCCATACATTTTAATGCTATTTTCGTCGGTTTTTTAAACATATCCAAACAGCACTTAGAATGCTGATCAGATCAATTGGGTGTGTATGGGGATTTGAATCTTCTCCATTCACTCCCTGATTGGCCATCATCAGATCACACCACGTTTTACTAGCACTGTCTCTCCTGTGAATGACTGTTCTTTCTTATTACTATGTACCTTTCTATGTTAGGCACAACAAACCGTTTTCAGAAACTCATGCGCACGCGCCGTTATTTTCGCAACAGCTAAATCCACTTTCTTTAGTTATAAATTATAATTTATAACAAACTTTTATTTAAAGTGCCACTAACCGAAGTTTACTCAAATTCTGTGTGAGTGGTCAGAATGGTAAATTGTTGTGAAACCTATCTACTATAGGTAGGAAACACGTTTAAAAATTTACTTCGTATCACGAACACTGTGATGACGTCGTTTTATTCGAGGTCAAGCAATTATCTGGCAAAAACTTTTAACAAAGATTTCAATAAAAATAAATAAATAGAACAGCGTCTACGATTAAAGCTGGCAATATTATGTTTGTCTCTCGGAAGTAAAAGACGCGTAATTTTCCAAAAATAGGCTAACCAAGGACAAAGCGCAAATCAGCGCAATGGCTTCCGGATGATTCGAGAACAGTTAAACAAAGGTAAACTGGGTTTCCTACACTACAAGCTGTAAGTGTGAATTAGCAGCAAGAAATGGACATGACAATGACAAGTAGGCATTTGAAGGAAGAGCTTGCGTCATACACATGAACAATGACGCGGCGACAATCGGACACGCACAGCAAGATGGCCGAACGTCGCGTCAGCTGATCGCGCACACGCAGCGCAGCTGTGAGCATCGCTCGGCACTATACTGCTCTCTCTTTCGTTACCACCACTATCCACAAAGAACGCGCAATCATTGTTTGAAACAATGCTCGCTAAGCACATACAATATTACTGTTGTTTTTGGCGTGTGTGGTGCTTAGTCATGAGTTGCGATTAAACATCAAATTATTGCAATAAGAAGACAATAAAACGCATGGATAACGTTGAAACTCCCAAACATCATACAGTATGTAACCTAACAACATCATCCAGTCCCTACATAACTAAATTTAATTAATTAAATAGTTAACTACGCAGCAGTTGGATGTGACATTGATTACTTACTCATAGTCAGATCATTTTTAAGAAATCACTTCCTCTAGATCGAACTCGTACTATACTTATTAGCAAAAAGATAATGGCATTATGTCCTATTATATCCTCCTATTCAGAGCTCAAGATTTTTTTATGATTACAACAAAGGATAAAATAAAATATTACTGTTAGGTACTAAACTAATGTATGTATGTTGCTACCTATATTTTATAAGCATGTAACATGCCTAACATAACAGCTTTTTAAAATGTTTATTATAATAAACGCGACTAGGCCTATCTCAAAATCTTAGAATTTACTAAGCCACATAACATTTATTAGGATACTTATATTTATTTATAGCTCTGGTTGCTCAAGAGAGCAAGCTATCAGCTGATAAGAAACTAGACAGATGCTCATCAACATTCAAAGTAACTGAAAATGCGGATCTCTGTATTCACGATTCAACTCTAGAATATATTATTATGATAAGAAAGAATATATTTTAATAATTAATGGAAGAAAATTGCAGTGAGTCCTAAAGACGGGGACGTTGACCTTCTGGCACCAAGGTCGGACCGGCGGCGGGGCGGCCTTCAAACAGCCTCGTCTAGCTGGCCCGCAGGCTCCTCCCGACCCGAGCGAGCGACAAGTCTCTCGACGCAGACGCACACAAAAACATGCACAACCAACATTACCAACTAATATATTACCTTCGAGTGGTAACGCGAACCCATGGCCACGTAGAAACTACGCTCGAAAGCGTCTCACAACTCACAGCACTAATGATATCACTGCCACATATAGACAATTAAAGAATATGGCGCGCACTAATTCACACTATTATCAGGAAAGATAAGGTGCGCTAGTCACAAGTCGCACCTGATATTGAAAACGGTCTGATAAATGCGATCGCGAGTTTCGGCCTCGCGAGGTGGCGAGCTCCGGCACGCTCGGCGTGATGTCGGGAACTGAGTGGCGCGCCGACCGAGGACCGAGACACCGAGTCGAGCGCGAGCAGCGGTCCGCGGTCGCTACGGCCGCCTGCAACTATTCGCGTCATTCCGCTCCACACGCGCACGAACTCACCAATACAAACAAACCACTCGTTGCTCGCGCCCTGATAAACACATGGCCGCCACCGCCTCGGTCGGCCATCTCGACATCACACTACACGACGCTGCTCAATACATATCGCGCGAATTTACATACACTGCCCATTAACACCATTATCTCTGAACTTCTTCGAAATGACTAGATATTCTACGCATATAAGCGCGACTGCGCGATTCAGATAAATGGAAATACAACGACGACCGGGGCAAACATAATGCGAAGGCATGACTCATGTATACGAATGATTTCTGTTTAAAAAAATATTCATGATTCAACATAATTTTATCAGACAAAAACAACTTCAAAAACAATCGAAGAAAATCGGTAAGTTGACTGCTACATCATTTAGCTGGAAATAAAACCTTCGAGAAAGAGGAGCAGAGATATTATTTCATATAGGTAACTATAAAAACATTATCCTATTATGGCAATGATCTAATCTAAAGAACATTGAACATAGTGTCAAAAATAAGAAGTTTATTTTATAAGTCAAAGTCCATTGCACTCAGGCAGGGATGAAAGTGAAACCTAAGGTCAATATTCGGATATCGGAGGCCGTTCAACTTTTACACGTGAACCAGTACAATACCTACATCCTCACGAGCATATTGACAAATTTGTCAAAGAATTCTTTACGACTCTCGTTCCTTTGTGAATGACGATGTTTACAATAATTGTGAAAGGTCACACAAACAAAGCGTGGTGGTGCTGCGTGTGATAGCGGAGTCCGCGAGGCGAGGCAGACAATGCCGCGGGCGGCGGGAGTCGTCGCTCTCCCCCGAATTAGTCCTGGGCTGGGGCGCTGACCTCGTTGCACGGCGCGCCGCCGATGACGCGCCACCTCATGTCGCCCCGTGCGCTCCCGACTTATGCTCCTTTCAGAACACCTTCTACGCACTATCTTGCTCCACCAACTATAGTACCGTATCCCCAACAACACAAACTTTCCTTAGTGACGAAGGAACAATGACAGATGAAACGATTTCACCAAGATGAACAACGCACATGTGGACAAAGACGCAGTAAGCGCCCGCCAGGTCAATGATATTTCAGTTTTCGTATTTGCAACAAGTTCGTTTGCCAAAATAACGCACTCGACCTTATTCAATGAAACATTGGAAGAACTTCAGGAAAACTATAAAATATCGAAATCCAATATGGTATCGCTTTTTACCACACTAATGTTTTTTTTTACAAAAATGTATGTAATTAGACAGAATGCGAAATAGGCTATTTGCTAAGTGGGCCGATAGCTAAGTAGTCGACATAAGGAATGGGCTATTTGATAAGTAGACCTCTGGCGCCTGAGGGGTATGTATATTGTTTTAGCGAATTATTATCATTAATTCCAAATAAATTACCATGACTCTGACAATTACTTAATAGGTAATTAATAAATTTCAATGAAGATTGGTTTGCAATTATACAAACTAACAAAACATTACATTAGTAATGACTTCCTGAGATTGTATCCTAAGGATAGGAATTGAACAGAGCATCTATTACAATAAAATGTAAAGGTTTATTTTTCAGTATGTTAAAGTATTAATTCCCAAATGTAAATAAATACCTTCACTATGAGACAATACAGAAACATACTGTCTGTTATAGAAACTGACTATAATAATAAATTATATGAAATGTTTAAATGTATTTAAAATTATATTGTTAATAGTTAAAGTATCTACAGAATCTGAAAAAAAAACTATAAATTTTTGTTGAACTTTGGATTTATCATAAATATTTGGATTGGTTGTACTTTTTTTCTTTAATTTTAATACTTTTGTGGTACTTAGTTGTTGTCTTACAGACTTTAAACATTAAATAAAAAATTAAATATTAGCAAAGTGTAAAAAAAAACTCAGCTTTTGAAGAAAGGGACTGAAAACGACATGTGATCGTTCTTTCCACTTGATACCCCCATTAAAACCTGGGGTGTAGGCTTTAAATGAGTGCAATTAAATAAGAAACTGAGGTGTAGATGCTGTGTAACTGAGAGGAAAATAGGAGCACTGTCAATATCAACCCCTTTCTTTAATTGGCCAAGTTATACCTAAATTGATACTAGGGCAGGCAGGTTTAACGGATCAGTTACAGTTTTATACATCTGTGAGTACTTATACAATAAAATTGTTGTTTATAACTAATCAACTAGTTTCAAGAAAAAATAATGATCATAATAAAAAAAATACTGGTTGTTTACATTTTTGCTAAGATTCTTAACTGATCCGTTTTAGTCTACAGGACTGACCTGATGTTGGAAGAGTGAATTCCGTACCAGACAAATGTCTTTCCAAGTGCGCAAGCCCTTCAATTCACAACCAGGCGACACCACGTCTGTGCGGTTGAGGTCAGCATCCACCGGCATCACAATGAATGGTAACACTACCTGAGGACAAAAGAAACCACTGTTGACATACATGACGTCATCATCAATAATAAAATAAAATATCTAAGAAACAAAATATTAATGAAAATACTTACATTAAAAAATAACTAAGATTTGTTCATTTATCACAAGTCAGAGAATATTTAAATAAATCATAAATAATTTTGTATTTTTACATATTATTAATATTCTACAGCTACAGGCGGAGAGTAATCAGGAAAATAAGTTTGGAATGGGTGGTACGAAAATGTAGACAATTCAAAAGCCCTCAATAGGGAATATGCATAAGTCACCGATTTTGATGAATTTGAGCTTGATCACTGCGGACACTTATAAAAACATGATGGAACAGGAAAAAAAATAAAAAAAATGTATAATCCTAGTTTTATCACACAATGAAATCAGGGGAAAAATAACGATATTTTTTTTTCATTTTCGGATATAATACACTTTACAGTCAGATAGAATATCGAATAAGAAACAATATTTTGTATGACACATATGTATGAGATAATTGAAGATTATTGGCTAACTCCCTATTAAACGCGCCGAAACACACCTGAAACGTGATGTGTGACGTCATCGTTTTGTATGGAGCGTTTTCGGCGGGTGCTGCTGCGCGCTAACTTCAAGTAACTATATCACGAGAAAAAAACGCAAGAGAAAAGTTTTAATATTACAGTTAACTTTCTCACGCATTATACATTTGATTAAGATTTAAAAAAAAAATATGCATATTCCCTATTACTAAGTTTATTTAAATAAAGATATTTTGACTTTGAATAATACAAATACTTTTTACAATTTATTATTATGCATCAAAGAGGAACCGTGTGATATTTATTGTATTGACATGCAACACTAGTTGCCTTTGTTGTGTACTATGTATGACTACAATGAATTTAATTGTAGCATACTTGTATGGAAATGTGTTGTTGGGATTAACAAACAGCATAACAACTTATTTACTAAGATTAACAATAAAACAAAGCTGAATAAGTTTCAAAACAAAAGGATTTAGAAAAAATATACTTTAGCTGGGTTAAGTATAATTTACTGGTAATTGTCCCCGAAACTGAGTCTCCGACCGTCCGATTATGTTTGAACACTATAGGGTAGGTGATGTTTCCAAAGTTACTGAATCTGAGACGTTAGTAAAACAAAGTAAAATTTGACAGGCTATGAAGTATGAAACAAACATAATAATTGTGCTAATGTGTTTTAAAGAGGAGAAAAACAATAGGATATTTAAAGTGCAAACAATAGAAGAAACCCAAACAAAAGTTATAAGTCAAAATCAAGAAACAATCAATATGCAAACAAAAATTATTTCTTAGACTAAAAACAAGGACTGCTTCAAACATTTTAAAGTTCGTGGCAAGGCATGACACCACGTTGATTTCAATACACACAACACAACAGGAAGTAGGTGTAGGTATGCATGCATTTACACATAAAAACTGATGGAAAGGCAAATTTGTTATTAAGTAATGTGAAATTCTACGAATTAATTTGCTTTAATTAATTAGAGGAAAGCTTGCACAAATCCTGGCAGTAAGAAATGATGAAATTTGGATGAAACGCCTTCCAAGGTGGTGCCATACAAAAAATGCGTATTGAATAATGGTGCTAATAGTATCCATAGAAATAGAAGAAAACCTACATACATGGAATTTTTAACTCGAAAACATGCATCTAAATCTTGGGCACATTCCATTTAATCGCTATAGTCCCGTGGAACAACAGAAACAAAGAAAATATTGAAGAATTTAGTAATTGGCATTCACGAAGAAAATGGCGTCATATCACTAGTCACGGAACAAGGTACAATTTGGTCATACAATAGCACAGCACTCAAACACAATAAAACACCACACAAATCGAATACATGCTATGAAAAATTACTTTCTTCGAAAAAAGTACTCACTTTGCATAAAAATTCCAAAGAAAATCATCCAAAAATTCAAAGGACTGATGACAAGGCACTCCACTCACCGTTTGCAAAACCAGACTGATATCACGTGATCAACGGTGTTACCAGATACCACAAAGTTGTATTCCTACGTTTAGCATAGTATAGTACTATTATATTATTTTAGATAATCTGGGACTTTGCCACAGACAGAATAGCAGTGCTAGCTAGCAAACAAAATGAGTTCGGACGAGGAAGGTATCTGAGGGCTTTCAAAGTGACTTTAAAAATCGTTTTATAACTTCTAAATAAGATCAAATTCTGTGTAAAGATGTTGGCCAACTTGGCACTTACAAATTTCCGAAAAATCTGGAGCCGTACCGGCTAACTTACATGGTTATCGTAATCGCTTTCATTTGACAGATGGATGTGATACATTGCTGCTTCTATTTGGTTTATCCATTTTGGGTCAATGAGTTTTATCGTTAAAAAATACCACAAAATAAATACCTATTTTCCCATACATTTTGTTCTGAACGTCTACTGTCTAAGGATAAGCGTACGCAGCGACATCTACAATTAGGTTTGCGTTGCCATCCCCATTGGCATTTAAAAATTAAACGCGATAAGTAAAAAAAAATTGACAAATACATTTTTATCAACGCCATCTATTGAGCCTACAGTTTGTTGTTATTTTGAAATGACAATCTGCTCTGCTCATGCGCGCCAGTCAGTATTTGACACACTTCATGTTTTATCGTTGTTAGGAAAGGTGGTCGCTGCTACATAAATAGTGATCTGGGGGTGGTCGTTTGAAATAAATCTATTGGCTCCGTGCACGCTTTTAGCGCTACCTAGCGACCTAGAGCGTGTTGCAACTTTGTTGGCTCTGACGAGGGGCACACAAAAAGGCGGGTCCATAGCTCGTGTTTTGCTCTACACAATCAACAAAAACATCTACACAAAACATTGTTTCGCGTAACATTTTTGTGTAGAGAAATAATGTTTTTGCTTTGGAAAACACGTAGACAAAACATTTTGCGCGGGTCGAGGGGCAGGGTATTGTCATGGCAGGGTTGCCAGATGTCTTAATCGGTAAATCGCAGAAAATCAGCCCGCAAATCCATTTCTGATTGAAGTAGCCCAAAATCACAAACATTGTTATCGACGCAACATATTTCGGAAACTTATAGGTGTGAGTCTGCAGACAGGCACGTATCCAAGGGGGGGATAGTTGGGATTTATCCCCCCCCGAAATCTAGAGCACACAGTACAGGACCAAATTCAAATTTTGCGGGCGAGGCACTTGCATTGCGTTTGCGGGATGCAGTTGTCCCCCCCCGAATTAAAAGTCTGGATACGTGCCTGTCTGCAGATGCTAAAAACTACGAAACAAAGCAAGATATTAAACATTTTAAGCTATCTAAGTACATATTGTTTGTTATGATTAAATTGAACTAAGTTAAAACTTTTATATTTATATTTTGTCTCGTTTCATAAACTTACCTTTAAGTAAAGTCCTTTTAACTTATTATACAGAGCCCAGCAAACCTCAGGAATAATTAATGATACTTGCTGTTTAGAAACAGGGGGTAGTTATCTAACTTTGTTGCAATAAACTCTGACAGAAATCGCAATTATATTGCTGCTTTAGTTAAGAACCAATGTGGCAAGTATCTTACTTAAAGCAGCAATGCAACTGCGCCTTCAATCGATTTCAATCGAGAATTGTTAGCAACAGCCTTACGTAATCAAGGTACATTAAACTTGTGAAAGAGTCTCCGGTGGCTAAAAATCTTAATGTTATACCAAGACGCATTTCAGGTGTGATCACATCACTCCGCCACTTTGTGCTTTTTTCCACATCCACTCTTATCATGAAAAGTAATTCCTCGAAATCTGATTCAGAGCAGCAAAAAAAGTTTCTTAGACCAAATCGATCTTCTATTTTCAATTCCTAATAAATATTAAATTTCGCCTCTGTAAATAAGGTCTAACTTGAAAGCGACGCATTTTTCTTCTTCTTAACATCTCTAAAATCACTTAAATTGAAAACTACATCTTTCTCATCTGAACTCATTTTGTTTGATATGCTAGCTCTGAGCAAGTAAGTGATCACTACGTTTTTTGCTTGTGAAACAGAGAAAGATATTTAAACTAGAAAACTAAGTTTTGCAGTGTTGCTAACTAGGCAAACTAATACGAAACGTGCTGAAAAAATGACAATTTTTATGATCGTCATCTCGTATGTGCCTTACTCCTTCTGGCTTGTGAGCTATAAAAACCTTCAGTGACGGATAAACAATTGCTTATTTTGGTATTCAGAACAAACGTGACGTAAGCGTTTATGAATGATTGACGTTTGAACATGGCACAGACGAGATGACGCTTAAGATTATGTATGCTGGAAATAACAAAAACTAGCAAACGAAAGTCCAGTTTTACTCCATAGATGCTCAGTGACGCAAAAATAAATAAGATTTAACACTCGAACATCATACAAAACAGAACAGGTCTCATAAAATCGTTGTTTAAACATGGCACATACGGAACCCTCTGTGCCAGTTTTCATTTGACAAAATATCGACAACTAAACCGTTTGGAGCCAAATAAAGCATTCTAGCAGCGTCACGTTTGATAAGTGACAGCATATAATACTTGAAATTCGTTCGTAAAACGACACATCAATAGAAAAAGCGAAAACAATATTTCGACCCGTCACACTGTCTGGCCCATACTTAAAACTGTCACGTTACGTAAATTTTGCCTCACGCATGTTGTAAAGCAATTAATATTAAAAAGAATTTCCGTCACTGAGGATCTAGCTTTATCTGAAACCAATCATTGCAGTATTTACGATGTAATTCGAGGTTAAAATTAGTATGTAAATAAGCTAGGGTGACCATGAAGTATTATTTTTGCGGACATTGTATTGAAGTTTACTGAGACTGAGAGAGAAGTAATGTGCTACGATACGCTACAGCGTATCGTAGTACATTACTTTTAGGTTTTAACACGACTGCCCAAAAAAGCAGTGTATAATAATATGTGTTCAGGGTTCATGTATGTTTGTAGGTATGTGAGTTTCTTTATTTCACCATAACTTCTAAATGGCTTAACGGATTTAGATGCATGGGGTATCGTTAGAATCCTTACACCATTTCGAGTGACACTGGCTATATTTTTTTTAAAGTCAATATGACGACTGTACGACGCCACTTTTAAATGTGAAAAAAAAAAATTCTTCAATTATTACAATATGGGCATCAAATGAAAGGCGCACATTCTAAAACTATATCATTTGCCTGTGTGAAATTAAATTAAATAAATTTGAAAAACTGTAAAAACACGACTGCCCTGCCAAAAATGAACTAAAAAGTTAATTAAATACCAAGTGCCATTGCAGTCGGGGGACCTCTTTGATTAAAAATTGTTCCACAAAACGGTCCCCTGACTGCATGACACTTGTTATTTAATTATCTTTTTAGTTCGTTTTTGGCAGGGCAGTCGTGTTTTAAATTTATTAAGGAAATAAAACTTCAGGAAATCAATTCAATAATTTGTGATTTATTAACGCCAAAGGTGTGACACTAAAAAGTTATTTTGATAACAATAATAATGTCAAATATATCACAGTTCAATCACAATAATGTACAATAATTATTAATGACTAAGAGAATTAATAGAAATTGAAAAAATACTAGAAAAAATCGACTCACCCGTAGCAGCTCAGACAGGATTCGAACCCGCACCCTTGGGATTCCAGCCCAATGCACTAACCAATTATGCTACTAGCGACTCGGCTAGTGGGAGCGGCAAAATTTTCTAGTACTTTTTACGTTTCCGCTGTAAGCCAGCGTTATCTCATCAATGTGAACCACTAGCGACTTGGTATTATAATTGGTTAATGCATTGGGCCGGAATTCCATGGGTGCGGATTCGAATCTTGTCTGAGCTGCTACTACTATATAGCTGTTAAGCCTGGGCATAGTTTAGGGCAGCGATTCCCGAATGTTGTTCGGCGGAAGCCTGGGGTTCCATAAGCGGTTCTCAGGGGTTCCGCGAAAATTCAAGAGTTAAGTAAATATCTTTTTGTTCTAACTTTAAAGTCAAACTATACTTACAAGATGCGAACACCAAGCCAAAAAGCCTCAGTTCGGTGTGATTTCACGTAAAAAAACTACAGTTAGTTTACTTCTTACTTGAGCTATGGTTCCGCCTATAAACAGTGAACCAAAAAGGGTTCCGTAGCAAAAAGAATTCGGGAATCGCTGGTTTAGAGAATAACTGATTTTGGAAAATTGAACACTAGTCAAAGTATCATTTGCAAATTTTCGTTATCGCTTCGCTTTCGAAACATGTATGGATTTGACGTTTTAAAATTCGATTGTTAACGAAACCTTATGTCAATTCCATACATGTTTCGAAAGCGAAGCGATAACGAAGATTTGCCAATGTTTCTTTGGATAGGCCCTCTGATGCAGAACCATAATAGTCCAACTAAACTATAAGGAATATAAAAATGACGCAATGACAAAAGCTGTTCAGCTTGATAAGCAATTTCTGTTGATCTATAAAAATTGAAATTTGGAACACCTGATGCAGAACCATAATGGTCCAGCTAAACTATAAGAAATATAAAAATGAAACCTTAGCAAAAGTTGTTCAACCTGATGAGCATTTTCTGTTGAGGTATACAAATTGAAGATCTGGAACACATGATGCGGCGGAATATATAAATACGCCAGAGTCATAAAGTCCATGCGTACGAAGTCGTGGGCATCAGCTAGTGTACAAATAAACTTAAAAAAAATATTTTGTTAACATTAAGATTGTCATATAGATATCACCAATGATATTAGAATTAAAAAGATAGGTATGTTTTGTCAGTACCATGCGACTTCAAAAATTGTCCCCAACCGAATGTCACTACTAATCATAGAATATCGTTAAATGGTTTACAGAAGAGACATTTAGATAGAGTTTGATGCCTATGAGTTACGTACTACAATGATGATGTCTGAATAAAATAATGAATCCTTTATGTAATTTTTTATGACATATTACTCGTAAAGCTAAAAGTTTTCACATTTTTTTATAATTGATTCAATAAGTGATATTGATATTATTAAGGTTTCGAATAGTATTTTTTTATTGCATGTAGTGTAGGACTTTTAAATCCGGAGAATTTAAGATTTTTTGGCAGGGTCATCTAAAATAAAAAGTCAAATTTATAATGCCGGTCATACCAACTGGAGAGGGGATAGACCCCATCGTGCAGGGGATTTTGTCAATAAAATTTACCATATTATCTGCCTTTAAAACTCCGACATCGCTAACTAAACATATTGTAGGTATAGGTAGTAAAAGCACCCATATTACAAGCTTTGTTAGTTTGGGACTAGGTAACAATTAGATAGCAACTTTAACACGTTGAACGCCACAAAAAATGTGTGACTGTTCATTTGAACCACTGGGGACACATGTGTTCCAAACCCAAACAATCCGTTCAGGCCACGGGGGTCATCGATGGGCCATTGCAATGCTTCTATTCAAACTCAATTTACAAGCCACGGAGCATCGGTACCATACAACAAAGTAATGAAAATGGGCTGCGCGGCCCTGTAGAACATTCAGTCAGCTTGGTTTTTATTTTTCACAAAAGACTTAGAATTTATTTACGATTTTCTATACTTTGTAAGGGTTTTTTCAAGTTTCACTAAATGAAATATTTTAAACTAAAATAAAGCGATTGTCTTCTTGAGATATTATGTACAATAAAACAATAAAAAAAACAAAACTACGTAAAATAATTTCAAATTTTTAAGAATGAGTAGGGGAAGTAGGGGAACAGTGTAACAAGGGGTATAGTCTAACGTGGCACTCTGTCGCTTACTAGTATTTCAATAGCGTTTCCTAGATGTATTATCAAACGCACCTGTCACTATCATATGCCAGTATTGCCAGTTATCAATTTTGGCCATTGTCTCTGCAGTAAGTATGTCAAAATATACAAAATTATATTTTAGGTATTGTAGAATTCTAACATCGCTATAGTATTTTGTATTTAAATCTAAATTATTGCAGTTTGGTGAGTAATTTTATTTTATTTTATAGGTACTGATATTTTTACGATATATTCACTTTTTAATAGGTACTATATTTACTGCCTGAAATAACAACCTATAATTTTTTGCATGTTTGTTTTGGTACAGTGTAACGGGCTACTGTGTAATATTATTATTATAGTGTGCATCTTTTGAAAAATTGCTTTTTTATACGAAGAAATAATGCTGAATAGAAAGAGGAAGACTGTGATTGGATTTAGCGATGAAAAAAATACTATACACGCCATAGAATTAAGAAAACAGGACTTCATTATATGTATATGATCGTCGAACCTGAAAAAACAAGTTTAATCATTCCTTTTTTCGAAAATTTTATGATTTTTTAAGAATTATCATGTTAATTTTGACATAATAAAATGATTTTCTACAAAAAAATTGCATGATTATTATACATGCCCTTCGTGTTAATAGTACCCCCAAAAGAATTCAAAAGTGCCATAAAATAAATATTTTGATTACAACGATGGTTTATATATTTTTTGTAACACTGATCCCCACCTTCACCTACTATTAAAACAGTCTAATAACAAATCACGGGTTATTCGGACAAATTTAACAAAATGAGCATGCGGAGTAGTTATGCGGGGTGGGCCAGACTGTGATCCCCGTGGCCCCTGCGGAAGAAAAAGCGGAATTCCTTCTGCAGAGGCCATGGGGGATACCCGTGTGTAAACTTAAAAATTCTTCAGTTTTAGGAAGAAAAACACCAGAGTTTTTAGTTTATAGCGCTAATTATAATGTTTCTAATTGATAATAACTAAAATCCGACATTGTGAAAATTGGTGGTTTATGCGAATTTCCGATGGCTCCAACGAACAGGCCTAGGTTGGCCCACATGGTGCTCCGCGTGGCGCTCAACGTGTCGAGTAAACCAGCACGCCAACTAATAGACTAGTAGAAAATTCTAAAAATCGGCTTCCTTTACCGTTTCAACGGCATTTTGTGAGCCATTTGGGCAACATGACTTTTCCGATGTAAAAATCCTACTGAATTCGATTCTGAATGCCAAGCCGAATTTAAACTTTTTTTTTTCAAGCGTGTTTTGCTCTTCTAACGACTTGATTCAAGAATAATTAAAATAAAAATATCTCTATGTTTATGTATAGAAAATCCTCTACTCTACAGGATTAAAACTATGAGGATTTATTTGCCTCAGAAAAAAAAACACTGGTAAATAACCCAGTTATTTCACTATATAGAATAATAAATTTGTTAAACATTTTTGTTTAGTAACTGTGTTAAAAATACTTTGATTCGCGCGGCGAAATTTTCACTTAATTGTTTATTTCGAAAATCTTTTACAGAATTAAAACCATGAGAATTTGTCAAAGAAAAAAATACTGGTAAATAGTCCAGTTATTTCACTATATCCTTATCCTTATCTTAATATATAAAATCGTAAACTGAATGACTGACTGACTGACTGACTGACTGACTGACTGACTGATCTATCAACGCACAGCCCAAACCGCTGGACCTAGAGACTTGAAATTTTGCACACAGATACTTTATACAGTGTAGGCATCCACTAAGTAAGGATTTTTGAAAATTCCATCTCTAAGGGGATGAAATAAGGGATGAAAGTTTGTATGAAAGTCCCTCAGTTTTGAAGCTAGAATCTTCAAATTTTGTGTTTAGGCTGACGATTGAAAATTAACAAATACGGGTCCCAGCGTTTTTCAAAATTCTACCCCCGAAGGGGTCAAAAGGGGGATGAAGTTGTGTATTAAAGAAAATCCTTCATTTTCGAAGTAAAAATCGCTAAATTTATAATTTAGGCTTATGGATAGAAATCTAAAGCAACGTATATGGTTTTTGTTAGGATTTCAACTCCAAAGGGGATGAAATGGGGGTGAAAAGGGTTAAAAACCTAAAAATAGATATGGATGTCGTTATCGGGGTTTTGTGGGATGACGATTGCATTTATTTTGAAGTCCAACCACGGTGGACATGATTTAACCCCTAAATGGGTGAAAATGTGGTCCAAATTTTGTATGGAAAAATAATATAAAATAGACATTACAACTTTAAACTTCGTAGGAGCACATCTAAAAATAAATAGGCAAATATATATTTTGTTATTTTGAAAATCAACCCCTTAGGGGGTGAATGGGGTGAGTAAACATAAAAATCGATATAGATGTCGTTATTGGGGTTTTCTGGGATGACGATTGCAAAAATGACATTTATTTTGAAGTCCAACACGGTGGACATGATTTAACCCCTAAAGGGGTGAAAATGGGGTCCAAATTTTGTATGGAAAAATAATATAAAATAGACATTACAACTTTAAACTTCGTAGGAGCAAAGCTAAAAATAATAAGGCAAATATATATTTTGTTATTTTGAAAATCAACCCCTTAGGGGGTAAATGGGGTGAGTAAACATAAAAATCGATATAGATGTCGTTATTGGGGTTTTCTGGGATGACGATTGCAAAAATGACATTTATTTTGAAGTCCAACACGGTGGACATGATTTAACCCCTAAAGGGGTGAAAATGGGGTCCAAATTTTGTATGGAAAAATAATATAAAATAGACATTACAACTTTAAACTTCGTAGGAGCACATCTAAAAATAAATAGGCAAATATATATTTTGTTATTTTGAAAATCAACCCCTTAGGGGGTGAATGGGGTGAGTAAACATAAAAATCGATATAGATGTCGTTATTGGGGTTTTCTGGGATGACGATTGCAAAAATGACATTTATTTTGAAGTCCAACACGGTGGACATGATTTAACCCCTAAAGGGGTGAAAATGGGGTCCAAATTTTGTATGGGAAAATAATATAAAATAGACATTACAACTTTAAACTTCGTAGGAGCAAAGCTAAAAATAATAAGGCAAATATATATTTTGTTATTTTGAAAATCAACCCCTTAGGGGGTAAATGGGGTGAGTAAACATAAAAATCGATATAGATGTCGTTATTGGGGTTTTCTGGGATGACGATTGCAAAAATGACATTTATTTTGAAGTCCAACACGATAGACATGATTTAACCCCTAAAGGGGTAAAAATGGGGTTCAAATTTTGTATGGAAAAAGAATACAAAATCAAAATTAATTACTGGAAGCCTTGTGCGAGGCCCACCACACGCGGCAAATGTCTTGCCTCGCGAGGCAGCGCGCTTGATGGGGAAGGGGTACGGGATGGTTACGGGACGTTTACGGGACGGGAACGCAAACGGGACGGGAACGGAACGGGAACGAGGAACGGGAGTGGGAGCGGGAACAGGAACGGGAACTGGAAGCCTTGTGCGAGGCCCGCCACACGCGGCAAATGTCTTGCCTCGCGAGGCAGCGCGCTTGATGGGGAAGGGGTACGGGATGGTTACGGGACGTTTACGGGACGGAAACGCAAACGGGACGGGAACGGAACGGGAACGAGGAACGGGAGTGGGAGCGGGAACAGGAACGGGAACTGGAAGCCTTGTGCGAGGCCCGCCACACGCGGCAAATGTCTTGCCTCGCGAGGCAGCGCGCTTGATGGGGACTCGCCTAATCGCGTAAAAATGGCTGGCCGGATCCTGGTTGAAGGTTTCTTAAAAGGATTTCGTCTAATATCCACGCGGACGAATTCGCGGGCAGAAGCTAGTACATATAATAAAACAGTAGAAAAAGTGTGTCGTACATTACATATATTTAAAAATATATATATCTGGCGCGATGGAGACATAGTAATAGAGTAAGAATTTGAAAAAATAGTGTGTCTGTTTGTCTGTTTGAACACGCTAATCTCCGGAAACACTGAACGGATTTGAATGAAACTTTTTTGTTATATAGCTGTTAAACCTGGGCATAACTTAAGGTAAAAAGATTTTTGAAAATGGAACACCTGATGCGGAACCATAATGGTCTAGCTAAACTATATACAAAATATAAAAATGACACCCTAGTAAAAGTTGTTCAGCCTGTTGTGCATTTTTTGTTGAGGTACAATAATCGAAGATCTGGAAAACCTGATGCAGAAACATAATGGTCCAGCTAAACTATACAAAATATAAAAATGACATCTTTGCAAAAGTTGTTCAGCCTGATGAGCATTTTTTGTTGAGGTATAAAAATCGAAGATCTGGAACACCTGATGCAGAACCATAATGGTTCAGCTAACTAAACTATACAAAATATAAAAATGGCATCTTTGCAAAAGGTGTAAAGCCTGATGAGCCTTTTTTATGAGGTATGAAAATCGAAGATCTGGAACATCTGATGCAGAACCATAATGATCCAGCCAAACTATACAAAATATAAAAATGTCATTTTTGCAAAAGTTGTTCAGCCTGATGAGCATTTTTTGTTGAGGTATAAAAATCATAGATCAAGAACACCCGATGCAGAACCATAATGATCCAGCTAAACTATACAAAATATAATAATGACATCTTTGCAAAAGTTGTTCAGCCTGATGAGCATTTTTTGTTGAGGTATAAAAATTGAAGATCCGGAACACCTGATGCAGAACCATAATGGTCCAGCTAAACTTTACAAAATATAAAAATGACATCTTTGCAAAAGTTGTTCAGTCTGAAGATCTGGAACACCTGATGCAGAACCATAACACTTCTACAAGTATTTTCTTATGTAACTACATTAGTTCATTTAAATGCATTCGCCGAAGTCATAAAGTCCACGCGTACGAAGTCGCGGGCATCAGCTAGTAGAATAATAAACATGCTATTTTTTTTGTCTGGTAACTGTGTTAAAAAAATCTTTTGTGTCAGACGGCGGAATTTCTCAATTTTTTTTTAAATCCTCTACAGAGTTAAAACTATGAAAATTTGTCTCAGAAAAAAAATACAAGTAAATAGCCCAGTTATATCACTATATAGAATAATAATCTTGTTAATCATTTTTGTTTAGTAACTGTGTTAAAAAAATAGTGTCGCGTGGTGGAATTTTCTCTCCTCCGACCACATCTCATACTTCCGGTACCCGTACGGACTTCCGGTTGTCAAAATTGAGTTCAGCGACACCCACAACATATGCGAGGACACCGAATTCAGCAGGCTTTTTACTTCGGAAAAGTCATTTTGCCAAAATGGCTCGCAAAATGCCGTTGAACTTGAAAATTTTAAGATGAACTACTCGTCTATAAGCCTTAATTTCATGAGTATCGATTGAGAAATGCAACCTGTAGTGTAGAGGTTTACATCTAATTACCCTAAAATACATACAATAATTCTAAGCATACAGTTTATTTGTTGAATTTTATTTATAATTTATTTTATTTACTTAAAATATTTTTTAATAATTTATTTAATTTTTATTTATAAATTATTCTTCTCTTAGTAAATGGGAGCGAATGCTTGAGCACTGTCGTAGCATTGTTCCGTTCTGTTTTTCGTCAAGTTTCTCGGGAGCAACTCAAAATGTCATAGCTTTCGCAAGACTGCGCTCAGGTTTGCTAATTAGCTCAGTTTTCAGCTGCCACTGTGACGACGAAAAATTCTAATATCTATGGATATCACAGTTTAATCACAATATGTTCAATAATTATTAATTTGTTAAAAACTGACTAGTACCACAACCTAAAAAGTATTTAGTTTTTTAGTTTATACATTCAGCCATCGCCTGTTGTGTTGGCGAAAAAGCCGCCGTTCATCTAGACAGTTGGAGCAACGACTAAAAGTGTAAGGGCTGTCACTGTAGGCAAATACTATAGTAGAGTTTCTATAGTATTTGCTGTAGGGATGCTGACCTCTTTTGTCAATTTAATAACAAAAATGACAAAGATTGACAGAGATTGCCCTAGACGACACAATCATATTGCGTAATATTTAATTGCACATTATGATTGAAATGGCCTAAACGATCAATTATATTGCACAATAATATATAGTACCTGGGTACAACCGAGCTAAAGCTCGGTTATTACTATTTATTGTAAATGGTTAGGTGATAATAACAAAAGTGCTTTAGCTACTTTGATTTCAGAGCAATGTACCTATGTGATGTTTTTTTTCGATATTCGTATTCTCAACCTTAAAGCACTTGTCACAGAGTAACGCCATCTATTGTCTTTAGCTCGTGAGCTTTGTGATAAGATGTAGTTAATTACATAATAATTCCGCGAGGCGTAGTAGTTAGTTTTTATGGCATTAGCCGAGAGATGGCGTCACAAAAAGTTTACCGAAAAACTGTGTTTAAAATTTTTATCGGTAATTTTTTTGTTTTGCACTATTACTTCACAAGTCTCAATAAAATAAAAACTCAAAAGCAACATTAACTATTTTTTTTAAAGTTGTCTAAAAACAATAAAATATATATAAATGTATGTATATATATAAACTTGAACATATAAAAAAGTAAGTCACCGAGCGGGATTCAAACTCGGAACACTCGTTTCTTGTGGTCCGCGTCCTAACCCGCTGAACCAAACAGACATTGGCCGGCCGCGGACGAAATTAGCGACCATATTCTCCGTCGAAAGAAAATCGCATGAAAACGCAAAAACGCGCGTTTTCCCAAACATAAGACTAATCTAGATCGATTGTTTACCCCCGAAAACCCATATATACCAAATTTCAGCGAAATCGTTAGAGCCGTTTCCGAGATCACCGAAATATATATATATACAAGAATTGCTCGTTTAAAGGTATAAGATAATAAATATATAAACTTGGAACATAATAATATGGAAAAACTAAAGTAAGTCACCGAGCGGGATTCGAATCCGTAACACTCGTTGATTGCCGTCCGCGTCTTATTATTCCGCTGGACTAGATGGACAGTGGCCGGCCGGACGAAATTAGCGACCATATTCTGAGTCGAAAGAAAAACGCATGAAAACTCAAAAACACGCGTTTTCCCAAACATAAGACTAATCTAGTTCGATTGTTTACCCCCGACAACCCGCATATACTAAATTTCAGCAAAATCGTTAGAGCCGTTTCCGAAATCGCAGAAATAAATAAATATACAAGAATTGTTTAAAGGTATAAGATAATATCTAGGTAGGTAACTAAAGTCGCTAGAATTCAAAGTCCGTGGTAAAACTAACTAACAGCACAGATTAGATAATAGTGCTAGCAGGACGATTACAGCATTTCTGTCCATCAACGTACGTACATTGTTGTCACCCTATCTTAAAAATCTCATACAAATTTTATCATGGATTTTATTGTAACTACTGCAGTGATTGGTTCTAGATGCAGCTAGATCCTCAGTGACGGACATTCTTTTTAATATTAATTGCTTTACAACATGCGTGATGCAAAATTCACGTAACGTGACAGTTTTAAGTATGGGCCAGACAGTGTGACGGGTCGAAATATTGTTTTCGCTTTTTCTATTGATGTGTCGTTACGCGAACGAATTTCAAGTTTTATATGCTGTCACTTATCAAACGTAACGCTGCTAGAATGCTTTATTTGTCTCCAAACGGTTTAGTTGTCGATATTTTGACAAATGAAAACTGGCACAGACGGTTCCGTATGTACCATGTTTAAACAACGATTTTATGAGATCTGTTCTGTTTTATAAGATGTTCGAGTGTTAAATCTTATTTATTTTTGCGTCACTGAGCATCTATGGAGTAAAACTGGACTTTCGTTTGCTAGTTTTTGTTATTTCCAGCATACATAATCTTCAGCGTCATCTCGTCCGTGCCATGTTCAAACGTCAATCATTCATAAATGCTTGCGTCACGTTTGTTCTGAATACCAAAATAAGAAATTGTTTATCCGTCACTGAAGGTTTTTATAGCTCACAAGCCAGAAGGAGTAAGGCACATACGAGATGACGATCATCAATTTTTTTTAAATAAAGTGCTAACATAAAATAAAATATAAAATAAAGCTAAATTGGCAACACTGAAGTTTTGTCTCTACACAAGCCACCAAGAAGCTTATAAGCTCCCCTGAGTATATTTGTTCTGTGCTTATAAGCTTACCTCCCTCCACGGCCAGTGACATAGTGAAGATTGAAAAAATGTCCTTGAGTGACGTGACGGCTTAAGGTCCAAACAAATTATCGGACGCGGCTTATGGACGCGGCTTACTGCCGCGGCTGATAAGTGTGCACGCTCTCATAACATCCTGCGTGCCAGATAGCTATCGGACGTCCGATGACGTCATATTAGTCTATGGTTACGTCCGCGACCTACTACATCCGAGAGTTTGCACACCTCAGATCAGCCGCGGCAGTAAGCCGCGTCCGATAATTTGTTTGGACCTTTATCAACAACCTCTTTCTTTAGTGTTATTTCGGTCACTCACATGTGCGCAAAGGTTCGCGAATACGTAAAACCCACATGTGTAGGACGACCTTCGCGAATGACTTCGCGAATGATTTTCCATACAAAATTGAAAACATTCGTACAATGTACGAACCTTTGCGCGCATGTGAGTGACCGGGGTTACAATACGTGTTCGTTGTTCATTCGTTCGTGAGAAACGAAAACGTATTGTAAAACGAAAAGAAAGAGATAGCAATACGCCGTGACGTCACTAGAGTCTTTTTTCAATCTTCACTATGATACTAGGCGTGCAATCTCCATTGTGGGTATAAGCTTCTTGCAAGCCACGCAATCGCTGTGGACGGCGTGTGTAGAGAAACATGTTTCGGAAACAATGTTAAGTGTAGATGTTTTATTTGATTGTGTAGAGCAAAACATGAGCTATGGACCCGCCCTTACACTAGCAACAAACACCACAAATTTCTTTACTTTAGGCCACGTTCATACAATGAAAATAAAAAAACATAGTTATTTTTTTGTTTTCTTTTGTTGGAAATTCAAAATATTCCTAGTAAGTCCATGAGTGAGATTTAAATCGATATTTTGATCATGAATGGTCGCTTTTTGTGCTATTTCGATAAAAATGTTTGCGATTTTGGGCTGCTTCAATCAAAAATGGATTTGCGGGATTTTGGCCCACCTGAGGGCCGATTTTCTGCGATTTACCGACCTCATCCCGTCCCATCCCAGCTAGAGGTACATTCGGACTCAGGCTAAAATATCAGCGTCGAACACGATAACAAGTAACAAGCGTACCGAATCTGGGGGTCTATTGCCCAAGTGTCGTCGACTTCGCCGTCGGCTTCATTTGACAGATGCTTGTAATACATTGCTACTTTTCTTTGGTAAGTTTTTATTTGTACCAAAAAGAAGTAGCAATGTATTACAACCATCTGTCAAATGAAGCCGACGGCGAAGTCGACGACACTTGGGCAATAGACCCACAGATAATCGCGCTTATCCTCAACCAGTGTTGGGAAATGTTGGATGCGAAATTATGGTGCTGCCAAGCTAAAAAATATTGTATTTTGGGTCGAATTATTGTACGTTTTAGGCAATAGTTTTTCTTGACGCCGACCCAGCCGCATGAGGCCAGCTTAAAATTATTTAATTTCTGTCAACGCCGAGCCGGCCGCATGAGGCCAGCACTTTGTTTACGTTTTCTTCTATTGTTGTTTTCTACTAACAAACTAACCATTTCTGATATTATAAAATTAGCGTCATTCTATCTGTACTGTTTGCATGCCAGTATCTGGTGCATCACATGAGCCTAAGCTATTTTATTTTTACAACTTTTTGTACTGTGAATGCTTGCAAAATAAAATATTCTTATTCTTATTCTTATTGTTCTCTTATCTTCTCTGGTGATAAAAATTTTTAGAATTTTTAGGCGGGTATACGGCCGGCGCAGATGGGTTAATATTTAGGCCGCTAATATGCGATTGATTTTACAAAGTACACCTGAACTAAAGTCGCCCTACTTATTTTGCGCTTGCTCATTTCTTTCTCATAATTTCTCGAGTGAAGTAAAGTTGAAGCGGATCATTCAATACAATCGCAAACCTTTTAATACAAGTTCAAATTTTATTTATTGAATAGGTAGGTAATGATTTAATTAGTTTATTTTTTATTAAATTTATGTAATTTAGATTTTTAAATAAAAAAATATATTTATATAAATCAAAAATCAGAAACAACGGTCATACCACCGTTGTTTCTGATTTCCATAACACAAGTGCTATAGCTACTTACTTTGGGATTGGAACAATGTATGTGATGTTGTCAAATATTTATATTTATTTATATTTATATTTATATGATTCCACAGGAGAAGGCAAGATATTTACCTACTGCCAATGCCTTAATAGTTTACTGCTAATGCCAATGTTGGCAAGCAAGAAATTAATGTGAATTACCAACTTTATGGTATTAATAAAGACAAAAGACAAGACAAGTGTGACGCTACAGAATAATAGTGCTAAATTATTAATTTTAGTGTCACGTGCCATGATATTGTACCTACCTATATTGTGCCAAATCGGAAAATATTGTACAAAAGCGTACAATAATGAGAAAGCTATGTTTTATTGTACAATCTAGTTTCGTACATCACGAATTATTGGGGTGTGTAATGTATGACCTAAATTTACATGCACTAACGATCAGAAGATATAATAACATTTCATATAATTTCATTTGACATACCGATCAAATAATATAACATACGGTTAATATAATTTCACTTGACCTAAATACATGTGATATAAAAATTATTTGACACAATAATCATTTGATCTAATGAGGGCTTTTCCAAAGGACTAAAAACTGTAGGATCGATAGATGTCGTTGATAAATTAAGTAGTGATGGGCCAACTCGAGTTCCGACCCGGGTTGACTCGAGTTGCAGTTGTATCGGGTCAACTCGAGTCAGCCCGTTAAGAACTCGAGTCAGCCCGTTAAGTACTCGAATTCTGTACCTTCGCTTCCGCCGCCGCCGCCATGCTCAGCCCGGCCCGGCGGCGGAGTTGGCCGATCTAATCCGAGTTTACCCCTAGCACCCGAAGTTCTGTTTTCTTTCTTTCTACCGGCGAATTTTACTTGTTTTGTTTCTTTTAATGTTTGGATAGACAAATATTAAAGTTCGGTTTTAATCAACTCTTTTTACTTCGTTGTGTGCTTTGTGTCGTGTTTAGCTTTGAGACAGTCCTCCAGTCGGAAAAAGAAACCAACGGTTTGGGAAGTATTTGATTTATCCGTAGATGGCAAAGTAAAGTGCAAAATATGTTCTGATATATGCACATATTCAGGAAATACGACAACTCTTAAAAATCACATAAACAGAAAACATCCTAGTGAATGATAGTAAAATAATTTTTTTCACCAACTAACCTTACCTACCCAAATTCCAAACAAAATCACAATACCTATCGTAATAAACAATTAAAACAACCTAACCTACTTAGCTAGTATATAATCTATGAACAAAAAGGTAATGGTCTCCACTCCACAGTTGCTGACCACCTGTGATCGGTTCCGAACTGATTAGGCAACTCCGTCTGACTCGCTTACCTACAGCTACGGAAATTCAACTCGGGTCGGCAAACTCGAGTTGAATTGAAACCGAGTTACGCGAATTTCCGAGTTGGCTCGCGGGTCGTAGCGGGTCGACCCGCGAGCCAACTCGGGTTGGCTAACTCGAGTTGAAACCGAGTTACGCGAATTTTAAAACGGGTTGACTCGAGTTGGAAATAAACCGAGTTGGCCCATCGCTAAAATTAAGCACTGTCAACTGAGGCGCGCTCAGAATCTACGCTCCGAGTGCAACCAAAGTTGTGTCAAAACCGAACGTCACGCTCTAATGTGTGATACGCCGTTAGAGCGATTGGTTGCACTCGGAGCGAAGGTTCTGAACGCGCCTCAGTTGACAGTGCTTAATTTATCAACACCATCTATCGTTCCTATAGTTTTTAGTCCTTTGTAAAAGCCCTCATTAACAGATAATATAAAGCACAATTCATATAAAATTCATTTACTCTATTGAACATTTAAAATAATTTTATTTGACCTATGATTTAAATGCTATAAAAAACAAGCATAGCCCAAAAATATGATTTCATTACATATATATTTTTATCTTCACCCATGCTTTAAATCCTCTATGAAGGGTTCTGAAACAGTTAGCTTACTGCCAACATTACAGTATCGCTCCGGTGCGAGTGGTCAAAACACTAACCTAACCTAACCTACCTGATACATTAAAAGTTTTTTTTATAGTGGGCCAGCCCCCCTGCACCCCCCGGTAAGCATTTTGCAAGCAAGCAAGCCTGCAAGCAAGCATGCATGCTTGTACGCTTGCTTGCATGTTATGTTATAATATATGTATATATAACATAACATATGATTTGAAAATCGCCATATTGGCGCTGAGAGCACTAGATTCTACTATGGAAGTGTCTATTCATCGGGGCGCCTCGACGAATAGTATTTTTCTCTATCTAGCGGTGCGCACCACTGAATAGCGCTTTCTCTAGGGATTGGCTATATGCCGGTGCCTCCTTTTTAGTTGTCTTAATCGTAAGTTAAACTATTCAAATAGGTAGTAATAATTGTGTAAATGCCTCTTAGGCTGGTGGTTAGAGTGTTGTTCTCTCGATCCAGAGGTCGTGGATTCGATCCCCGCCGCGGGAAGCAACATCTTTGAGTTGTTGTTTCTCGTTATATTCAATTTAACCGTTAGTGTTATTTTATTGCTGTGATGCCGCTTTTTATAATACAAAGTGTTTGGTAAAAGCCTTATAAAGCCGAATATGGTAGATAGGGATCATCAAACTGAACAACTTTTACTATGGGACCAACTCTGAAATCGCGAAAAAAAATCAGTTGTTTCATTTCATACAGTTTGATATTTTCGTTATTAATTTTTGTATGAAACACCTGTTTTCTTTTTTGCGATTTCGAAAACACCTTGTAATACTATTCCCGCAAATTGCTAATGAACCTGGCAGCCATTTTTAAACCACTAAATCGAAAAAAAATTGTAGATTTTTTATACCTTAAAATTAATGATTCAATAACTAATATTAGAAAAAAATACCTATTAGAATTTTATTGTTACATGTAGGTACCTAGTTTTTTGTTGCGGATGACGTAAACGTAGATGTTAATATGACAAGGTTCCATAGTGCGCATTTGCGGGTATAGTAGGTAATCATCTTTGGCCACAAACCACAGTTTTAGCAGATTTGTTAGTGCAGTGCGTAGTTTTGGTTTGTGTTTAGAGATTTAGATGCAGTTTAATTGAGATTTGAGAGAAAAGTGTTTGCACTGTCTTTTCCTTCACTCTCTATTTCCGATAGGACGGCAGGACGACCGACAAGACAGGAGAGGTCAGGCGCAGGATCTACAGCCGAAGCACGGATCATTTCTCTTATCGCATAATCAGGTGATCAGCCTGCAATGTCAAAACCAAACTAGAAACAACAACTCAAAGATGTTACCTACTTCCCGCGGGGATCATCGAACCCGAGGCACCGGCCTATAGCCAATCCCTAGAGAAAGTGCTATTCAATGGTGCGCACCGCTAGATAGAGAAAAATACTATTCGTCGAGGCGCCCCGATGAATAGACACTTCCTTCTACTATAGTAGTAGTGAGTGTACATGGAACGAATTAATTCCAAGTACACTCACTACTGCCATAGTATAGAATCTACTGCTCTCAGCGCCAATATGGCGATTTTCAAATCGCAACAAACGATTGGTGACGTTCGCCTGTCCAGCGTACTTGTATAATGGACGTCAGTGCTCGATTACATATCTGGCGGACTGAGGGCCTAGTACGAGTTGGTTTTTTGTTCTCACTTCACTTTTCGAATAGTTAACTATCGTCTTCTCTCTTTCACTCGTTCACTCACTCGCATGATTTCATCTCTTTCACACGCTACTATTCGCAAAGTGAGGTGAGAAACACAACCCATACTAGGCACTCAGATTATCTAATTAAAAACCACCTAGCGACTGGTTGCAGTTCACAGATGATCGTGATCCATTGCTACTTCTTTTTGGGTTAACAAAAAAACATACCAAAGAAAAGTGGCAATGTATGTCAAATGCAACCGGTCGCTAAATAGTTTCTTTTTAGATAATCAGGGTGCCGATTAAGCATACCAATTTAGAGTTGCCACCAATATAAATAAGTTAAATTTTAACAGTGTATTTGCACAAATAACAGAAAGGTCAACATTTTTTATGATTTTTTATTTTAAATTCTCATCTCCTATCTTAAACAATGTTTAAGCCTCGATTACATACGCCGATATAAGGAACCAATTTAGAGTTGGCACTCGTATAAATAAGTTAAATTTTAACAGTGTACTAAGCGCTTTTTTAAGAAAAAAAAAATAGTTCCAATTACCTTACTAGATGGCGCTATCAAAAAGTATGCTGTCAAAAAACTAGCGAAATATTCTAAGGCCGCGTTCCGAATCACGCTTACAGCACTATAAGCGCGCTGACACCCGGTCCGATTCATGCTTACGACGCTAACGTATGTTGAAGTGACGTCACCGATGACGTCATAGCATGTGCTAACGACGCTCAGCGTATTCTACCATTTGGTGGAATACGCTGAGCGCCGTTGGCACATGCGATGACGTCATCTATTACGTCACTTCAACTTAGGTGAGCGTTGTAAGCATGAATGGGACCGGGCGTTAGCGCGCTCACTGTGCTATAAGCATGATTCGGAACGCGGCCATAGATATTTTTGGAGCTGTCATGTCAATGTTGACAAGTTGACATTGACATTGACATCATACTTTTGCACAACGCCATCTACTCACAGTTTCCTTTTTTTTTTTAATCTGTCATTGAAAAGCGCTCCTTGACAATTCAAGTACGGGTGGCAACCCGAAATTGGTTCCTAAAATCGGCGTATGTAATCGAGGCTTAAGCCCGAAGTACCATTCTGCATTGGCTCTTAAACAAAGATGGACGTGGAATCTCTTGCAGCCGCGGCAATTTATTTATAGAGTGCGTTTAATTATTACCTTCTATAAGTTATTAAACGCACTTCTATAACTTTTTTTAACATCTTTGACGTTAAATACGTTTTATTTATCTAGCTCAGTGGTAACGTATTTTTTTTATGTTGTATATGCTTTGGATTCCATATTATTGGTTCATTTTGGTATTTTTCTATAAATTGTAAAATCTCATTGCTTGTACCTGCCATTATAACTCGGAAACAAATATTTCACTCACGCGCAAGACTACTGTTTTTGCTGATGAATAAAAACAAAAAAAACAGCTTAATAATAAATAAACGACTCTAAAAAGCAAGAAATAAAATATTCAAATCTGCACAATAAATCTAGTATTAAACAACGCCTTTCTGAAGTAGTTTTTATCGTAACTTTAATCATGGATTCAAAACCCCACCTGACTTCATAAGAAGTTGTTTAATATTAGATATTCATACAAACTTTCGAGTTAGTTATTTATTTATGCAGATTTTGTTTAAAAAAAAACTTTTTATTTTAAATTTTTTTCTAGTATGTATATTCAGTGACGATATTATCTAAGTTACATACAATAGCCTTATGTCAACGGCTCATTACCTTTTACAAAATATACTGTTTTCTTGACGTATGTCAGGAGGATATGCATTATTTTATGACGATCATAAATAGCCTAACAACCAAATTCAAGTACTTAATCGTTTCGCACCAGTGAAACAGTATTGAATAAATCTGATGATCATCTACGGTCTTCATCGTCAGTTTCACTTCACCAAAATGGTACTTTCCATAAGCAAATGCACAAGCTACTTAAGAAAATACCAAAATCACTACAGGTGTGCCTATAATATTTGAAGAGTTCCCTTGATTTCTCCAAGATCCCATCATCAGATCCTAACCTTATAACAAAATGACCAACTTGGAAGTATATGCTTTTTATTATGCTTTATAAAAAGAATTTTTCAAATCGATCCAGCCGTCATCGAGTAACATATACATATAAAAAAAGATACTGATGAACTAAGAACCTTCTCCAATTTTGAAGTCGGTTAAAAAGGCGCCAGCGTGTGAACGATGCGCCAACGCGCGCGCCAAGATCCTTTGATGTGTGCACGAAGGTTACCTATCTTAAGATCGAATTTTGTGTTGGTCGAATTTCATTTTACCGACAACTTTTCGACTATTTTCGTTTCGCCTTTTTTTACTTCGTCGAAGTCACGTTTCCCACTGTATCAGTTGACCTAATATTAATTCGATTTTTTTCGTTACTCCGACGTCTCATTTGACCGAAAATCTTTTTACCGAATTATTGCTCGCTCGAAAGAACGTTTCGTCGAAGTATTACATTCCCGAACATTCATTACACCACTGATTTATTTGCCATAATTTCAGTTCACCAAACGCCTACAAAACTTGTAGCACACTTTTTCCGATTCCTAATCTTCGTAGCGAATCGTATTTTTTCTAGTATAATATTAAGTATATTCTAATGTTATTAATTGATTTCCATAATCGTTTTAAACTGGAATCGGATAATTTTTTTGTAATGTTCTGAAAATTATTATTTATTAATTTAAATTATTTTATGTTTGACTCAAGAATATGCATGCAAAATAACTACCAACACTCGGTTCTAGGCTAATTAATATTTTCTCAAATTTTACAAGCATGCAACATGCAAGCAGGCATGCAGCATGCAAGCAGGCATGCAGCATGCAAGCAGGCATGCAGCATGCAAGCAAGCATGCAGCATGCAAGCAGGCATGCAGCATGCATGCAAACAAGCATGCAGAATGCATGCAAACAAGCATGCAGCATGCATGCAAGCATTTTGGAGCTCCGCTCGCTTCGCTCGCTCCGCTGCGAGTGGTCAAAACACTAACCTAACCTAACCTACTGGTAGGTGCATTAAAAGTTTTTCTTTATAGCGGGGGGCCTCAGGCCCCCCGACCCCCCCGAGCAGGGGGGCCAGCCCCCCTGCACCCCCCGGCAAGCATTTTGCATGCAACATACAAGCAGGCATGCAGCATGCAAGCAAGAATGCAACATGCAAGCAAGCATGCAGCATGCAAGCAAGCATACAGCATGCAAGCAATCATGCAGCATGCAGCATGCATGCAAGCATTATTAAGTTCCACCCGCTTCGCTCGCTCTGCTACGAGTGGTCAAAACACTGACCTAACCTAACCCACCAATGTCAAAGTCAAAGGTAAAAATATCTTTATTCAAATAAACTTGCGGCCAAATGATATTCGGTAAAATGTTTTTCTGGTGAAGTGAAAGTATGGAAAATAAGTTATCTGGCAAATGAAAAAAAAATCAAAAGAGACTTCGGCCAAAAGTAAAAAGTTATTTTGAAAATCGGTGAAACGTAATTCGGTAATATGAGACATATGCCAAACGATATTTCGATGATTTAAAAATATGGCAAACAAAACATATAGCAACAAAGACGTCGGTCAACAGTTTTCGGTCAAATGAAATTAGGACAAGTAAATTTCGGACATGTGATCGGTTACCGTGCACGAAATACCGACAACATTCGGTTCGCCGGCCGACGTTGGCGCCAACTCGCGACGAACGCCAAGAAGGTCTTTACACGTTGGCCCAACGCGCTCGGCCAGTGCGTTGGCCCAAATGTGTACAGGCTACTTAATATTGGCGTATGTAATCGAGGCATTAACAAAACAAACAAGTGTCACTTTTGACAGAACGCCATAGATGTAGCACATCCCTTCGGTATAAACCAAACTGAGCTCTTCGCCCCAAAACGAGCCGACAGAGAGGTCAAGTAGATAAGAGTATCTCTTTCTTCATTAGGGTGACCAAACTGTATGGTTGGTCGGAGACATACTTATTACATTAAACTGTTTAATATAAACTTAAGTACTTAGGTAGTTCTATATTTACAATTAATACTTTTGCCACGTTTTTATACGGTTGCTTGCTCGTTTGTTTGTGTTTTCGTTTGTTTGTTTGAGCACAAATTTTGCAAACGATTTTATACTAACTTCCCGATGAACTAGAGACTTGAAACTTTGAACACAGGTCAGAACTAGAAGGTAATGTAATATTATGGTATCATTGAGCTGATCTGACGATGGAGCCGGAAGAACGCCACAGGAACACTATGATGAAACCATACAACCCCATCGTGTTTGGGCACGTTAGAATCGTCTTGGCAAGTACTCTGTTGAGGAATAATATCCAAGGGGCTGATGAAGGAGACGGAAGAAGGCCATTGGAACTTTGTAATAAAACCATGCAACCCCATCGAGTTTGAGTTCGATTGATTCGTCTTGACGAGTGCTCCGTTAGGAGGTGGTATACTTTTAGTTTTAACTCGTTAAATGAAAAGCAGAAAATAATTATTTACTAAAAATAAATCTTCACGTTTTTTTATCACGTTTTATTAGGTTGCTTTCTTGTTTTTATTTATAAATATGGATAATCAACCAATATCCACAAAAATTCAATTGTAAATAATAATAATAATAAATAAATATTTGAGAACATCACATACATTGCTCCAATCCCAAAGTAAGTAGCTATAGCACTTGTGTTATGGAAATCAGAAACAACGGTGGTATGACACACACCCAGACCTGAGACAATATTGAAAAGTTCATTTTCTACATTGACCCAGCCGGGGATCGAACCCGGGACCTCAAGAGATGGTGACGCCTTGAAAACCGGCGTGCAAACCACTCGACCACGGAGGTCGTCTCACAAACAAAAAAGTAGGCCGCCATTTTGTTTTTTTATATTTTCAACATTTCATTGTTATTTTTTGTCAAAATATTACTTAAAAAACGATTTTCATCGAAATCAAGCCAAAAACAAAACATGGTGTCGTTGAATGTCACTTGCACCCATTTTTTTAAATTACAACACTAGTAAAAAATTGGTGCAAAATTGCAAATATTTTAGACCTTATTGTATTTATATTATATTTACCAAAATAACAGTTTTTAATGAAAGACAATAATTATGGTAGAAAGCAACCGAATTTTAAACGTCAATAAAGTCGAAAATCGTTTGCACCTGTTTTTTAACTACAGGTCACTAGACAATGTTTTCCTACCTTCACTTGTTTTTCCAACATTCATTTGATTTCCGAAATACACGCACATTGTATTTTTATCAAAATTGGAATGAATTTTATAGTTATGTCATAATTACACTTGAATTTTTGTAGATATTGGTTGATTATCCATATTTATAAATAAAAACAAGAAAGCAACCTAATAAAACGTGATAAAAAACGTGAAGATTTATTTTTGGTAAATTATTATTTTCTGCTTTTCAGTTAACGAGTTAAAACTAAAAGTATACCATCTCCTATCGGAGCACTCGTCAAGACGAATCAATCGAGCTCAAACTCGATGGGGTTGCATGATTTTATTACAAAGTTCCAATAGCCTTCTTCCGGCTCCTTCATCAGCCCCTTGGATATTTTCCCCAATAGAGTACTTGCCAAGACGATTCTAACGAGCCCAAACACGATGGGGTTGTATGGTTTCATCATAGTGTTCCTGTGGCGTTCTTCCGGCTCCATCGTCAAATCAGCTCAATGATACCATAATATTACATTAACTTCTAGTTCTGACCTGTTTTCAAAGTTTCAAGTCTCTAGTTCATCGGGAAGTTAGTATAAAATCGTTTGCAAATTTTGTGCTCAAACAAACAAACGAAAACACAAACAAACGAGCAAGCAACCTTATAAAAACGTGGCAAAAGTAATAATTGTAAAATATAGAACTACCTAAGTACTTAAGTTTATATTAAACAGTTTAAAGTAATAAGTATGTCTCCGACCAACCATACAGTATGGTCACCCTAATGAAGAAAGAGATACTCTTATCTACTTGACCTCTCGATGTCGGCTCGTTTTGGGGCGAAGAGCTCAATCTGGTTTATACCGAAGGGATGTGCTACATCTATGGATTCGGTACGCAAATCAGTGCGGTGGTAGCGTGATTCGGAATGCGCCCTATGGTCCGTATTATAGGACGAGACTCAAGGTCCAAACAAATTATCGGACGCGGCTTATGGACGCGGCTTACTGCCGCGGCTGATATGTGTGCACACTCTAATTACATCCTGCGTGCCAGATAGCTATCGGACGTCCGATGACGTCATATTAGTCTATGGTTACGTCCGCGACCTACTACATCCGATAGTTTGCACACCTCAGATCAGCCGCGGCAGTAAGCCGCGTCCGATAATTTGTTTGAACCTTCAAGCACTGCTTGCTGCTTGAGTACAGTTAGAAAGGGATGGTGCTATTCATCGCATATAGCGCCATCCCTATCTAACTGTACTCAAGCAGAGATTTGAGTTTGAGTTTGAGCCATTGGCAATTCTATGATGTTTTTGAAAAAAGGGCAAAGGGTGGAAAGTTCTTGGAACCGCACCCTGATTATCTAAAAAGAAACTATTTAGCGACCGGTTGCATTTGACATACATTGCCACTTTTCTTTGGTATGTTTTTTTAACCCAAAAAGAAGTAGCAATGGATCACGATCATCTATGAACTGCAACCAGTCGCTAGGTGGTTTTTAATTGAATAATCAGCCCGCCGGTAAAGTATTTCTTAGTATTTTATATATTTGTTTATACTTAATATAGGTAGTCTTAGATTCATTACCAACAGTTTTGCACTTTGTGTTACCTGCTAAACTGCTAACATACGAAATCTCTCACACGTTCTAGGTTGGCTGGAAGAGATCTCTTTTAGAGATAAGCTCACCTTTGCTCACAATAATTGTAATCATATATGTAACCGTGTTTATAGTGCAATAAAGAGTATATAAAATATGGGCAATTTTGGAAATCACGGAACCAGCTAGCCAGAGCACTTGAAAACGGGATCCCTTGTTTTCGCATAATGGTTTTTTACCTTATTTGATTTGGCATATTTTTTTTGTCATAATATTACTTTTGCATAATTGTTTTATGGCATACTATTTATATAAGCATAATAATCATTTAGACTTATTTGTTTTCGCATAATGCTATTTGGCATATTGTCTATTCGCCTAATATTATTTAGACATAAAAATCAAAAACAATAAGAATAAATATTTATACGTACTTATTTATTTTCTTGCAAAAGGGGTATGCATTAAAATGCCGAACATTTGATATAAATTTATTTAGGACTGAAATATCGACGTATAAAACACCTATTTTCAAAATACAAAATCCTAAATATTGATATCCGATAGACCGTAACTTAGGCCGTCCGCTGCCTTGAGCGGGATCCCCCGCGGGTACACGGCGCGGGAATATAGATTGCTGGTTTTTTACGCTGGCCTAAAAGATCGATTATTAAATGACCGATAGTTCGAAATCCCGAAAGTTAGAATTCCGATAGTTCAAAATCCCAAAAGTCTGTTTAGGTCTATTAGGAGCGACGACGAGCGAGCGTAGCGAGCGAAGAGGAGGTTAAGTTTCATTGCGACCTACAACGCACGAGCCGAGCGAGCGAAGCGAGCGTGCCGCGGCAGCGGTCGCCGAAGTGCCAGAACCGACCAGCTGGCATGTAACCCTCAATTAACCTTCAGTTTTATAAACTTCGGGATTTAGTATTTGAGTTAAAATGTCCTTTCGTGATTTTAAACGGATGGCCAAACAACCGTTCGACCATTTGATCTTCGGTGTTTTGTCCATGGGTCTTGTGAAATTCGGTCTTTTCAACTTCGGCATTGTAAATATGTACATACTCTAGCCATGCATATGACAAACTATATTTATATTTATTTCATGTGTAAATTTTTAGCAATATCTTTTAAATGTGCAAGTTTCGAAGTGTATTCATTCTTTTTGTTTATAAAAATATGCGTTAATAACATTATGAGTGTTTAAATTTATGCTTAAAAATATTATGCTTTAACATGATTATGCTTAAATTAGTTATGCCTAAAAAAATTATGCATAAGCTGTTATGACTAAGTAATATTATGCGTAAACATCATTCGGCGAAATCATATTATGCTAAGACATATTATGTCTTAAAATTTTATGCAAATACATAGGGAACCCTTGAAAACACTTGGCACAGAGTACCAAACACAAAATTCACAGCTTAAGCCTCGATTACATACGCCGATTTAAGGAACCAATTTAGAGTTGCTACTGGTATAAATAAGTTAATTTTAACAGTGAATTTGCACAAATGACGGAAAGGTCAACATTTTTTATGATTTTTTATTTTCCATTCTCATCTCCAATCTTAAACAATGTTTACTTTTCCGCTATAGTGTAGATTCGATTTTAAAATCGAACTTATTCTACAATATTTTATTGTCAAGTACGGGTGGCAACCTTGTGGCAACCCGAAATTGGTTCCTAGCTAGGAAGCTAAATTGGCGTTATGCAAACTACAGACTGGTATACACTTTGATTAGTAAAGTGCTTAGTGTTTAGTGCACTGTTTTGTGTGTAGTGATTAGTAGGTGATGTCCCATACTGTTTAGCATACGCTGTTTAGTACAGGCTTTGTTGATATAAACTAAACACTTAACAGTCCTGTCCAGACGTGCTTAGTGCGTGTTTAGCTGCAAGTGAGTGGTGAAGGCGGGACGTGCGGGACGCGCGGGAGGAGAATTGAGAAGGCGAATCTATTTGCCACTCTGTTTGCGAGTAATTCACGTCTGGATACTGGCTCTACACAACCACCAACCCTACCTCGCTGTAATTCTTCGATGCAGGAGATTACAATACACAACAAAGAGGTCCGTAGAGTCCTACTTAATCTAGACGTGAATAAGGCCAGTGGTCCTGATGGCATACCAGCAAAAGTGCTGAGGTGTTGTGCGCCTGAGTTGTCACCTGTACTGACGCGTCTGTACCGCCTTTCCCTTCTGTCCAAAATCGTACCGAAGTCTTGGAAGCTTGCCAATGTGCAACCAGTACCTAAAAAGGGTAGTCGTGCCGACCCTCCCAATTACCGACCAATCGCCATCACTTCCATACTGTGTAAAGTTATGGAGAGAGTACTGAACGGTAAGCTGCTCACTTACCTAGAGGATAACGATCTCCTCAGTGATCGTCAATATGGCTTTCGCCGAGGACGATCAACTGGGGATCTTCTTGTGTATGTGACGCACTGCTGGGGCGAGGCCATTGAGAAACACGGCGAAGCACTTGCTGTTTCGCTTGACATCTCAAAGGCTTTTGACAGGGTTTGGCACGCAAGTCTGCTGAGCAAGCTTCCAGCGTACGGAATCCCTGCTGGCTTTTGTAGCTGGGTAGCCGACTTCTTGAGTGAACGGTCGATCAGAGTAGTCATTGACGGCTGCTCCTCTGACCTCATGGCGATTGATGCCGGAGTTCCTCAGGGGTCGGTGCTCTCTGCGACGCTTTTCCTGCTACACATCAATGACCTACTAATATCGGGCATTGTTGGCTATGCGGACGACAGTACCGTCATGGAGAGATATCTGTCCAGCGCGAATACCGGTGGAGATGAGGTAAAAATAATGAGAGAGGCCATGATTGAGCGATTGAACTTGACGTTAAGTCTCGTCTCCCAATGGGGTGATGAAAATCTCGTCAGCTTCAATGCCTCTAATACGCAGGCATGTCTGTTCACCGCGGAAAGGAGTCGACTTACCTTAACTCCTACTTTCCGAGGTACATCTATTCAAGTAACCGATTCTCTCCAGCTTCTTGGCATGGAGTTATCTTCTGATCTCAACTTCGGCACCTCCATCGAGTCCAAGGCTCAAACTGCAGCTAGGAAGCTGAGCGTCCTAAATAAAGTCAAGCGGTATTTTACGCCTGGGCAGCTTTTAACTCTCTATAAAGCTCAAGTCCGGTCTTGCATGGAGTACTGCTGCCACCTTTGGGATGGCTCGGCGAAATATCAACTTGCTGCACTGGACTCGGTGGAACGCAGAGCCAAGAGATTAATAGGCGATGAAGAACTGGTAGCAGCTAAGCTTAACAGTTTAGCTCACCGCCGAAAAGTTGCTTGCCTATCGGTCTTTTATAGATTGTACTTCGGTGAGTGTGCTCAAGAACTGCATGAACTCATTCCACCTTCTCCTTTCTACCATCGGACATCCAGACGCACTGCAGGTTACCACCCATTCTTAGTTGATATACCTTTTCTGCGTACCAAACGCTACTCATCATCTTTCATAATGCGCACAGCTATGGAATGGAATTCCCTGCCGGCGTCTGTGTTTCCGAGCGCATACAACCTGACTCTATTCAAGGCCAGAGTGAATAAGCACCTTCTGGGCAAGCTCGCTCCATCGTAGACCCTGTCTTTGCTTTCTGGGCAAGACTGGGGTCAAGAGCAAACCCATTCAATATAAAAAAAAGGAGCTACTCGCAGAAAAAATAGAACGCGCTTCTAAACACTGTACTTCGCTCGCACTAAACACTTAACTTAACACTAATCAGAGACTGTCCCAACGTGTTTTTTGCTAAACACTAAACATTAAACGAGCCACTCGCACTAAACACTAATCAAAATGTATACCGGCCATTATGTAATCGAGGCATTAGTTTGGGTATCCATTGACATATTTTCTCCCTATAGTGTCATCTAGGAACGAATACCAGCACCTCCGTTAAAGATTTCACAAATAAAAACAGTTTTTGGCCAAAAAGTTTCGGTCACCATTATGGCCGGTACACATTTTGACTAGTGTTTAGTGCGAGTGGCTCGTTTAGTGTTTAGCAAAAAACAATGACTTAACACTAAACAGAGACTGTCCGAACGTGTTGTTTGCTAAACACTAAACGAGCCACTCGCACTAAACACTAATCAAAATGTATACCGGCCATTAATCATGTTCGTCATTTCGGGTGTACCTTACTCCTTCTGGCTTGTGAGCTATAAAATCCTTCAGTGACGGATAAACAATTTCTTATTTTAGTATTCAGAACAAACGTGACGCTAGATTTTATGAATGATTGACGATTGAACAAGGTCCTCACGAAATGACGCTGCAAATTATGGATGCTGAAAATAACAAAAACTAGCTAACGAAAGTCCAGTTTCACTCCCTAGATGCTCAGTGACGCAAAAATAAATAAGATTTAACACACAAACATCATTCAAATCAGAACAGATCTCATAAAATCGTTGTTCAAACAAGGGCCACACGAAACTGTGTGGCCCAAATTTCAGTTGTCAAAATATCGACAATTATACCATTTGGAGCCATATAAAGCAGTCTAGCAGCGTCACGTTTGATAAGTGACAGTATATAATACTTTGAATCCGTTCGCATAACAACACATCAATAGAAAAAGCAAAAACAATATTTCGACCCATCAGGCTGTGTGGCCCTTATTCAAAACCGTCACTTTACGTGAATTTAGCGTCACGAATGTTGTAAACCACTTAATAGTAAAAAGAATTTCCGTCACTGAGGATCTAGCTTTACCTGGAACCAATCACTGCAGTACTTACGATGCAAATCCATGATAAAATTTGTATGAGATTTTTAAGATAGGGTGACAACAGTGTACGTACGTTGATGGACAGAAACCCTATAATTGTCCTGTTAGTTAGCTAGTTTCACAGCTTTGCATGCTAGCGACTTAAGTTACTAATATAATGCATGTTCAATGAAACCTGCGAAAGTCCGTTTGTTTGTTTATTTGTTTGTTTGTTGGTTACGCCTTTTTAAATTTGGCATACACATTCTCAGGAGTACAGAGAAGGACATAGGGTACTTTTCATCCCGAAAAACAGTATTGTTCCCGAGGGATAGAAAAAAACTTTCCACGCAGACGAAGTCGCGGGCAGCCGCTAGTAGGGTATAAGACAAAGATGAGACAAAACATGCGCCGAATTTGGTGTTTGTAGCTACTGCGCATCTTTTGTCACGTTTTTATCTTGCCAAGTTACGTGCAGGGCCGTATACCTTTCATCTTGAAAAACAATTGTTCCTGAGGGATAGCAAAAAAAGACATGATTTTGTATAGATATATCGGATCAAAATATTTTATCCGTTAAAAACTAAAAAATATGCATATATCGAATTTAAAATATCAATATAATTATCGTTATTTTTTCAATAAGCCAGGAATCGTTCGCACGAGCGCTTTTTTGACGTTTTATCGCGCGGTTTTTTTAATGCTTCGAATGGAACATAATTGTGACATTCCACGGGAAAAGGTACCTTATGGCCTAACCATAAGATACCTTCTCTCTTGGAACGTCACATGACTTCTCAGCTAAGTACTTGTTCGCACGGACAGACGCATAGCGCTAGCTTGTTTTTTGGGGAAAAACCTTCCAAAATTCTAAAGTTCATGAAACATTGCTTTTCATTGACATAGCATATAAAAAGTTTATTATTTTTGCGTTTTGTGTCACATCTTGCCGATGCATTTTTATTAGAAATTCGATTATTTGTGGCGCATATAAATAATTGAACTCAGAACTGACAAAATTTTGTAAAAACCTAGTTTCTGTCATTTTCGTCCATTGAAACTGACTTGGAGCCAGTACATTAAAACATTGTCTAAAAATATTACAATTCAAATACTAAATACCTCAGATCACTTAAAAATCCCTATTAAATCATCGTCATCATCACCAACAAATTATTTATTCATATTGTGATTGGACTGTGATATCTTTGACATTACTATTGTCAACTTTTTTTAATGTGTCACACTTTAGCGTTAATAAATCACAAATTGTTGAATCATTTTTTGCAGTTTTATATACTTGGTACGTCCTAATGCTACGATAGGTACGCTCGCTACATACAGTCTCAGTAAACTTCAATATGATGTCCGAAAAAATTACTTCGTGGTCACCCTAGCTTATTTACATACTAATTTTAATCTCGAATTGCAACGTAAGTACTACAGTGATTGGTTCCAGGTAAAGCTAGATCCTCAGTGACGGAAATTCTTTTTACTATTAAGTGGTTTACAACATTCGTGACGCTAAATTCACGTAAAGTGACGGTTTTGAATAAGGGCCACACAGCCTGATGGGTCTAAATATTGTTTTTGCTTTTTCTATTGATGTGTTGTTATGCGAACGGATTCAAAGTGTTGTATACTGTCACTCATGCCCGCCGCTAGCTGTTTGAGCGCCCGCGTGCAAGACCGATTATGCCGCCCCCTACTACAAGTGGGTGATTTCTTGAAAGATGCCTTAGTCTTTGTACCCACTCCTTATGTGTAGAAATCTAGTCGCGGCGTGCGAAGCGCGCCGCGCGCTCCGGGACGTGTAGCCATTTGACTCTTCCCCGCGCTTAGTTTTTGAAAAATTCTGCACAAGTAGGTGGTTTCTTGAAAGATGCCTTTATCTTTGTAACTACCTAGGTACTTCTTATGTAGCTTCGCTTCGCACGCCGCGACTAGACTTCTATCGCGCCGCGCCGCGACTATCTTCGCTTATTTTTGAAACCTTCGGCTAATTTTCTCATACATTTGAGTCAAATGTCGAACGAAAATCAGTAGAAAAGGGCGCTCGACGCCAAAAATTTAATTTTTGATTTATTAGGTATCTAAATTAATTAATTACAGAATTAATTTAAGAATCATATTTTATTGTTTAAGGGATAATCTTGAAATTAAGTTTGCTAGCCGAAGGATTCAAAAATAGGGCCCCAGGTCTCGAATGAAATCCGAGCGGAGTTCGGTTTAAACTCTTAAAATCCAGTCTAGATTCCTATCTACTATTATAACTGCCTAATCTTGTCACTTATCCTTACTAAGATGCTTTATTAGTTGTATTTTTCTAAGAACCTTGTACTGTTTGATACAAATATTTTTTTTTTATTTCTATCTATCCCCACTGCCAGAACACGATGTGAAGCGGTATAGGCAAGAAAAATAAATTATTCATTTCTAATAAATTATTTAGTTATGGCTCATTCTCGGTATAACCACACAGAGGGAGCCAAAAAGCTGCATGCGGCTCGCAAGCCGCGGTTTGTATTGCCGCTTCTTCACAACTGGGTACAAGTATAGAGACATCTTTCAAGCTTCCTGAATATTACGTAATTGATCTGGCGTCGTAGCTAGGTTAGGGGCTGGCAAGGGGGGTGTCTGCCAGGGGCGCAACCGTCAATTTGCTGACTCATAGCTAGAAAATAGTCTATAAGTCTTGGGACGCAAAATTCAAATCTTGCCAGGGGCGCTCATTATCTTAGAAATTTGTTTTGGAGCGCAAAATTCAAATCTTGTAATCGTCGCTCATGATCCTAGAAATAAGCCTTAGGGCGCAAAATTCAAATCTTTCCAGGAGCCCTCATATCATGACTCATGTCATCATGACCCTTCTTCGACCCTAGCTTCGACGCTTGGATCGGTCGATTTGCCGCCCCCTAGACGTGCCGCCCGCGTGCGGTGCACGCCTTGCACGTCCGCTTGCGGCGGGCCTGCTGTCACTTATCAAACGTGACGCTGCTAGACTGCTTTATATGGCTCCAAATGGTATAATTGTCGATATTTTGACAAATGAAATTTGGGCCACACAGTTTCGTGTGGCCCTTGTTTGAACAACGATTTCATGAGATCTGTTCTGTTTTGAATGATGTTTGTGTGTTAAATCATAAGCATTTTTGCGTCACTGAGCATCTACGGAGTGAAACTGGACTTTCGTTAGCTAGTTTTTGTCATTTTCAGCATCCATAATTTCCAGCGTCATTTCGTGAGGACCTTGTTCAATCGTCAATCATTCATAAACTCTAGCGTCACGTTTGTTTTAAATACTAAAATAAGAAAATGTTTAGCCGTCACTGAAGGATTTTATAGCTCATAAGCCAGGAGTAAGGTACACCCGAAATGACGAACATCATTAATCGCCCAGACGTTTATGATGTGGCTAAAGGGCGGGAGCTCTTGAAAAATTACGATTGTTCTAGGTACAAAGGGTGTCAAGATACAACAGATTTTCCTATATTACGTTGTTTTAAAGATTATGGGCGATTTTGTGTCGGAAAGGGCGATTTAACAACCTGCGGGGGCAAAAGTTTTGATCGGATCTGGCAACACTGTGCGCACGACACGACCGACGCACTTTTTGGCGGGAAGTCGAACGAGGCGGCAGCTTTAAATTTTATTTTTCCTAAAAGTTGATTATCCCTGCCAATCTCTATTAAAACACCTAATAAACTTAAAACGCACTCAAGATGGGTCCCCCTAGCAATGGGGAGGACCCTGCAGAAAAGAGAAAACGACGATATACGGAGGTATCTAGCGACCCCGAAGAACAAGAAAACGATAAGTATAAAATTTAAAAGGACTTTACTGTGTTTGTCGAGTCTACCGAACAAGAAAGATTAGGTAACAAAAATCCCATAACTTGGACGAGATTATTCTCAGAAAATGTAAAAGGCATTACTGGCGTACATCGAGTAAACGCACACAAAATTGGAGTGACTTTCAAAAAAGCATCTTCTGCTAACTATTTCTTAAAAATGGATGATTTCCTAGGCAAACATAAAATGAGGGCTTTTGTGCCATCCTATTTGACGGAAAAAGTTGGTGTATTGCGATATGTTCCAAAAGAAATGTCCAATGAAGAGATATATAAAAATATAATTTGTGATGCTGAAGTAATTTCAATCAAGAGATTTATGAAAAAGGTTAACAACACACTTATACCCCTGACTACTATCGCTGTTACGTTTGCCACAACTACCTTACCCCAATATGCTTACATCCAATTATTCAGATACAATATCCACCAGTATATACCACCTGTCCTGCAATGTTTCAAGTGCCTTAAATTTAACCATTCAGCCAAAGTCTGCAGAGGTAACCAAATGTGTTCATCCTGTGCTGGACAACATTCCTATAAAGAGTGCGATGTAGAAGAGGTAGTATGCATTAACTGTAGCGGCAACCACTTGGCCATATCCAGAGACTGTCCCATCAAGAAACAGAAATTAGAAGAAAACAAGAAGAAGTACTCTCAGCCAAATTATGCTGCTGTGGTGAGTTCCCCTCCCCCTCCACCCATTAATGATTTAAAGTCCTACCCAAACTTGAACAATGTAAATAATGAAAATGTAGATATTGCTCAAATAGCTAATAATGACATCATCCTAAATGCTATTGTAAAGTCGCTAATAGCTCTAGGCAATAACAGAGATAACAAAACTCCTTTAACCACTAAGAAAATAAAAGAAATATTTATATCTAACTTACTTTAATGGATAATTACTTACATATAGTACAGTTTAATGTGCAAAGTTTACAGAGCAAAAAACCACTTTTACAAAAATTGCTTTTAGATAAAGAAATTGACATATGTTTGCTTAACGAAACTTGGCTTACTGATAAATCTGTTATTCCTAATTTTCCTAATTATAATTTTATTTTTAAAAATTCCGAAAACAAACATAATGGTGTAGGTATACTGATTAAACATGGTTTAAAATACTCTGTCTTAAACACTAATTTCCATGAAACTATTCAAAACGTTGCTTTAACTATTACGACGCAATCAGGAGATATAACTATACTTTGTGTTTATTGTCCACCCAACACTGGCAGATTTGACGCTAATAAATTAAAAAACATTTTAAATAATATTCCCAAACCATGCATCATTATGGGTGATTTTAATGCACATCATGTAAGTTTTGGATGTTTTAGTAATAATAATAGAGGCAATATTTTATACAATCTAATTGATGAACTAGATTTATGTATTTTAAATGACGGCACGCCAACGACTTGTCCATATCCTAATAGACAGGCTTCTGCGATATATGTTACTCTTGTTAGTCCTTCCATAGCTCATTTGTGTGATTGGCATGTTCAGGATGATCCGTTAGGCAGTTATCACTACCCGATATCTCTTCATGTAAATATCCAAGCATCCCAGTATGAAGTAGGTCCTGTGGAAGAAAAATACATTTATAATAAAGCTAATTGGCTCGAGTTCTATGCTTTATCTGAAAACTGTTTCTCTGATTTGAGTACTGAATCTGATGATTGTCTGGAAGTGTATAATAGCTTTGTAAATATTTTGAATGAATTAAGGGAAAAAACTATACCTAAAAGAAAAAGTAGGTTAAATAATAATGTTCATAGAAAACCAGTTCCTTGGTGGAATTCGAAATGTGACGATGCTATAAATAACTCAATATTTTAAGGCACTTGGCTGGTACTTTCTGGGGATCAGACCCAAAAACCATGAGCATGCTGTATAAAAGTATAGTCAGAAGCCACTTTGATTACAGTAGTTTAGCTTATTTGAATGCCTTCTTAGAAAACTAGATGTAATACACTAATACAAAATATAGGATTAAGACTAATCTGTGGAGCTATGCGCTCCACCCCCATTAATTCTCTAGAAGTAGAAACTTGCATACCTCCTTTATTCCTCAGACGACTGCAATAGACAATTTGACAACATTGAAAATATACTACAAATTGTGGTCATCCTAACAGATAACGGTGTAAAAAAACATATTGAACTATTATATGGACTAAATTAAGTCTACTAATTGATTAATTTCACCTAAAAAAATGCAATAATTTTTGAATTTTTTTCTGTGGCGAAAACGCTCTAAGCTGACTGATGACGTCACTTGCCTGTAAATAAATATGGCTTCAGGCGTTTGACACGACCATAGACTTAGGATCCGCGATTGATGGCTGTCAAATGGCTAAGGATATTACAATGTTTACAGGCTTGTGACGTCAACAAGTCACTTGTCCAGCGCCATAGCGTTTTTGGCGCGGTTTTAAAATTTTAAACTTTAACATTGATTTTTAAATTAAATACATTAATTTTTCCTGTAGTGCGCTTGTTACGCAATAAGGAATAATTTAAAATGGTATTCCAAAATTAGTCAAATAGTCTATTAGCTGAGAATTTCTTCTTGAAAATTGTATCCTCAGAAAATAGTATTGATGTCAAATTTGATCAAATAACAGAAAAGTTAAATTCAATAGCAGCTCCTAATTTAACTCCACAATTACTCCTTTCTATTATTATTTTACTGAAATCATAACAATTTATACTCATGTTAAAAACCACTCAAAAGATATTTCTAAATGTAATAAATGGCCTATTTATGACTGCTCTTACAATAGCCTGATAAATTATGATAGAAATAAGATCCATTTAGATTTAATATCAAGTACAACAGATTTTAATGAGTTTAAGAACAATAAAGTTGACAGTTATTTTGTATACTCAGATGGCTCTAAAGATGAACACAATGTCAAAGCGGCTATATATGATCCACAAGCTAATTACAGTGATTGTATTAAGTTAAATCAGAACTGCAGCATATTTACAGCAGAAAGTTATGCAATACTCAAAGCATGTAATAATATTGTAATAGTGACTGATTCTAAAAGTGTATTATCTTCTCTCTTCCATGGCCTTTCATCTTACAAATCTAACTATATTTTGTGTAAAATTCTTTGTTTAACAGAGCAATTAACTAACCAAGGGTTTAATGTAAACTTTATATGGGTTACCTCACACAGTGGCATTGAAGGTAATGAGATAGCAGACGAACTGACACGCATGGAGCATAACCAAGATCACACCCAAACAGTTCAAGTACCATTTACGGATTACTATGCATATTTCAAGGCAAATGCAAAAGATCTATGGAAAAGTCACTGGAATAATACATTACAGACTAAAGGCAAGTGGTATGCTGAGATACAGAAAGACTTACCAGCGAAACCTTGGTACAGTAAAAGTAACAGATTTGAGAGCAGGAAATTTGTTACTGTAATCACACGGATGAGACTTGGCCATTGTTTAGTTCCGACGCATCTCCATAGAATCAATGTCTCCAGCAATAGTAGATGTCCACCAAATGTCCACACTGTTCTGAAGAAGATGCCGATTTGCAACACATAATCCTCCCTCAATCAACCGCTCCAAGTTTACAATCCAACGGTCCACCTTCTCAGTGACATAAGTGACGACAGTGACAGTTCCTCACAGACATCAGTTCAAAACCAAAACAGTCTCCCCCGCCCCCAGATCACTATATATGTAGCCCCCGCCGCGTTCAAGACCTCTTAAGTAACAGTGATTTTTTCAATGCTATTTTTAAGTACATTATTACTACAGTAGAAAAGATTTAATTTAGTTATCTATTCTCGAATGAATATTTTTTTGTACTGTACATAGTTTAAATTTAGTTTGATGTAGATACATAATCTTAATTTAGTTTCTAGTTCATAATATTTATATCCCTTTTGTTTACTTATCTTATACTAAGTTTGCGATTTTTATGTTAGCTGTTGCTCTTATTAGTTCAGTAAAATTACGGGTTCGCAAAACATTAAATGGTAATAAGCTGTAATTTTGCAATCTGACTTTGATGTGATTATAAAACACTAATATAAACGAATCCAACTAAATTTATGAATACAAAAAAATACAGCGTAGTTGTAACTTTTTTTTGTTGGATTTACATTCACAGTCAAATTATAGTTCCAAATCAAGCAAAAAGTAAAGAAAGTATGTAATTAGCAATTTTGCTAAAGCAATTAAATAAATTAATATTTTGGTCAGTAAAGTAAAAAAAAATAGTTAAAATTTGTTGGATTCATTTACAAAATGACAGCTAGCCATTTAATCTAACGATCAAAAGAAGAAAGACCGCTATTGCAAATTATTTCTATTTCGTCATACTAGCTCCCGTAATTTTACTGAACTATATGTATTATATCCACCTTGTGTACTCTACAATATAACTACTAAAATGTATGCGACTGAAGGGCTTTGTACCCATGTCATGAATAAACTAATAAAAAAAAAAGACACGACCGACGACCAGTACCTTGATTACGTAAAGCTGTTGCTAACAATTCTCGATTGAAATCGATTGAAAGCGCGGTTGCATTGCTGCTTTAGTTAAGATAGTTGTCACATTGGTTCTTACTAAAGCAGCAATGTGGCTGCGATTTCTGTCAGAGTTGATTGCAACAAAGTTACGTAATTACCCCCCTGCGTTGCCAGATCGTTTTTTTAGGAACATTTTGCATTCTATTTTACGGTCAAGCGTTCCCTTTTCGTTCCCATCTTTCGTGCGTTCTTTTCGTTCCTTTTTAACTGGTACTTACTGCAGACTGCTTCACCTCACCACTACTAACGATAGTAACGATGCCGTGCCGCCACATGCCATGCCTACAGGGGCCTTACATGAGCTCTTATAGCAGGACTTATATTGAAGTGCCTTATTTTTTCGTACTATGACCTCAACGGTTAGTATGAAAGCAGGCCTTAAGCAGTCCTGTTTAAGACCTGCTTTTGAACTGAACGGTTTCTTATTTGCTGATGGCTGATGGTAAGCCCCCAGCTGGTAAGTTTAGAAAAGTTTTACAAAAGTTGTAAGTTGTACTGTATTGTATACAGCATTTCGATTTTTTAAACGTGTTTAAATTTTTAAAACTTAACTGCCCACTACATATTATTATTACTAATTTTGAACTTTGCGAGTGACAATGATGAATAATCTGCAAGATCAAGATGTTTGCCGCTTGCATGACACTGACTAACTAACATAACTTCGAAAACCGATTCTAAATGAACAAATTCTATTTTAGGGATCCGTAGCCAAAATGGCAAAAAACGGAACCCTTATAGATTCGTCATGTCTGTTTCTCTGTCCGTCTGTCTGTCTGTCTGTCCGTCCGTATGTCACAGCCATTTTATTCCGAAAGTATTAGGATTACACAGTTGAAACTTAGTAAGTAGGTCTGTTGACCCATAGACATAGAAAAATTTTCGCTGCGCTCAATAAGACCAATAAAGCGTGGAAAAGAGAAGTTAACATCATACTGACACGGTCTATGTAAAAAAGAGACAAAGAATCAAGTGACATGTGCCAACATTTTTTACAGTAAGAGCCTTTAAGAGCCTGCCTAGCAAATGAGCAATCACAGTTTGTTTAAAATATTTGTTAATCTTAATTAGAATTTGAAATAAAGGTATCGTGGAGCCGTGGTATCTTGTGCTCTAAGTAATTGTGATGTGACAAAAAGAAACAATCCAAGTAATCACACTTTTCACAGGTAAATAAGATATTGCCACACATTTATCTAAAACCAAATTTCGCTACATTTATTCGTTTATCGACGAAGAAAACAGTATGGAACATAATTAATTAATTTCATTTGCCATATATAGTCATATTTTATGTACGAGTATCTAAGTCATATTTTACGTATCTCATATAAAATGTATGTATTAGTTTTCGGATCACCTGGGGCCTTACTATGAGCTCTTATAGCAGGACTTATACTGAATGGCATTACTTTTTCCTACCATGACCTCGATTTAGCAGGCCTGCGGAGGGCCTGCTTTAATACACGCTCTTAAACCGTTCACCATTTTTTATGTATGGACGAAGCGTACCACGACGCACGGTTTGACAGTTTGGGAGCTGTTTTATAGCGTCTGTAATGTCAAATAAAGCAATTCATAAAAAGTTCCTACGTGATCAGCTTTTTCAAAATTGTTTAGTGTATTTAGATAAGTTTGGTGTGAGAATTTTAAGATTTGTGAATTTCTTTTAATGTTTATTATTTAACAGTGAATTATGTAACTTGATAAAGGCAACGCGACGACTTCCTTGTTGTTGAATATCACTAAAATAAAAAGAAATGATGAGAGATGAGACCCCATAAATAAGTACCTAAATTGCATTACATTTTATGTTATTATGAATAATAATAATCAAATAAAGAAGAAAATGATTTATTTTATATCGATGTAATTAACAAACTAATGGTGTGTAATGATATTGAAAATAAAAATACTGAAATAATATAACTTTAATTTGTTTTATTGACTTGCGACATTTTATTAGAGCACGCACCTAGTAAATCGCACTTAAAAATAAATATGAAGTTGTGATACTTTATTTGCAATGTTCTCATTAAAAAAAACTAGTAAGTGACCGTCATATGTCACGGCAGACAGATATACTATCCCCGCCAATTGGTAATTCGCAAGAACCTTGTCACATTAACATCCACATCGACGTGATCCGCAACAAAAAATGCCATGAAATAAGAAAATTCTTAATAGGTAATCTTATATAATTATTATTTATTGAATTATTATTTTCAGTAAGATAAGGGTCTAGGTATATCAAAAATTTACAAATTGTTTTTCGTTTTTGAGGTTAAAAACATGGCCGCCAGGTGCATTACCAATTGGCGGGGATAATAAACGATAAATTGGGTGCATTCTGCCAAACAAATATCTGAGTCATCGAACGCCATAAAGTACATTTTAACCATGAAAAGTAAAAGAATATTCTAAACAAATTACTTTCCATGGTTAACAAATTTATGGCGATCGATGACTCAGAGATTTGTCTTACAGAATGCACCCATCGATTTGTATAGGCTAGCTCGTTTTCGCATCGTCTACAAAGCATTAGTGATCTGTGACAAAGCATACCAGAAACAAACTAAAGGTCCGAACAAATTATCGGACGCGGCTTATGGACGCGGCTTACTGCCGCGACTGATAAGTGTGCACGCTCTCATAACATCCTGCGTGCCAGATAGCTATCGGACGTCCGATGACGTCATATTAGTCTATGGTTACGTCCGCGACCTACTACATCCGATAGTTTGCACACCTCAGATCAGCCGCGGCAGTAAGCCGCGTCCGATAATTTGTTCGGACCTTAACCGTTCACCTTGAGTCAAAACAATCTTTAAGCCGTTCACCTAAAAGACGGTCATGGTACCGATTTAAGCAATTTTGTTTAAGGCCTGCTTCTGAACTGAACGGCTTAAGGATGGTTTCTTATTTGCTGATGGTAAGCCCCCTGTTTATTGACATTGTTGTTCTTTGACATTCTATTTCTGTGTTGACCGCTTAATGATTTTAACATAAAAATAAAAAAAAATAAAGATTAAGGGGGGGCTCCCCATACATTGAACTGAAACTGAAAAAAATTTTTCTTCACACCAACACGTGCGGGGTGTCTATGGATAGGTCTTTAAAAATGACATTGAGGTTTCTAAAGTCAACCGTTTGAAAGATAAAAGGTGCAAACAAATTATCGGACGCGGCTTACTGCCGCGGCTGATCTGAGGTGTGCAAACTATCGGATGTAGTAGGTCGCGGACGTAACCATAGACTAATATGACGTCATCGGACGTCCGATAGCTATCTGGAACGCAGGATGTTATTAGAGTGTGCACACTTATCAGCCGCGGCAGTAAGCCGCGTCCATAAGCCGCGTCCGATAATTTGTTTGGACCTAAACACTGCCAAAGTGGTAAAAAGTGTGTCTCCCTCCCCCCACCCCTCTAACTTTTGAAATAAGAGAGTGAAATATCTAAAAAAAATATAGGCTATAGATCCTAATAAACACTTTCAACGAAAATTGGTTTGAACGAGATAAAAGATTCAAGGCCGAAACAAATTATCGGACGCGGCTTACTGCCGCGGCTGATCTGAGGTGTGCAAACTATCGGATACGTCCGCGACCTACTACATCCGATAGTTTGCACACCTCAGATCAGCCGCGGCAGTAAGCCGCGTCCGATAATTTGTTTGCACCTTCAGTTTTTGAGATATATCATATTTTCCAAAACCGCCAGTGTTGCCAGACCGTGAGCAATTGCCCACGCCATGGGCAATTTTAGGACATTTTTGAAAAAAGGGCGGAAAGGTCTTGGAACCGGTAAAATATGGGCAATTTTGGAAATCACGGAACTCACTAAACAGAAACCACATGAAAACACCTGGCACAAAGTACCAAAACACAAAATCACAGCTTAGGTTGGGTATTCATAGACGTTTCTTCCTATAGAACCATCTAGGAACGAAGCGCAGCACCTGCGTTTAAGATTTCGCAGATAAAAACAGTTTTACCGATGTAGATCCACTGGGCCCTTACATTTTTTGCCAAAAATTTTCGGTCGACCATAGTCGCCCTGACGTTTAAATGGCTAAAGGGCGGGAGCTTTCGAAAAATTAAGTTTGTTTTAGGTACAAAGCGTGTCAATATACGATAGTTTCCCCTACATGTCGATGTTTAACGATTCTGGGCGATTTTGTGTCGGAAAGGGCTATTTTAACAACTTGTGTGGGCAAGAGTTTTGATCGGGTCTGGCAACACTGAAAACCGCAAATATAACTTTGTCATTCATACCAACACTGTGAAAAACAAAGTTATTTTTGTAAACCAAAAATGATAGTGGTATTAAATATGGTATGGTATAAGGTAACTACGGAATCCTACGGCGCGTGGCCCGACATGCACTTGGCCGTTTTTTTTACTTATTTTTTATTTGCGTTCCTTCCCCACGAATTTCGTTCCTTTTCAGACATCCCGACGTTCTAAATCTCCAATCTCTACTGGCAACACTGCCGACGGACACGCGAAGTTCAATTCAATACGAATCACGATTTTATTTTAATAATACCTATTTTTCTTAAAATCTATGACGACGTGTACGATTTAAGCCAGTGGAATTGCTGTAATTATTATACCGTGAATTGTGACTGAAAATTAGTTAAAACAATGCCTACAGTATCAGTTAAACGCGATTCTTTATTCGCCGCCCTAGGCAGCAAATACAGTAAGTTTACTGTCTTCGGAATACGGAAAGTTTAATTCTTTTTCTTACATTGAATATTATAGAAATACTCTTCTTTTTTTAATTACAGCCGATGAAGAATTCCAAGATCTATGTTTTGAGTTCGGGTTAGAATTAGATGAAGTTGTGAGTAATGAATGAAACAAAATATTTGATAACTATTAGCTAAACTTACCTATATACCTACCTACCAGTGGCGAAGGGTCCATACAAGCCGATTCCCATCGGCTTACCTTTGGAAATCACACCCCAATGATTTACTATGCAGATCATATCATTTTTCATGATTTTTGTACAGCGGCTTACCTTCGCCATAATTTCACCCCTCGCCACTGCTACCTACTAATATATTTTTACTAAAATATTTTTACAGACAACTGAGAAACAGATGTTAATGAAAGAACAAGGTAGCCATGCCGGCGTTGGAGTCTCTGAAGATGTTTTATATCGAATAGACATCCCCGCGAATCGTTATGATTTGCTGTGCCTTGAAGGATTAGTTAATGGAATCCTTGTGTTCCAGGGAAAGTATGTTCAAATCTATTAAATGTTTCTGCTTATTACATTATGAACCTTATCGTGTTACCAATTTTGACTACTTGTTAGAACTCAATGAGGTAAAAATGTACTTCTCCGCCACACGAATTTTTGCCAACTCCCAAGTCGTGTGGCGGAGAAGTACTATCCTCGTCAATTGGTAATGCGCTGGAACCTTGTCAAATTAACATACACATCAACGTCATCTGTAACTAAAAATGTCCAAAAACAGTAAAATTCTAATAGGTATTATAATATATTAATTATTGAATTCTTATTTTCAATAAGAAAGGGTCTAGGTATATGAAAAAATTGCAATTGTTTTTCGTTTTTGAGGTTAAAATCATGGCCGCCAGGCGCATTACCAATTGATGCGGATAGTACATATTAGCCCTCAATGAAAAACTAGAATCTTCAAATGTTAATCAGTGACCGCTACAAACCGGTCAAGTTAACTCGGCACCTGAAGCAAAAGCGACCTACTCCTTGCCTCTTGCTACGGTTGTCATGCCAGTAGCTTAAGTACACTTGTTAGCGATAATTTATCAATAATCTAAGTATTGAAAAATTTTAAAAACCTGACAATGTTGTTAGTCAAAGAGAAAATAAGATGGATTATGTGTAGGGTTGCCAACTTTTTTGTCATCAAATATAGTATTTTCAAAATTATTAAACATGAAAAAATATAGTAGATGGTGCAATACCCTACGACAGGGATGGCGAACCTTTATGTATCAACGTGCCATTTTTCTAAATGTTAATGTTTAATGAAGTCATAGACGTGCCGTCATCCATCAAGTCATAGCGTACCTAATGCATTTTGAGATCGGTGACGTGCCCAAAATATTGTGTCGCGTGCCATCGATGGCACGCGTGCCATTGGTTCGCCATCCCTGCCCTACGATAAAATAATATCATAGGGTTGGCAACCCAGCGTGAGCTTCAGATTCTGATTTAACTTGACCGAATTGTACATAATCCCAGAGTTTTGTTCCAACACTTTACATAAAAAATATCAGATGAGATTGTGTGTGTTAGTGTTCCTTATTTTTTAATCTTTATTAAAATCAAATTATTAATATTTCAGGAAATCTCCACCTCAGTACAAGCTAGCTAAATATGAAGACTGTAATTCATTACACCTCACGCCGGCCACGGCACAAATTAGGCCATATGCCGTTGCAGCAGTTCTTAAGGGCATTACGTTCACCAAGGAATCCTATGATAGTTTCATTGACTTGCAGGTAAGTTTAGATACTTAGATTATTTCAAACAAATAACAACATGTTCTATTTATATGTAAAAGTATTTGCAGATATGGCTGCTGCTGCCACCTTTCAACAAGAGCAGGGGGGTAATTACGTAACTTTGTTGCAATCAAATCTGACAGAAATCGCAGTTACATCGCTGCTTTAGTAAGAACCAATGTGACAATTATCTTAACTAAAGCAGCAATGCAACCGCGCTTTCAATCGATTTCAATCGAGAATTGTTAGCAACAGCTTTACGTAATCAAGGTACAGAGCCAGCCTTTCTATTGTCTAACTTAAAAATTTATCGCAATCGCTTTCAGGATGTAACACATTGATGCTTCTTTTTGGCACAAATAAAAACTTACCAAAGAAATGCAGCAATGTGTCACATCCATCTGTCAAATGAAAGCGATTGCGATAGATTTTGAAGTTAAGACAATTAGCCCCCTGTACTGCTTTTCTATTGTCTAATTTCAAAATCTATCGCAATCGCTTTCAAGATGTAACCTGCCTTTCTATTGTCTAATTTAAAAATCTATCGCAATCGCTTTCAAGATATAATACATTGAAGCTTCTTTTTGACACAAATAAAAACTTACCAAAGAAATGCAGCAATGTGCCACATCAATCTGTCAAATGAAAGCGATTGCGATAGATTTTTGAATTAGACAATTAGCCCCCTGGGGGCTTATTGTCTAATTTCGAAAATCTATCGCAATCGCTTTCATTTGACAGATGGATGTGACACATTGCTGCATTTCTTTGGTAAGTTTTTATAAGTGCCAAAAAGAAGCATCAATGTATCACATCTTGAAAGCGATTGCGATAGATTTTGAAATTAGACAATAAGTACCCTGGGGGCTTATTGTCTAATATCGAAAATCTATCGCAATCGCTTTCATTTGACAGATGGATGTGACACATTGCTGCATTCCTTTGGTAAGTTTTTATTTGTGCCAAAAAGAAGCATTAATGTATCACATTTTGAAAGCGATTGCGATAGATTTTGAAATTAGACAATAAGTACCCAGGCCCATCTTTCCCATTGGGCACTCTGGGGGCTAGATGTCTAATTCAAAAATCTATCGCAATCGCTTTCATTTGACAGATGATGTGGCACATTGCTGCATTTCTTTGGTAAGTTTTTATTTGTGTCAAAAAGAAGCTTCAATGTATTACATCTTGAAAGCGATGGCGATAGATTTTTAAATTAGACAATAGAAAGGCAGGGCACTTGCCCAGGGCCCCGCGATCGATAGGGGCTCCTTGTTTCTTGGGATGCTTATTATATTACGAAAAAAAATCAAATCTAAAAGATAGGTACCTCTTCAAACCACATAGATTTTTAATCACTAAAATAGTTACTTTTGTGGATTATTTATTTTCTTATTAAATGTGCCTTAGCAAGATTACAAGATAAGTGAATAAGGCTGATTAGGTATAAAAATCGCGCTGCGCGGCTGTTTTCTTTACTTTAGTTAGACAGTCAAAATAACGAGATTATTGGATGAAACTGACTAAAAATCGCGCTGCGCGGCCGCTTTTTTCACTAAAGACAGGTAATATAATATTACAAGATTAGTGAATGAAACTGACTAATAATCGCGCTTCGCGGCCGATTTTTGCTATACCTAGATAAGCATTTTTCTAAAAAATCTGGCATTTTGTGCCTCATATACAGGCATCCTCTCTTACTTTGTTGGTAACCCAAGTCAAGGTCATAGGGGCCCCATTATCCTAATGTGCCCAAGGCCTCAAATAGGTTAAAGACGGCCTTGGATGTAACACATTGATGCTTCTTTTTGGCATAAATAAAAACTTACCAAAGATATGCAGCAATGTTTTACATCCATTTTTGTCAAATGAAAGTGATTGTGATAGATTTTGAAATTAGACAATTAGCCCCCAGGCTAACTTACATGGCTATTGTAATAGCTTTCATTTGACAGATGGATGTGATACATTGCTACTTTTCTATGGTAAGTCTTTATTTATGCCAAGTATAAGCAATGTTTCACATCCATCAGTCAAATGAAAGCGATTACGATAGCCATGTAAGTTAGCTGGTACGCCCCCAGGCCTGGGGCCCTACCGCCTAACTCAAAGCTTTAGCCAGAGCGATAGCTAGACTATATCCGTCCTTGTCATATCATAACACGATGACAATAATGGACAGTGCACTGACGTCATAAACCAAAGCCAAAGTCAAAGCGAGAGAGTTAGGCGTTCCTGGGGCTGGAGATTAAAAAAAGGGTTTTTTTCAAAATCTCCAAATCTGCTCTTTTTGAAAAACCCTATTTGCTATTTAATATTTTTTGAATTTATGAATCATATTTATAAATAAGTAGTTAAGTATTATTTTTATAAATAAATTACAAGAAAATGATTATCATTTATTTGAATTGAATAAGTTCGCAAATTACTTTACTTTAATTATTGAATAAACCAACTGCTGCTAATTTTAACCAAAGTAAATAAATTTGGTTAAATTGTGTATTGTGGGCACAGTTTACTGTATCATCTTTTTGCTCAGCCCTTTAAAACAAAAAAAAAATCATGTCGACTGAAAAGCAGTTTATGTCCTGTCTTCATCAAGCAAAAATGCATTCAAAATATGTGTTCCTTATGGGAATTGACATGTTTATTATTTTTAGCAGTTCCGTAAAGTTTGTGACTTTAATAATTGAATGAATGAAAATAGTTTAAACCCACATTAAATCAACTGTAAGAACAATCTGATTTTTCAAACTCAAGCGGTTAAAGCCCCCTGTCATCTGTTACTGTTGTGTTATGGCTTTCACTCGCGACCCGGACACATTGATGTTTGATCCGTAGCCCGTTCAAACCCATAGACCCCCCGGTCAAGGAAGGGATGTGGTAGCCCTATTTGCAGATCATTCTCATGACTCATCTTGTTTTCATTTCATTTGCACTAATTATGATTCTTACCAGGATAAGTTACATCAAAACATATGCCGGAAGCGATCACTGGTGGCAATTGGTACCCATGACTTGGACACAGTGCAGGGGCCGTTTGTGTACGACGCGCTACCACCCAGTGACGTCAAGTTCACAGCTCTCAATCAACAGAAGGAGACAACCGCTCCAGAACTTATGGAATTGTACTCGGTAAACACTACAAGCTTCAGACATACCACATACATTGACACAGAGTAGAATCATTATACACCTCTTTTAAACTTAACCAGGGTGTAATTTTATAAATTATGTAGATTTAATTGATTTGGTATTTTGACCTAAACACAATTAACTCATGAAATGAGGATAACTAACAATTTGCCAACCCGCATCAGGATCAGGATCTAGAGTTTTACGTTTCAGGATTTCCATACATTTTTATACTAATTTTGCGGTTTTTTAAACATATTCTTATTTTAAGATAGAATGTTGATCAGATCAGTTGGGTGTGTATAGCGATCTGAATCTCCTCCATTCACTCCCTGGATGGCCATCATCAGCTAAGTTAATCCTTGGCGCAGAACTAATGCTTCAAAGTTACCTTAGGGCCTAGCCAAAGTAACATTCGCTATTCTTCGTTATCGCTTCGCTTTCGAAACATGTATGGGATTGACATAACGTTTCGTTAACAATCGAATTTTAAAACGTCAAATCCATACATGTTTCGAAGCGAAGCGATAGCGAAAATTTGCAAATGTTACTTTGGCTAGGGGATGAAAATCGATGTATATGTGTGCTAATAGGTATTGTTATAAATAGTGTAGCTGGCTATAGCAATAGTTTAATATTGTAATGCATTAAATTGTTTTCCAGCACCATGCTCAACTAAAACAGTACCTACCTATTATTAGGGATAGCCCTGTTTATCCCGTAATCAAAGACAAAAACGGAGTCGTGCTCTCTATGCCGCCCGTCATCAATGGCGACCATTCCAAGATCACCCTGAGGACTAAGAATGTGTTCATTGAATGCACAGCCACAGATTTAACTAAGGTAAGTCTTAAGAATATAGTACTAAACATACAGAAGCCCATCCGCGCGAGGACAATCAGTTTAATAAGCTACTCTCGCTGCACGGCAATAAAGTACAATTTCAAATTGCACAGCGCTGCGTGCCTATATTATAAGCACCTCTGACGCTCTTCTCTTTCTGTCGCGTAGCTTTGTCTCGACTGAGTCAGCCGCGTAATATTAATATTTTAAGAGCGGAGTAAGACTCCCTTGGTAACCACTTAAAATTATTTTCAACGAGCGGCCGCCCGCGTCTTCGTCTGCGTGGACAGTTTTTTTTGCTATCCCTCGGGAGCTGTACGTTTTTTCTGGACGAAAGGTACCCTATGTCCTTTTCTGTACCCCTGACAACGTGTATTCAAAATTTCATGATGACCGGTTCAGTAGTTAAGACGTGAAGGCGTAACAAATAAACAAACAAACGGACTTTCGCATTTATGATATTATAAGTAAGGATAGTAGAGGAAAATAATGTAAACAAAGGAGTTTTATCATAACATAATTAAATACATAATATTACATATGTTTCATTGTTAATCAATGTCATACCATAAGAATGAATGTCATACTCACTCATACACATCTCAATAAACTTATTTTAATATTATGAATTTACAAATTTTAATATTATGAATACCATTCCTATAACGAAATAACTGTATGAACATTTTTTATTGATGATCATTAATTTTGTAAATATGTGGTCCCCCATTATGGCCTGATTAAAACTTTGTGACTTCTGTGATTATAGCGCGAGACGATGCGCAGAAGACAAATTCGACGTAAGTGTGTGAGAGAGATGTGTGGTGGATCAAGGCATCTCGCATACTGAGTAACTTCACAGCGGCCAATAACATTAAATCGTATTATACCTAATACAACTTCACACTTTATTTCTATGAATTGGACTGACTGAAGAAAAGAGTAGTTACATATTATATTTGTATGAATTCTTAAACTGTATTTCTCTCTTTCAGGCAATCATAGTGCTAGATACTATTGTGTGCATGTTCTCTCAGTACTGTGAGAAACCGTACGAGGTGCAGCAGTGTAAGGTGTTCGCTCCAGACGGCACCTACGAGCTGTATCCTAAGATGGAGTACAGGGAGGAACACATAGACGTGGACAAGGCTAACACTTATATTGGAATACGGTAATTTTTGGTTTATGTATTTATATTCTAAATAAATTCGCGCAAACTCCCACATAATATTTAGTCATACTAGTTTACACTTTAAATAATGGGTATAAGACGCCACTTAGGCTTCCACGACAGAGAAATAATATTCAATCAATTTTGTTATTAAATTTGAAGATAAATTGCAGATTTTTGATAGTTTTGTATAACCTGACGTGCTGTTGACTGTACCTACCATAAAGTTAGCATCGCTTTCTGATTCTGTCGCTTCCCTTCGCCTATAATGTAACGACCTTTAGGCTCACTAAAGGTCTCTGCCTACTACGCCATCTGCCTCTGCCTACATTGACCAGGTAAAAAATGTTCTTTGTATTGAAAAGTATGACAAGTGCATGGCCAATGATGACGGATCGGTCTAGTGGGAATAGTTTCATACGGATATTTTTTTGCCTGATATGTTTCCAGCACGGTCGGCGGTCGTGGTAAGGTCCGGTACTCCGGTGAGCCTAGTGGGTAAGGTAGAGATCTTATGCCGGCTCCACACTCGCGCGCGAACCGCGGCCGCGAATCACGGGCGCGGTTCGCGCATGAAAACGTTGCGAAAAATATAGCCCTCCAGACGCGCGTGAACCGCGGCCGCGAATCACGGCAACCTTAGTTCGGCACACAACTCCTTTGACGCGGACCAAAAAACCGCCACCGGACGGGGAACGCCGCGAAGCCCATACGCCAAGCCGCGAAACCCTCCACACTTGCGGTTCGCGGCCTTCGCGAGCTTTCGTGGCGCGAATGTGGAGCCCTCTTTAAAGATGTCGTTTTTTTCCCAGAGAACCGGCGGAGAAGATAGCGTCGCTGCTGTCGCGCATGTGCCTGCCGGCGTCGCGCGCGCGGGCCGGCGTGCGCGTGCGCGTGCCGCCCACGCGCCACGACGTCATACACGCCTGCGACCTGTACGAGGACGTCGCCATCGCCTACGGGTGAGGCCCCTCACTAAATACAAATACTACAGAAGTTAAGCTTAGCGTTCATGCGCATTTGGTCCATTTGGCGGAACGTCCATTTCGCATTTAGTCAACTTTCACATAAATATGCTATATATAAGATGGTACCAAATTATCTGATGATACTTAAACGGGTGATAGTGTTGCTTAAACTGAATAACTTTCTCCAAGGAACATAGGTCGAAAAACGAAAAAAAAAAATTCATACTCCCATACAAAATGTACTAGTCAGCTGACTGAGCTACTATGGAAAGGCGAAAAAAAAATTCGTTTTTCGACCTATGTTCCTTGGAGAAAGTTGTTCAGTTTAAGCATCACTATCACCTGTTTAAGTATCGTTAGATAATTTGGTACCACCTTATATTCTTTTCTGGAGTATTTTAACTTTTATTTTCGCTTTTCGATATATATTTTGTTTTTTTCTTGTTCTTAGTACGTCACCAAAGTACCAGGATCACATAAATATGGAGAAAGTTAACTTATTTAATTTATCGCAAAGGAAATTTTAGAAAGTGGACCAAATGCGAAATGGACGTTCCGCGAAATGGACCAAATGCGAAATAGACGTTCCGTGAAATAGACCAAATGCGAAGTGGACGTTTTTTCGGCAAGTGGACCAAATGCGAAGTGGACCAAATGCGCATGAACGAAGCTTAGTACTACGCGCGCTCGAGCAACGTACACATATAGACACTTTTCATCGACACGGGAATTTCAGACGAATTTCAAACGAGTTCGAGTGCCTGACACAGTGTTTCCAAAATTATTCTCAGTTGTGCCTCCATCGAAAATTTAAAAAAAATCGCTCTATCGTCTGTGCTGTATTCGCGCGTCTCTACCGTTATTTTTAATGTAAGGTATATCTAAAAATGAAAAGGCGTGTTCAGACTACGTTAATGAACAACTTTTACTATGGGGCCAACCACGAAATCGCCAAAAAAAATCAGCTGTTCCATAGAAAAGTACAACATCGTCTCGACTATAATGTATGGAACAGCTGTTTTTTTTTCGCGATTTCGTGGTTGGTCCTATAGTAAAAGTTGTTCATTAACGTAGTCTGAACACCACTTTTCATTTTTAGTATGCTTTAAAAATAATGAGTATAGAACTAATCCGGTCCGGTTGAGTCGGTTGATCTGCAGATCAACCGACTCGACCTCAAAATATCTACAAAGTTACTGACAAACCTTAAGATTGCTGTTCCAATCTAAATAATTAAATATATTGTATTGTTTAGGTACAATAACATAGAGCGGAGGCCAGCAGCCGTGGCGACTTGCGGCGCGCAAGAACCTCTCAACAAACTGACGGAGCAGCTGCGGCACGAGTGCGCCTGCGCCGGGTACACCGAGGCGCTCACCTTCACGCTAGTACGTGTGTAGTGATGTGTGTATAGCTACTGCAACATAGCGCTCAACCAGCTGCGGCACGAGTGCGCCTGCGCCGGGTACACCGAGGCGCTCACCTTCACGCTAGTACGTGTGTAGTGATGTGTGTTATAGCTACTGCAACATAGCGCTCAACCAGCTGCGGCACGAGTGCGCCTGCGCCGGGTACACCGAGGCGCTCACCTTCACGCTAGTACGTGTGTAGTGATGTGTGTATAGCTACTGCAACATAGCGCTCAACCAGCTGCGGCACGAGTGCGCCTGCGCCGGGTACACCGAGGCGCTCACCTTCACGCTAGTACGTGTGTAGTGATGTGTGTATAGCTACTGCAACATAGCGCTCAACCAGCTGCGGCACGAGTGCGCCTGCGCCGGGTACACCGAGGCGCTCACCTTCACGCTAGTACGTGTGTAGTGATGTGTGTATAGCTACTGCAACATAGCGCTCAACCAGCTGCGGCACGAGTGCGCCTGCGCCGGGTACACCGAGGCGCTCACCTTCACGCTAGTACGTGTGTAGTGATGTGTGTATAGCTACTGCAACATAGCGCTCAACCAGCTGCGGCACGAGTGCGCCTGCGCCGGGTACACCGAGGCGCTCACCTTCACGCTAGTACGTGTGTAGTGATGTGTGTATAGCTACTGCAACATAGCGCTCAACCAGCTGCGGCACGAGTGCGCCTGCGCCGGGTACACCGAGGCGCTCACCTTCACGCTAGTACGTGTGTAGTGATGTGTGTATAGCTACTGCAACATAGCGCTCAACCAGCTGCGGCACGAGTGCGCCTGCGCCGGGTACACCGAGGCGCTCACCTTCACGCTAGTACGTGTGTAGTGATGTGTGTATAGCTACTGCAACATAGCGCTCAACCAGCTGCGGCACGAGTGCGCCTGCGCCGGGTACACCGAGGCGCTCACCTTCACGCTAGTACGTGTGTAGTGATGTGTGTTATAGCTACTGCAACATAGCGCTCAACCAGCTGCGGCACGAGTGCGCCTGCGCCGGGTACACCGAGGCGCTCACCTTCACGCTAGTACGTGTGTAGTGATGTGTGTTATAGCTACTGCAACATAGCGCTCAACCAGCTGCGGCACGAGTGCGCCTGCGCCGGGTACACCGAGGCGCTCACCTTCACGCTAGTACGTGTGTAGTGATGTGTGTATAGCTACTGCAACATAGCGCTCAACCAGCTGCGGCACGAGTGCGCCTGCGCCGGGTACACCGAGGCGCTCACCTTCACGCTAGTACGTGTGTAGTGATGTGTGTTATAGCTACTGCAACATAGCGCTCAACCAGCTGCGGCACGAGTGCGCCTGCGCCGGGTACACCGAGGCGCTCACCTTCACGCTAGTACGTGTGTAGTGATGTGTGTATAGCTACTGCAACATAGCGCTCAACCAGCTGCGGCACGAGTGCGCCTGCGCCGGGTACACCGAGGCGCTCACCTTCACGCTAGTACGTGTGTAGTGATGTGTGTATAGCTACTGCAACATAGCGCTCAACCAGCTGCGGCACGAGTGCGCCTGCGCCGGGTACACCGAGGCGCTCACCTTCACGCTAGTACGTGTGTAGTGATGTGTGTATAGCTACTGCAACATAGCGCTCAACCAGCTGCGGCACGAGTGCGCCTGCGCCGGGTACACCGAGGCGCTCACCTTCACGCTAGTACGTGTGTAGTGATGTGTGTATAGCTACTGCAACATAGGCAGCCATTACACGCTAGGTTTTGCTGTCAGTTTAACCACAGTCACGGGCTGTGACTGACGGTTAACCTACCGTGTAATGTAGTGACTGATGGTTGCATGATGTGATTTGTTCTTTCCATCAGTCAATCAGTCAAACGTAATTCATGACTGATGGAATTTGACTGACGCTTGCATGACCATGTAATGGCTGCCATAGAGAGCCTTATTTTAGTACCACGTGACATGCGCAGTAGCAGCTTTAGGTAAAATAATGTTTAATGCGCAACGCTCATTGTCTTTGATTGGGTTCAAGTTACATTGCGCGAGCTGTATCATGCGTGCGCGCGGTCTTGCTGGTCCGTGGTGTAGTCGTGCAAATGCACGCGGACGCGGTTCCACCACGGCTGCCGCGTGTGTACTATGTAGTGGTCTATTGGGTGCGTGGTACAGCTCACGCAATATAACTTGAACCAAACCATAGACAATGAGGCTTGCGCACTAAACATTTTTGTACCTAAAATTGCTACTGCGCAAGTCACGTGGTACTAAAATTTGGGTCAAGTTATTTGGCACGAGCTGTACCACGCATCCATAGTACACACGCGGCAACCGTGGTGGAACTTAGTGGAACCGCGTCCGCGTGCATTTGCACGACTACACCACGGACCTAACTGCAGCGTGGTGTGAAACAGGGAGACGTTATTTCTCCGAAACTGTTCACAGCTGCGTTGGAGGTCATCTTTAAGCTCTTGGACTGGAAAGGACTCGGCATCTACATTAATAGCCAGTACCTAACACACCTTCGTTTTGCCGATGATATAGTCCTTATGGCTGAGACCATGGAAGACCTGAACACAATGCTCGAAGATCTCCGTAGTGCTTTCCAAAGAGTGGGTCTTAGGATGAACATGGATAAGACGAAAATTATGTCAAACGCCCTTGTTGTACCCTCTCCAGTTCATGTTGGGAACACTACACTTGAAGTTGTTGACCATTACGTATACCTAGGACAGGCGGTCCAGTTAGGTAGGTCCAACTTCGAGAAAGAGATCTCTCGTCGAATCCAACTCGGGTGGGCAGCATTCGGGAAGCTTCGAAAAATCTTCGCGTCCGACTAACCTCAGTGTCTCAAGACGAAAGTCTATGAACAGTGTGTGTTGCCAGTGATGACTTACGGCAGTGAAACGTGGTCGCTTACTATGGGTCTCATAAGTAGGCTCAAGGTCACCCAGCGTGCAATGGAGAGAGCCATGCTCGGCGTTTCCCTGCGTGATCGAATCAGAAACGAGGAGATCCGCAGGAGAACTAAAGTAACCGACATCGCTCGAAGGATTGCTCAGCTGAAGTGGCAATGGGCGGGACACATAGCGAGAAGAACCGATGGCCGTTGGGGCGGAAAGGTTCTGGAATGGCGACCGCGCACCGGACGATGCTCCATGGGTAGGCCCCCGACAAGGTGGACCGACGATCTGGTGAAGGTCACGGGAAGCCAGTGGATGCAGGCAGCGCAGGACCGATCGTCGTGGAGATCCTTAGGGGAGGCCTATACCCAGCAGTGGGTGTCGTGCGGCTGATATGATGATGATGATGTACGAAACCGTGCCACGTGGTTCTCTTAGAATATTGCCCGAGGAAAGCCACGGAACAAAGAAAATTAAATATAAGGTGTAAAAAAATAAAAGATGGTATGGGTTGAATAGTCTCTATTGTTTAAATTTGGTTTACACCTTACATAAAAGAAAAATTCTAAATACTAGCTCTGCGACAGGGGTCGCTACATGGATTCGATTTGGTTGGTGTGCGTTGGGCCGCAATAAGTAAAAGTTACAGTTCTACGTCGAGAAACCGAGCCCTACATGGAGATACCACGGTTCACTAAAAGAGCTAAATTGTATTGCAAGTTACACCGACCTCATGTGTCCGATATGATGACAACTTCTAGTTATTAATGCTCCTGTGAGTCCTGAATGAAATTAGGACTCGGTGGACAGCAATTTGTTCAGGCCGGTGACGTGGCCGTGGATGGACACCGTCCCAAAGTAGGGTATTCTCATAAAACGAAGGATAAGTCGAATAAAATTAACTTCCCATAGCTGCAACAAAATATGTATGATTAGCCAACTGGAAAACCGACCACGAACACGTTGTGCTATGCGGCATGGCGGCGTGGCGTGGGAAATAATATTTCCAAGATTCTTACCAGGTTTTCGCTGAACAGAATCCTGTTTAGCGGGTGTTCAAACCGCCTGCTCCCACCACCCGTTTGAAACTTTGCCTGGCCGAACTCAACCACAGCAAGTAAAATTGGAGAATCTGGCACACCCTCAAACCAGTGACCAGTGGTTCTAACTGTAATAAGAACAACCTCAAAAAAAAATGTTCCTGGCGTCTTGCGACATCTGCATTAAACAGATAAAACTGCACTTACCTCAGTAGCGTTTTCTGTCTATAAATTATTATGCGAGCGACTCTCGCCGCGTTAAATAAAATAACCAAATGAAATCTCGTTCACAACAACTGTCATCTTTGCTTTCTCTGAAAATCTGAAAACTTGCTTGGTGTTGCCCTAGCTCGTTTTGAAACTTCTTCCAAAACGTTCCGTTTTCCCAAATCCTACCATAACTTGAAATTAAAAATTGACCAAATATTTTTGTAAATAAAAATTTAACCTACAGAAACAAATTCCTGTGTTTTGTCGACTGTAAATCTTTTGGACAAAACACAAAGAACTGTCATCGACGCTTCAATCAGCAAAAAAGTGTTTTCGCATCGCATAACCTCATTAAAAGTGTCAGATAGAAAAAAGTGACGCGAAATGGCAACACCGCGGCTCCAAAATCAGCCCTCCTATTGGGCGTTGTTGCTATTCGTCGAAATCAAGAATCTTATATTCATATTGGTCGAAATCATGACACGCCGCACGCGCCATTTTCTATCGTCAAATTCTCTGCAAAACTGAAGCGAATATTGAGAGACTTTGTTCTGTTTTCCAATGTTTATTCATTTCAAAACCCTATGCAAATACTAAAAATTCGAAAAGACATTTATTAAAGTTGCGGCTGCTACACACATCCGCCAATGACGTTAAGGGGGAGGTGCCAATTCCTGTAAGGTACTGAAAACTACCATTGCGCTTCCGCGCCAAAATTTAAACTTGGGAATTGTCAGAACACAACGTTACAACCGTTCACATGAACACGAACGCGTTTCCCACAAGCCACGAGCCACCCTATTTGATTGCCAATTATATAATAATATAAATAGCAACCGTATGTGTACGCGAGAAAGATCTACGTTCGTTTAAACTTGAATTAAACGGTCGCTGTATACGGAAACCGTGTGTGTAAGGAAAAGGATTTACGGCGTGGCCATATAAAAAATATAATAGCATGGCTAGCGAATGTAGTCAGTGTTGCCAAGTGGTAACGCCTACTAATCCGAAATAGCAACGTCTCGCCGTGTCGCCGATATTGCCTATGCTTTTTCTTCATTCCGTCTCACACGTCACTTGCGACAGCATCGAATATTTTGTAAAACTATATTTCATTAAAATACATCAAAATTCAACCTGAGTTTATTTCAAAAAGTAAATTCCATCGCGCTACGAAGGCGTGAACATTGGCGCCCGAACAGGGACAAGAAAAAAGTGGAAATTAAGGAACGAGCTACGAATATTGCCTGACGAACAGTGATTCAGCGAAAGACTCGCTTCGAAGACAAAATTCAGATAAGTGCCCTGTTTATTCCTTACCTTTAAACCTTTTGTTATCCAAATATCATCCAAATCCATAAAATCCAATACCTTTAAATCCCTTTTTTGATATAGTTTTTACACTTGTGCAAAATACGACTACTACCTACCTTCACACAAAAAATAAAAATAATTTTTTTCCTAAAATCTTTATAATCTAGCTAAATAAATCAAAAATCATTAAATAAAATTAAATAAATATTGTCTCCCATCCATATCGCACCAGTTATTACTGGTTATTTAGCAAAATTTGCCGACAATTTCAGCTGTCCGAGCGATACCGGCCGGCTTCCCGCGGGCCGCTCGCTTCTGCTAACGGTACATCAGTTAACGGGACATCACAGCTGATTCCCGTTCGTAAACAACCGGTTCACGAGCGTCGCCGCAGTGAGGAGTGTGAGATACGTATAACATTTATTATTTACGTAGATTTTATGCTTTCCAATACAAGGCGTGCGTTGTAATTTTGTGTCCATAACTAACAATAAAACAAATCTATTTAGTGAAATTGTGTACATTGTAGTAGTTCAACAATATATTTAACTTTCTGTTTCTTTTGTTTATTTGTAATTTAAAATAAAATGCCAGATGATAATATGCCTAACGCTTCAACACCGGCTTCACAGCCAACTAAAGTTAAAGAATTAATCATTAAACGTAGTTCAGTTAAAGGCCAAATTACACGATTTAAAAACTATTTGGACAAAATTACAAGGCAACCTACCCTGACGACTATTGAGGTTGCTGAATTATCTTTAAAACTCAGCAGATTCGAAAGTCAGTCGATTAAATATGACGAGCTGCAAACTCAGATCGAATTAATTAATTCTGATAATTTAGAGTCGGAATTTGATGAAAGGGAGCGCATTGAGCAAGAATTTATTTTATGCATTGCAATGGCCAAAACTTGCTTAGACGAACAAAATGAAATAAAGACCACCGACCAAGACAAAAAAAGGCGTGAATCTTTATTTCATGAAGCTCAATGCAGTCTCAATCATTCTGATTTTGGTGTACGTTTGCCACAAATACAAATTGCGAAATTTGACGGATCTTTCTTTCGTTGGTTAGAATTCCGCGATACGTTCACCAACTTAATCCATAATAATGAACACATTTCTAGTATCCAAAAATTCCATTACCTAATTTCATATCTAGAAGGTGATGCAGCTCGTGTCATTTCTAATATTGAAGTCTCATCCGCTAATTACAATGATGCATGGCAATTACTTTATGCGCGCTATAATAACAAACGATTACTCATAAATCATCACCTTAAATCTATATTTAACATACAGCCATTGACGCGCGAAACTGAGGGTTCTTTACGTTACTTAGTGGACCATATCACCAAAAACTTACGCGCCCTAGCTAATTTAGGTCAACCCATTCAACACTGGGACACGCTTATTATTTATTTAGTTTCTTCTAAGCTCGATAGCCACACACTTGTGAAATGGGAGGAACAACGTAACAGCTTAGACGACTTTCCCAGTTTAGAACAATTTAAATCATTTTTAATTGATAGGGCACACATTATTGAGTCTACAAATCATAACAAATTCATGAATAATTCCAATTCTAATATAAATAAAAGTAATTTTGTAAAACCTTCTCAGCATTCGCAGTCAAACAATAATAAACAAATATTTCAAACAAAATCCTATGCTACAATGCAACAGAACAAAAATCATAGTGTAAGTGTATGTCAGTGTATAATTTGTGACAAAGATCACAAAATATACGACTGTCCAAGTTTTAAATCTAAATCCATAGAGCAAAAATTATCTGATGTTTCTAAATACAAATTATGTTCAAATTGTCTACGTCAAGGTCACCCAGTCAGCGAGTGTCGCATGGGCCCTTGTAGACAGTGCAATAAGCGTCACAATACATTACTGCATTCAGTTGAAGCAACTAAAGCCAACAATGCCCAAATCCAGGAATGTGATTCCATAGTCAATTTTTCTAAAGAAAATAACTGCTCTAAACATGTTATTTTGTCTACTGCTTTAATCGATGTATTAAACCCAATAACTAAAGACGTAATAACCGTCCGTAGCTTATTGGATTCAGGAAGTGAGTCATCTTTCATTACAAAATCATTACAACAAAAATTATCATTACAATCAAAACCCACTTCAATTAATGTTATCGGAATTGGTAATAACTCACTAAATAAAGTTAACGAAAGCTGTGTTATCCAATTAAAATCAAAAAATCATAATTATGAAGAAAATCTAAATTGCTTTGTTCTAGAGAGACTTACAGGTGACCTTCCGAAGGCTCCAATAAGTTTGTCTGAGTTGAATATACCATTACATTTTAATTTAGCAGACCCCAACTTTGATCAGCTCTGCCCTATTGATTTATTGATAGGTGCAGACCTCTTTTGGAATATTTTATTATGTGAACAAAAATCATTGGGTAAAAATAAACCTATTCTACAAAATTCTAAATTTGGCTGGCTTATTGGTGGTTCTTTTAATTTTACTAAAGACAAAAAAATTCATTGTAATAATTTATTACTTAACGATGATTTTTCAAATAATTCTAAAATTGATCATTTGCTTACTAAATTCTGGCAGTTAGAAGAAGTCCCACATAAGTCAATATTAAGTGTGTCTGAAAAGGCATGTGAAAATCATTTTTTAACTCACACCACACGCTTAGATAACGGTAGATTTTGTGTGAAGTTACCGCTAAAAGTCTCGCCAGAATGTTTAGGTGACTCATACACTCTTGCAAAAAATCGCTTTCTTAGTTTAGAAAAACGTTTTAGAACAAACCTTTCCCTAAAGAAAGATTATTCTCAATTTATAAAAGAGTATGAGACTCTTGGACATCTTTCAGAGTCACCTGTTTTAATACCAAATCCTTCATACTTCCTTTGTCATCACGCTGTATTTAAGACACTCAGTGAGTCCACTAAATTAAGAGTCGTCTTTGACGGGTCAGCGCCATCATCCTCCGGTTTCTCCGTCAATGATTTACAGATGGTAGGCCCAAATGTACAGGACTCTCTTTTCTCCATACTGATTCGTGCACGGCTTTACCGGTATTTACTTACCGGCGACATTGAAAAAATGTACCGGCAAGTCGAAGTTCATCCCGACGACAGAAACCTGCAGCTAATCTTATGGAGAGAGGATGAGTCCTTGCCTATCAAAACGCTACATTTAAATACTGTCACTTACGGGACAGCAAGTGCCAGTTATTTAAGTACACGCTGCTTATGGCAGCTTGGAGAGGAGTGTGATGATGCTTTAATCAAAACCATAATTCAATGTGACCATTATGTTGATGATCTCATAACCGGTTCAAATGACAAAAAGGAACTACAGTATATTCAAAATTCAGTAGCTACACAATTAAAGAAAGGATGTTTTAATTTACGTAAATACAAAACAAATTTACCATCAATTTTCGATAACTCTCCTATTAATTCATTACAAGATAATTTAACTATAAGTGAATCTTCGAGCACTCTAGGTTTGGGCTGGAATCCAAATACAGACACCCTAAATTTTCCTATAAATGTGACACCTACGCATGATGACATTATTGTAACCAAAAGGTACATTATGTCAAATGCCTTCAAAATTTTTGACCCCTTGGGTCTTCTTAGTCCTTTTATTATGCAAGCTAAATTAATGCTCCAAAAATTATGGCAATCTAAGATTGACTGGGATCAACCTGTGCCTGATAACATCAAAAATGACTGGATAGAGTTTTCTAAAGGCCTATCTGTCTTATTAACTTTTCAAATTCCACGCCAAGTTCTTTGTGAAATTTCAGTTTCCATCGAAATACACACCTTTAGTGATGCCTCTCAAGTAGGTTATGGTGCCTGCATTTATCTAAAGTCCAAAGACTCAAACAATGGCACTACTGTACGACTTCTGTGCTCCAAATCAAAGGTAGCTCCAATTAAACCAACAACAATACCTCGTTTGGAGCTCTCTGGCGCGATTCTTGCTGCTCGATTGTGCAAAACCGTAGTCGAGTCGCTAAGGTTTGAACCTGACCGTATCATCCACTGGTGTGACTCTAGTGTTGTTCTGGGCTGGCTAAAGAGTGACGCGTCTAAACTAAAAACTTTTGTTGCAAATAGGATAAGCGAAATACAAGATATCACCAACTCTTCTGCTTGGCGCTACATACCCACAGCTGACAACCCCGCCGACCTAATTTCGCGAGGTGTCGACGCGAGTTCATTGCAAAAATCAAGTTTGTGGTGGCATGGTCCAGAGTTCTTACTTAAGGAAGAAGCTGATTGGCCAATCTTAAAAATACAAAAATATAACGACTTACCTGAAGTTAAGACAGTTGCCACAATAATTATTTCAGAACCAATTATCGAATTTGAACGCTTTTCCAATTTTAGTAGACTACAAAGAACAATGGCTTATGTTAAAAGATTTTTAAATAATATTAGACGTTCTAAAAATAAATTAACCGGCATTTTGACCGCCGAAGAATTAAATTATTCTGTAAATTCATTATGTGTTTTGGCTCAACAGCAATGCTTCCCAATTGAATATAAAATGTTATTAGATAAAAAACAATTAAATACCAAATCTAAAATTCTATCTTTATCCCCCTTTATGGACGAAAACAACTTGATTCGCGTGGGTGGTCGTATAGAAAAGTCAGATTGTTCTTACGACCAAAAGCACCCAATATTACTAAATTCATCGCATCATTTGTGTAAATTAATATTTAAGTTTGAGCATATTCGAAATTTACATGCCGGTCCACAGTTACTCCTTGCTACTGTTCGACAAACCTTTTGGCCTATTAAGGGCAGACTTATCGCTCGAAGTACTGTACGCGGTTGTGTGCGTTGTCGAAGGGTGCAAGGAAAAACTTTATTTCCAAAAATGGGTGACCTGCCTTCACATCGTGTCAACCCTGACTTCCCATTCAGGTCTGTGGGCTGTGATATGGCTGGACCGTTTTATAGCATAAATCGTAAGGGTCGTGGCGCAAAATTGTCTAAATGCTATCTATGCTTATTCGTTTGTTTTAGATACAAATGTGTTCATTTGGAGGCGGTTACCGACCTATCGAAAAGTGCATTTTTGTTGGCACTTCGCAGATTCGTCTCACGTCGAGGACGACCAGCGAATATTTTTTCCGACAATGGTCGCAATTTTGTAAGTGCGGCTAAAGAGCTTAAACTATTTCAAAATCAACAAACCGAAATCTTAAACGAGTTTGCCGCTCATGAAGGCATAAAATTTTCATTTACACCATCTTACGCTCCCCACTTCGGTGGGACTTGGGAATCTTTAATTAAAAGTTCCAAAAGAATTTTAAGACGTGTTATGGGCACGACCCATTTAACTTTCGAGGAGATTTCGACTCTTTTTGCACAGGTGGAGGCTATATTAAACAGTCGTCCCTTGTGTCCCTTATCACCATCTCCCGACGATCTCCAATTCCTCTCCCCAGGGCACTTCCTTATCGGAAGACCACTAAACTCGATGGCATTACCTGCTCTGGAAGCTGATAACGAAAATCGACTGAATCGCTATGCACACCTGGAGAAGATACGCCAGCATTTTTGGACAAGGTGGCACAAAGAGTACTTGTCAGAATTGCAAGTCCGAAGAAAATGGAAGCAAGACACTACTCAACTAAAGGTTGGAGACTTGGTCCTGCTCTGCGAAGACTCTCTACCGCCTCTATGTTGGCGCTCTGGTCGAGTCACCAATTTGTATCCAGGAGCTGATGGGATATCCCGCGTCGCAGACGTGAAGACAACTACCGGATGCTACCGACGTCCCTTGGTTCGCCTCTGCCCTCTTCTAAGCGACGATGACTCCTAAGGAGTTGAAGAACTGAAGTCTTCAACGGGGGGGAGTATGGTAACGCCTACTAATCCGAAATAGCAACGTCTCGCCGTGTCGCCGATATTGCCTATGCTTTTTCTTCATTCCGTCTCACACGTCACTTGCGACAGCATCGAATATTTTGTAAAACTATATTTCATTAAAATACATCAAAATTCAACCTGAGTTTATTTCAAAAAGTAAATTCCATCGCGCTACGAAGGCGTGAACACCAAGTTTTTCATGATTTTAACATGTTTGCATATAAAGTGGTGCCCACAATTATTTTTGTCATACTCTTTATGGTCAATCTGTATAATAGTTATTAAGTACTAAATGATATAAATTTTCCAGTGTTCCCGCGATGACGTTTCCACAAAACTGGGGTTGAAAATCGAAGATGTGCCAGCGACGCACATCTCTAACCCCAAGACATTAGAGTTCCAAGTCGTCCGCACCACGCTGCTCAGCGGGCTGCTCAAAACTATTGCTGCGAACAAGAAAATGCCGCTACCGTTGAAACTGTTCGAGCTCAGCGACGTCGTCGTGAAGGACTCCAAATCTGGTAAGTAAGCTTGTGAAAAAGTTTGAATTGTTAGTTTAAAGATGAACTCGGTAACTGTCTCAACTTGTCAACCAAAAATTTTGAAACTTATTTCTATTAATTAGGGAGGTTATTCCTAGGTATAAAAAAATATTAAGCCAATAGAATTTTTCAGACATTCCCTATTTACAAGGGACCATAACGAAGGAAAGTCATTTTAATCTGGGACGTGAGCGAAGATAACACCAGGAAAGAACTCTTATTCTCATGCTTAACCCCAGAAGTCTTCCACGATCTGAAAGTAGCACTCATACCAGATTTTGAAGACAGTCCATACAAAGATGTAAAGCTTAAACTACTCGACTTACTTCAACCTAAAACAACAAAATTCAAAGCTTTAACTGAGTTTTGGAACTGCGTAAGAGACTGCAATGAGTCTATGGAACACTACGCTAACAGGCTCAAGAAACTCGCTACCGACTGTGGCTACAAGGACGACTTGTTCGAACGGAAACAAAACAAACCTTTTATCTGTCAAGAGTTTTTTTCAGGCTCGTGCTCGTCATAACCGCCCGCAAGACTAGTTTATACTGTTTTGTTAATGGGGAGGAAAAGCGCAATTTTATCCCGATAGGTGGCGTCTGGTCTTTGGTACCCGGCCGCCTCAAAGAAAGTGTCAAAACATATGGGAATCTCTTGGAGTATTGCACTTTTTAATTTTATACTGAGAAAATGCCGCATTATTATGCATGTAACTTGTTAAATATTGGAGTTCATCGATTTCCCAGTAACAAAAAAAATAGTGGGCAAAAAAATATCAAAAAAAATATGCTTTTCCCTCGATTTTCTCCTTTGCTGAGCCTGAGAAACATTATAAATCAAAAGGAATGTTTCATGAATTTAATGAAGCTTCGCCAAAATAAAACAACATTTGAATTATAACAGCTTTGTTCTTTAATATTTCAACCTCAGCAGTTTCTAACATATTTATAACTTGGATGAATTTGATAGGTATATCAAATATGGAATAAGCCCAATATTGGGGCCAAACAGAGAATTAATAGAATTTTATATGCCAGAGTCATTCAAGAAACTTAGAATAACAAAATAAATATGATAAAACGGTTCGTGTAATTTTGGATGGTACAGAAATTCCAGTACAGAAACCTGAAATTACTATTGCACAGAAGGCATCATCAGGCAACTATAAACACGGAAATTCACACTCAGTTGCTTTGTTAAAATTTAAATCATATGCTTCTAATCTGAAATAAAAAGATTACTTGTAAATCTTACACGAAATTTAAAGAAATGTAATGCTTGTTAGCAATTTTTGTAAGTTGCTATAAACTTTCTTGCCTGTTGTTTTGGCTTTTCTTTTCCGTAATTCTTCTTTTATATGAGCTAAAGTTAGCATAGAATACATTGTTTGTCCGCAAAACCGAAAAAAATACAATCTATGAAAGTAAAATCACGTAATACACAGTCAAGACAATATAAAGCTCAAACTGACAATTGTTCCAAAGACTGAAGCGCCATCTGTAATTCACTTTGCGTTCGCCTCCCCATTGATTTCGTTCGTGTTTCGTGTAGAGACGGGCGGGCGCAACGAGCGGCGGCTTTGCGCGGTGTACTGCGGCAAGGCGGGCGGGTTCCAGTTCGTGCACGGGCTGCTGGACCGCGTCATGGCGCTGCTGCGGCAGCCCTGGGCGCCTCGGGGCTACTCCCTGCGACCCGCCGACGGTAAGTGCCTTTTCACATGTCCCGGTTGCCGGCTAACCGGCGCCGGCTACCCGGTGGTGAAGTGTGTAAGGGTACGTAGCTTTCACATGTACCGGCGTAATTTATCCGGCAGGCGGTCGCCGGGTGCACGCCGGATCCACACTGTGCATCCGGTCGCCGGGCATCGGTTAGCGCGCGGCCGAACTGACAGTGGTGTATGGAACATGCAACTAGCTTTCAGACGCGCCGGCCGGTCAGCCGCCCAGGTACAGTCTGCGAGCGTATGCACGTACGTAGTTCTGTCGCACGCTCGACTCGTAATAATTGGGATGTTGACTAATGAATAAAATAACGAAATACTAATAAAAATCGTAAACATATTAAACTTTTAGAGTAGCTTGTATACCTCTTGGTTTTATATATTGTGTATTATTTGTTTTATGACCCTTCAAAGTTGGGTGGACAAGTCCATTTAAAAAGTATAAAATGTATTAAAATAAATGATACCTTTAATTAGTTCGTAAAATGTATAGCAAATTTGTCTAAGAAACCATTTTGATAAACACAATATTTAATATAGCTGCCGAACAAATTTCCTACGCGTTGCATACAAACTAGCGAGGCGTGACGTCATACCTCAGTAGCCGTTAGTATGGAGCGTTTTTGGGCGAGTCCATTTGTGTGCATTTCACACTGTGATATCTCGGGCAGTTTTCAAGCTAGCGAAATAATTATTTTACCATTTTACCATTATATTAGTCCATCTTTGAAAATATGAACGAGACTGTACTCTTGTCGGCTCTCTAGCCGATACTGCCGGCATCAACCGGGACATGTGAAAGCTCATTTGACACCGGGTACCCGGCGCCGACTTCCCGGCGACCGGGACATGTGAAAAGGGCCTAAAGTACTAGTCGGCTATTGGTCGGCTTTGCGCGGTGTACTGCGGCAAGGCGGTTCCAGTTCGTGCCCGTGCACGAAACCTGGACCGCGTCATGGCGCTGCTGCGGCAGCCCTGGGCGCCTCGGGGGTACGCCCTGCGACCCGCCACAGGTAAAGTACTAGTCGGCTATTTTAAAACAGGGGCCGTACCGGCTAACGCATCGATTATCGAAAAGTCTGCCGAGTTTCAACTTAAAACAGAAAAATCAAAGTAAGGAATTTCGCCTTGTACTTTCTGTTGACGTAATTTGGAAGATATCGAAGTTCGTGTGACATCATGAATTGGGGTTCGCCATTTTGGCCCAATTGGGGCTCGATTTATCTGTTTTAATTTGAAACCCGACAGATTTTTCGATAATCGATTCGTTAGCCGGTACGGCCCCAGGTCTCATAACTTTACCACACGAGGGAAAAGTGCTTCAAATATTGAAGTTAGGTTTTACTCTGTAAGAAAACTTCATTTTGATTTTAAAAATAATTGGAACTAAAGTAGAGCCATTTTAATAGGTCACGTTTGACACTTCATCAAAACTCAACAACGTAACCTTTTAACAGTCAGTGGGCCCACAATATTTATTTATTCGAAGGCATAATTGCTTAACTTTTTTCAGTTAATAATACATATTTATTGTTATAATGAGCGATTTTCTGACAGCTGAGAATTTGTCATTTTTATGTTGATAGATGGCGTTATTCAACTAGGTAGGTTTTTTTTTTATTTTTCCTAGCAGCTGAGTATACCACTGAGAATATAACACTCGATACTGGCAAAAATTACTCCCTGAAGAGGAGTAGTTTGCCATAACCATGCCAAAATCATCCGTCAAATCGACAAAATCCTTTGCTTTTTTCTGAAAAAGTTACTTACTTCGTTGAACAACGACATCTAGCCGTCTTTTAGGTACTACTTTTTTTTCTTAAACTGCCTTTTGAAAACCGCTCATTAGGAAAGAAAGCAAAACGATTAACTTTGACAAATCACACTATGGACTGACAAATGCCAAATGTGACCTATTAAAGCGGCCCTACTTTACACTCAAAGATTTTTGAAAAATAGTCTGCCTTTAGAAGGCGTTTCCTTAGTGATTATTTCCTCCGTGGGCGTTTCATCGGATACTTCCTATTACGTTATGTTGGCAGTACTGTTATTGTAATCTTATTGCGATGGATTAAGGTTTAAAATTGCATAGATTTTTGGAAAACCGACATACCAGCATAGGAAATAACCGATGAAACGCACTTTACCAAGAATCGAACCCACCAAATATAAAAAAAACAATATTTTATTTTTACGATACTGATCGAAAGGGTTATTCATTGGTATTATTTTTTCTTGAATAACACAGAAGGAAGACCATGAAATTTAACAATTTTTATTTTAATTATTACATATTGTATCGTTTGCGGTTTTTTATAATTTTGAGAGTATTTCTCAAAAATTTTGTACCTTAACGAAAATGTTGTAACTAAAAAATGCAACGAAATGGTTACATGTAACGCAATGGTACAACGAAAATGTAAGCATATAACGAAATCGTTATTGTTAAGCATAGTTTACATTTTCCTACTAAATTATTTTAATGTTATGTGTAATATGTATGCTTAAACATGTCATTCGCGTTAGTACATACTTTTTTAAATGTTTAATACGATACATACAACTGACAAAGATTTCAATATTTAAAAATTATTGCGAAATAAAACTAAATTTTTCTGTACATTTGTATAGAGTACAACTAGCTTAATTTGAAATGTAACTAAACTGTGTATAAAACATTTTCGTAACGTAACGAAACGTAACTAAATTTTTTTACAAAAATAACCTCAAAATTAATTTGAGTAATCAAAACGCATTTTATTGCAAGTAACCAAAATAATTATTAAAGCTTATTATTTTATCTACAACGTATTTTGAATAAAGGTTGGGTATGTCTTGTACTTACCGAAGAAATGGTCATTTAGTCCAGTATAACTAAATTGTATCAACGGAGCTCAGAAACTTACGTGCAGAAAAAAATACAAATAAACTACGCTAGACAGTTTTGTAACAGCCAATCAGAGACTTCTCAGTGTTGCCAATAGTAAGTATTATAGATGCGTTCCGAAACTCTTCTAAATTCGTGGTTGTCGTATAACGAACGTGCTCGTTACTAAACTGCAATTTTTTGCGACAGAGAATAAAATAATTTTGTTTTTTTTTTTTTTATATGGAGAGATATGTAATTAAAATATATTTTAAATAAAAAAAGAAGTCTTGAACAGTATAAGTCGAACATGACAGAAAATACTTTACTTTTGAAAATTTTATACTTGATTCAAATATTCTTGAGTACTTGCGACATTGTAATTTTTCTATGGAGAACACAAAACATAGTTTGGTATTTCACAAAAAAAAATATTTTAAATACAACGTGCGTAGTTCGAGATAGTTTATCAAGAAGAATTATATATTAGTCTATGCAAAATGCAATTTTCTGTAAAGATATGACAAACTTTTATTGAGTTACAATTATTTTTCAGTTTTGACAAGATTTTTTAGGCAGAGGTACATTTTTGCTGAGAAATACTCTTGAATGCAGTTTTAATTATGTTTAAAAACAAAATGAAGTCTTCTTTCGGTCTTTACTTTATATCTTGAGCGGGATGGGGACGTATGTAGTTTATTACTTGCATTTTTAAAAACGCGTGGCCACTTTTAACAAAAGTCTCCATTATACCTATGGCTAGAAAATATTGTCATAGCTGCTTTGGAGTGCTCTCTTGGAGAGCACTGGCGGATTTGCCGTAAGGCCTAGAGCGGCCAGGTATTAGGGGCGGCCATCATATCAGCCGCACGACACCCACTGCTGGGTATAGGCCTCCCCTAAGGATCTCCACGACGATCGGTCCTGCGCTGCCTGCATCCACTGGCTTCCCGCAACCTTCACCAGATCGTCGGTCCACCTTGTCGGGGGCCTACCCACGGAGCGTCGTCCGGTGCGCGGTCGCCATTCCAGAACCTTTCCGCCCCAACGGCCATCGGTGGGCCAAACATGGTGAAAAATACACTGATGATAACAAGAAACGATCCTAAGTTGTAGGTGCTTAAGGCCGTATACAGAGAGAAAGCAGGTTGCCGTCCTGTACCGGGCGCCCACTAGCGCAGGTAAGCGCTGATCCATTTTAGTATAGCGAAAATATAATATAATACGCCGGGATAAGGTCCATTTTAGTATAGCGAACTAAATCTACCTCCGGCAACCTGCTTTCCTCTGTATACGGCATAAGTGTAGACTCGTTTTATAACAGGTTTATATAGTGGTGGTTATAAGGACACTAGTCTTCACAATTTCGTCTTTATTTAACACGTTAGTTGCCATGAGCAACACTGGTGGGGTCACATTTTCTTCTCTGTGTGGCCATGAGCATCACCGGTGGGTGAGATGAAAATATATTTTTTAAGGGTATTGCTTTTGGGGAATTTTCAGGGGCCAGACAAACTGTGAATACTTTGAGTATCACCAGTGGGATCAGTAAATTCGTATGGGAGCAATACTGTAGGTGTAGTATGGTGGGCAGCCAACGTGTTAAACACTGATTCTCGAAAATAGCTCCCTAACTTTTAATTAGTTTCACTGTCCGGTGTCCGTCCATCTGTAATCAAATGACAGTCAAAAGCTTAGATGTCAGTAGCACAAGGGTGGCGCGTGAGTTGGTGGAGGGAGAACCGAGCATCAGTGCAACACAAACAGGTTGAGAGTGAAGTGCTGTTGTCCGTCACGTGCGCAAAATGGAGTCATTCGACACAGAAACATACCATATCTAGTAGTTATCAAATTTTTTTGACTAGATGTAACTAATTTTTTTTTTTGACTAGGTGGCTTGTTTTTAAAAAATGATTTTCCTATTACTAAGACTCCGCTGTCCGTCTGTCTGTCACCAGGCTGTATCTCATAAACCGTGATAGCTAGACAGTTGAAATCGCACTTGGCCGGTTTTTTTAAACTATAAGTAATAACGAAATTTCATGTTTGCCAGATCCGGCATATTTCCCGGGGCGCTGCGCCGACGTGGTGGTGCGCGGCGCGCGCGTGGGCCGGCTGGGCGTGCTGCACCCGCGCGTGCTGGCCGCCTTCGAGCTCGCCAACCCCTGCTCCGCGCTCGAGTTCACCATCGAGCCCTTCCTATGACCATGCCACTACTAACTATATTATGTATAAATAAATATTTATTTGAATGTTGCATTTACTTGTTTCACTTGTCATCTTTCTTTGAACGGACTACCTATCGGTGGCGAAGGGTCCAAAGCCGATTCCCATCGTCTTACCTTTGAGAGATCCTGCCCCACCGATCCACTATGCAGTTCATAACATTTTTGAAGAAAGGCTTACTTTCGCCATAATTTCACCCCTCGCCACTGCTGCTTTTGTATGTAATGCGAGGCGACTGCCTGTATGTTTTGCGATGGTAGTGGGAAGGGATCAAAGGAGGGATACTCAATATAGGTAATATAAAACTGAATTTCAGTAACGACCCTGCCACAATCACATTTTCGCGCGAGTGCGATGGCGATCAGGCGAATAGCGATCGTATAATAGTAGACGGCTCTCTATTCGCTTCGCTTCGCTTTTGGGGGCGGCATTTCGGGAAAATTGGTAGCGAAGCTATGTCTACCTACACATGCGGTCGCTATTCGCCTGATCGCTTCGCCACTCGCGCGAATGTGTGATTGCAACAACAAGAAAATAGGTAACGGTTTTTTTTCGAAAATAAATTTTATTGTTTTACTGTGTATGTGATACTAATAAGTAATTTCATACAAACAAATACAATGACTATAAAATCACATTCTTAATATAGGTACCTAATTAGGTTCGGTTATGTAGGCAATACAATAACCTGTAAAGCGTTGGTACATTAAAAAGTAATAGCATCCTAATCCTTCCGGATGACTACGTCATTTTCTTAAAATTGTCACTTTCCTAACTTGTCTCATTTTTAACTCGGCTCTTTCTTACTTGGTCTCTTTCCTAGACGACTTCGTCATTTTCTTAAACTTGACGCTTTCCTAACTTGTCTCATTTTTAACTGGGCTCTTTTTTAGTTGGTCTCTTTTTTAAACTTCACACTTTCCCAAATTGTCTCTCCTCCAACTAGGGTTGCCAACTTTTTTTACATTAAATATAGTATTTTCAAGATTTTTAGTGTAAAAATATAGTAGATGGCGAAAAAATCCAAAAAAATATAGTTAGTAGGTTGCCGTTTTGTATGGAGAATTTAAAAGTTGCATTTTTCAAACTTAAGTAGGTAAGGTCAGTACGGGTAAGTGTAGCTGGGGGGCAAGTGTGTCTGCTCTTTATATTAGGAAAACTATTTGAGATTTAGTTGGCAGCGACATCTGTTGTTGTAAGTAAAACTAATTACATTTTACATAATCTCAATCTAGATGGCATTGTCAAGCACTTTTGAAGCTGTCGCCATTTTAAAATCTGTCACGTTTTTTAAGGCAAGCACTAGTTCACGAGTGTTATTTCAATCTATAAAAATCTTCGTGATTTCAACGATACTGATAATTTTGTACTGGTAAGCTGCTTCTATGATAACCAAATTTAATATTTCTTTTAAAATTTTGTTTGAATTGATGAAAATAAGAGTTTTACGTCCGTAAGAAAAATCGAACCTCAAAATTTTATGGCTGGGGAAGTGTGCCTACTTTGCATGAGGCAAGTGTATCAATATGTCACACTTGCCCCAATTCAGGGTTTACAAACATTTTTTGTATTGTTTAGTAATTAGATATAATACTTAGCAACTTCACTTTTTAGGCTTTTCTGTACCCCAAAGAGAAAATAGAACCCTAATAAAGGGTGTAAAAAAAGTACTTTTTCATCCCATCTATTCTTGGACTTTCATCTATCTAGACTTGGTTCGCCTTTAAGTGCACCCAAAGGTGGTGTTTTCTATAAGAAACTTTTAGCGGGCAGTAATGAGTTTTTAATCCTCTTTATAAGTGCGTTTAAAAGATCTTTTACGCGCACTTATTGAATTCGGAACATCTTAGTGTTTAGCGGGCAGTAATGAGTTTTTAATCCTCTTTATAAGTGCGCGGAAAAGAGAAAAACTTCAACAGATTTTGAATAATGTGCTATTTAAGATTTATAATATATGGATTTTTAAAAACAGTACCTACACTGTAAGAGCAACTTGGTGGATATAAAAATAAATAAATAAAATAAAAATCATTTATTTCAGACGTAAGTCCATATTACCTACACTACACAATATGATTTATAAAATTATTATTATAGGACGGCTTAGTGTCCTTCGAGAGGTGGACGCGCGTCCAGTGTTGCATAATTGCACTATCCACGTCCAGCCTCGCCGCAACCGTCTGTAGGAGACTGTTGGAGCTGCCCCGCACCCGATGGATCAGGGATGCAATGCGCTTTCTTATGATGGCTGCGAAGCTATCTACCTCCGCCGTGGCTAGATAAAAATATGCCATTTAAGATTTATAATTTGTTTTTACTTAAACATGTTTTTTACCCCTGCCCAACATAGTATGACACACTTGCCTCATGACTTTTGCTCCCTTAAAATATTCTCACAAACTATATTATGTAATATAGTCTTCAAATGATTGGTTTTCATGATCAGGTAGTATATACTTAGCATTTTTAAATTTAAAATAACTGCCTATTGTACACTATCGATATAGTCACACTTGCCTCAGTTCCTTGGGTAAGTGTGTCTACCGTAGCGTTTTATAATATACCTTAAAAACAAATGATTAATGGACAATATTGTGTAAAGCACTTTGTTACCAGCCAATTATGAACCTTATTATATTTTGTTTTCACAGAGAGTGAGAAATTATACCTTAAACTACTTGATTTTTAAGTTCAAAGTAAATTTGGAAAAAAGTATGACACACTTACCCGCATTGACCTTACTAATATTGTCATAGTCATTGACATTTTTAATATACTATCATAAAGGGGAAAGAAGATAAACAAGTTTTTCAATACAGTTTGACCATAAAGAGCTGAAAAAAGAGCTGGCACAACTTTATATGTAAACACGTCAAAATCGCGAATAATTTGGCAACACCGCTTTTGTACTGAAAAATTTTAGTTCCATTTTATTTAATTTCAACTCTATATGGCCAAGCTGTTAAAGTATGAGAAAAAGATACGAATTTTTCTAATGCGACCCGATCTTGTTAGTTGTTTTTATAGTAAATAAACTATTGTGCTTTTATTAACAGTTAAACCTAAGTGGTTCACCCAGGTGAAATAATCTGGTGGACAACGGCTAAGGACAGAGGAAAAATAGCGAAAAAGAAAGAGCCAAGTTAAAAATGAGATGAGTTAGGAAAGTGTCAACTTTGCAAAAGAGACCAACTAAGAAAGAGCCGAGTTAAAAATGAGACGAGTTAGGAAAGTGACAAGTTTAAGAAAAATACCAACTAAGAAAGAGCCGAGTTAATAATGAGACAAGTAAAAAAAGTGTAGAGTTTAAGAAAATGACAAAGTCATCCAGAAGGATCCTAATAATTCCTATATTTTTACTAACAATTTTCATGTGTAACATGAATTTATTTTAGGATAAATATTTTACTTTTTCATAACATCTATAAGGCACATCAAATTTAATTGACCATAGTAGAAATTGGTAGAGAGCTGACATTTTGTACACCGTGGTTGGAATATGCAAAAGTTAATGCTATTATTAGCTAATAAGATCTAGATCTATATCTAGATCGATTCATTAATAACAGAATGGTAGCTTTCCAACATACATTTATAATCCAACTTTAAATCAATGCTTTCAGAAAATACTGACTGTTACTAATAATAAATAGAATAATAATTTAGTTGACACATCCATCACAACACAACCTACAAACTAAAGACTATTTAAAAAGATATTGTTTGTAAGATTATTTCGATTCATTTGTGTCATAAAGAGAGATACAAACAGTAGAATGTTCAATAAATGTAGCAGCAATAAGAAAGGTACCTTGTGATCAGTGGACGGAAATGTGAGCATAGTTCAATCAAGTAACAGTTGTATATTAAATAACTTTTCTAGTTCTGATCTATCGAAAGCAGGTGATATAATGAATGGGCACAGATAAAATGAAAGTTCTTTCAGATTGGGCGCACTTGTTTTTATAGCTTTAGCAACTTGCATGTTGACATGGTGGCATCTGGATAGGCTCAAGTATGTGAGATTGTGAAACATATTGTTTGAGAAATAAGCAAGTAACGCACTTGTAGAAAAGTATGAGTGGCGCAACTTCAGAGAATGCAAATTTATTAATCTATATAGATGCAACAGACTTGAGTCAAATAATGTTTTACAAGTCATAATGTGCAGGACTTGTAAAAACTTGCAGCTGGAAATGTATCGAATGATATCATCATTCAAAGTGTCTCCATAAATATGTAATGCCTTTAATGTGGTCTGTTTAGTTCTTAGTAAAGACTCTAAGAATTCTGCAGGAATATTTTTCATTTTTTCCATATTGATACTGTTTAAATTGGAACATTGTAGCATGCTGTATAAACTGTTTGGAGTTAATGCAAAATTAGACAATATTAGTGTCTCTAAATACTTCAATTTTTCAAATGGCAAGTGGTATACGAAATTTCCATTCGCATTTTCAGGGTTTTGAACTATTAAAGAGTTACGAAAACTCAAAAACTTTAAATTAGGCCAGTGGCCAAGATCATCAAAAATACAACTGTCAACTTGTGATATACTAATCTCTAGATGAGTCAGATTAGGGCAATAACTTATCAAGGAAGCTCGCACTTGAGGATATAGTTTGAAATATTGCAGTTTTACATTTTTCAAATATTTTGCAACGAATGGTACAATGCTCTCACTTATGCTGACATAGTTCTTCATGCAGACTATGAGCCGTGTGTTGTCCCAGACACATGGAGTCAAACAAAGTTGTTGCCACCGAGCACATACTTTAGCCACACAAAGTAGTGACTCGAAGTCTATCATAGAAAATATATAAATAAGTATCTCATTTGGCAAATCATTTATGGTCAGGCTATTGACATTATGTTGTACATCTGTCATCTCGAGGTGCACCATCCTTGGAAGTATAAATCCAAACCTTGCCACACCTGTAAACAAAAAACTGACTCTCAATTTAACGACTAATCTAAAAAAATATATCTCAATTAGATATTAGGCCTACGTAGTATGTAGGACTACACCGCTAAAGAATTGATTTCTGTAAAAGTCACAGACCTTGAACAAAGTTATTAACAATATTATCTTATAGTGTATTTTGTACATAAACATAATTTTTAACAATACAATGTTGTTACCTGTAAATAAATTGGCTTCTTTTGCAAGAAAATGTTACTATTTGCTTTATTAAAACCATAATTTACCTATTGTGAAATTCGTTCTAATTATAGCCACACTTTGTTAAGGGTGAGATACTTTAGAACTGTAGAAAATATAAATAGGAGCTAAATACTTCATTTTGCAAAGTTTGATTCCGAATTAAAAGTACTAAAAGGTTTATTTAAAAATAACTTTCATCTTTTAATTATCTATTTTTGTACAAGTTGAATTGATTGAATGACGTTTGGGCGTTTTATTTTTGACAGTGACATAACTGAATGGGTGCATTCCAACACACTAATCATTAAGTAATCGATCGCCATATAGTATATTTTAACCAAGAAAAGTAATAAAATTCTTTATAGTAGCTTCCCTTAGAGTGCTATTAGACTATCATAGAAATATGATCATATATGTTGGAGTCATTTTTATATGAAGAAAATAGGATGGTTTAATAACTACATGTGATTCATAGTGTCTATGATCATAGTTATAGGATCCTATTTGACAGCGAGCGTACAAGTAGGATCATATTCGTCGCTCCAGTAGTGATTCTATCCTCTATGCGCCTAACCTCAAAAAATAGCGTCTTCCAAGTGCAAGAATTTTGACTGGAATATTGAAATAACAAAAATATTAATTACTCTTTACGAGTAAAATGAGAGTTTATATAATAATCTCACAACGGATAACAAAATAAATACGTCTTTACAAAACCAAATACGTCTTTTATTTTTATTTTGTTCTTAACAGTTTTCTTCTTTTTTAATGCTATTAATAAAATTTCACTCATACTCCGTAGCAACGGAAAATACGACTAAATCGTTATCCATCTTGATTTATGACGTTCATATGATCATAGGTGGATCATAAGTGTAATAAGTAAAAATGAAGGACAACATCATTTAACTATGATCATAGAATTTGACAGATATGAAATCATATATAAATGATAAATATATGATAATGTAATAGCGGCCTTAGAGAGCGTTTTCAGATTATCCGATCCGATATCGGAGGAAGCAAAATTTATGGCGACGCCTACACACACAGTAAATACTGAAAACCATCAGTATTTAATCAGGGGCATGTTTCACAAAAGATTAGTGAATTAACTACAATAATTTACCATTGTTGTAATGAGGGCTATTCCAAAGGACTAAAAACTGTAGGATCGATAGATGGCGTTGATAAATTAAGCACTGTCAACTGAGGCGCGTTCAGAATCTAGGCTCCGCGTGGTGCGGTTAAAGTACTGGCTTTTTTATTAATTTTAATAAAAAGCTTTTGCGCTTGTAAAGAAATCAGTGGACTGTATGATTTGAAAAGACGATAAGGGTATTAAAGTCAGCTAATAGTCCACGTATAAAATTATCATACGGCAACGGCACTTGTTACTACTATTAAGATGGAATCCAGCTGTTTTAGGTATTTTTAAGGGGAAAAGATACAGCTGAAAATTAAGGAAAAAATACATGCACTTAAGTGCTCGTAGAATAACTGCAGTCCTGGATACAATTTAAAAACAGCACTTCACATCACGTGGCAGCAGCCTTTTTCCAAGTGTCCATTCGACGTAGCTAAAGCTTCATTAATACACCAGTCAATTCGTAGATATTGCAGACACCACATAAATCACTACTATGCTGAAAGTACTTTGCGAAATATCAAAATTGTCCAAAATTGTAGGGAAGGTTACACGCAGTAGTTTGTCGCGACCGAACAGACAGAGAGAGAACTGTTTTTTTAATTGGCGCTGACGTTGAATAGCAAGCGCGCACCCATCTATATGTGCATGTATAGGTAAGGAAGTAGGGATGGAAGTATAGATAGCCGTTACAAGTGCGACAAATTAATTATGAATTAAAAAACTTATAACAATAACCAACACCGAGTGCAACCAAAGGTGTGTCAACCGAACGTCACGCTGTAATGTTTGATACGCCGTTAGAGCGTGGTTGCACTCGGAGCGTAGGTTATGAACGCGCCTCAGTTGACAGTGCTTAATTTATCAACGCCATCTATCGATCCTATAGTTTTTAGTCCTTTGGAAAAGCCCTCATTGGGGTAGAATTAGGTTTCTTATTAATTCTAAAACGTAATTCTACCCCGATAACAACAATGGTAAATTCATCATCATCATCATATTCAGCCCACATCAACCCACTGCTGGGTATAGGCCTCTTCTCTATAGCGCCATTCCTCACGGTCCTGTGCCAGCCTCATCCAGTGAGATCCCGTCAACTTGACGATTATTCAATTATTGTAGTTAATTTACTAATCTTTTGTGAAATATGCCCCTGATTAAATACTGATGGATTTCAGTATTTGCTGTGTGTGTGTGTGTAGGCGTCGCCTATGAAATATGTATCTGTGTTTCATATTGTCCGGTCCGGCCGGCACCCTGATTATCTAAAAAGAAACTATTTAGCGACCGGTTGCATTCAGGGACCGCTTTTTCGATACTTTTGAATACCGATATTTTAAAGAAAATATCGATAACGGTATCGATAAATGAAATATATACCGATATTTGTATCGGTAATATAAAGTACCGATATTTTGTATCGGTAATTTTATCGATACCCAGTACTGATAAGCTAGGCTGCGAAGTGACGTTGCATGTTTGCGCGCTGCGGGGCGGGCGGGTTGCGGGGAGGTACGGTATGGCAACAGCGCTCAAGCAGCTAGTAACTATAATTAATTTGATGTTTGATTATTCTCGCGCGACTACTTACTTTCGTTCGTTATTTTTCTACATTTTTATTTATTATGGGACGGCAAAAACAGAACACTGTTTACAAACACTTTGACATTAACAAAAGATCTTTTCACTTCTCATGCTCGTAAAGTTCGTCTTTATGTTGGGTATAGGCTGCATAAAATCGCTCTTTATGCTTTAGTGTATAAAGTAAAATCTTCGTCTTAGGCTGGCCCCAGACCTACCGGTTCCGTTTCTTTGCTTTGCTGTGCTACCTTGCTTGAAAGACCGCCGGCCAACCAGGGTAATTTTCAATCTATCGCATTTTGGGACTAGACCAAATTGGCAAGATAGCCATTAGCTTGGTTTTATCAAATGTCATCGCCTGGATTGCGAAGTAGGAAGCTTTTAGGAGATATGCCACCCTGAACATGGACTCCGATCGTTAAAAATAACTCGATCGCTTATTTATACAAGATGTTTGGTAAAGCCTTATAAAACTGAATATGGTAGATAGGGACCATAATAAAACTGAACAACTTTTACTATGGGACCAAATCTGAAATCGCGAAAAAAAATGAACTGTTTCATACATTTTGATAATTTCGTTATTAATTTTTGTATAAAACAGCAGTTTTTTTTAAAACGAAAACTAAAACTTCTCATCGCACCCCAGACGACGATATTTGATAACACCAAACTAATGGCTATCTTGCCAATGTGGTCAGGTCAAAATATGCGATAGATTGAAAATGAGCCTCTTGGCCGGCGGTCCATGGTAGAACAGCAAAGCAAAGAAACGGAACCGGTAGGTGTGGGGCCAGCCTTAGGCTGGCCCCAAACCTACCGGTTTCATTTCTTTGCTTTGCTGTTCTACCTTGCTTTAAAGACCGCCGGCCAACCAGGGCAATTTTCAATCTATCGCATTTTGGGACTAGACCAAATTGGCAAGATAGCCATTAGCTTGGTGTTATCAAATATCATCGCCTGGATTGCGAAGTAGGAAGCTTTTAGGAGATATGCCACCCTGAACATGGACTCCGATCGTTAAAAATAAATCGATCGCTTATTTATACAAGATGTTTGGTAAAGCCTTATAAAGCTGAATATGGTAGATAGAAACCATAAAACTGAACAACTTTTACTATGGTACCAAATCTGAAATCGCGAAAAAAATTAGCTGTTTCATATATTTTGATATTTTTTTTTCATATTTTTTTTTTAAACTAAAACTAAAACTTCGCGTCGCAACGCAACCCAGACAAAGATATTTCGCCGCACTAGTGCTTGAATGGCCAATCGACCATTGAGCAAATTTTACAGGAGACGTTTTTTTTAGTTAGTTATCGCTATTATTTAAAATTTACTAAAATCTTTCCTGAATTAGATACATGTAGTATTTCTTTAGATGAATATTGAAATAGCAATTGGGTTGGTAAACTTTTTCAAAACTCTTGTGAATTATATATTTTCTGGTAGCTTTTGGCTTTGGAGTCAGGAATAACCAAATGCGGAATTTTTATAATACGTCATTTTAATTTAAATAATAATTTGTACCCTGTACGCGTAATGCTTTTGCTCAAATAAAAAAAAATTAAAAGTTTGGCATTGGCAATGTCAGGCAACTAGTTGTCACGTTAGTCACAGTCAGCTAAAATAAATAACTCTTTTGTAAGTTTGTAGATATACATATATATTTACGTGATCATCACAAACGTATGAAGCTCTCTGAAGGCAATTCCTGTTTAGTCCTCTGCACCACGTCTCTTTCAAAGGTATGGGAATTCATCGAAATGTATTTTCAATGTGGGAATTGTACGTTCTGCGGATGGTCACATCTATATTTTAAACAAAACGGAACAAAGCAGTGTAGGTAGGTACTTCATCGGCGTAATAAGCTGGATAATGGATTTCTTCAAGCTGATCCATTTCCCATAACTGAACAAGAAAAACACAGAAAATCACAATAAATAAGCTGAAAAACAAACAATAACATTAGGTCGTGATTAATGATTACCAAAGAGTAAAATAATTGGATTATTCTTTGTCACTTTCTGTTAAATCTGTCCTGTCAATCAGTTTCTTATTAATAAATGCAAGGGAACTTCGTGTTCAGCCGTTCGTTTGATATTTTATCGCAATAATAATATAAAAAAATATATTTGATTAACAAGGTGAAATTAAAAAATCATAACAATATTTTCTTTATTCTTTAAACTTGTGCTATCAAAAAAAAAGACAATTCTCTTCAAAAAAGTTTACCAACCCAATTGAAAATAATAATTATAGTACTGTGGCCCTACCATGAGTTGAGTTACCGCAAACTATCGTTTTCTCTCTTTCACTCGCATTGACTGTGAGCAGTATATCCGATAGTTAACGGTAACGTAAACAGTTTGCATCAACTCATGGTAGGGCCACTGATTAAATTTCACTTATTAATGGAGGTTGGACAAAATGTCTTCAACAAAATTTTGTATATGTAGACTGAGCACAATGACATGGAGATAGTGCTCTAAATTGATATGCAAGTTTAGTGCTTGTTTGTCCAAACTACCATCATATACGCTATACAGCATGTTCAATTTTCTGTAAATACGATACGAATACAAGATTAAACTGCGTTAAATACTTGTTATTTTCTTCATTTTTAACATCATCCATGTTTTAATACTATTTAAAAAAAAATTGGAAATGGGTATCAATTGAAAAACCTTGAAGAAAATTTTTATTTTTAATTTTTTATATGAATAATGGGTATCAAATGTTTTCATTTGATACCCATTATTCATATAAAAAATTAAAAGCCTTGATGAGCACATCCCAAAATTATATAATTTGTCGCTAAAATAAAAATAAATAATTCATTTCTTGAATATGGGTATCAAATGAAAGGCCTTGATGAGCAGATCCCAAAATTATATAATTTGTTGCTAAAATTTAAGATTTTATTTTTATTTTTTTTAACATGGGTATCAAAATAATCATACACTACTAAGACAAATAACCTTTACTTGTTATAGATAAATGTATAAGTCTTTACTTGTAGCTATAGTATTACATAATCTGTGCTTGTATTGTAGTAAGACTAGTAAGTAAATAACTCGATGAAGTTCTAAAATATCATTACGTACTTACCTATCTAAGTAATAGTATAATAGTACTTACGTACCTAATGTTGTCATACGTACTAACATCAAATCAACCCGCACCGGACAAATCTACGTGATTTTTGGTGCGTGTAACACTAATGTAATGTTTTATTTTTGATAAATAAATAAAAAAAAATGAACACATACATCAGAAAAACTTCATATCATAATGGGTACATCTGCAGAAAAACTGCGTGATGGGGTACGAACCAATAAGCGATCGGATTATCAGCATCAAGATAAAAGCTTCACCGATGAACCTTAACATCGTTCAAGTGTATGCCCCCACCTCTACCGCGAGTGACGAAGCAATCGAGAAATTTTACTCCGAATTACAGTCCACAATAGCGAAGGTACCCAATAGAGAATTATTGGTCGTCCTAGGAGACTTGAACGCTAAGATCGGAGAAAACGCTCATCAGCTGGGTAAATGCGTCGGGAGATTTGGGCTCGGGAGGCGAAATGAACGAGGTGAACGCTTAATACAATTCGCTTCAGAAAACGATCTTCTGATTGCAAATAGCCTTTTCCAACACCACCCTCGAAGGCTCTACACTTGGGTATCACCCGATGGAAAAACCCGCAACCAAATAGATTACATCATGATTCGGTCGCGATGGAGATCATCTGTAACAAATGCCCATACGTTACCTGGAGCTGATTGCGGGTCTGATCATCAACTTCTGATCTCTAAAATAAAGCTCAAGCTAACAGCAGCCAGAATCACAAAAAAGCCGAGGAAGCTGGAGGTAAAAGATGTTCAGAGATTCCGTTCAACTATTGAACAGAACTGGTCACGGTGGTCTGAAGCAGATCTGGCTAACGAAACACCCGATGCACTATGGGATCGAGCTAAGACACTCATCGCCACAACCGTCTCTGAAACAACACCACTAATTACAACCCATAAAAGACAGCACTGGATGACCGTTTAAACCTTCAATTTTGTTGTTAATTTTCCTTACAATCGAAATGAAAAGAAGTGTATAACTTGTACATAAAACCCATTTTACCCTCGACTTGACTATCCGGATATATACGTCTCGGGTAAAATGGTGCGGTAAGTAAGGTAAGGGTTATGCACTTGCTGTACAATCAGTAGATTGTACAAGAAGTGCATTAATAGTATTAATACTTAAGATAAGGCCTATTTCTTCAATACTTTTTGACTAAATTTTTCTTTTATATTTCTTTTCTTGTTTTTACTGTTTGTTGTTTTTTGTTGCTTGTTTGCATATTTTTGACATCTTTATAGGCTTCAACCTTATTTTTCATTGATGCTTCCATGTAAGTTTTATCTTCTAGAGCAGTGGTTCCCGAATGGGGTTCCGCGGAACCCTGGGGTTCCGTGAGAGGTTCTCAGGGGTTCCGCGAAAATTCAAGAGTTTAGGTATAAAGACCGACCCAATTTCGATGATATTGTCCCGCGTCCCGACCATTAGTTTTGTCCAGATTTTGGATGATGACTCGCGATCAAAATCAAAGTGTTAATAAAAAAATGGGTCCAAATATTTAAAAGCATAAAGGACAACAAGTTAAATGCCTTATTTTGCGTTGTACCTTTTAAATGCTTATGTTGAGCGAGGTTTTTGCCATATGACGCATAAATTAATGTTCTAATGTCAAAAATCGTGGCTCTGTAGATTTAATGAAAGCAGAATTGCAAAAGACATGTCATTCGTAAGTAAATATTAAAAGTAAAAATAAAAATAGGTACCTAAACATTAAGAGCCATATGACAAATCTGCACTCTGCGTATATTCACAGACTAGTAAGACATACTGAAGCGTTCTTTTTTTCCTTCAGTTAGATAGTTCTCCTTTTTTTATTTTACTCTTTGCTGACCCGCCCGTTTGTTTCCATTGATTTTAAGTATTTTAATTTAAAACATTCACATACATTCACCATGTCCTTCATTTACTAGTTATCAGACTCTAGAGTGGTTTTACTGTCAGTTTTGATGATTTCAACGTACATTTGACATCATCAAACTATCTGTGTGCCATATTTCATCCAAATACGTTCAGCCGTTTTGCGTGATAGATTAACAATCATCCAAACAAGCAAACTTTCACATTTATGATAAAAGTAGGATAATACGGCCACCTATGAAGCGCTCGAAGTAGGAAATTTTTGCTACATGAAATGGGACTGCAATTTACTTAAGTCTTAATTACTAATTTTTTATTTAATTTATTATTAAGTTGTATACCTCAACTGAAAGCTGAATAGATGGTGATGTTTTTAAAATATTATGCACGCTTAGTTACTAGGATTTATTTAAAGATATTTGCTGCCGTTTCTAAAAAATCTGAAAAATAAAAATAAAAAATGTTTTTAAGGATTGATTTTTTTATAACCACCTGTACTTTTTGTATTTTTTATGGTTACCTATCTTAAGATCGAATTTTGTGTTGGTCGAATTTCATTTTACCGCCAACTTTTTGACTATTTTCGTTCCGCCTTTTTTTACTTTGTCGAAATTACGTTTCCCACTGTATCAGTTGACCTAATATTAATTCGATTTTTTTCGTTACTCCGACGTCTCATTTGGCCGAAAAACTTTTTACCGAGGTAATGCACGGTCGAAAGAATGTTTCGTCGAAGTATTATATTCCCGAACATTCATTACACCACTGATTTATTGACCATAATTTCAGTTCACCAAACGCCTTAAAAACTTGTAGCACACTTTTTCCGATTTCTAATCTTCGTAGCGAGTCGTATTTTTTCTAGTATAATATTCAGTAGTCTAATGTTATAAGTTGATTTCCAAAATAGTTTTAAATTGGTATCGGATAAATTTTCGTGATGTTCTGAAAATCAATTATTTATTAATTTAAATTATTTTCTGTTTGACTCATAAAAGCAGGCATGCAGCATGCAAGCAGGCATGCAGCATGCAAGCAGGCATGCAGCATGCAAGCAAGAATGCAGCATGCAAGCAAGCATGCAGCATGCAAGCAAGCATGCAGCATGCAAGCAAGCATGCAGCATGCAAGCAAGCATGCAGCATGCAAGCAAGCATGCAGCATGCAAGCAAGCATGCAGCATGCAAGCAAGCATGCAGCATGCAAGCAAGCATGCAGCATGCAAGCAAGCATATGCAGCATGCATGCAAGCATTTTGAAGCTCCGCTCGCTTCGCTCGCTCCGCTGCGAGTGGTCAAAATACTACTATTACTATTAAAAGTTTAAGTGCATTAAAAGTTTTTCTTTGTAGCGGGGGGCCTCAGGCCCCCCGACCCCCCCCGAGCAGGGGGGCCAGCCCCCCTGCACCCCCCGGCAAGCATTTTGCAAGCAAGCACCCAACATGCAAACAAGCAAGCATGCGTGCAAGCATGCATCAAAGCGAGCAAGCAAACAAGCAAGCACGGAACATGCATACAAGCATTATTAAGTTCCACCCGCTTCGCTTGCTCTGCTACGAGTGGTCAAAACACTGACCTAACCTAACCCACCAATGTCAAAGTCAAAGTAAAAAATATCTTTATTCTAATATACTTGCGGCCAAATGATATTCGGTAAAATGTTGTTCTGGTTAAGTGAAAGTAGGGCAAATAAGTTATCTGGAAAATGAAAAAAAGTTAAAAGAGACTTCGGCCAATAGTAAAAAAGGAATTTTGAAAATCGGTGAAACGTGGTTCAGTAAAATGAGACATATGCCAAATGATATTTCGATGATTTAAAAATATGGCAAACAAAACATATAGCAACAAAGACGTCGGTCAACAGTTTTCGGTCAAATGAAATTAGGACAAATAAATTTCGGACATGTGATCGGTTACCATTTTTTTTATTCATTATCAACACTTAGAGTGTTTTCTATCCCAAAATAATAAAAAAACCGGAATGGAACGAGTAGTTATTTTTTATTTAAATTTTTTGTGTCTGAAAACGTACTTTTGGTGAAAAATTACTTAATTTCAATTAATTCAAAAATTATGAACTTTTTGAGAAAAAGTAATAATACAAAAAATATTTGTTTTGACTTCATCTATAACCCCTTAGCAGGATTACGTTATATTTCCAGTGACCCTGTATACTAGGTAAATTATATAATTTTGGAATGTGCTCATCAAGGCCTTACCCATATTCAAAAAACGAAAAAGAAATGTTTTTCTTAAATTTTAGTTACAAATTATATAATTTTGGAATGTTAGATACCCATATAAAAAAATAATAGATTTTACTAAATAATATACTAGAAAAAATACGACTCGCACCAGATCAATTCTCGGACAGGATCGATATCCGGTCCAATGCTCTGACCACTGACACTGAGCTACCTAGTCACTAGTGACATCGTCGAATTTTTTCTAGTATATCCAACTCTTACGCTGTAAGCCAGCGTTATTCCCGTCCGAGAATTGATCTGGTGCGAGTCATATTTTTTCTAGTATATTATTTAGTATTGTTTAAAAATAGCATTGTAAATGCAAAAATCTCAAATTTAAAAATTATATAATAGATTTTCTTAAATTTTTGTAATAAAATAGATAATTTTGGAATGTGCTCATCAAGGCCTTTCATTCGATACCCACCCATATTCAAAAAATTAAAAAAAAAAATCATCAAAGTTTAATTGCGTGTGTGGCTGTTTACTTGTCGACCTTTGTCTTACGAGTTTGAACTTAGACGAAGATTTCATTTTATGCTCTAGAGCACGAAAAGCTATTTTATGCAGCCTATACCCAACATGAAGACGAACTTTACGAGCATGGAAAGTGAAAAGGTTTATTATTTATTCTAACAGTTACAGTACAAAAATAGGTAGGCACTTATTAAGAACAAATTTCATCACGACAAGCAGAATTTTCCATTTAAGGTATTCGGGTAAAAAGTAGCACGCAAAGTAGCACCATAATGACTTAAGTGTGAAAAAGTAACAATCATCCTGTGTATATCACAGATAAAGTAACTTCGAACACTAAAACAAAATAATATCAATTATATTTCGTCGCTTCATACTCAGATATAAATAAATATATAATTATATGGTTTACTTGTAGTACCTCCCAGGTACTCGGCAGATTCGCACTATTTTAAAGAGTATGAAAACTACTTGTTTTAGAAAGTGTCTCACCACTTCCGGCAATTACGTCACCAACACCCCACCCCAGCTTACTTGGTTACCGGTCTTGTGATCGTACCTCATTCTTTTTTGCTTTTTTGGTGCGCGGCAGTGTTCGCACATCTCGCTTCTGCGGGTCTCTGTAGATAGAGAGACACCATCGGAGAAACAGCGGACTGGACAGACAGGTCTTATGTATTTGCTCGATTTAATAATTGACAAATTTTGAGAAATAATTGTTTTTATTTCTAATAAGAATAATAATCAATTCACTATTACTTTTCCAAATAACAAGTCACTTACATTATTGTAATTTTGAGATAATTAATAATTATCTACATTATGAACGAATAATAACGCTTTGAATTGATTAAGTACATTATATTCTAAGAATCTTTTGTTTAGCAAAACTTTTCTTATATCTCTAAACATCTACAAGTAAACCATAAATAATTATATATTTATTTATATCTGAGTATGAAGCGACGAAATATAATATAAGATCAAACGAACTTCTAGAAGTGAAGTTCGATCGATATTATATGAGTCGCTTCATACGAAAGATAAGATAAGATAAGATAATTATTTATTCATATCGAAAGATATAAGCTTCCCACCCACCCCTTTGTACCTTTTAGTCAGTTTTGCTAATCTATTTGTATCTCTAAAATAATGAGGTACGATCACAAGACCGGTAACCAAGTAAGCTGGGGTGGGGTGTTGGTGACGTAATTGCCGGAAGTGGTGAGACACTTTCTAAAACAAGTAGTTTTCATACTCTTTAAAATAGTGCGAATCTGCCGAGTACCTGGGAGGTACTACAAGTAAACCATAAATAATGATATATTTATTTATATCTTTCGTATGAAGCGACTCATATAGTATCGATCGAACTTCACTTCTAGAAGTTCGTTTGATCATATATAAAATGCTAACATACCTTTCAAAATCCAATTCGCTCAATTAATAACCCTCATTCTTCGTTGTTACTGACATTTTAAAGCACTTTAATTTATTAAAAACAATTAAATTGTTAAATTTATCGAAGAAATACTGCTAACTCTAAAACGAAACATACAACAAGCAAACAAAATGGCGTGGCGTGGCCTCGGAATACTTGACCGTGATTGGTCAGTTGATGGAGATTGGGCAAACAAGAATGGAGACTGATATTTGAATACGATTATTTGAGCGAAATTTGGAGTTTGACTAAACAAGCACTAAAAACAGTTTTTATATGGGAGATTGGGTATTTTATTTTTGCTATTAGTGTGAGTTTTATTCAAAAAAACTTAAAAATAATAATACTGTATAGCGTGTAATCAGGGTTGCTATAGTTTGAAATAAAAAAAGTCAATTTTGGTAAAATTGGTCAGTTGGCCATTCAAGCACTAGGGCAGCGATTTGATAACACCAAATTAATGGCTATCTTGCCAATGTGGTCTGGTCAAAGTATGCGATAGATTGAAAAAAAAACTGCTGTTTCATACAAAAATTAATAACCCAAGCCCAAACTCGATAGGATTGCATGGTTTTATTACCAAGTTCCAGTGGCCATCTTCCGGCTCCATCATCAGACCCTGGACACTATTTCCCAACAAAGTACTCGTCAAGGCGATTCAAACGAGCCCAAATTTGATGCAGTTGCACGGTTTCAATATTGAGTGCCTATGGCATGCCATTTCAGCTTTATCATCAGACCCTGGACTTCCTCTCCTATTAGAGTACTCGTCAAGACGATTCTAACGAGCCCAAACACGATGGGGTTGTATGGTTTCATCATAGAGTTCCTGTGGCTTTCTTCCGGCTTCATCTTCAGATCAGTTCAATGACACCATAATATTGCATTGCCTTCCAGTTCTGACCTATGTTCAAAGTTTTAAGTCTAGCTCATCGGGAAGCTAGGATAAAATGGTTCACAAACTTTATGGAGAAACACACAAACAAACGAGAAAGCAACCTAATAAAAACGTGTTAAAATATTGAAAGCGCAAGAGGCATTTTATCGGTACTATATCGGTTTTTCAGTATCGGTATCAATACTGATAATTTTCTATAATGTATCGATATTCGTGTACTGAAATAAAATACTGATATCAGTATCGATAAATCGATACCAAAATACCGGTATTTTTTTCGATATTTCTATAAAGGTACCGATATCGGTAAAAAAATATCGGTATTCCGGTCCCTGGTTGCATTTGACATACATACCACTTTTCTTTCGTTGGACGATCGATTGGATGGTGTGTGGCCTGCATAATGCAGGCCACACACCATCCAATCGATCGTCCAATCGGCATGATACTACCGATTGGATCCAATCGGCAGTTCGTCCATATACACCACACACGATCAATTCTACTGTCCAATCGGCAGTGGGCGAACGATCGTATGATTTTCTTAACCGACTTCAAAAAAGATGGAAATTCTTAATGAGTAATTTTCAAAAAGTTGTCCATTTTCTCTGAAAAATTATGTCCTGATGGTTAAACTGTGAAAATAATTACAAAGACATTATTCTTTAGGCCGTCCGCTGCCTTGAGCGGGATCCCGCTGCGGGTACATGGCGCGGGAATATAGATTGCTGGTTTTTTGACGGACAGATGTTTGCGCAGTGCAGAGTAAGCTCTAATCTATGTCGCCCCGCGCGCGTGTCCCGCTTAACACAGCGGAGGGCCTCAGAGTTTTAAGCATTAAAATTAAAACCTAACATACGTATCTATCGTTACATAAGAAATTATGTGACCAACAACATACTATGTGTGTAATATATTTATTCTTAAATGAGTGAATATTTCGTTTCATACAATTTTTTTATGTCCACACCGCGTTTTGTAGAGTTTGATGCACTGTATTTTTTGCTCCGTACTGTCAATTATGAAATCATTTGTGTTTTTCTATTAAAAAATAACACTTTTAATTGTTTCATTACCATTTTCATAGTAAAATACATTAATTAATACTTAAAAATTATAATCTATAAATGTCCGCAGTATTTTTCGATTTCGTAACAAAATTTTCGTGACGAAATTTTCTACTAATAATAGTGTCCTATTTATACTACCGTTTAATTTTAAATATGGCAACCCTGTAGTAGCCCATAGACAAGGCCCAAACTTGTCCTGTCATTTTAAATTTGCTGTCAGATAGGGATGTCGAAAGTGAAAAAAAATATCGATATATCGATACATCGATATTTATAAAAATATCAATATCGGCCTCGATATATCGCGAAAAAAATATCGATATATCGATATATCGGTCGAATTTTCAGAGAACATTTGCGGTTTTGAAATAATGTATTTATTTTAGTCTAGCTCAGTGATATCAATAGAATTTATAAAACAACATACATTACTCTAACTAATGTATGAAAATCTAAAGAAAACCGAATATTATTTATAATATCAGGCGCATATTTATTAAATCAGATATTCAACGCAGTGCAAAACACGTACAAGTCATAGACAATATGTTTTTATAAAAAAAATATCAATAATGAATTATGATGAAAGTATAGATAAGTTGTTTTCCATTTTTCAATTCCAATCTTTTAGAGTGCGTTTCATCGGTTATTACCTCTGGCGTTGTTGGTATCACGTAAATTTTATTCAATTTTGAACCTTATTCCATCGCAATAAGATTACAATGACGGTACTGCCAACATAACGCCATAGGAATAATAAACGCACTGTATAGCTTTGTATTCTAGCAACTTTAGAGTGATGTAATGATAGTAAAATAAATAAAAATATATCGTTTTTGATACGATTTTCGATATTGGTTATTTTGTATCGATATATCGATATATCGGTTCAAAATATATCGGCTAAAAATATCGATATATCGAATAAAAAATATCGATATATCGATGTATCGATATTTTTTCAACAACCCTACTGTCAGAGAGAAAAACTACCTTGGATAAACTGCACGTGTCAAGGACTTGATACTTTCCTGACTGCGTTTTGGAAACTTAAGTAAGTACTGTTCTTATTTAGTATTAATTATTACTTTAAATTCGTTAAATAAACATTACACAGCGTTTGTAATATGAATAATTGCGATAATTTTATAATAAATTAACAATTGATGTTATTTCGTGATGTTTTCTTGACACAATTTCGTGACATTTCATGACGTCAAGAAATTGTAACCCTGATTTGAATGGGTTTACTTTGCTTTTGTTTAGCCCTCAAACATCGTCTTTTTCTTTTAGAACTTAGTTGACGTTATTTTTGTTTGGTTATGTACATCTTACGTTAGTTCATCGTGCATAAACCATTATTTTTCTTGACATTTCTCGACGATACAATTTACTGACAATTTCGTGACAGGACAACTTTTTGAAAATTACTCTAATTCGATTGTATATAATATATGTTTTATCATTGTTATTTTAATTTGAAAGTATTTATTTTTAGGTTTTTGAAAGAGATTTTTCTTTTTTAAAGCTTATTTATTTTCAGCTTTTTGGTGGTATGTACCTATGCGTATAATATTTTTTTAACTCTACATATTTTCAAAATGCTAAAGTCTTTACTCAATTTCCATATTCACGCTGTTTATCCATTTTCCAATAAAAAATCAATTAATTCGGTTCATAAATAAAGTCATCAAGGTAGTTAATCATAGTATTTTCAGGATTACTAACAGGAAAAATGTCGCCTCTTCCTCTTCTTTTTTGAAGTCGATTAAAATACCAAAACCTTCTCCTAAATGTAACAAATACTTTTCTGGTAAGCGCATCAAAATCGGTTCAGCCAAACTTGAGATAGTCGCGGACAAATATACATATACAGGTCAAACTGAGAACTTCCTTTTTTTGAAATCGTTTAAAATACTAAAACCTTCTCCTAAATTCAACAAGTACTTTTCTGAAAACAGCATTAAAATAGGTTCAGCAAAACGTGAGATAATCGCGGATACAAGTCAAACAGAGAACCTACCTTTTTTGAAATCGGTTAAAAGAAAAAAGAATGAAAAAAGGAAAAAATAATCATAAAAATCAGTCTATAAATATCGAAGATACGCGCGAACAATGCATGATTGATGGTGTGTGGCCTGCATTATGCAGGCCACACACCATCCAATCGATCGTCCAATCGGCATGGAACTACCGATTGGATCCAACCAAACTCAACGTGTGTGGCCGTGGATCGGTTGGACGATCGAACTGAGGGAAAAATCAAAATGGCTGGATCATGCCGATTGGACGGTGTGTGGCAGTGGGCAATCGATCGTATGATTTTCTTAACCGACTTCAAAAAAAGAGGTTCTTTATTCGATTGTATTTATTTTTTTTAATTTTATTTATTCATTGTTCGCGCGTATCATCGATATTTATAGACTGATTTTGATGATTATTTTTCTTTTTATTACTTTCTTTTTTCTTTTAACCGATTTCAAAAAAGTTAGGTTCTCTGTTTGACCTGTATCCGCGATTATCTCACGTTTGGCTGAACCGATTTTAATGCGGTTTTCAGAAAAGTATTTGTTGAATTTAGGAGAAGTTTTTAGTATTTTAACCGACTTCAAAAAAAGGAAATTCTCAGTTTGACCTGTATATGTATGTTTGTCCGCGATTATCTCAAGTTTAGCTGAACCGATTTTGATGCGCTTACCAGAAAAGCATTTCTTACATTTAGGAGAAGGTTTTGGTATTTTAATCGAGTTCAAAAAAGAAGGAGGTTCTCTTTTGGATTGTATATATATTTTATCATTGTTCGCGCGTATCTTCGATATGTATGGACCGATTTTGATGATTATTTTTTTTATTTCAAAGAATTTTCTTGCAATTTTTTTTCTTTTTAAAATCGGTTCAGCAGTTCTCAATTCAAGTAATCCTGAAAATACTATGATTAACTACCTTGATGACTTTATTTATGAACTGAATTATATGATTTTTTGTTGGAAAATGGATAGACAACGTGAATATGGAAATTGAGTTGAGTAATGACATTAGCATTTTGAAAATATATAGAGTTAAAAAATATTATACGCATAGCTACCCCCAAAAAGCTGAAAATAAATAAGCTTTAAAAAAATAAAAATCTCTTTAAAAACCTAAAAATAAAAACAAAAACAACTTTCAAATTAAAATAACAATGATGAAACATTTATTATATACAATCGAATTATAAGAACCTCCTTCTTTTTTTTAAGTCGGTTAAGAAAATCATACGATCGATCGCCACTGCCGATTGGACAGTTAGAATTGATCGTGTGTGGTGTGTATGGACGAGCTACAGATTGGATCCCATCGGTAGTTTCATGCCGATTGGACGATCGATTGGATGGTGTATGGCCTGCAACGCGTTAACATGCCGTCAGATGACATCGGTTTTCATAGGGTCTGGGGCCCTATTTTTGAATCGCTCGGCTGGCGTCGAGCGCTCGTTTCTACTGATTTTCGTTCGACAGCTCATACATTTGAGTTGATTTGTCGAACGAAAATCAGTAGAAACGAGCGTTCGACGCCAGCCGAGCGATTAAAAAATAGGGCCCCTGATTCTTTGAAAAATGTTATTTTTGACAGAAAATTGTTTTTTTTTTTAAACTCGTGTCAGTACCTCTAAATTATGCTAAAAATATATCTAGGGCAAAGATATCCTATTTAATGTTAAAGGCACTCGACATAATTGAGTATTTTTGAAAATATTATTGCCAATAATGACGATTTGCGACAATAATGACGTAATTGCCTTAAATAATGTCTTATTGGTTGCTGAAATTATGTATAATTGAGATTAGAATAGAGATAGGTCATCATTATATTATAATTAATGGTATTACTTATTATTATAAGTGAAGCAATAATAAAAAGGTAGGTTTTTTATTTCTTTTTTTATTACTTTTGACAAACGGTAATATTTATGAGCTATCTAATGTTGTTAAATTGTATTTAATTACTGTTTAAAACGATTACAACTTAAAATTCTACATAAAATACACTGATGGCTTTGTGTATGTTGCTAACAATGACGTTGCCAATAATAACGTTTCTAAAAAAAAAACAAGTTTAAAACATTTTGAGACATGTTAGCTCTAGAAAAATGCAGTGTGCGGTATTAGACACGAGAATAATTTTACGTGGTTATAATAAAACACATTACTTTACATAAATAAGTGATTAATAGTTTAAAGTATGAATGATCATTATCATGACAAATTATGGAGAACGAGATACAACTGCTCAGTGGCGTAGCGTGTGTTTGTGCCGCCCGGGGCGGACGCGAATTTTGCCGCCCCCCTTTTTTCATTATAAGTCAAGAAAATCAGTACCTAATTTCTTTTAAGAAATAATCATTACCTACCTTATTTATTTACTAAAACTCTTCGGGTTTTTTTCGGTGCATAATCTTTTATGTAGCCGCGCGCTTCGCGCCATGCGGTGATGATGATTTGGTTAAAATCATTACAATCAATCATAGTGTAGCCTCGTCGCGTTGCACGCCGCGCTCGGGGCCATGCGGTGATGATGATTTGGTTAAAATCATTACAATCAATCATAATGTAGCCTAGTCACGTTGCACGCCGCGCTCGGGGCCATGCGGTGATGATGATTTGGTTAAAATCATTACAATCAATCATAGTGTAGCCTCGTCGCGTTGCACGCCGCGCTCGGGGCCATGCGGTGATGATGATTTGGTTAAAATCATTACAATCAATCATAATGTAGCCTAGTCACGTTGCACGCCGCGCTCGGGGCCATGCGGTGATGATGATTTGGTTAAAATCATTACAATCAATCATTGTGTAGCCTAGTCGCGTCACACGCCGCGCTCCAAGCCATGCGGTGATGATGATTTGGTTAAAATCATTACAATCCTACTAATATTATAAATGTGAAAGTTTGTGGGTTTGGATGTTTAGATGTTTGGATGTTTGTTCCTCAATCACGCAAAAACTAGCACGCCACGCGCTCCGTGCCATGCGGTGATGATGATTTGGTTAAAATCATTACAACCAATCATAGTATAGCCTAGTCGCATCGCACGCCGTGCTCCGGGCCATGCGGTGATGATGATTTGGTTAAAATCATTACAATCAATCACAGTGTAGGTTAGTCGCGGCGTGCGAAGCGCGCCGCGCGCTCCGGGCCATGCGGTGATGATGATTTGGTTAAAATCATTGCAATCAATCATAGTGTAGCCTAGTCGCGGCGTGCGAAGCGTACCGCGCGCTCCGGGCCATACGGTGATGATGGTTTGGTCAAAAACGTTACAATCAATGATAGTGTTACTAGTACTTATATATTTTTCAAATTATTTTTTGTGAAATTTTGCCGCCCCCCAAAGCCCCAAAAAGTGCCGCCCGGGGCGAGCCGCGCCCCCCGCCCCCCCTACGCTACGCCACTGAAACTGCTTGCTTACTGTTCGAAGTACCAGGGGCCCTATTTTTTAATCACTTGACTGGCGTCGAGCGCTCTTTTCTACTGATTTTCGTTCAACATCCCGTACATTTGAGTCAAAAGTCGAACGAAAATCAGTAGAAAAGAGCGCTCGACGCCAGTCGAGTGATTCAAAAATAGGGTCCCAGGGGTATGTTCACTTCTAAGTTTGCCGGCCGCCTAATGCAGGCCACACACCATCCAATCGATCGTCCAATCGGCATGAAACTACCGATTGGATCCAATCTGCAGCTCGTCCATACACACCACACACGATCAATTCGAACTGTCCAATCGGCAGTGGCGATCGATCGTATGATTTTCTTAACCGACTTAAAAAAAAGAAGGAGGTTCTTATAATTCGATTGTATATAATAAGTGTTTCATCATTGTTATTTTTATTGAAAGTTGTTTTTATTTTTAGGTTTTTGAAAGAGATTTTTTTTATAGCTTATTTATTTTCAGCTTTGTGGTGGTAGCTATGCGTATAATATTTTTTAACTCTATATATTTTCAAAACGCCAATGTCATTACTCAACTCAATTTCCATATTCACGCTGTCTATCCATTTTCCAACAAAAAATCATATAATTCGGTTCATAAATAAAGTCATCAAGGTAGTTAGTTAATCATAGTATTTTCAGGATTACTTAAATTGAGAACTGCTGAACCGATTATAAAAAGAAAAAATTTGCAAGATAATTCTTTGAAATAAAAAAAAAACATCAAAATCGGTCCATACATATCGAAGATACGCGCGAACAATGATAAAAAAAATATATACAATCCAAAAGAGAACCTCCTTCTTTTTTGAAGTCGGTTAAAATACCAAAACCTTCTCCTAAATGTAACAAATGCTTTTCTGGTAAGCGCATCAAAATCGGTTCAGCTAAACTTGAGATAATCGCGGACAAACATACATATACAGGTCAAACTGAGAACTTCCTTTTTTTGAAGTCGGTTAAAATACTAAAACCTTCTCCTAAATTCAACAAATACTTTTCTGAAAACCGCATAAAAATCGGTTCGGCCAAACGTGAGATAATAGCGGATACAGGTCAAACAGAGAATCTACCTTTTTTGGAATCGGTTAAAAGAAAAAGAAAAAAATAATCATCAAAATCAGTCTATAAATATCGAAGATACGCGCGAACAATGATAAAACAAATAAATACAATCGAATAAAGAACCTCCTTTTTTGAAGTCGGTTAAGAAAATCATACGATCGATTGCCCACTGCCACACACCGTCCAATCGGCATGATCCAGCCATTTTGATTTTTCCGTCAGTTCTATCGTCCAACCGATCCACGGCCACACACGGTCAGTTTGGTTGGATCCAATCGGTAGTTTCATGCCGATTGGACGATCGATTGGATGGTGTGTGGCCTGCATAAGACTTATCTTATAACACGTCCATATAAATACGGCGTGTTAACACGTGGCGTCAGACAAATGTGCCCGCACCAGGGGGGTATCACTCCGCGCTTAAACTTTTATATTAGCCTACTGCTCGCGTCCCACTCCAAGAGGGCCATTGTCGAGGGATATCACCGCGCCGACCGAAACGCGCGCCGAGTGCAAGCGACGAAAGCGCAGCGCGTGAACGATACGAACGAACAATGCCTTACAAGTATATCGGTAAATACCGATAATTTCATTTTAAGTAGGTACCTATTAGTAATTTCATTGTACTCGTATATTCATGGCATAACGAGTGTTTGCTGTGATATCAGTAACTAGCGAGTAGCAACCCCGAAATGTGTCGGTTGAGACAGAGCGATGCGTTTCGTTGCCAGGAAGTATGCTTCCTGGCAACGCCACGCTGTACCAGATTGAAATTGATCTCGTAGTAATGGCCAGAAATTTTACTTAATTAGGGGTTTTATCGAATTGAAACATGCTGAGTTTCGATAAAAAAAAAGCATTTTTAATGGGGGGGGGGAGGGTGCAATTTGTACTCGGTTTTGTTAGTTGTAGGGCTTATTTCAAGTCCGCCTAGCTAGCTACCACCATCTTAACACAACTTAATTGGTACCATATCAGTACACATTTATAAGGTACCATATAGAACAATTTATTTATAAGTACCATATATATAATATAAGTACCATATAGTATAATTAGTTAGGTACTTTTTAGTACAATTTATTTGAAACCATACAGTACAATTTATTTGGTACCATCACGGCTAGCACAACTTACAATGAAGTGACATAGACCGCGACTCGACAAAGGTTCCCGCGACTCGACAAAGGTTTGTCACTATTCGTAGCACAACTTTACAGAGTGAGAAAATCACCTCACTCTGTAAAATTTTACGAGAGACGTAGGGTGGATAGTCGAGTCGAGGGTAAAATGGGTTTTATGTATGAGTTATATAGGTACTCTTTTTTATCTCAAATTTTAAAGATAAAATATATAATTTTGGGATGTGCTCATTAAGGCCTTTCATTTGGTTCCCATATTCATAAATTGAAAAAAAAAGAAATAGGCCATTTTGCCGGTGATAATCACATATTAATTGATTTGACTGCTATGTCGCGTCAGTCGCGTGCCTGAATACCTCGAAGACAAACTGTCGTCTTTTAATGTCAAAAAATGACTCGGATATCGCTTTTCGTTTAGTTGTGCTAACCATAGCGACAAAAATCGAGATAAAGTCAATGACGCACATTATGTCACACGAGTAGTTGTGCTAGCTGCACGCGACATAGGCCTATGTCATGCCGCGACTCTTTCTCACGCGAGTCGCACTAAGTTGTGCTAGCCGTGCATATAGTACAATTTCTTTGGTACTAATTAGTGCCATTTATTAGGTACTATTTAGTACCATTTATTTGGTACCAAATAGTACAATTAGTTTGGTACCATATAGTACCATTTATTAGGTACCTACCATTAAGTACAATTTATTTGGATTTATATAGTACTATTTATTAGGTACTATTTAGTACCATTTATTTGATACCAAATAGTACAATTAATTTGGTACTTTTTAGTGCCATTCATTTGGTACTTTTAAGTACAATTTATTTGGTAGCATATATTACAATTTATTTAGTACTATTTAGAGCCTTTTAGTACAATTTATTTGGTACTATATAGTACCATTTATTAGGTACTATTGAGTACAATTTATTTGAAACCATAGAGTATAATTTATTTGAAACAATAGAGTACAATTTATTTGGTAACATATAATACAATTTATTTAGTACTATTTAGAACCATTTATTTGCAATATATTATTATATTTTACTCATTTATTTTTATAAAAACTATATTTTTTGCACTTTTTGCATTTTTCAACAATGTTTGGCCAAAATCATCCTTACTAATATTATAAATGCGAAAGTCCGTTTGTTGGTTTGTTTATTTGTTTGTTACGCCTTCACGTCGTAACTACTGAACCGATGATCATGAAATTTTGCACATACGTTGTCAGGGGTGCAGAAAAGGACATAGGGTACCTTTCATCCAGAAAAAACATACAGTTCCCGAGGGATTGCAAAATAAACTGTCCACGCAGACGAAGTCGCGGGCGGCCACTAGTAAACCATAAATAAAATAATCATAAATCAAAATAAAAGAGTCATATTTTTTTTACAATTAATATTAAATAAGTATAAGTAAATTAAAAACTAGTTTTTATTACTGACACAATCATCTAATTCAGTTGTCAATTTTATATTGACAAGTTCGGAACGCAATAAAACCATAAAGTTAATATTACCATGAATAAAACAGATATACGTTCAGAAGATTCTTGACGTTCAGTAAGTATACAATACACTTCAGACCAAATAAAAAAGTTTGGTCTGAGCAATACACTATACACATATTATTTTTTGTATGGTGTTATGTGAGTGACTAAGTGACTATACACTACACGCTATCAAATAAGTCAAAATGCACGATCACAAATTAAAAAAATAAAAATCTTAGCGATCGATGTTGAAAATATAGTATTTTTGCGTACTATATATTTCTTCATCAAAACTCAACAATGAACTAGTAAAAACATACCTTATTACAATGCACGCATAATCGGCATTAGATTGTATTCTAACGCATATGACGTTTTCTATTGGCTGGGGTTTGAACGCAGATCAAACATGATTGGATATTTGACTCGCCTCGTGTCACTCATTGGGCCGTTGTCGTGCCTTTGTCATTGAGGCGAGGACGGTGTAACGTAGAATGCAGTCAGTACACCTAACCTACTACGGCGGGCTGGGCGGCATCATAAAATTGCTTTATGAAATTAGTACATTATTGTTTGTTAGATATAATGTTTGTTTTATTATGTAGACGGACGACTTGGTAAAGACCGCTCGAATACGCTTGATGCAAGTCGCCTACTAACTAGTCGCTCTAAAAAACTAAAGGAGACCTATGTCAGCAGTGGACGTCTTTCGGCTGTGATGATTTTATTGTTATTTTATTTTATGAAAATTTTAAAATGATGATGTTGATGAATGATGATCATATTATTTGTCACGAATTGGTAAGACATATGATTTCAAGAAGGACTAAAATTAGGCAAGCTATTGAAATAAAATAGGTATGCTTGACAATGTATTCTGTAAAGATTTTTTTTTCATAACATGTAAGTACATATTATGTAGATAATTATCACTGTTGAAGTGATTAAGTTAAATCGATATAAATATCACACACATTGTCGCATGCAGTAGTAGCAAAATAAATTTCATTGAAGACAGACGTTTTTTACTTGTGCGAAATCCACGCAATAGGAAACCGACCTTAGTACAATCAACATATGGTCGACACCGAGCCGGACTACAAAAGTTGTTTACGTAAATGCATCGAGCGGCCGGCCGGCCCGAGAACAATAGGACCCCGCATTCCACAGCGATAAGAAGCGCTCGAACATAGTTTTGTGCAGTTTGTAATCTATTAATAGACAATTACGTAAATAATATCGTGCTATCGAAGTGAACATTTTTTAGTATTGTGAAATAACATTGCGTGGTTAACATTAACGTTATTAGTGGTGTATAAAGTGACGAACAATGGCTAGTATGGACCAAATACAAAGTATTTTAGAAAGTACCACGGAATTACTTAAGAAAACTCAAATAAACTTAAAAAAGTGTCCGAAAGCAAGACTTACAACGGGTTACATACAGACACGTATTCAGTGTATCGAAGAATATTGGGCAAATTATAAGCAAGCTCACACGGAATTAGTGAAAATGACCACGCGGGAACAACGCGGTGCTATGCCTTATTTTTTGAAGGAAGAGTACTATGTTCAGGAAGACTTGTACTTATCGATGCTCGCAGACCTGAGAGATTTACTGATAGCAAACCCTCAATCCGTTTCATCATCACCTAAGGCTACCACCTCATTGGAAGTACAAGGGAACACACAAGTGAAGTTACCCCGCATACAACTGCCAGCTTTTTTTGGAAATTACGAAGAGTGGCCCACGTATAATGACCTGTTTGTCTCCTTAGTCCATAACAACTCGTCACTTACCAACGTTCAGAAGCTCCATTATCTCAAGACAAGTATCACAGGCGAAGCAGCAGCATTACTTAAACACATACAAGTAACAGATACGAATTATTTTCAAGCATGGGACATATTGAAAAAACGTTTTGGAAATAAACGATTAATTGTAAATTCCTTATTAAAACGACTGTTTGCTCAAAGAAAATGTACGTCACAGACATCAGCTCAATTGAAGTGTTTATTGGACACCACCAACGAAATCATGAATAGCCTCCAAAACCTTGACGTGCCAACTGGCTCTTGGGATCCAATAATTGTCTTTCTGGTCGTGCAGAAGCTGGACTCAGAGTCACATAAGGAGTGGGAACAAAATGCGTACACTGAAAATAAGGAAGAACTGTCCAAGTGGGAAGACTTGAAGAAATTTCTAGAATCAAAGTTTCAAACGTTAGAACTTGTCACACCGCCTTCAGCGCCTAGAGAGAGAACCGTAGCACGAGAACGAGTCTTCCATGTTTCTACGTCGTCTGAGAAATGCTGTATTATGTGTAAAGAGAATCACACTCTCTGCCGCTGTAAAGTTTTTTCGAAAATGCAACCTTCTGAACGAAGTATTTACGTACAAAGTAATAAACTCTGTTTCAATTGCTTGGCCCCAGGACATTCGGCGTTCAGATGTCGTGTGCCAATGTCCTGTCGCATATGTAGAAGACGCCATCACTCCCTTCTTCACCAAGCGAGCAACACAGATGCGTCGGCGTCGTCACCTCCACCAGAACCTAATACGCAAGCGACGTCACCATCTCAATCTCAACCTCAAGCAGCAGTAGAAGAAAAGTCGGTTCATACTACGATGGCAAAATCTGACAATGAAGATGGGCGTACAATTAGTTTATTGGCAACGGCAGTAGTCATATTAAGAGGAGAACATGGACACACTACTGTACTCAAGGCGCTCATCGATTCAGGGTCGCAAGCATGTTTTATCAGCGAGAAAGCTGCTCAAGCACTTAAACTGGAACGAAAGCAAGTAAATCTTATAGTTACGGGTATGGAATCCATGAAGGTACCTGTAAAGCAAGAGGTCAAATTTCAAGTTTTGTCACGATGGGAATCTAATTTCGAGTTACCTATACAAGCCTACGTGATGTCCAAGCATTTGACTACCAACTTACCTTCAAGCACGAAGCTCCTGAATGAATGGCCGCATCTGAAAGGTCTCAATTTAGCAGATCCAAATTTTTATGTATCTGGAACCATGGATTTGCTATTGGGCGTAGATGAATATTCGAAAATATTACAACAAGGACTAATCAAAGGTCCCCCAGGTACTCCTTGTGCTCAGAATACCAACCTGGGATGGATCGTGATGGGAGGCATGAATATAAAGATTAACACTCATGAGAAATCCTTGATGGCCATGACACAAGACACAAACATAGAAGATTTACTAAAAGCAATGTGGGAAATAGATACTGATACCAAAAGAAAACTTACCAGAGAAGAGCAGCTATGTGAAGATATTTATGAAAAGACACATACTAGAAATGAGAAAGGAAGATATGTAGTGAAGCTACCTTTTAAAACAGAAAAGCCGATATCACCTGATGGAAATACAAGAGAGATAGCGTTAAAGAGATTCATGCAACTAGAAAGAAGATTTGATAGAAATCCAGAACTGAAAGACAAATATACAAAGGTGATAGAAGAATACAAAGAGTTGGGTCATATAGAAGAAGTACCTGTGAAAGAAATACAAAATAGATCAGTGTACTTACCTCATCACGCCGTCATCCGCCAGGATAAGGAGTCAACACAAACACGCGTAGTATTTGACGCTTCCTGCAAGGGTTCCAACGGAGTCTCCTTAAACGATGAACTGTTGCCGGGGCCGGTGTTACAAGATGACCTAAGAAACATTATTATGAGATAGCGTAGTCACGCTGTTGCTTTTGTGTCAGACATAACAAAAATGTATCGAATGATATTGATGCAAAAGGAAGATACTGATTACCAAAGAATCTTATGGAGAAGTCATCCTACAGATGATATCAAAGATTATAGACTCCTGACTGTAACATTTGGGACAGCCTCAGCCCCGTATCTTGCCATCAAAACACTCCAACAGCTGGTCGCAGACGAAGGTGTTCACTATCCTGAAGCTTCTGACACATTAAAAAACCAATTTTATATTGATGATTGCATGTCTAGTTGTGATACCGTCTCAGAAGCAGTTCGAATCAGCCAAGAACTCCGAGAACTTTTACATCGTGGTGGTTTTGAACTTAAGAAATGGGCTTCCAATAGCGCCGAATTCATGCGAAGTATAGAACCAAATGAGAGGTCGTCAAATGCACATATAGATTTGAACATGAATGGGATCATCAAAGCACTTGGTATTCAGTGGAACTTAGGTGAAGATCAATTTGAATACAACCTAACTTTACCTCCAACGAATAATAAAATTACAAAACGTTACATTCTCTCAGATATACAAAAAATATTTGACCCATTGGGTTGGATAGCTCCATGTACCGTGTTAGCAAAGATTCTAATTCAAGAACTGTGGCTAGAAAAGGTGAATTGGGATGATGACCTCAACAACCTATTGGCAAAGAAATGGATAGATATTCGCTCAGACCTTGAAAATGTAAACGAGATCCACATCGACAGATGGATAGGAATTACAAACGCAAACAAAGGCACTGTAGAACTTCATGGCTTCAGTGACGCCTCAGAGCAAGCGTACGCTGCGGTAGTATTTAGTCGAGTTAAAAACCAAGATGGTTCGTTCACGACGTCACTCATCGCTGCCAGAACCAGAGTAGCCCCGCTTAAAACTCTATCGTTACCACGTCTGGAGCTGTGTGGAGCATTGCTTGCCTCTAGATTACTAAAACAAGTTGCAACAGCGATGAAGATACCACCTTCACAAGTTTTCGCATGGACGGATTCATCTATCGTCATATCTTGGTTATTTGGAGAACCGGGACGATGGAAAACTTTTGTTGCCAATCGCGTTGTCGAAATAACATCCAACGTTAACAGTAGCCAGTGGTATCACGTCCAGTCGCCTGACAATCCCGCAGACATAGCGTCCAGAGGAATGTTTGTAAAAGACCTAAAGAAATGTGATCTTTGGTGGAAGGGACCAGAATGGTTATCAAAGGAAAATATAGAATTTACAAGACCAAACATCACACCCACTGAATTAGAAATGAAAAAGACAACAATACAAACACTGACGCTAACAAATACAGAAGAAGAAAGAGGAAAAAGGTTATCTAAGAGATTTGAAGAATTTAACACATTAAATGAATTATTAAGAACTATCACATACTGTAAGAGATTTTTAAATTACAAGACCAAGAATAAAAAAGAAATTATTGATGAAAATATTAGCACTGAAGAAATCGAAGAAGCATTAAACATTTGTATAAAGATGGTACAAGAAGAAGAATTTAATGAAGAGATTCTTTCGTTGAAGACGAAGAAACAAGTTAAAAGAACAAGCAAACTCAAAACGTTAGATCCATATTTGGACGAAAAGGGAATCCTCAGGGTGGGCGGAAGACTACGAAATGCAAATCTAGAAGAGAAAAGTAAGCATCCCATCATATTGGGCAGAAGCAACAACCTTGTACCACTCATTATCGCTGAAGCTCACACCAGAACTTTACACGGAGGAATTCAGCTGGTGTTATGCCATTTACGATCCAAATACTGGATACTTGGAGCCAAGAGCCTGGTTAAAAGACATATCCACCGATGTCTGATATGTGCCAAGCAAAATGCAAAAGTGAGAACGCAAGTCATGGGTGATTTGCCTTCAGTACGTGTGACACCAGCCCGCGCATTTATAAATTCAGGGGTTGATTTTGCTGGACCATATCAAATCTTATGGAGCAAAGGCCGAGGAGCTAAAACGCATAAGGCGTATATTGCTATTTTTATTTGTATGTCAACCAAGGCAATACATTTAGAGTTGGTCGGAGATATGACATCAGAAGCATTTGTTGGAGCATTCAAGAGGTTTTGCGCTAGAAGAGGCAAATGTGCTCATATTTGGAGCGACCAGGGCAGAAATTTTGTTGGTGCGAACAAAGAGCTGACAGACGCCTGGAAGGCAGCATGTTTAGAGTTTGGAGCAGAAATCGTTGACGATTTGGCAAACGAGGGCACCCAGTGGCATTTCATCCCGGCCTACTCACCTAATTTTGGAGGACTCTGGGAGGCCGGAGTGAAATCCATAAAACATCACCTGAAAAGAATTCTGACTACTAACTTGACGTTTGAAGAAATGTCGACAGTGCTCTGCAGCATTGAAGCCTGTCTAAATTCACGTCCCCTGTGTCCCATCGATCTATCTGATGAAAAAACAGAACCATTAACCCCTGGCCATTTTCTAATTGGAGAAGCACCTATTACAGTACCGAGTCCGAGCCTAAAAGATGCAAAAATTGGATACTTGACACGTTGGCATGTATTTAATAGCACTTTAAATTTGATGAAAACAGCTTTAAAATTGTTTATCACCACTTTAAAATAATGATAGATCTTTAATTTAATATTATCACTACAAAAATAATGGTTTGCACTACAACAATTTTGTCAGCACTTTAAAATAATAATTAATCTATAATTTAATACAATCACTATAAAAATAATGGTTTACACTACGAGTATTACTGTGTCCCAACTCCGAAACCATAGTTTCTGTCTAACCATGTCAGACTGACCACTGTTAAAATGAGATAGCTTACACGCCTAACCACGCCTAACCTCCTCCTCGGCTCCTCTCTCGCTGCGCCCGCTCATCGTCGCACCTAGTCGTCTGTTTACCAGTACTAAAGTTATAAAATTAATTTGTATGGTGCAAAGTATTAATTTTAAAGCTAAGCAATTAAATTGTATAGTGCAAAGTATTAATTTTAAAGCTCAGCATATTTATGGTGGAAACCATTATTTTTATAGTTCATTCAATAAATTTAGAAGCTAAACATTTTAAAGTGTGTTTCATTATTTTTAAAGTGCATTTATATATTCCCCCATAAAAATCATAGTTTCTGGAAATTGTCATTACTTTGTATTCTGATCTGACGGTCTTGACCTCATGACGTCACTAGTTGTCGTGCCACTCTGCTGCCTTCGGTGTTGCAATGTGAGTTCTTCATTTTTTATTTATTCTATTTTAACCAGGGATTTTTACTCGTTAATCAAAGAGGATTGCGTGAAAAGAATCTTTATAGGTACCTACCTAATCACCCCTTCTCGGATTGGACAGCGTTTTTGTTACACCCTGTATAATAATAAAAAACTAGGGGATTACATCAGATTACTCGTTTTCTATGTATTGCATATTGCAGGACGCGCCATTTTTAGCATTACAAAATTTTGATTTAAATTTTCCTTTTTTTGTTGTACTGAATTCCATGAGAGAGTTTTATTCTTGTTTAAAAATGTGTGATAGCAGTGAATGTGAAGATTTGACTCTGCCCCACAAAGCGACTGAACACTTGTTGCATAATAACGACCATATTTTGTATGTATACGCTCATAGATATTTAAAAAAAACGAAAAATATGTTACTTTCCTATGTTATGTTATGTCTGTATAGTTTTGCTGCCTTCTTTTGGTCTTTTTCACCACTTGACCACATATGACGTCATTTTAATCATTTTTAACCGACTTCAAAAAAAGGAGGAGGTTCTCAAGTCGACGGTATTTTTTTTTTTATTTTTTTTTTTTTTTATGTATGTTTTAACATAGCTTCGTCAGTTGTTACCCGATTTGTACAATTCTTTTTTTAACTCAAAGAACATAGTTCGTGTGTGGTCCCATAAATTTTTTACAGAGATCTGGCCAGTAGTTTTTTCATAATCCTGAAAAATATCAATTATTTAGCTCGCCATCGCACGAGTTTTTTTGGAATTTCGGACATAACTTCTTTGTTTATGAACCGATTTAGATGATTATTTTTTTATTTGAAAGGGTATACTTCAAGAGTGGTCACAATTTAATTTCATTGTTATTGGACTTCGAACTTCGAAGATACATAAAGGAACTCTTCAAAATCAAATAGTATAAGTAAAGTGATTTAGGTTTTGGTAAATTTATTCTAATTATTTTTTGTGGTACATAACAGTCGTTAGACTGTCGCCGAGCGCGTGGCAGACATGACTAAATCGTGCTTCGCTAGTACTTTTTTAGCCCCGCCCACTCGATCGTAGTTTGTGTGGTACTATTTTTTGAGCGGAATTCGTGGATGGAAACCACGCCCCAATCAAGCTTCCACCAAGGTGACCTCTGTTGGGGGGCGTGATTACATCCGTCTGAAACGTGCTTAAGTGTTGAAAATGAGTTTAAAAAAATACAAAAAGTGGTCTTTATAAAAAATTAAATCCTTAAATTCATTTATTTTTTTATTTTTTCGGATTTTTTAGAAACGGCAGCAAATATCTTGGCTTGGATTTAGAATACTTGAGCACGAATTTGTATATAGTGAGTTTACCACTTTATTATAAAACATGCAGAGATTCTAATGCACATATTCATTTTCCGCGGAAACACTTATTTTTCGAAAAAAAATAAAGATCTATTTTAAGTCTAATTTTAAACCAGTGTCGTCATTCGTGACGTTTAATGGCGGCACACGGTAGGTAGCACTGCCAATTGTTGCGATGGTGAATCAAAGACCGCAGGTCACGTGATAAGTGCGAGGAGCGTAGCGACGAGCATGTAAGAGTGGATCCACACTTGTATCATTTTGGCGTATTAGATCACCGCATCTTTGACATACATCGTCTCTTTGATACAGTATTACTCCAACGTACCACCAACCAAACTAGCGATGTATGCTAAAGATACGGTGATCTGATACGCCAAAATGATACAAGTGTGGATCCTTTGATACTGTATTACTCCAACGGGTCCAACGTACCACCAACCAAACTAGCGATGTATGCTAAAGATACGGTGATCTGATACGCCAAAATGATACAAGTGTGGATCCACTCTTAGGTGTACATGAACCCAGCGCGCGAGCCGAGCGAGCGAAGCGAGCGTGCCGCGGTAGCGGCCGGCGAAGCGCCAGAAACTACTTTTTTTACGTGCGAAATTTTGTACGTACGTCCCTTCCTCTCTCCCCAACTCTTTTAACCTCCCCTGCTTAATTTCTACATTTTTTGTTTTGAGGTTATGTTTTCACAAAAAAATATTTCTTGAAAACTACGCATCACGGGCAGATGGGGATTGGAGGAGGGAATTGTTTCCCTTCCCTCCCCCTCTCTCCCTCCTTTAATTGCCGAAAAACAACAGCAATTTGGCTGTTATCATAACTTTTCTTTTCTCTGCAAATATGTACCTACTTCCGCGAAGTAGGAGTACCACCATGGGGGAGGTTACCTCCCCCCCTCCTCCCCCCTTCCCTCAAAACCACCTAATTCGCATTCATTACAGTATTCTAAATTTTTACCAAAATCTAGAGCCCTCGCAGACTACAGACTTTCTATCGGCCGATAGTTTGATCGGGTTGGGTTGCTAGCGCGCACACTGAACCAACTAAACAGTCGGGTTGGTGATGAGTGCGCAGACTAGCCAACTTACAGTCGGCCGACTTTTCGAATGATTTGCTAATTTAGTTTGTGAGGCATTTAGGGGAGGGAGTTGGTCGAGCCTAATCTCACCCAATCTCACGTGGGGGAGAGGGGGGTCTTTGCAAATATCACGTAATTTTTTTCTGCAGGAACAGTATCGCGAAAAAGCTAGGTTAAATAAAGTTAAACATTTTTCTTACCAAAATATGGCTAAATCCTAAACAATAATGTTTATTTAAATAAATGCAAAGCAAGCAAGCACGTAACGTAATCACACTAAAAAGACACGTTTTGAAAAATCTCACGTGAGATTTATAGGGGGAGAGAGGGTCGAGCCATATATCACGACATCTCACCAAAGGGGGAGGGGAGGTCGAAAAATCGGCAAAATCACCTCACGTAAATAATTAATGGACGCCCCCTAACCGAGTTTTGAAGAGAACGGTCGCACAATGAAAATTAATTTACTTTTGTCTAGAAAGGTTATTATTGCTCTCATACTATGGAGAAGAGAATATTGGGTGCATCCAATCCTCAGTCATAGATTTATTGAATGGAAAATTTTACACGATGCATTCCAAATTACTCGATCATCCGAAAAAAATTCATCCAAGTCAGTTCAGCTTTCTGAAGCTGAATATTTGATTTTACATACATGGCTAAGCTAACACAACAGACCTAACTACATAGCATATGGATGCTAGACAACAGATTTTTTACTAGGTAGGTAATTAAAAGGGAATGAAATGAATTAATACTTTAGCTAATCCTAAACCACCCAAAAAGATTTGGTGAGCATTGACTGATTCTGGGTTAGGTTAGGTTAGTATGGTGATCATTACATAAGGCAAATTAAAATTCATTATTTAAACTGCCCGGCCGGTTCAGGCAGGTTCAATTCCTTGCGTGGTAGACTGGAATATTGAAACATTGCACCACTCAGTTCGTCGATCGTTATCACGCGAAATTTGATGCAATAAAGTTGGAAAGTCTGAAATCGCAAAAAAAGTCAGCTGCTTCATACATTTTTATATTTTCATTATTAATTTTTGTATGAAACAGCTGTTTTTTTTGCGATTTCAGTGTTAGTTCAATAGTAAAAGTTGTTCAGTTTGATGGTCCGAAGAAACGGTTTTCTCATTTTGCGTTAATTCGTTAACACGTTGTTTACTGGTGGACGATTCGCGAAGCACTAGGCATACACTTTTAAGCGAATGAACTTGTAATAAATGAAAATGTATCGTTTCATATTATACTTACCTACCTTGTTTTGTCCCGGCACTAAGCTGATTCCAATCTGGAACAATCATTTCACAAACTTCCTCCCAGAGTTTTTTCTTTATATTGACGTCTGAATAAGCTTTAATTTTTTTCTTAAATAGAGAGAGAGTTATTATTATTTTTTCTATTTCCTCGATAAAATTTAAGACATCTGTCCTACAATTGGCGATGCCATTATTAATAAACCCTCGACTGTCCGGCGCCAAAACGCGGAGCGAAATGAACTATCGGCCGGGCCGGCCGACTAAACAATCGTCGTGTGTGCGCGCGTGGATATGAGCCAATACTGATTAACCCGTCGGCCGATAGTTGGCCGACAGTTTAGTCGGGAAGCCCATCCAACTTATCTATCGGCCGATACCGAATCGTTCTAGTGTGCGCACTTGCATACACCTTCATACTGATTGAGAGCCCGACTAAACTGTCGGCCGATAGAAAGTCTGTAGTCTGCGGGCACGCTTATTAGTCAGTGTGCGTGCCCGCAGACTACAGACTTTCTATCGGCCGACAGTTTAGTCGGGCTCTCAATCAGTATGAAGGTGTAAGCAGATGCGCACACTAGAACGATTCGGTGTCGGCCGATAAATAAGTTGGATGGGCTTCCCGACTAAACTGTCGGCCAACTGTCGGCCGACTGGTTAATCAGTATTGGCTCATATCCACGCGCGCACACACGACGATCGTTTAGTCGGCCGGCTCGGCCGATAGTTCATTTCGCTCCGAGTTTTGGCGACGGACAGTCGAGGGTTTATTAATAATGGCATCGCTAATTGTATTGTAGGACAGACATCTTAAATTTTATCGAGGAAATAGAAAAAAAATATATATCTCTCTCTATATAAGAAAAAATTTAAAGCTTACTCTGACGTTAATATAAAGAAAAAACTCTGGGAGGAAGTTTGTGAGTTCCAGATTGGAATCAGCTTAGTGCCAAGCGCTCGCATGATATTAACGCGTTTTATATTTTTTTAATTCATCGAAATTACAGATGACCAAATTCAATAGTTCTAGGGGTTGCCAACTTTTTTGCATCAAATTTCTCGTGATAACGATCGACAAACTGAGTGGTGCATTGTTTCAATATCCCAGTCTACCACGCAAGGAATCGAACCTGCCTGAACCGGCCGGGCAGAAATTGAAATGATGAATTTTAATTTGGCTTATGTAATGATCACCATACTAACCTAACCTTACCCAGAAGCAGTCAATGCTCACCAAATCTTTTTGGGTGGTTTAGGATTTGGTGAGCATTTACTAATTTTGGAGAACAAAATGATTTTTTGGTATGTATGCTAAAGTATTAATTCATTTCATTCCCTTTAAATTACCTACCTATACTCCAGCCAACTCGTGGAAAGAATGTTTGTAAACAAAACTTTGCGCATTTTTCGTAATTATTCCACAAATACCCTTTAGGCGCATAATATCAGAAACGCAAAATAGCCGATTCGCCAAATATGAGATTCTTATAATAAAAGATTCTCAAAATAGCCAAAGTACAATCGATGACAAAGAAACTAATAGGTCATTTATAAGTTTTTTATTTTGTCATATGTGGGTGTTTTGGTAATAAGTAAGTCTAACTAGAAGTACCAGGACTACATAGTTACAAAGTAGGTACTTGATATCTTCTTTTATTTAAAATCAGGTGCATGAGTATGTTGAAAATATTTTGATATTTTCGTTATTAATTTTTGTATGAAACAGCTGATTTTTTTTCGCGATTTCAGAGTTGGTCCCATAGTAAAAGTTGTTCAGTTTGATGGTCCCTCCCTATCTACCATATTCGGCTTTATAAGGCTATTAGTATTGTATTGTATTAAGTTAATTAATTTAATAGAAAAAATACTAGAAAAAATTGACTCACCCGTAGCAGCAATCCCGTCTGAGCTGCTACGGGTGAATCGATTTTTTCTTGTACTTTTTTCTATTAAATTAAATATCCAATTAAAAAATTAAATTAAATAAAATATTTTTGACATACTTATGTACCTGAATTTAAAAGAAGATATCAAGTACCTCCTTTGTAACTATGTAGTCCTGGTACTTCTAGTTAGACTTTATTTTATTATTTTCAATATATTTCAACATCAGATAATATCGTCTGCTTACTGGTAAAAAATGGTAAATGCATTTTTGATCAAAAATGAGATATTAATGCAGTATTTGTAATTTTCGACGCTCTTTCTACTGGTAAAATGTGATAAGTGAAAGGACTTTTTAGTGCCAAGTTACGTAACTAAAAATATTATAAATAGCAAAGTATTTCTATAATTCTACTACGAAAACGACGTAAATCTACTTATTAATAGGTTATAATTAAATAGACACAAGTAAAAGATGATGTATAACTTTATTATTTTTTCTTTGTAGATTTAGTATTTTAATTCACGACGTGTACAGTGTGGAAAAATAGATTAAATGCATTTATTTACTTTTTTTTCAACAAAAACTTCAAGCAAATAGATTTAAATACATTTATTGTTTTTTTCTTGACATTCCATTATATACCAAGTTCGTCTTTATAAACTGGTAAAGTATGATAACATACATGTGCTTTTTTTTACCAGTAGGGTAATCACGTAGCCTCTATAAAGATTTATGGTAAGTACAACATTTCTTTAGAAACTTTCAGATAAAATCAGGTAAATGCAGTAGTTTTTTCGATAATTCCATGAATTTATTCCCCATGCAATTTTTTTTTATTTCATGGCTAACTTTTAATATTAGTATGTACTTTTCATTAAAACTATAAAAAAATAGTGTGAAATATAGGTTTTATTTCATATATTTCAATTACAGGTAAAACCAGTTAAGCGCACTGCCTAGATCAACATAATTATATTTTTTTGTTAAATCTCATCAAATAAGTTCTGCTACAAATATACAGAACGAAAGGTTAATATATTACCAATAATATTTCATATTACATTCTACAACAATTGAATTGAAAGATAGTAAAAAATCTATTTAAACTTTCAAATCTTATTATCTCGTTTCCACAAAATGTGCACTTAACATAGTTTACCAGTAAGCAGACGATATAGTCACCTATTTATAGGTAAACTACACTACCTACAATTAAAAATGTGATCTTTGTTTTAGCTTCGTTAGAACACGAGGCGATCCATATGGTATCGCAAATTTCTATGGAACTAAAATTTTTTTTAGTTAATTTTGCGGATTTGATTTCCTGACATTTTTGCCCGTAAATGTACAATTTTGGCTATTTTGAGAATCTGTTATTATAAGAATCTCATATTATGCGAATCGGCTATTTTGCGTTTCTGATATTATGCGCCTTTGAGGTTAAGTATGGGCGGTTTGTTTGTAAACATTATTTCCACGAGTTGGCTGGAGTATAGTAAAAAATCTGTTGTCTAGCATCCATATGCTATGTAGGTAGGTATGTTTTGTTAGTTATGTATATAAAATCAAATATTCAGCTTCAGAAAGCTGAACTGACTTGGATGAATTTTTTTCGGAAGATCGAGTAATTTGGAATGTATCGTGTAAAATTTTCCATTTATTTAAACTTATTTATTTATTTAAACTTTATTGCATAAGAAAATTCAATTGGCGGACTTAATGCCTTAAGGCATTCTCTAACAGTCGACCGGAAAGGGTGTTAAAGAAAGAAATCGTGGCGGCAAAAAAAATGCATAACTAAATTAAATAGGTATCCGTTAATCATAAATAAGGATCTAGCTAAAATAAAAATATAAACCTACATAACAATACATACATAAATAATCCTAATTGCTATAACATATATATATAATACATACACATCCATTCAATAATCTATGACTGAAGATTGGATGTACCCAATATTCTCTTCTCCATAGTATGAGAGCAGTAATAACCATTCTAGACAAAAGTAAATTAATTTTCATTGTGCGACAGTTCTCTTCAAAACTCGGTTACAAACTACACTAGCAAATCATTCGAAAAGTCGGCCGACAGTTGGCTAGTCTGCGCACTCATCACCAACCCGACTGTTTAGTCGGGCCAGTGTGCGCGCTAGCAACCCAACCCGATCAAACTATCGGCCGATAGAAAGTTTGTAGTCTGCGAGGGCTCTAAATGACTGTAAATGTAGCCAGGACCAACGACCCAATGTAAGGTACATTAAGTTAACACCGACCAATCCGCATTGGGCCCACGTGGTGGGTTATGGCCCGTCCGCTCTATCCATCCACAAGCCAAAAGGAAGGCCTGTGATGGCCTGTGCCAAAAGGAAGGTGGGGCATTAAAAATGGCTGATATGCATGGTTACTTTTGATGCCATCTGTATAAAATTTTGACTCATCGGCGGAAAATAATCCTCTCCCGAGACTCACTCGGACGAAAATATGTTTAGTAAGCACGACCATTTATGGCCAGCTAGCTTCCGCCCGCGACTTCATCTGCATTTACATTCGAGAAAATCCCTAGGGAACCTTTAACCAAGATAATAGTATCCTCCTATGTTTTAATCCGGCTTTTAAAGTTTTGCATGATTGATTAACAACACTGGTCAACACAAGTCTTGTTTCCTTCATTTTTTTTTCTGTTATTGGGTATTTCTAAGGCCCTGACTACGGGAAAAATACTGGGAGATTGCTAACTGCTTTACTTTTTGAAATATACAGTTTTATTTTGACATAAAAATAATGAAATTCATACAATAGGTTAAGATAATTTCTATTGAACACAATCAAATTATATTTTTTGAATGAGTGACTTTAGGTATATCTCTTTGCAAACTTCAGCAGTAGCCTGCAATCATCTGTGAGTCCCACCTCCCCTGATAACGCTCTTCCATTGTCCGAAGATCCTGATGAAATCTTTTACCCTGTTCCTCACTAAAATCACCCAGATTTTGTGGAAATCGGTCTAAATGCGAGTGCAGGAAGTGGACGTCAGATTTATTTTTGCCTAGAAAATTACTCATAAGCAAAACAAATGAATTCCAAGCTTTACATTCGACTTCAGTCATTGATTTGACAAAATTAGGATCTTTCACGAGTTGGTGGATCATCAAAAATACCAGCTTTAATTTTTTTTGTACTTGATCCTGGAAAATTGCGTGAAAGAAAATTTGAAACATTCGACACTTTTGTCAAGCGTCTTCTACAAACTATTTCATTATGCCAAGTTTAATAAGAAGTGGTGGAAGTATGATGCGGTCTTGGCTTACTAAAGACACGTTTCTAACATTTTTGGACCAACTTTTAGCTCTTCCCGCACTGGCCAAACTATATGTGTCCAATAGAGTTGTTTGTCACGACTGTCCCAGAGACACATGAAACAAGGGAAATTCGTGTACCCCTTGTTGACCTAAAAGAAAGTTAACCATTTTCAGATCAACACAAATGACCCATTTATAATCTTGATATTTAATTTTTTCCATAACCTTTGTATTGATGATACGCAGTTTTTACTACTAAGTCCGATATAGGTATTTTCGATGTTTTGCAAATAAATATTCACCAAAAATGTAGCAAAAACAATCGGGATTAAGCAAACAACATCTTCTTGACGAAGCCATATCGAAAACAACAACAAAATAAATTCCAGTATCCAATAAAAAACACAAATCTAAGTAAAAATAGTAAATTAGGGTAGTTAGCTGTAACTCAAAAACAAAAGCTGTTAGAGAAAAGCTGTTGCCATATTTTAAAAATATCGTCAATTTGAGATAGAAACAGAAAAAAAATCACAGGAAACAAACAATTTTATTTTTCTTGTTGACCAGTGCAATCATCCAAACAAGCAAACTTTCACATTTATGATACGTATATAATTATTCTAAGCTTTATGTAGAATAATACGGGCACCAGGAAATGTTTGCTACATGAAATGGGATTGCGATTTACTTAAGTCTTAATTTCTAATTTTTTATTAAAGTTATTATTAAGTTTTATACCTCAACTGAAAGCTGAATGGATGGTGATGTTTTTAAAATATTATGCACGCTTAGTTACTAGGAATTTTTTTAAAGATATTTGCTGCCATTTCTAAAAAAATCTGAAAAATAAAAAAATTATTGCATTTAGGATTTGTATTTTTTATAGACACCTGTAAGTCTTTTTTATATATTTTTTTATTCATTATCAACACTTAGAGTGTTTTCTATCCCAAAATAATAAAAAAACCGGAATCGAATGAGTAGTTATTTTTTTATTTTAAATTTTTGTGTCTGAAAACGTACTTTTAGTAAAAAATACTTAATTTCAATTTACTCAAAAACTATTAACTTTTTGAGAAAAAGTTATACCAATAACAAAAAATATTTGTTTTGACCTCATCTATAACCCCTTAGCAGGAATACGTGACCCTGTATATTTACCTACCTAAGTTAGGCAACCTTGAACCTTGATCACTTCACTGGTGCAGATTACCATTTAATTAAAACACTGGTGGTAAATATGTTGATGCGGGCGTAGACACTGTCGGTGTACCTGAGCCTGGTGACGATATAGGAGGTAAGTAACCAGCAGGTGACGATCCAGGTGGTGCCGAGGGTCCAGGGGTAGGAGATGGGGACGAGGGTGGTAAATAACCACTATCTACCGAGGCCGGCGCTACCGAAGGTGCAGTTGACCCAGGTTGACTTGTCGACGCACTTGTAGGGCCTTGACCAGATGGAATGTTAACAGTTACTCCTATGTCGGATACCGCTCCACCACCAGATAAAGGCGGTAGATATTTTGGTGCATTCGTTGAAACAGTTCCTGAGACTTGAGTAGATACTGTGTTTGAGCCGATTGTGTCACAGTTGTAGCCTGATCTGCCTGATGTGCATGTGACGTCTTGCGTGCCAGTCGATACAGAACCTTGAGTTCCGTAATTATAGCCGGTGGCTCCAGAAGAGGATGATATTCCGACACCAGCCGCTGCTGTCGATGGTGCAGCTGATGTTAATGATGACCCTGCCGTGGAATATCCTATATTGACTGTGTCTCCTCCACCGCCACTTGGAGCTGGATAAGCATAATACATGTACTGCGACTGCGTCTTGTCCGTAGAAGGTGCGAGCGTTGCAGTTGCAGAAGATGTTGGCGTTGCTGCAGGTTTTTGCACTGCTGGAATAGTCGGTCGCGTAGGTAAATCAAAAGCAACGCTCGGTTTATCGTAAACATACCCTTCTTGCCGTTTTACCCGAATTTTGTCAAATAAAAACGTCTTGCGGATTCTATTTTGTGAAATAATTACTGAGGGTATGCTTGGTTTCAACATCGAAATATATAAAAAAATCAAGGCAAATTGCGACCGCATCTTGAGTAAACATCAACAAGAGTTGTAGAAAGACGCTTGACTGTAATTTAACTAATATTTATAAGAATCGTGAGGAAGTAATTTCCCAGTTATGAAATGCTTCCACTGTCAACCCTGCAATGTTTGTGATACCTAGATAATTAAATTATATTATTATCCAACTAGCGGCCGCTCGCGACTTCGTCTGCGTGGAATGTTTTTTAATGCTTATGTTTAACTGATCACCAGAAATAGTAAAATTTAACGTTAAATTTTTAGTGCCAATAGTCCAACCATTTTAATGTGAAATTCTAACCAAAGTTTTCACATCTTGCTACCAAAATAATCATTGTTAACCCAAAAATAGTAAATGATCACCAAAATTTGCACCACATTTTAATTAAATGTCATACAAATATTTAACAGGTATCCTATTAAAGTAAATGTTCTCCAAAAAATGTAAATGATCACCAAATCCTGACTTGGTGATTTGGTAATTATTTTTTCCCCAACTACCTACGGCGGAGCAAAACAAAACGGAGGGTTTACGATTTTTTTACTAATTCTGGTTGTTACGTTAGGTTAGTCATATACAAAAGATGGTGATCATTTAAACTTAATTAACACGTTTTATTAGGTTGCTTTTTCTCGTTTGTTTGTTTGTCCACAAATTTTGCAAACGATTTTATACTAGCTTCCCGATGTAGAGACTTGAAACTTTGAACATCAATCAGAACTAGAAGGCAATGCAATATTTTGGTGTCACTGAGCTGATCTGATGATGGAGCCGGAAGAAGGCCACAAAAAGTCTATGATGAGACCATACAACCCCATCGTGTTTGGGCTCGTTAGAATTGTTTTGACAAGTACTCTGACGGGAGACGAGGTCCAGGGTCTGATGATGAAGCCGAAAGGCCATGCCATAGGAACTCAATATTGAAACCGTGCAACCTCATACATAGGTACATACAGGTCAAAATCATAAACCCTCCATTTTGCTTCGCCGTCCCTGTCCCTGTTCCTGCCCCTGCCCCTGTACCCTGTCTTTCTGCGTAGGTACCCCTGACAACGTGTATGCAAAATTTCACGATGATAGTTTGAGTAGTTAGGACGTGAAGGCGTAACAAACAAACAATAGATGATTGGCTCAGCATTTTTCAATTAAAAGATTTTCAACCGAGAGTAGGGTTACCATATCTCAGGAGATCTCAGGACAAATCCTGAGATCTCAGGATTTTTGGACTTATCTCAGGACTGCGGCCGGATTTTGAATATCTCAGGAAATCTCAGGATTTTTAGAATTTTCTATAAAAACAGTATATTTTAAATATTTTGATAATAAAAAGTAAAAAAAAACTATAATAAGTAATTAAAATCAACAAAGATCAAAATTGGTATTTTGGTCACCCCCAGTACGTTATTCTCAAACTGCTACAAACCTCAGGATTTTTCAATGGAAATCGGTCCTTTTTTCCGGACTTTTGATTTTTTCATGTGGTAACCCTAACCGAGAGTTGCTTGCTATAGAACAGGGGTGCCCATACTTTTTCTTAAGGAGATCGACTTAGCAAAAATTTATGACTAAGAGATCGACATTTTGACCGTTTAACCTACCAAATATTTAACAAGAAAAAAAATTGGATATGTTAAACTACATTGGGTGCAAAATGTCAAATCTGTTATCCTTGGCGATATACCTTAAAACCTCTCGCGATCGACCGGTCGATCGCGATCGACCGTTTGGGCACCTCTGCTATAGAACGAGAACCTAGCAAATCTCGGTTGAAAATATTCGACTTCGTTAGGTGAATCATGGGCAATATTCTATAAAACTAACTTGCATAGGTAGGTGGACGACGAAAAGAAATAAATACCCGTGGTAGCCACACCTAGTTCACACGAGGTTGACTACTGGAAGAAAAAATTACCCTTGGAACACGCAGATGTAGGTAGGTAGGTACTTAATAGGTGGATCACGGGCAAAAAGGGAAACCAACAAACTGACGTTCACATTTATAATATGTTAGGTAGGTACTTCCTTATCTTCCATTCCATTCTTTACCTCTCGCTATACCCATACAGCCATTCTGGTAGCGGTTACGACTTAGAGTGCACACATTTGTGTCGAAACATATTTTTTCAGTAACTTTGTTCCGTCACAATGAGTAGCCGTGTCGACCGTTGTTCCGTCGCCGTTTCGAAAAGTGGGGACGATTTGTAACATTTGGTAACAGTAACTTTTAGCCGCATTGCGTTGTCGCCGCGTAGTCACATCGCGACGTATTTGTGCTCACTTCTATCAGGAATTCATTCATTCGTTCAGCAGTTCCTTTGACTCGTGAAGTGATAAATATGGTGACATGAACTATTAATTAAAATAAAAGGTAGCGCCATCTTTTTCCAGGCAAGTAATATTTATTAACAGATTTTGTTCAATATTGTTTTTATTAATGCTCAAATCGTAATGGGAAAATAATTTGACTGTGTAATTTCATCAAATAGAATGAAATTTACTAACGCGCCACAATATTATAACAATTTTAGTATCGTGGTGGTAAGTAAACATTATTTATTTGTACACACCGAGTGCTCAAATGCTTTTAATTATTCATAATAGTTAATGTCAAAACAAAAAATAATATATTTTAGCAATATTAAACAGTAAAATTGATAAATATTAAAGAAAAGCATTTTTTTAGGTGAAAATATTCTCGTCACAACTAGTCACAAAGTAACTATAATGTGTCGACATGGTTACGTAAAGTCGTCACGAAGTAACGGGAATTCAAAAATGGTTTCTCAATTTTTTTGCTTCCAGCGTTTCTCAAAGTTTCAATATTTGTTGCAGGGTCAAAAAAAACCAACATTTCTGGAACAAGCGGTCGCAGTCAGAACAAAGAAAAATAAATTATGCTACTTATAAAAGTGGAATATTGGCTATTTCAACTCGTGAGATGTACTCGTACCTATTCAACTGAACAGATTGCATAACCTATTTTATTAGTAAAGGGGCTGTTTATTTATACTGAAATAAATATTATACCTTTTTCTTATAGCTTCTCATTTTACAACTAACCCCAATATTGTTATGCTAATAATGCAGGCCATACACCATCCAATCGATCGTCCAATCGGCATGATACTACCGATTGGATCCAATCGGCAGTTCGTCCATATACACCACACACGATCAATTCTACTGTCCAATCGGCAGTGGGCGAACGATCGTATGATTTTCTTAACCGACTTCAAAAAAGAAGGAAGTGCTTAATTCGATTGTAAATGTTTTATCATTGTTTGTATTTTGAAATATGTTTTATGATTGTTATTTTAATTTGAAAGTTGTTTTTGTGATTATTTTTAGGTTTTTGAAAGAGATATTTCTTTTTTTAAATCTTACATATTTTCAGCTTTTTGTTGGTATGTAACTATTCGTGTAATATTTTTTAATATGTAATATTTTCTATATCTATTTTCAACATGCTAATGCCATTACTCAATTTCCATATTCACGCTGTCTATCCATTTTCCATCAAAAAATCAAATAATTCGGTTCATAAATAAAGTCATCAAGGTCATCAATCATAGTATTTTCAGGATTAATTGAATTGAGAACTGCTGAACCGATTTTAAGAAGAAAAATTGTCGCAAGAAAATTCTTTGAAATAAAAAAAAAAATTATCAAAATCGGTCCATAAACATCGAAAATACGCGCGCACAATGATAAAAATATATAAACAATCCAATTGAGAACCTCCTTCTTTTTTGAAGTCGGTTAAAATACAAAAACCTTCTCTTAAATTCAACAAATACTTTTCTGAAAACCGCATTAAAATCGGTTCAGCCAAACGTGAGATAATCGCGGATACAAGTCAAACAGAGAACCTACCTTTTTTGAAATCGGTTAAAATAAAAAAGAAAAAAAAAACATCAAAATCAGTCTATAAATATCGAAAATAGGTACGCGCGAACAATGATAAAACAAATAAATACAATCGAATAAAGAACCTCCTTTTTTGAAGTCGGTTAAGAAAATCATACGATCGATTGCCCACTGCCACACACCGTCCAATCGGCATGATCCAATCGGCATGATCCAGCCATTTTGATTTTTCCGTCAGTTCGATCGTCCAACCGATCCACGGCCACACACGGTCAGTTTGGTTGGATCCAATCGGTAGTTTCATGCCGATTGGACGATCGATTGGATGGTGTGTGGCCTGCATTAGTCAATACCTAGTTGGTTTGATCGGCATGATCAAACCTTAGCCTCGCCCCCGTAGCATGTCCATCGAAATATGATAAAATCGCGTCTTGGCGCATAATGTCCTTTTCTCAAAATGTCCTTTTCTCGAAATGTCCTTTCTCAGAATGTCCTTTCTCAAAAAGTCCTTTTCTCAAAATGGCTTTTTCTCGAAATGTCCTTTTACTCGACTTTTACTTTTAATGTTAATAATGATAAATAAATAATATTTTTGACTACAAATAAGGAGACTGGTTCATGGTTATTATTACTTTTTTATTTCCTTTCCATCATTTTTCTACAATTTTATGACTACATTACTCATTACTTTATAACATTCTTAGACTTAATAAATATTTGCATGCATTGCATGTCTGTGTTTTTGATGATAATTTAGATAAGCGACTAACTAAAAATGCTTTAATATGTATTTGTTAAAAAAATATTGCATATTAAAAGGACATTTTGAGAAAAGGACGTTTCGAGAAAAAGACATTTTGAGAAAACGACTTTTTGAGAAAGGACATTCTGAGAAAGGACATTATGCGCCAAGACGTAAAATCGCGTGATATAGCGTTTTATCAACATTCAACTGTCGAAATACATTGTCTTTTGACAGTTACACGTGATAAATCGCTATATTATATCCTGTTTCGGTAGGCATGCTAGGGGGCAGAAAACAAAGGCAATATTTGAGATTGACTGGATTTGGTGACGCTCATTTGTATAAGATAGATTATCTGGTATTCCGGAACATTGTCGTAACGTTACAACACATTGTGTTGTAATGTTACCATCCCGTTACCACACATTGTTACAACTTTGTATTCTAGTTGCAAACTGAGCACAAAGTGTATAGAATGTATGGACACAGATCATTGTGAATTATGTCGACACAGCGACGACACAAAGTTACTGAAACTAGTTTCCGTAACTTTGTTACTGAACTGTTACAACACCTTTAAACAAAACCCCACACAGTCGCAAATAGTCGCAATGTGTCGTATCAGTTACGAAACTGTAGCGACTTGTTACATCTGTTGAAAATCTGTGACCAAAAATGGTTGTATGGGTAGTTACCTACTACTTACTATTTTCGTCTGTCTACAAAAACTTACGAAGAATCTTAGTTCGTTGGGTCAGCCTATATGTATAACACCAACGAACTAAGATCGTATAAGCTGACCCAACGAACTAAGATAAGACATAAGACAGTACCTATGTACCTACCTACTAATTCATTGTAAAATCTCAAATTTAAAAGTTATGCCAGCTTTCTATCAAGAGTAGGGAGGACCGAGGAAGGCAGAGGAGGGTTAAGATTTCGGTTTGCGGTTTAGTAAAATTGCTTTGCCGTCTATTTGTACCCACTATTAACTTAAAGAAGGTAGGTACCTACTTACTTACAAGGATTCTTTGTTATTATATTTCATCATTAATTGCATTGTACTTACTTAGGTACCTTCTTACTTTTCTTCATATTTTTCTAGAGCTCCTTTTCTAGCTATAAATTACATAAAGCTGCCAACTGCTGCTATAATGCAAGAGATTTTCCCCTTTTCACCGGTAGCACAGTTTTAATTTATACTGTGCCGGTAGTGCTAGCTAGAACGACGAACATTTTGCACATCATGCCTGCCTAGTAATAATTAGGGATACCTAATAATACCTATATCTATAAGCCAAACATAAATAAATCACTGGATTCTATGATAATCCATTTGAAAATTAAAACCTACCTAGAACAACTACTTACTTATGTCATAAAATTCGTACCTAACTATAATAGAATTTATTTATGGGTAGGTAAGTACCTACTCCCTCAAGACGTGCCGTTGCATTTGGTGAAAGGATCAGTGAAACGAGTAGGTACCAAGGCCAGTCATCAGTCCGCAGTCGTTTACTGGCGTGGCGTTGTCACGTTGCAGTCCAGTCAGTGCTGCAGTCGCTAATTATTGTTCCGAGGAGTGAAAAAGGTAGTATACTTACTATTATTTATTCTGTGGTAGTATTATATAGCTTTCGTTTTAATGTGAATTTGCGGTGAATAAAAAACATAAAGTACACCTACCTTACCTACCTTACTACCTAGGTAAAAATAGGTAGTAACTAGGAAGTAGGTAAGTACCTAGTTTTGAAAGCTTCGTTATCCCAAAGTTTATAGAAAAGCTCCTTTAAGTGACGTGACGGCTAATGGCAACCTCTTTCTTTAGTGTTACAATACGTGTTCGTTGTTCGTCGTTCGTTCGTTCGTGAGAAACGAAAACGTATTGTAATGGGGAGGAAAAGCGCAATTTTATCCCGATAGGTGGCGTCTGGTCTTGGTACCGGGCCGCCTCAAAGAAAGTGTCAAAACATATGGGAATCTCTTGGAGTATTGCACTTTTTAATTTTATACTGAGAAAATTCCGCATTGTTATGCATGTAACTTGTAAATTATTGGAGTTCATCGATTTCCCAGTAACAAAAAAAATATTGGGCAAAAAAATATCAAAAAAAAGATGCTTTTCCCTCGATTTTCTCCTTTGCTGAGCCTGAGAAACATTATAAATCAAAAGGAATGTTTCATGAATTTGATGAAGCTTCGCCAAAATAAAACAACATTTGAATTATAACTGCTTTGTTCTTTAATATTTCAACCTCAGCAGTTTCTAGCATATTTATAACTTGGATGAATTTGATAGGTATATCAAATATGGAATAAGCCCAATATTGGGGCCAAACAGAGAATTAATAGAATTTTATATGCCAGAGTCATTCAAGAAACTTAGAATAATAAAATAAATATGATAAAACGGTTCGTGTAATTTTGGATGGTACAGAAATTCCAGTACAGAAACCTGAAATTACTATTGCACAGAAGGCATCATCAGGCAACTATAAACACGGAAATTCACACTCAGTTGCTTTGTTAAAATTTAAATCATATGCTTCTAATCTGAAATAAAAAGATTACTTGTAAATCTTACACGAAATTTAAAGAAATGTAATGCTTGTTAGCAATTTTTTGTAAGTTGCTATAAACTTTCTTGCCTGTTGTTTTGGCTTTTCTTTTCCGTAATTCTTCTTTTATATGAGTTAAAGTTAGCATATAATACATTGTTTGTCCGCAAAACCGAAAAAAATACAATCTAAGAAAGTAAAATCACGTAATACACAGTCAAGACAATATAAGCTCAAACTGACAATTGTTCCAAAGAATGAAGCGCCATCTGTAATTCACTTTGCCTTCGCCTCCCCATTGTAAAACGAAAAGAAAGAGATAGCAATACGCCGTGACGTCACTAAAGAGTCTTTTTCAATCTTCAGTATGACACTAGGCGTGCAAACCATAAAGTTAATATTACCTAGGTATATTAACTTTATGGTGCAAACTCAGGCAAACATCTTGACACTTTTTAGACGGAGTAGAGATAATTTTGCGCATGTGCACTTGTGAGTAGTACGTATATCTATTCTGTGCTTCAGAGATACGACATCAAAATATTAGTACTTACTATCCCCGTCAATTGGTAATGCGCCTGGTGGCCATGATTTTAACCTCAAAAACAAAAAACATTTGTAAAATGTTTATATACCTACCTAACCTACCTAGACCCTATCTTATTGAAAATAATAATTCAATAATTAATATATTACATTACTTACCTATTACAATTTTCTTGTTTCATGACATTTTTAGTTGCGGATCACGTCAACGTGAATGTTAATATGGCAAGGTTCCAGCGCCAATTACCAGTTACCAATTGACTGGGATTAATACGGATTTATTACCACCTGTCATCGACATACATTTCAATGCCACCTGTAGGGTACTACCTGTACTACAAAGCCACTTATACACTTGTACTATTATGTATTCTGTGCTTATACGTGTGTGCGTTAAGGTGTGTCCCCACTTAGGCCGCGCTCCGCGCTCCGCGCTCCGCGAACCTCGGAGCGCGCTCCGAATTTGCGATCCGGTTCGCGGAGCGCGGAGCGCGGAGCGCAGGGGCTATTACGAAAAGTTTAATGCGCAGGGGTCTATTACGAGAAGTTTAAAACGAAGCACGGACGCAGCTGCGTCCGTGCTTCGTTTTGATTGTTTCCTATTACAAATCACTTTCAAGTATATGGGCTACGATAGCCAAATTCAAAATGTTTGTTGTAATTTTCAATTTATTTTGGACCTTGTCTTGACAATGAAGGCTTACATTTTACGTTACTATGGAGTATGGTTGTCTTTTTGTTTATGGGCCGATTTGACCGTTTTCGGTGAAACTCGGTTTTTGGTGTTATTTTGACAAAAAAATAGCAACGCAATGTTAAAAATATAAAAAATCAAGGATAACGGGCAACTTTTTTGCTTGGTAGCCAATTTCTATAAAACTCGGTTTTTGTTACTGCTTTAACAAGAAAACAGCAACGCAATATTAAAAATACAAAAATCCAAGATGGCGGCCAACTTTTCTGTTTGTGGGCCGATTTCGATGAAACTCGATTTTTGGTACTATTTTGACAAGAAAACAGCAACGCAATGTTAAAAATAGCAAAAATTCCAAGATGGCGGCCAACTTTGTTGTTTGTGGGCCGATTTCGATGAAACTCGATTTTTGGGTACTATTTCAAAAATAAAACAGCAACGTAATAATAAAAATTGAAAAAAATCCAAGATGGCGGCCAACTTTTTTGTTTTTGGGCCGATTTCGATGAAACTTGGTTTTGGGTACTATTTCGAAGATAAAACAGCAACGCAATAATAAAAATTGAAAAAAATCCAAGATGGCGGCCAACTTTTTTGTTTTTGGGCCGATTTCGATGAAACTCGGTTTTGGGTACTATTTCAAAAATAAAACAGCAACATTATAATAAAAATTTTAAAAAATCCAAGATGGCGGCCAACTTTTTGTTTTTTGGGCCGATTTCGATGAAACTCGGTTTTGGGTACTATTTCGAAAATAAATGAGCAACGCAATAATGAAAATTGAAAAAAATTCAAGATGGCGGCCAACTTTTTTGTTTTTGGGCCGATTTCGATGAAACTAGGTTTTTGGTACTATTTCGAAAATAAAACAGCAACGCAATAATAAAAATTGAAAAAATCCAAGATGGCGGCCAACTTTTTCTTTTTGCGCCGATTATGATAGAACTCGGTTTTTAGTACTAGTTCGACAAGAAAACAGCAACGCAATAATAAAAATATAAAATATCCAAGATGGCGGCCAACTTTTTTGTTTTGGGCTAATTTCGATGAAACTCGGTTTTTAGTACTATTTCGACAAAAAAACAGCAACGCAATAATAAAAATTGAAAAAAAAAACCAAAATGGCGGCCGTCTTTTTTGTTTTTGGGCCGATTTCGATGAAACTCGATTTTTGGTACTATTTCGACAGTAAAACACCAACGCAATAATAAAATATAAAAAAAATCCAAAATGGTGGCCAACTTTTTTGTTTTTGGGCCGATTTCGATGAAACTCGATTTTTGGTACTATTTCGACAATAAAAGAGCAACGCAATAATAAAAATATAAAAAATCCAAGATTGCGGCCAGCTTTTTTGTTTGTGGTCCGATTTAAATAAAACTCGGTTTTTGTTACTATTTTGATAAGAAAATAGCAACACAATAATAATAAAAAATCCAAGATGGCGGCCAACTTTTTGTTTGTGGTCCGATTTAAATAAAACTCGGTTTTTGTTTCTATTTTGACAAGAAAACAGCAACGCAATAATAAAAATATTAAAAATTCCAGGATGCGGCCAAATTCTTTAATTGTTTTACTTTTTTTTTACAACCGAGTTACATCAAAATCAAACCAAAATCAAAGTCAAGTAAGTTCGCAGTCATCTTGACCTTTTGTCATTGTTTACATTGCGTTATTCTTGTCCTTTATGGGAGAAATTAAGTTTGGGTATTATTTAATCGGGTTAAAGTACAGTCAGCGTTAAATTGATTTGAGCGTCTAGAGTAGCCAAAATGATCTGAAAACAAAAATTAACAGATCTCATGCCTCTCACGACCTTCTGGTACATTGAAAATTAATTTAATGAATTTAACAGAATATTTATTTTTATTCCATTCTTATAGATTTTAATATTTTATTGAAAGGTGACTTATTTTATTGAATTTTTCTGAAAATTTAAAAACCTTTTCTGAAATAACCTAATAAAAAATAATCAAAATTAAATTCAGCATGCGAGACTCTCGCGCCGACTTTATCATCACTCGAATGTGCTACAACAACCCTCATTTTATTGCAATTGTAAACTATGTTTCCCTTTTTTTTATTTATTTATCCTTACATACAGGGTCATTTTTGGACCCCTTTTAAAATTTTGTCAGGTCATTCTATAACAGCGGTACAATCAATTTATGAAGTAAAACAAAAACATTTTTTTTACATTTTTACCCCAAACTTTTCCCTACACAAATTGAAATTGTTGTCACCGTTTGCGCGTCGCACGGTCGACCCGCGCGAGCCCCCTCCCGCCACTCGCCTTCCCCCGCTCGCGTCCCTTTCGTGACGGTGAGCGTGCGCGCCTAGATTTTTAGGATATAAAAAGTGGCTGAAAACTGAGAATTTAAAAAGAAATAAATTAGAATTATCTCACCTAATTTCTTTTTATTACTTCCTTGAACTTATATTTGATTTTGTAAAGGGGTCGCAAAATTACCCTGTATAATAAAACAGTAAAAAAGTGTGTCTGCTGTACATTACATATATTTAAAAAAAAAATATGTGGGACGATGGAGACATAGTAATAGAGTAAGAATTTTGAACACGCTAATCTCAGGAAATACTGAACGGATTCGAATGAATCTTTTTTTGTAATATAGCTGTTAAGCCTGGGTATAGTTTAGAGTATAATGATTTTGGAAATTGGAACACCTGATGCAGTACCATAATGGTCCAGCTAAACTATACAAAATACAAAAATGACACCTTAACAAAAGTTGTTCAGCCTGATGAGCATTTTATATTGAGGTAAAAAAATCGAAGATCTGGAATACCTGGATGACCTTATATGAATACGCCGGAGTAATAATGTCCACGCGTACGAAGTCGCAGGCATCAGCTAGTCAAAAATAAAACATTACATTAGTGTTACACGCACCAAAAATCACGTACATTTGTCCGGTGCGGATTGATTTGATGCTAGTACGTATGACAACATTAGGTAGGTAAGTACTATTATACTATTACTTAGGTAGGTAAGTACAAAGAGAATGTAAAAAAACTAGCGTTTTACGTAAAGATATTTTAGAACTGACAAAAAACATCGAGTTACTCACTTACTAGTCTTACTACAAGTGCAGATTACATAATACTATAGAAACAGGTAAAGACTATAAAATTTATCTATAACAAGTGAGTCGTATAGAATCAAAGGCGGCAATGTAGGGTATTTGTCAAAAATGACTTATTGATACAGCAGCATTGCAAATTTTAAACGTCATCGACTGTTAATATTGTTAATATTAAGGTTTTAACATTTTTCATTATTTTTTATCTTTAAATCAAATGGACAATGCAACTTATTGGCCCAATTTTTTTAAAGGTATGGTACAGGAATGAAACTTGTTTCCAAGTAAGTATAAATTTTATCATTAGGGTTGACTTTTACTATGGCACCAAAAAATCTTAGGTGCCACTAACGCCAGAAAAAAATCGTTCATATTTTTTTTGGCTTCAGTGCAGTTGTAACTTTTTTTCACCAGGATAGATATTTTGGTGCCTTAGTAAAAGTCAGCCCTAATGATACTATCGATATTTCGAAACAAGTTTCATTCCTGTACCATACTTTTCAAGATCTGTCTATTGGGCAAAGCCAGATGACGAAGCTAAAAACTGACGACGGACGCATCATCTCAGCGAAGCCTAAAATCCTGAGGGAGATCGATAGTTTCTATGGGCAGTTATATTCCACGCAGACACCTGTTGAAAGCAAGGCTAAAGACCCCAGAGCCAAGCTTACCCGACACTATACCCAAGATACTTCGGACGTCAGCATGCACGAGATTAGTATGGCTCTCAAACAGCTGAAAAACAAAAAGGCGGCGGGTGACGACGGAATCACTACAGAACTTCTGAGAGGGGGTGGTAAGCCGATACTTAAAGTCCTCCAGAAGCTTTTAAATTTTCATCAAAATTAGCCCAAAAACAAAAAAGTTGGCCGCCATCTTGGATATTTAATATTTTTATCATTGTGTTGCTGTTTTATTGTCGAAATAATTCGAAAAAACAAGTTTCATCGAAACCGGCCCAAAAACAAAAAGTTGGCCGCCATCTTGGATATTTTATATTTTTATTATTGCGTTGCTGTTTATTTGTCGAAATAGTACTAAAAATCGAGTTTCATCGAAATCGGCCCAAAAACAAAAAAGTTGGCCGCCATCTTGGATTTTTTTATTTTTATTATTGCGTTGCTGTTTCATTTTTGAAATAGTACCCAAAACCGAGTTTCATCGAAATCGGCCCAAAAACAAAAAAGTTGGCCGCCATCTTGGATTTTTTTCAATTTTTAAAATAACGTTGCTGTTTTATTTTCGAAATAAAACCCAAAACCGAGTTTCATCGAAATCGGCTCAAAAACAAAAAGTTGGCCGCCATCTTTGATTTTTATATTTTTATTATTGCGTTGCTGTTTTATTGTCGAAATAGTTCCAAAAAACAATTTTCATCGAAACCGGCCCAAAAACAAAAAAGTTGGCCGCCATCTTGGATATTTTCAATTTTTATTATTGCGTTGCTGTTTTATTTTCGAAATAGTACCCAAAACCGAGTTTCATCGAAATCGGCTCAAAAACAAAAAGTTGGCCGCCATCTTGGATTTTTTATATTTTTATTATTGCGTTGCTGATTTATTTTTGAAATAGTACCCAAAACCGAGTTTCATCGAAATCGGCCCAAAAACAAAAAAGTTGGCCGCCATCTTGGATTTTTTCAATTTTTATTATTGCGTTGCTGTTTTATTTTCGAAATAGTACCCAAAACCGAGTTTCATCGAAATCGGCTCAAAAACAAAAAGTTGGCCGCCATCTTGAATTTTTTATATTTTTATTATTGCGTTGCTGTTTTATTGTCGAAATAGTTCCAAAAAACAATTTTCATCGAAACCGGCCCAAAAACAAAAAGTTAGCCGCCATCTTGGATATTTTATATTTTTATTATTGCGTTGCTGTTTTCTTGTCGAAATAGTACTAAAAACCGAGTTTCATTGAAATCGGCCCAAAAACAAAAAGTTGGCCGCCATCTTGAATTTTTTTTCAATTTTTATTATTGCGTTGCTGTTTTATTTTCGAAATAGTACCCAAAACCGAGTTTCATCGAAATCGGCCCAAAAACAAAAAGTTGGCCGGTATCTTGGAATTTTTATTATTGCGTTGCTGTTTTATTGTCGAAATAGTTCCAAAAAACAATTTTCATCGAAACCGGCCCAAAAACAAAAAAGTTGGCCGCCATCTTGGATATTTTATATTTTTATTATTGCGTTGCTGTTTTCTTGTCGAAATAGTACTAAAAACCGAGTTTCATTGAAATCGGCCCAAAAACAAAAAAGTTGGCCGCCATCTTGAATTTTTTTTCAATTTTTATTATTGCGTTGCTGTTTTATTTTCGAAATAGTACCCAAAACCGAGTTTCATCGAAATCGGCCCAAAAACAAAAAGTTGGCCGGTATCTTGGAATTTTTATATTTTTGAATATATCGTTGCTTTTTCCTTGTCAAAATAAAAAGAAAAACTGAGTTTCATTGAAATCGGCCCACAAATAAAAAAGTTGACCGCCATCTTGGATTTTTGTTATTATTAACATTGCGTTGCTGTTTTCTTGTCAAAATAGTACAAAAAATCGAGTTTCATTGTAATCGGCCCACAAACAGAAAAGTTGGCCGCCATCTTGGATTTTTGTATTTTTAACATTGCGTTGCTGTTTTCTTGTTAAAGCAGTAACGAAAACCGAGTTTCATAGAAATTGGCTACCAAGCAAAAAAGTTGCCCGCTATCTTGGATTTTTTATATTTTTAACATTGCGTTGCTATTTTTTCGTCAAAATAACACCAAAAACCGAGTTTCACCGAAAACGGTCAAATCGGCCCATAAACAAAAAGACAACCATACTCCATAGTAACGTAAAATGTAAGTACTTTTTTAGGAACGACTACTGGCAATCGTGGAATTTGCATTCCGGAATTCAGATATCAAGAAAATACTGTGATCCATGATTCCACTAGCCTACACACCTTAGAGAAGAGAAGTAAGTAGTTTGGTTGACACAAATTTTTATCAACGCCATCTATCGAGCCAACAGTTTTTTTTTCATTACGAAAAGCCTATTGTCAAGACAAGGTCCAAAATAAATTGAAAATTTTTGACACTTTGTATAACCTGATGTGCTGCTGACTGTACATAGGCATGATTGTTAATTCAAAGTTTTACCCCTTCTTTTCCACTCATTATTAATTACACAATAATAATACTGTGGAGACAAAAGTACTTAATAATTAAGTTTATATGAATAAAGCTTATTTGATTACGGGATCGGAGCGCGGAGCGCGGAGCAGACGGAGTTCGCGCGTCCACATATGCTCCGAGGTTCGCGGAGCGCGGAGCGCGGCCTAAGTGCAGAACGAGTGCCGACCTGGGGGTCAAGTCTGCTAATGTTTTTGTCAAAATCGTAGCTCAATGGTGTTTGAATGGTAATGCTTTATGACACAGTTCTTGTTTATTAAACACAAAAACAAAACACATTGTCTTTCTTAAACCCAAAACTGAAACATTTTGCGTCTTGATTTTGGGTTTAAGAAACAAGAACGGTGTCAAAAAGCATTACCATTAGAACACCATTGAACTACGATTTTGACGAAAACATTAGCAGACTTGACCCCCTGCTCACAAGTTGGCGGCGCGAGAGCTGCAAAACGGACGTGTCAACCATTGAAATGTAGTGTGTCAACGACGGATTTTCGTTTTCTGCAGGGCCAAAGTAAATTATTCGTTCTTATTCTCGGTCTGATATTCGCTTTAAATCACTATATTCTCTCCAGGTTTTTTATTTAGTCAATTACTGAGTTATCACACTTCGCATAGGCTAGTTTTTGCCCATTAATATTCAGAAACTTATTAGATATTTACATTTTTCCATAGATTGTGTGTAAAGGACAGTTGTACCACCACCAACGGGGACAATTGAAACGTTACCACCGTCCCCGTATTACAATTGTCCCCGTGTCTGTTGGCAATCAATTTAAAATCTTTCTATAAATTATATGATGGTCGGTCAAATAGGGCCTGCATTGGTAGGTAAGTATGTTAGGTCCTATATTGCGTGTTAATCTCTGACGTCGGTTTCAAGTTTTACTAAACATATGAAACTTTGTTTGTATTAATATATTTTCTTTCAAATGCCACGGAACAGAGTAAGAAAGACGAAATGTTGTAGTGTTTTTTTTAATACCTATTTAAGTTGTATAGTTTAATTACGCATATATGCCAATTAATATGAGTCACGTGGCTGGGGACATTTGTAACGGTGGACAATTGTAACACCATACAAAAGATTTTTTTTAAATATTTCGAATTTTATACGAGCTATAATGCTAATAATAAGCTAAATATTATCGTAAGATTTAAAATTATCACTTGTCAAACAAAGCAGTCATTTTCGTTTGTTTTTGAAGCTAGAGAAGCTACGTTATTTTTTATAAATATTATTATATTCAGTTTTAATATTTTAGGAAGTATCTTGTTAATTTGATTTAAAACTGATTCCTTACCTCTGAGACTGCAAATATAAAATAGTTCAAGTATTCCTAATCAACTTACTGGTGTTTTATTTCATATACAACTTTTGTTACAATTGACCACACAATGGGTACAATTGTAACACTCGTCTTCGTTCGGATTAAATTGATTTATTACGTTTTTCTTAAGTATTAAGTTCAATATTAGCAGAGATTATTGTAGATGAATAACCTCAGGTCCTAATTCCACAGATAAAGTATCTTAAAAACAAATAGATTTTACACTAGAGCCCGTCAAACAAAAAGTGTTACTTTGGCCCCCAGTCTCCCCTACGCGTTCACTTCATCCTTGCCGCTACCTCTCGGCCCGCTTCATCATTTCGCACCCCCTGTGTCGCCCTCCCGCGCGCCTCCCCAGGCGACGCCGGGTGCGCGGTATGAAGAAGCGGGCCGGGAGGTAGCGGCAACGATGAAGTGAACGCGTAGTACCTATGTGATGTTTACTGTATGTCATGAATGCGGAACGAAGTTATGTGAGCACTGATACTACTGATTGGATATTTGCTGTAACCTGTATAAAACACTTTTCAGGACAATATGGTATTGAAACTTTACGCCGTGTCTGATGGTCCTCCGTCGCTGGCAGTCCGCCAGGCGCTCGCGCACCTTCAGATCCCGTTCGAGTTGATCAGTGTGGACTACGGAGCTGGGGAGCACATGACGCCGCAGTATGCCCTGGTAATACTGCGATAAATAAATTTAGTACCTAATTCAACGTCTGTTATATTATATAGGACGTAAAACCATAGTAGAATCAAATGTATAACTGATGAGTCTAAGTGGCCGGGCCGTTCCACAGTATGATTGTAGAGCTTGCGCCTTATAGTCAATTCAATTCTTTTATTTGCATTAAATAGGGTAGGTACAATTTTATTGAAGGTGTTATACAACTTGGTAGAACTTATGCCTATTTAACTATATCATGTCATAGCATGCAAATTAATAATAAAAACGTTTGTACTAATATAAAGTTGAAAAAGATTATATGCAGCTTTCGTTCTTTCATACACTTGCTACCCAACAAGTTTGTCCCGTACTTTTTGAGCTGTTTTGAGGATCACGTTGGTATACCTATAGTCCTACTCGTACGCAAAAAAAAAACCGCAAATCGATGTACAGCAAAGCCGTTTGGTACACGTATACTTGAGGTAAAAACAAAATTTTGGACCCGCAGTTCTTAAAAATTCTTCCCTTAGGAGAGGAGTTATGGTGTCATCTTTTTTTTGTATGGAAAAAAAATTTTTTTTTTCTAAAACCTATCGTGCATGGTATCGAATGAAAGGGCTTGCTGAGCCGGTTCTAAAAATATATCACATCATTATATTTCAGCCACTTCTCTTAAATCAAACCCAAAATCATTTTCAAAACATACCAAGTTTGGGCTCCTTCAGATCCGATGTGGTTAAATTATTTTGTGTAAAATATACCTTAACTGTCTTATTCAGAGTGCGTTCGTTAAACTAGGGCCAAAGTTAACATGGCGTTAGACTGCGGACTAACGCCATTTTAGCGCAAATCGTATTCAGAGTGACAGTTTAACGTTTAGTCCCACCGTTTAAGGATTAAAAGGTGCATTGTGATTGGTTTACAAGCATTAAACCAGGTTTTGTTAGAACAGTCTTGCACCCCAGTTTTGTGAAACATCTCTGAATAAGACAGTAAGAGTTACATAATATCCTCATATCAAATCACAAGTTTTTCTAATTTTTTTGCAAACTCACGTTTGTATGGGATTTTTGGAAATCGATTTTTGGTTTAATTTAAAACAAGTGCTCAAATGTAATAATGTGATATATTTTTAGAAACAACTCAGAAAGCCCTTTCATCCGATATCACACACGATAGGTTTTAGAACAAAATTTTTTTTTAATTATATATAATCACTTTGTAAAAGCTTTGTAATCATGAAAAATTAAAAAAAAAATACGGAATATCAATATTTTCAAAATTGCTTTCTTGAGATTAGATATGAGAATATTAACTACATATCATTTGAAATATATCTTCTGAAAAATAATTCAACCATATTGTATCTGTAGGAGCCCAAACTTGGTATGTTTTGAAAATGTTTTTTGGTTTAATTTAAAACAAGTGGCTGAAATATAACGATGTGATATATTTTTAGAACCTGGTGTGCGATTGCGTAAGGTAATCGTATTCATTTGACAGTTCATATCGTATTCCATCGGCTGCAATTTGTATGGGATGACATATATTATGATTCAATATGAATTGTCAAATGAATACGATTGACTTTACGCGATCGCCTAGCGGCTCAGCAAGCCCTTTCATTCGATACCATACACGATAGGTTTTAGAACAAAAAAAAAATTTTTCCCATACAAAAAAAGGATGACACATAGCTCCGCTCCTAAGGAAAGAATTTTTAAGAACTGCGGGTCCAAAATTTTGTTTTCACCTCAAGTATACGTGTACCAAACGGCTATACTGTACATCGATTTGCGGTATTCCATTGATTTTGAGCTCGTAGAACCCCCACTACTATTAGTGTTCAGTCACAGAATACATAATAGTACTTACGTGTTCAGTGTCCACATATTATTAATCAGGATTGTCTTCACATTATTTGTCATGGCCAAATTAAACCCAATATATACTAGGTATCTAAAGTTTACATATGCAATTCCAGATGAATCCCCAAAAAGAGATCCCAGTTCTGGACGACGATGGCTTCTTCCTGAGCGAGAGCAATGCCATCCTGCAATACATCTGCGACAAGTACAAGCCCGATACGCTTCTGTACCCGCAAGAACCCAAATCAAGGTACGTTCAACAGGATTTCAGAAGCAGATAATTAAAAACTCTCCAATAACTGGAGCTTTGAATTCATCAGAAAACAAAAAATACTTACTTATAATTCTTTTCAAATATGCACTCTGCGCACTGAGTGTTACTTTGAAATGAAAATATTAGGTCTTTACCTATGAAATTGCCGTTTTGTTTGAAAAAAGTTAAAGTAATTTTTTTTCGAACTTATTTATTTCTTTTATTCAAAGTAATCACCCCTGCAATCAATGCATCTTTGCCAACGCTGTGGCAGTTTATGGATGCCCTTCTTGAAAAAATCAGCTGGACGGGAGACAACAAACTCTTCAAAGGCGTTTTGTACTGCCTCTCGGGAATTGAATTTTTTTCCCGCTAAAAAGTTGTCCAAATTTTGGAAAAAGTAATACCTAGTCGGTAGGCGCAAGATCTGGTGAGTATGGCGGATGAGGGAGAGCTTCCAAACCCAACTCATGCAGCTTAGAGACGGTCTGTTGTGCAGTATGGGGTCGCGCGTTGTCGTGAAGTAGCAGTGGGGCACCCATCTATCAAGCTTTTTTATCTTGCCAATCTGTCGCAAATGGACCAATATTGTTTTGATGCTAACATAAAAAGCTGCTGCCAGCTCAGCTGTAGATTGCGATTCATCTGCTTCCACAATCGCCTTTAATTCATCATTGTTGACCAAAGTTTCCGGACGACCACGAGGTTCATTTTTCAAGTCAAAATTCCCAGAACGGAACCGAGCAAACCAATAACGGGTTGTACGTTCGTTTGTACAGTTCTCTCCGTAAACGTCGTTGATGTTACGTGTCGTTTGTGCCGCGTTGGTGCCACGCACGACGGAACTCATATTCCATAATTACACGAAATTTCGAAGTATCCATTATGAGGAAAAATGTTGAAATGTAATGAAAATACAACGCTAATCAATAAACAAAAGACTGATTTTGTAAATAGAATGTCATATTTTTAAAACAAAATCAATTTGAATTTAGAATTCATAGCCAATCACAACTTTTTTTTGTTTGAAAAAGTCTGTACTGCAATACGGCAATTTCATAGGTAGGGTTGCCAACCCTACTATATAATATAGTATCCTACTATATTGAGGGCTCGCCTACTATATTTTTTGAAAAAATATATAGTAGGCAAAACTACTATATTTTTTCAATTGAAAAAATTAAACAAAACCAACAGATAAATATTACTTATATACACTTCACAAGTAACTGCATACATAATATATTTTGTGATTAAACACTTGTCTTTATGGTTGTTGAATAAATTATGAAAATGTTAGTACTTACTTAAATATAAAAAATGCAACTTCTTTAAAATCCTCATACATAACGGCAACCTACTATATTTTTTTGGACTTTTTCGCCATCTACTATATTTTTACACTAAAAATCTTGAAACTACTATATTTGATCCAAAAAAAGTTGGCAACCCTATTCATAGGTAAAGACCTATTATCATGTAGGTACCTTTTCAAATAAGCTCATTCGTTTAATAAGTATTTTAAAGTTTAAAATTACTTGGATCCTTAGTATTTTGACTTACATGACCCACATCTAAAATGTTTATTTTGAGAGCTTAAAAAAGTTTTCGTCGATATCATGAATTTATTTTAAACACGTAACAATACTGCTAATAATATTGTAGGTTGTATATACATAGTTGCAGCAGCGACCAAAATCTCAAATACCAAATTCAGCACTCCTATCCTATGCAAGTTGGATTTAATTTTTCAAATAGTTTTTTTTTTCATTCCAGAGCTATTGTAAACCATCGCCTGTGCTTCAATCTATCTACTTACTACGCCAATATTTCTGCATATACGGTAAGTATTAATATTACCTTACAAATTAGAATACAAATAAACTCTAGTCACGGCCTGCATGGTGGTTAGTCACCGCTATAGGTCACACCAGCGATTAGTTCGTTGGGTCACACTCACTGACCCAGTTTAAGAACAATAGGAAAACTCCCATCGGCTTCTGAACTTATGGTACTCCGACTGAAGCATTTGGCACCGTTTTAACCGACATCTTCATCTTCTCAATGTCCTTTACCTCACCTCTATATGCAGTGTACAGCTCTTTCATACACGCTTGCGCTGTAAGATATCGTTCTTCAATGGTTAATTTTTTACCTCCATATTTCAGATGGCCCCAATATTTTACGACTACGAGCGCAAGCCTCTGGGCCTAAAGAAGGTCCACATGGCCTTGGACGTATTCGAGACGTACCTGGAACGGCTGGGCACCAACTACGCCGCCGCCGATCACCTCACCATCGCAGACTTCCAGCTGATCAACACCAACATGACCCTTGAGGCTATCAACTTTGACTTTGGCCAATATAAAAGGGTGAGTACAGAGTTGCAATTGGCTTTAAGGGAATACCCTGTTTACTGTCTATGCTGGCACATTTACGGTTACATTCACTATAACTCGATAGCGACTGTAGTAAGCAATTTTGTATGGAATTTGACACAGCGCCTCTGATGGTAACTACACTAAACTAAAAGTTGTCATACAAATGTCAACTACTACAGTCTTTATAGATTATAGTAAGCGTAAACTCATTATCATAATAATACGCCCACTAGTATGGAAGTATTCAACCTATTCTAGAAAAATCTGGATCTAGAGATCCACGTGGAAGAAATATATAGGTAAATTTTTAGCCAAACTTGGTGGCATGCGGCTAATGGTAGGTAATGGAGCCTTATTATTTAATTTTATTGATTGACTGAAGGTTACATTATCGGCAATAATCGACATTTAAAAATATGATTTCAAAACTATGTTGTGATGAACATTATTTTAATTAACAAAACTTTATTTACAGATACAAAAATGGTACAACGATTTCAAAAAGCAATATCCGGACTTATGGAAGATATCTGCTGATGCAATGAAAGAAATACAGCATTTTTCTAAGAACCCACCAGACCTATCGCATCTCAACCACCCCATACATCCAGCTAGGAAGGCAAATAAATAATTGTATTGTCTGTCTTATTATAGTACTGCCGCAGCGCAGGTACCACATATTTACCAACGGAACTAAATAAACTAAATGATAACGACGTCCTTGTAGCTTCAAAATTTGTGAAAACTCGTACATCCATTACAACATTATCCAGAGCCAGACACACATCTCTTCTTAAAACCCAGACAGGAGTTCGAGCAGCAGTCGCTGTGATTCATACACTGCAACAACGATGTTGATTATTAGATTACGTTACGAGTCTTTTATGGTTATTTTCACGGAGCTTTTTCTTTAATAGTTATAAACTTTAAAATATCAGTCCAGTAAATTATCATACGCAGTCACTTTTATACCTACCTAGTAAATAAGTTTTAATAAACGTTTTTATATTTTTAATGAGACAGCAGTTATCTTTCTTTCTATTCAATACGTTACTTCATGTTTTGTAGAAACATAAACACGACGATCTTTTAATTTGCACCTACTTCAAGAAGGTTTTGGCAATTATTGATTGAGGAATCACTTACAAATTGTCCGATTTCAGCACACTTCCCACTTGTCGGCTGAGGAACTACTTCAATAGGAACATGTTCAACGTTTTCCTTTACAATGTCATCCTTTGGTATTTCTCTGGTTTTCACATCACCAACGTTTAGATCGCTGGGCGTAATTATGGATGAACTAACGTATTCACTGGCGAATACTATACACAGAGTCAAAACAATGATACTAGTGCGAGACATGATGGCTTGCTGTTGCGTTGCTTGTGATTGTGATACTGACGAGCTTAGCAAAATACATCTTCTATATGTACACCTACCTATGTGATGTGTGACACATAGCTTTTCCTGCTGGTACCTAACCTACTTAATGTAAGTAGAATGCCTACCCGCATAACAAACATTGATGCAACTTGAATAATATAGGATGATTCATATTTTTAAGGTCCCAAAATTAGGTATTCTGCAAAGGTCACATCACACACGAACACAACACAACAATGCATGCTCGTAAATGTAGGTATCCTTTTGTTCACTGGGTGATAACAGTAAAGTCTGTTCATCCTTACTTGTCTTATATGGTTTGTATATGGTAAACAATCTTCACCCAACTCTTTATTGAAATAATCATTTAAAAAATACAACAAATGGTTTTCCACACATAGATTACTAAATAAATTGATAATAATAAATATCAATTTCATAAAGTTACTAACATATTTTTAATTACCGATTTAAGTTTAAAAGACGTATGACAACTGTCAAAAACTGTTTACTAAATAGGACAAGTAAGGATGAACAGACTTTACTTACTTACATGCCTCGGCACGGATAATTTGCGATCGTTTTTTTAGGTCTCATTGACGGGGGACGCGACGTAGTGCGGGGCTACTGCTCAAGTGCTCATACGCAGTAATCCTCTCCAATTTCTATCACCGCCCGCGATTCCTGCATGCACCTATACCTACCTATGAACATCGAACTATGAAAGATGATTTCCGCGACGGCAGTTCTCCGACGCTACGATCGGTTCTTCCTTGCGCTGCCCTCATGCAGCGGCTTTCCGACATCTTTACCATGTTGTCAGCACAGCAGCACCGAGTCGAACCACCTTATACGACACACTCATATCACGGTCACGGTGCAAAAACAAACTCTATCATGTAGACTTTCTTAATCTTCTTCTAGCTAGACTTGCTAGACTAGCCAGACGAATTGTAAAATACAGACAAATTGCGAACCAGACAACCTGCGAAACACTCCGTATTTGGTACCTACTTAAACATCTCTAATAATGTCAAGAAAGAATATAGGTAATTACTTTGGACACAGCAAAAAGTTATAAAAAACAACTAAATAAACCCACTTTATTAAAAAAAAACAATTATTGACGTCCTTGTTAAGTTTTAGTACACTTCTGAAAAGCTTAAACGAAATATTGCATCAGAGTACCCATTTTGTCATGTCTCAGCTTTATCCAGTGCCAGACACGCATCGCCTCATGTATCCCAAGCAGGAATTCGTACAGCAATCGCTGTGATTTATACACTGCAACAAAAATGTCGATGTGATAAGAAACCATACCTATTTTTTTATTTGTAAACGTCGATATTTTAATAATTTGTCATCTGTTTTTTATCTGTTTAGTGTTTACATATACCTACTTATCAACTTTTTTTTCTGTTCTATAAATGACCATTTCAGCGGTCATACATAATAGGGAATAAGTATAAGTACCTATGCATCATTTTTTTGTATCAAAATCAAAAGTATAATGCGTGAGAAAATCAACTGTAACATTAAAACTTTTCTTTTCTCGTGATTAGTTACTTGAAGTTAGCACGCAGCAGCAACCGCCGAAAACGCTCAATATAAAACGGTCATGATTTGTGACCGTTTCATATAGAGTGACCAGACCATATGTCACGTTTCAGGCCCGATTATTATGGAGTTAGACAAGAATTTTCAATTATTTTCAATGATCTCCTTAAATTTTTGCTTTTAAGTTCTTTTTTTTATACTCTCCATATTTTTTTTTATACGACACGTGTCCAAAGCGATCAAGCTCAAATTTATCAAAATTGGTGACTTATGCATAAGTATTCCCTATTTTGTCTTCGACCAGTTCAGCCAGTAATTCAGTTCTACCAAATACAATAAGTATTTAACATTTTTGAACTATGAAGTTATAAGTTATGCTAAATAAACTGCAGGTTTACTTACGAATTGCCCAATTTCAGCACATTTTCCAGGTGCTGGCTTACGATTAGGAGCTACCTCAATAGGGACATCTTCAACGTTTTCCTTAACAATTTCATTTTTAGGTATTTCACTGGTTTTCATATCTTCAACTTTAACATCGCTGGTCATAATTATAGAAGAATTGACATAGTCGTTAGCGAATACTAAACACAGAGCCAAAACAATGATACCAGTGCGAGACATGATGGCTTGATTGTGCGTGTGACACTGATGAGCATTATTAAAACATATCTGCTATATGTACTACTTATGATGTGTGATACATAGGTACATTCGTCATCACAGGCATAGCTTTCCTATTGATTGATAACTACCTATATTAACTAGAATTCCTACCCGCATACCAAACACTGATAAAACTTGAACAACATACCTACTTACATAGGATGATTCATTTATTTATAAGACCCCGAAATTAGATATTCTGCAATCTGCCTATAAAATGAGCGTATAGTAAGCAGGATCGTAAAATTAAATGTATTCTATTAGTTCAATAAAATTAAAGGCGATAATAGAAGCATTATTTACATTTAAGGTCGAGAAAGAAACAGTTTTAAATAAGTACATTTAATTTAGATATTTGGTGCTTACATATTACATGCACCTCTATTACTAACCGACAAATCAATGTGTGACAGTTCTCTGTTATCCAAAAAATTATTTACATTTCAGCAATATCCTTTATTAACGATAAAATTAAATTATTTAAGTACTAAATTATAATTTGTACAGGACTGAACAATACCAGTACACCCTGTATGTGCACCAAAAACCGATAATTTAAGTTCACATTAGTGCAATCTTTCAGCCTTCAATAAACGGACACATTGACCTGATACTAACCTAGATTTATTTGCCATAAATATTTAACTACAGGGTTTTTTATATTTGTAGAACTGTACAAAATGTTTGCATACTGGAAAAAAATCAGAAAATACGTATACCTACCTACCTACCTTCTTTACGTAGGTACAAATATATAGATAGAGAGAGTAGATACGTCCCGTGCGTCGCGATAATCAAGATGAAACTTAAAATCTAGCAAATGGGCATTGAAATGTTTCGATGCAAATGGGTAAGAATCTAGTAGGAATATAAATTCAATACAAGTAGTTGTTCTCTCAAATCATTTAATTTCTGACTCCCTCTCTGTGAAAAAGGTGAAACTTTACGATCGTGTTATCGTCAGTCAGAGTTACCTATCTCCTTGCTTATTTCCTACTAAACCATTTCGTCACACTTGGCAGGAGATTGTTATCTTTCGGTTGTGGCAGTAAATTCGTCGCAGGGTTAACCACGGGCTTTAGCATCGATATGGGATTGAGTTGCGTGGGGATTGGCACCAGTTCCAGCAATTTCTTTATTTCATTTTGGCACACGGATCCCAGTAATCGGTCAGCCATATTACCCCACAGGCCCATTTGGCAGAATCTGTAAAACAATTTGAGAAATTATGTCAGTAAGTGCCGATATAATGTAAGTATTTGATAATTTATGAGTTGAAATGAAAATGTTAACAAGTCAGCCCCCCTAGCCAAAGTAACATTTGCAAATTTTCGCTATGGCTTCGCTTCGAAACATGTATGGATTTGACGTTTTAAAATTCTATAGTTAACGAAACCTTATGTCAATCCCATACATGTTTCGAAAGCGAAGCGATAACGAAGATTTGCCAATGTTACTATGGCTAGGCCCTCTGGTCTACCTACCGACTTAGCGGTGGTGGTATACAAGCTGATTCCCATCCCATCAGCAGCTTACTTTTTAGAAATCGCACCCCAAAGATCCACTATGATCATAACATTTTTGCCTACGATTTAAATCTTTGTTTCTGACCCGTGAAACACCAAAGTCCCTAGTTGTTCCAAGGTTAACTTTTTGTAGGTACCCGTGGTTCACCTAGGTGTTCCACGATTAACTTTATGTGCCCCTGGTTCACCTAAATGTTCCACGGATTACCTTCGCCATAATTTCACCCCTCGCCAGCGCCACTGCTATAGGTAGGTATAGGGTTGCCAGGCGTCCGGCTAAAGCCGGACATATGTAGGCTTTTGGATTCAGTGTCCGGCCAAATTAAACGGTGTCCGGCCTGTCCGGCTTTTGTTAGGCTTTTTACACTCACGCACATGGTCGTACGAGCGAGCGGCGCGTCGGTCGTCGTTTCTGCCCCACCCACACCGCACCGCACCACGTGGCACCACAGACTGCTCTTCACCTCGCACTTCGGTAGCGTGACGCGACACATGCGTGCGTGAGAGCGAGAAAGCGAGCACCGAGCATAAAAAAGACTAGTTTTACGTAAAAAAAATGTCGTATTATTACTAAGACACAAAATTCTTAATAATTTAGTTAGGGTGTCCGGCTTTTTTACCCAAATGTCCGGTCAAACTGGCTGGTCTGTCCGGCTATTACGTTAGACGATCTGGCAACCCTAGGTAGGTACTAGGTACTTTAATTACTTATGCCTCACTCATAGCAGTGTTTGTTTACCAACATCATAGATTACAAACTTACTTACCTAAAGTTTTCATCCAAACTTTCAGATTTAAGTTCATCGTTGATTTTAATGAAAGTATTTTTGCCTTCTAGAGATGAAAAAAAACTTTTCGTCTTTGTTCTGTTTTTGTCGGCGGAGTTCAAATTGTGTGCAAATTGAGAGATAACTCCAAGGAAATTTCTCCGGACCCGGTTATCCATCTGTGAAACATCGGCCTCGATAGACCGACCACTATCATCCAGTGGGTCAAATAGGTACGCCAAATCGTCTCCGTGAGCTGGACCATGATTTTTGGCCTTACCAACTACATTTCCTTTTGTATTTTCTGTAAGAAATAGTAAGTAAAAATCAATAGGTACATTTCTTACTTAGGCTGGCCCCAGACCTACCGGTTTCATTTCTTTGCTTTGCTGTGCTACCTTACTTGAAAGACCGCCGGCCAACCAGGGTAATTTTCAAACTATCGCATTTTGGGTCTAGAACTCTAGACCAAATTGGCAAGATATATATAATTATTAGCTTGGTGTTATCAAATATCATCGCCTGGATTGCGAAGTAGGAAGCTTTTAAGAGATATGCCAAAGATGTTTGGTAAAGCCTTATAAAGCTGAATATGGTAGATAGGGACCAAAATAAAACTGAACAACTTTAACTATAGGACCGAATCTGAAATCGCGAAAAAAAATTAACTGTTTCATACTTTTTGATAATTTCGGCATTAATTTTTGTATGAAACAGCAGGTTTTTTTTAAACTAAAACTAAAACTTCGCATCGCAACCCAGATGACGATATTTGATAACACCAAACTAATGGCTATCTTGCCAATGTGGTCTGGTCAAAATATGCGATAGATTGAAAAAGAGCCTCTTGGCCGGCGGTCCACAGTAGAACAGCAAAGCAAAGAAATGAAACCGGTAGGTCTGGGGCCAGCCTTATCCTTGCCATAAAATCAAAGAATAAAGTCCAAGTAGGTTATACCTATTTGTAAAAGTTTCGGACCTAGGGGAATCGCAAGTTACAGTTAAAACCTTAGTTTAACCTTGCTAGGTAGGTACCAACTAAATACCAACACCAACAAACCAAAAAAAAGCAAAAGCGCTGCTGATATCTTGAATGATACATCCCCAAATTCAAATCGATTTAGAGTGATATCTCCAAAAGAGATTATCTAATTACTAGTTTTAACTTTAGGTCGACAGTTTAGAACTACATATTTTTAACCGACTTCCAAAAAGGAGGAGGTTCTCTGTTCGTCTGTATATTTGTTTTTTTTTGTATATGTATGTCACCGTTAATGTGCGGAAATCCGTTAATCTGCAGATCAACTAGTGAATCTGCAGATTAACTGGTCGAGTCAGTTAAAGTGCGGAATTTTCTTAAAATTGACGATTTCCGCACTTTAACTAGTTAATCTGCAGATTAACGACCAAGGATCAGTTAAAGTACGGAAACAGGTTTTGTTATTTAAACGGGGGGACGGGGGGGGGGGGGGGGGGGCGCAACTTTATAATCGTATTTGACCTGACGTGACGACGATCGATCGTATCGAACTGCTTTATTCCTGTAGGTCCCGGGTTAGGTTAGAAATTTAAGGCGAGCGCGAAGCGCAGCGTAGCGTGAGCCTTAAATTTCGAGGTCACGGACGTAGCTATAGCTTTGACAAGGGGGGGGTCCCCAACGTAAAAAAAACAGAGCTCTAGCGCCAATAAATCTATCATTTACAAATTGAACATTGCCTGCCAGTGCCGGTTTTAGCACTACCAGTGCCCTGGGGGGTAATTACGTAACTTTGTTGCAATCAACTCTGACAGAAATCGCAGTTACATCACTGCTTTAGTAAGAACCAATGTGACAACTATCTTAACTAAAGCAGCAATGCAACCGCGCTTTCAATCGATTTCAATCGAGAATTGTTAGCAACAGCTTTACGTAATCAAGGTACTGGGCGACGTTTCTACGGGGCGCCCCCTATCTGCGATTGCAAGTTTTTCAATTTTGCCTGTTAGTAAAAAAAATTGCCGCGCAGCGCGATTTTTAGTCAGTTTCACCTACTGATCTTGTAATCTTGCTTGTTTATAGTACAAAAAAGTAACGGCCGCGCAGCGCAATTTTTAATCAGTTTCATTCATCTACTAATCTTATAATTTTGCTTATTACAGTAAAAAAAACCACCGCGCAGCGCGATTTTTAGTCAGTTTCATCGACTAATCTTGCTTGTTAAAAAAAACAGCTGCGCAGCGCGACTTTCAGTCGGTTAATCCGGTTAATCTTGCTTGTTTACTAAAAAAATGGCCGCGCAGTGCGATTTTTGGTCAGTTTCATTCGTCGCGTCGTCGCTCGTCACCAGGCAACAATACGATACGATTGATAGTCGACCGGTTGTCGTGCGTTTTCAGCGCCCCATACGGCACCCAGTGCAGTCGCACCGCTTGCACCGCCCTAGGGCCGCTCCTGGATTTTACAATGGTCAAATCTCAAATGGCACATGGTAGCGAGCGATGAAATTTCGACGAGATATTGCCAAGTTGTTCTGATCATGTTTTGCTACCATAACGATTTTGTCGCTAAAAGGGAATTTACGATAGAAATTATTGTAGGACTGTATTAAAGGTAAACTGTAAAGGTGTGTATAAAGGGACGCCTGCGGCTGGGGATATAAAGTGGCGCCCTGGGCGGGCGCCCCTGCCTGACCTGAAACCCTGAAAGACCGGACCCTTGATCACGTAGTAAGTCTGTTGCTAACAATTCTCGATTGAAATCGATTGAAAGCGCAGTTGCATTGCTGCTTTAGTTAAGATAGTTGTCACATTGGTTCTTACTAAAGCAGCGATGTAACTGCGATTTCTGTCAGAGTTGATTGCAACAAAGTTACGTAATTACCCCCCTGTGCTAACTTCGTAGTGATCGAAAAACCTCAACTTATTTTACTTATTTTAGTTTTTGGCTTATAACTTCTAAAAAATGCATTCTACGGCAAAGTTGTCTATGACACTTTTAAAGCTAAGTAAAAATTACTAACAATTTGTGTGCAACCTCAGCTCTGAGTCTTATAATATCTCGAGATACACCCTGCGACGGACTAAGCATCTATCGTTTTCTACAATCGGCGCGGTGCATGTATATTTTTTCTGTTGGACAAGTAAGATGGATATGAATGGGGGGGGTCCGGACCCCCAAAACCCCCCCCCTTATATACGTCCGTGTTCGAGGTTATTTTTTTATAACAGACAACAGAAATATTTTCTTTTATTATAATAACTGACGCGGTACGTTTGAACGAATATGCCCGGCGAAGCGTCAGAAACGAAGTTTTTGTAAAATAAACTTTCAATGTAGGTCTTTTACTTCAATTTCCTAAAGCCTTGGCTATTTCACTCACTGTATTCCGCACTTTAACGGTGTAGCATCCGTTAATCTGCAGATTAACTAGTTAAAGTGCGAAAATCGTCTATTTTAAGAAAAATTCCGCACTTTAACTGGCTCGGCCAGTTAATCTGCAGATTCACTAGTTAATCTGCAGATTAACGGATTCCGTACTCTAACGGTAACATGTCCACCGATTACTCGAAAACGGCTAGACCGATTGAAATGATTCAAGCGTTATTACATTACTCCCAAGTAAACTTTTCAAGTAATCTCGAAAAAAGCACGAAAATAGTATGATTTTGTGTGAATTACCTCGATGATAATAATGGTCGTATTACTTCTTTGTTTATGAACTGAATAAGATAATTATTTTTTTGTTGGAAGAGGGATACCTGTGTAGTTCTTTAACCGACTTAAAAAAATGAGGTTCTCAGTTTGACCCGTATGTATGTATGTTTCTTCGCAATTATCTCACGTTTGGCTAAGCCGGTTTTACTATCTAAATAATATACCTACAAGGTACCTACACTAAAAATAAAAAAATAAAAATTGTTAAAAAAAACAAAAAACTGACTTCAAAAACCTACCTCTAAAAAGCAAGAAATAATGGATTACTAATGTTTGGGCAAAAAATGATTCCCAAAATATCACATCGCAAACTATTTTACGCAAATTTTCATTTGGCAATAAAACATTTGGCAAAACAACTTATCGCAATTTTTCAGTTAGCAAAACTCTTTTTGGCAAATTATTGTTTAGCAAATAATTACTTGGTCAAAGTTTAATTTTACCAAGTATTATTTAGTCAAATGTATCGTTTGGCAAAACATACTCTTCCCTAAATATTACATGGCATAGGATTTACATATCGATTTGAGTAGTGCATAAGATACAAATCGATGATGAAGTACCTATACCTCCTACCTTAGTTTTTAGCTATTTTTAGTTTTTATGCCATCATCATCATCATTAGCCTCATTGGGTCCATTTCTGGACATAGGCCTCTCCCAAATTCTTCCACTGTGTCCGGTTTTGCGCCTCCGTCATCGAGTTGTGTCCCGCTTGTCCTCTGATATCGTCAACCCATCGTTTTGGAGGGCGGCCTCGTGGTCTTTTGTCTTCCCATGGTCTCCATTCAAGGATCTTTCTCGTCCATCGTCCTTGATCCATGCGAGCTACGTGACCCGCCCAACTCCACTTACGCTCGGAAATTACTTGCACCACGACTCCCGTTTTTCGCCGGATCAATTCATTCCTTCTCCTGTCGCGCAAAGTTATTCCCAGCATAGCCCTTTCCATTGCTCTTTGCGCGACTCTATACTTCTCAGATGATCGTTCAGTGAGAGACATGGTTTCCGAGCCATGTGTGAAGACCGGCATGATGCATTCTTCAAATACTTTTGCCTTGAGTTTTATCGGCAGTTTACTACGCAGTATCTTCTTATTTGCACCAAATACTGCCCAGGCCTGGGATATCCGTCTCTCTACTTCTGCTATCTGGTTATTGCTGCCCAGCGTAATTTTGTGACCGAGATATACATACTCCGGCACGACATCAACCGGAAATTGACAGTCATTTACCCCGGGTATGTTGGTCATAATCTTGTTTTTTGATAGGTTCATCTTCAAGCCCACTTTTTCGGATTCCACCTTTAAATCTTCGATCATGTCCAACATATCAGAAACACTTTCAGAAAATAGAGCCAATAGGCTCTATTTAGGTTTTATGCCAATCGACATTAAATACAATTGCACATGTCACGGCCAAAATATTGCATAAAAAAATAACACAACGCAATATTGAACTATTTAATCGATACCAATTTAAACCTAACTTTATAGGGAATTACTTCTATGTAATTATCTAAAAATATTTTCGAAAACCTCCTATCTAGGTACTCCAAAAAAATTACAAAAAACATTGCCAAAAATGAGAAAATTTAACTTTATTCACTGGAAAAAAATATATTTAATAAGCCTTGAATTTAACACTATTTCATAATTATGAATACGTGCTATAATCCTTCCAATTTTCTAAAATTTTATTCTGACGTAAAATTAATAATATGTATTGCAACTAATTTAAAAATTTAAGATTAAAAAATACTTAGTTATTCGGATTAAAAAAACCACAGTACCTAAATCGTTTTAAGTTTCTTGAGCAGGGGGGCCAGCCCCCCTGCTCGGGGGGGTCGGGGGGCCCGAGGCCCCCCGCTATAAAGAAAAACTTTTAATGCACTATAGGTAGGTTAGGTTAGGTTAGTGTTTTGACCACTCGCAGTGCTTGCATGCATGTTGCATATTTGCATGCATGCTACATGCTTGCTTGCATGCTGCATGCTTGCTTGCATGCTTGCTTGCATGCTGCATGCTTGCTTGCATGCTGCATGCTTGCTTGCATGCTGCATGCTTGCTTGCATGCTGCATGCTTGCTTGCATGTTGCATGCTTGAAGGTCATGGTCAACTCTATACGCCTATGCCTCAATTATAGCAAAGTTTCTAAACTATAAAACATAAATAAATTTTATTTATTGTGTTACTAATTTGTTAGTATAATTTCTAGCCGTTAACATTATGATATTTGATAAATATGACTTGGAATATTTATGATAAAGATTGATATGCCAATAAATCGGTATAGCGAAAACATTTATGCAAAAAAGAAATGTGCCGATATATTATTATTACAATAGAGGTTATGCGGAAAAAAGTATGCGTTATGATTTATTCTGTATGAACGTTATGCGAAATGATGAGTATGCCAAAAAACGTTATGCAGTGCAATAATATGCCTTTCTGTTTTATGCAACCGAATATGGACCCCATTTTCACAATGCTGGAAGTAAAAACTTCTGTTTTACTAACAAAAGTTTAATCCTACTAATATACTTGTACTATTATGTATTCTGTGCTAATATTATAAATGTGAAAGTTTGTGGGTTTGGATGTTTAGATGTTTGGATGTTTGTTCCTCAATCACGCAAAAAGTACTGAACGGATTTGGTTAGAATTTGGCAAGATCTTAATATATAAAATCGTAAACTGAATGACTGACTGACTGACTGACTGACTGATCTATCAACGCACAGCCCAAACCGCTGGACCTAGAGACTTGAAATTTTGGACACAGATACTTTATACAGTGTAGGCATCCACTAAGGAAGGATTTTTGAAAATTCCATCCCTAAGGGGATGAAATAAGGGATGAAAGTTTGTATGAAAGTCCCTCAGTTTTGAAGCTAGAATCTTCAAATTTTGTGTTTAGGCTGACGATTGAAAATTAATAAATACGGGTCTCAGCGTTTTTCAAAATTCTACCCCCGAAGGGGTCAAAAGGGGGATGAAGTTGTGTATTAAAGAAAATCCTTTATTTTCGAAGTAAAAATTGCTAAATTTATAATTTAGGCTTATGGATAGAAATCTAAAGCAACGTATATTGTTTTTGTTAGGATTTCAACTCCAAAGGGGATGAAATGGGGGTGAAAAGGGTTAAAAAAACCTAAAAATAGATATGGATGTCGTTATCGGGGTTTTGTGGGATGATGATTGCAAAAATGACATTTATTTTGAAGTCCAACACGGTGGACATGATTTAACCCCTAAAGGGGTGAAAATGGGGTCCAAATTTTGTATGGAAAAATAATACAAAATCGAAATTACAACTTTAAAATTCGTAGGAGCACGTCTAAATATATATTTTGGGATTTTGAAAATCAACCCCTTAGAGGGTAAGTGGGGTGAGTAACATAAAAATCGATATGGATGTCGTTTTTGAGGTTTTATGGGATGGTGATTGCGAAAATTAGATTTATTTTGAAGTCCAACGCGGTGGACATGACACATATGGACCTGGACCTGGACATGCACATCCAGGGAACGGGAACGGGAACCGGAACGGGCACGGGCATGGGAACGGGAACGGGAACGGAACGGAACGGAACGGAACGGAACGAACCGTACCGGAACGGAACGGAGCGGAACGGAGCGGAACGGAACGGAACGGGAACGAGACGGTAACGGGAACTAGAACGGGACGGGTACGGGAACGGGAACGGAAGGGGTACGGGACGAGTACGGGACGGGATCGGACGGGAACGGAACAGGAACGGGACGAAACGGGAATGAAACAGGAACGTAACGGGAACGAAACGAACGAAACTGGAATGAAACGGGAACGGAACGGGAATAGAACAGGATGGGAACGGGAACAAGAACCGGACGGGAACGGAACGGGAACAAGAACGGGAACGTAAGGCGTACGGGACGGTTAGGGGACGTTTACGGAACGGGAACGCAGTGGGAACGGAACGGGAATGGGAACGGGAAAGAAACGTGAACGGAACGGGAACGGAACGGAACGGAAACGGAACGGGAATATAACGGGACGGGAACGGGAACGAGAACAGGATGGGAACGGGACAGGAACGGGATGGGAACGGGAACGGAAACGGTAGGGGTACGGGACGGTTACGGGACGTTTACGGGACGGGAACGCAAACGGGACGGGAACGGAACGGGAACGGGGAACGGGAGCGGGAACGGAAACGGGAACTGGAAGCCTTGTGCGAGGCCCGCCCGCCACACGCGGCAAATGTCCTGCCTCGCGAGGCAGCGCGCTTGATGGGGACTCGCCTAATCGCGTAAAAATGGCTGGCCGGATCCTGGTTGAAGGTTCCTTAAAAGGATTTCGTCTAATATCCACGCGGACGAAGTCGCGGGCAGAAGCTAGTTAAAACATAGAATACTTTTATCCCGATATTCCCACGGGAACGGGAACCACGCGGGTGAAACTGCGGGCGGCTGCTAGTAACATTATAAATTACTCATACACATACTGTAAAATTACTTTTTTCTACCGGTCGGTACATGAAAAAATTATGTATTTTGAAAAGTGGGATTGAATTCTTTAATGTAAAATTGTTTTGGTCTCTGTACGCGAACTTTCATAAAGCAGGTCAAATATTATGCCCAATGACCTTTGAATACCTACTTATAGAAACGTAGATGTAAATTCTAGTTTTAACTCAATTTTAACTAGGGAAAACTTGTTCTAACAAAGGTGGTGGTGTGTGACAGTGGTGTGGTGGGTGACACACATACAATTTTTTTTTAACAAGTACCATCTAGGTAAGTAAGTACCTGCAAGAGCCACTCCTGGCAAGAAATGGGAGCCCTTGGTGAGGTTCCCGCTGAACTCGAAGCTGTAGAGGTACGCCGGGGCCGCCTGGCTCCAGTCCTTCACGCTCCTGAACGCCGGGAAGTTGAACAGCGCGTCACCTGAATCAAGAGTTTGGTTATTTTATCCATTAGTTCAGTGGACTTGTTTTTGGGGGCTTACGGGTATTTGACCGTAAAAGCTGGCCAAAGATATTTTTTCGTTTACAATGGGACCATAGTAGGGTAGGGTGGTCGATAATGAACCACCCAAATTTTAAAGAGCTGTAACTCGGGTTTTCCAAGTCCGATTCATACAATTTTTGGTTACAATCATAAAGAATTTTATTGGCTGTAGAAGAAGTAAATTAGTTTTGTCCAAACTCTAGGCTGTATTGTGAAATCTTGTTTTTTATGTAAAATGAGAAATGGTTCATTCAGTGCACCCGGTGGTACTTATTGAACCGGGGGCTGGTACTGAATGAACCAAGGGGGACTTAATGAACCATGGTTGTTACAACAAGCATAATATTGATATTTCTTATTTAATAATGAAATAAAACTAAGTATTTAATAAAGATCCTTGTATTATAATAAAACCATACAATATTTTACTTTGTAAGCCCTAAGAGAGCGTTTTAAACATAACAATCTCATCTGAGAGGAGTTTAGTTGACTAAACTTTAACAACTAATAATTAAATATCGTATTTTAATCAACATTACCTTAGTTATCACCTTAATTATCATTTTTGTAAGTCTGTTCTCCCTTATACAAATTTAAGCGGAAAAAAAATTGCTTAGTAATAACGTAAATTCAAAAGTGACATATCAACGGTAATTTTGTAAATAGGCAATCTACGAATATTGCCATCTTCATTTTATATCAGCAGTGTTAACACCTGCTGTGTCGGGTTCCTTTGACACATTTTTTTTATTTTACTTTTTTATTTTAAGTATGATACAAAAAAGTCACATCGTCGTCATCGTCCAATGTCTATCAAGTTTGATCATCCCACCCTATAATATAAAAAATAAGAAAAACATAACAAACACATTCTAATAGGTAAAACAGAATTTACCAAGGTATGGGACTATAAGAAACACAGGTGGTACCTAATGAACCAGTGGTTCATTAAGTACTCCTTCGAATTGGTTTATCCTGTACCACCCCCCACTTATACACTTTAAAGTTATGTAACTGCTTCTACAACCACGTGAAGCTTATTTTCATTACTGTGATAAAAAGCGCAATCAACAATCAATCTATCACATTAACCACTTTTAAGCTACTATTCGCACAAACGAAATAAAACCAAATAATACTCACCTATTATTTTCTACTTTTTTATGTAAAATATGCAAACCACCGACGCGAATGCGTGTCTTTTGCGCTAGCTCGCTGGCGACTGGGGAGGGAGGGGCAATTCTATTAGAGGCTCGCTTACTATGATTTGCACCAACTGGCAACGTCACGTTTCCGAGAAATTTGGCCGGTTCATTTAGTACCTCTGGTTCATCATCGACCACCCTACCCTACCTACTAGTTGTTAATAATGATAAATTAATAACAATAAATATTGATATTTTAAAAATAATTAGTGGCGTAAAAGATAAATAAATATTTGTAATTTGCGCAATGGCAGATTTAAAGAACTTCAGACAATATTCAAAGAGAATGTAAAAAAAAACTAGCGTTTTAAATTTTATAGACTCAAGAACAAAATTACTTTTTATTATATGTACTATCTCGTTTGGTAAATTAAATAATAATGTGTTCAGTATGAAAAATAATTAAAGTTATTTATACAGAAACCGATCAATTCGTTTTGTTATATCTCAAAGGAATTAGGCAGCGTTCTCGGTGAAAGCTCTCACTTAGGCGGCTTGACTTTTTCCCATAGAGTTAGATAAAAAAATATTTTTCCGACCCTTTCAAGTCTTCCAACAAATCGTTTGTATTTCAACCAATTTACACAAAACCTAAACCTTGACAAATTATATTCATAAAACTTCCTCATTTGGTAATCACTCTATCTATTGGAAAAAACCGTATGAAGAACCGTGCAGTAGTTTTAAAGTTTATCGCGAACAGACAGAGAGAAAGACGCGGTGGAGGACTTTGTTTTATAATATGTAGTAATTCCATAGACTTATTATACAGGGTCATTTTTGAACCCCTTTTTAAATTTTGTCAGGTCATTCTATAACAGCAGTACAATCAATTTGTGAAGTAATTTTTTTTTTTTTTTTACATTTTTGTCCCAAACTTTTCCCTACACAAATTGAAATTGTTGTCACTGTTTGCGCATCGCACGGTCGACCCGCGCGAGCCCCCCTCCCGCCACCCGCCTTCCCCCGCTCGCGTCGCTTGCGCGAGGTTGAGCGTGCGCGCCTAAATTTTTTGGACATAAAAAGTGGCTAAAAATTGTGAATTTAAAAAGAAATAAATCATAATTATCTCACCAAATTTTTTTTTTATTACTTCCGTGAACTCATATTTGATTTTGTAAAGAGGTCGCAAAATTACCCTGTATTACTGTGATTTTGTAGTGGTAAGTAATCTGGAACAAAAACCTACAACGCAAAATACATAAAGTCGAATGACAATGCAGCGACAAACTTTGTGGCGAAAATCTTGGTAGTAAGTGGAGTAGAATAGATTTCGTGAACCGGCCTCGCCTTAATAATAATACCTACCTACTTTGAAGGGTGTATTGATGTTATTGTTACAACGCCCTACACACCAGTGAGTTCAAGCTTGCAAGCTAGGGTGCAGGTAAAAAGGGTCCGATGTCCAAATCCAATCCGAGGGAACAGGGAAATACAAAAGAATACTTTGATAGGGGAACGGATTTGATGTATGGCATTAAAAGAAATTTTCTGTCTGTGCAATAGGGTATTTTCCACATTTTTGAAAACTGCTTATATTTTAGGATTGGGACGAACAATTTAACAGAAAAATAAAAAATAATTAATTAATGTCTTTTTTTCTCCATTAAACCAATTAAAATCAAATTTATTATTAATTGTTTTGAATTTACCGTCAAAACGCTCGGTTCACTGACATCTACTGAGTGACGTCAACTTTGTGTCAACTATAAAGTAAATTGCAAAGTAAATTGTAACTTGTTTACACAAAGTTGACGTCACGCAGTAGACGTCATCGAACCGAGCGTTTTGGCGGTAAATTCAAAAGCATCAAAAATATATTTGATTTTAATTGGTTTAATGGAGAAAAAGACATTATTTAATTTATTTTTATTTTTCTGTTAAATTGTTCGTCCCAATCTTTAAATATAAGCAGTTTTCATAAATTTGGAAAATACCCTATTGATCAAAATTTGCTTTTCGTTGACATAGGTAGCTTTGAAGAAGTGTCTTTCGGTTACGTACCTCCATAGACTTATTATATTACTAGCGTAATCCTTTTGAAATCATTGGTTACGTACCTACGAAGAAAGCACCACACAGATAATTTATAGCCTGGCCTAGCTCAGGCCTATACAATATGTTTGGTCAGCGATGTCGTCGGAGCTTTTAAAGGCAGATAATATAATCAATTTTATCGACAAAACCCCCCACATGTTGGAGTCTATCCCCTCTCCTGATGGAATGACCGGCATTGAAATTTGACTTTTTATTTTAGATGGCCCTGCCGAAAAATATTAATTTCTCCGGATTTAAAAGTCCTACAGTTATAAAAAAAATCATTTTTCAAAAGCTAATAAAAAACCTATCAAGTAAAAATAAATAATAATGTAATTTTTTTACTTTATTACGTCATAATCATAAATAATTACTAAGTAAATTTTACTCACAGATCTCTAAAACTAGGACGTTAAAATATGCATTTTTTTGCATTTTTATAATACACAGAAATATGTTCTATAAAAAACCATCAAAATCATTGCTCTGTGTTGCATATTTCCATAGTTGTTGTTGTTGTTTGAATATGGGCCTCTATAAGGTAATCGCCGATGTACAAAAACGATATTGGCCGTTCCATACCATGGTATGAAAAATTCAAAAAGCCTCCTTGTGCGATTCCTACCGTTGGATGAACCAGCCCTGGTATGAATCGACGAAAGACCCAAGACGGTGGAGATGAAATGGAGGTCCAAATGTAGTATGGAAAAATAATACGGGAACGGGATATGGGATACTGTATCTGTATACATATAAGTTGCGGGCAGAAGCTAGTAAAAGAATGATAATAAGGAAATTACCTGCCTACTTACTTTATAATAATCACCGAAAAGATTTCTTGGAAGTCCAGGATTTATTAATTCTCAATACTCGAATAAAATTAACATAGAATAGGAACCAAGGTTTTGATGATTTGATTACGAGTATCATACCTGTAACTTCAGCAATAGCAGATAGTCCCTCAATAACATCGGCTCCATTTTGGGCCAGTCTGTTGTAGTACTCTTCGAAATCACCAAGGATCGGCAGCTTTTTAAGCTCGTCTTGGATCGGCAATAGGCCTTCCACGCCGCCAACGACGGTCTTCAGACCACCGATGATGTCCTTCTTAATGAAATCGTTGATCTTTTGCAACTGACCCGTGAGGGTTTTTGAATATTTTCCTGCAAAAATAAATAATACCTATCTAACATCGTTAAAAAATGTAGATCTAGGTATCACCTAGCAAGAAGAAAAAAATATGATTGATTGTATTGTTTATTACCAAACACAGCTCGTACAGTTTCGGCCGAGGTGACTCCAGTGAGTAACGGCGCAGTCTGTCTCTTCTTCTTGAGGGTTGTGGCTGGTGGTTCCATCACCAGAGTGGGCAAGCCCCGTTGGTCATCTTCACCCTCAACCCGCGCCCCTGGTCCTGCGCAAGAGTTAGAAATATACCAAAATCTCGAGTTTTATTTCGTCTCTTAAAAGTCTCAAAATAAGAATAGATTATAGGAAAAAATAGTTAGGTATATATAGGGCTTACCGTTCCGTCCTGATATTTCATCCAGAAACTTTTCTGTATCTACCAAGTCTGATGCCATTTCCATATCTGCCTGTTCAAGCAAAAATATTTGAATTTATTCCTCAAATTAACATCAATTTGTGATTACTTGTAGTGGTAACAATGGAACATTTATTTACCTTTACTATATCCTCAGCAGGCAATTGCTTCAAGCAAATAACTAGCTTTTCAACAGGCGTATCAGGGCAGCCAGTGCGTTTCGCCAGCTCCTTAGCATATTTGTTTGGATCTTTCCTCACAGCTCCCGGTGATAGAGCGGTCCCAGACAGCGCCACGACGCCGTCACTGGTGCGGCCTTCCGGCGACAGGGACATCAAAGATGCTGCGCTACCACCTGATCCCTGACCCATCACGGTCACTCTCGATGGGTCACCGCCGAAGAATTGAATGTAGTCTTTCACCTAAGTTTACAATTGAGAATCTTGAAGACATTCTATTCATTAATTTCCATCAAGTTGCATAAAACACATTCCCAGGAGTACAACTGGTAAGATTACAGGTAAAGGCCGGCAATGGTTCCTGATAAAAGCACAGGCAACATAAAAGGTTCAGACTCAGCTAATTAATAACTTACCCAGGCCAGAGCAACATACAAATCAAACAGCGCTGCATTCCCAGAAGCTTCCTTTTGTCCGTTGCTGATAAACCCAAGTGAACCCAGACGGTATTGTGCCACGACTAGGATTGTATCTTCTTGAGTGAAGTGTTTGCCCTGAAATTACAAAACTCTAGATCAAGAAAAATATTCGGTACGTAATTAGTTTAAACTATAGACTAACCTGAAGTAACTTACACCGTAAGGAGCCGCTGATCCAGTCCGATAGTTCCCTCCATGAATAAAGAAAATAACTGGGCTTCCTGTGGATAGACCGATAGACAATACGAATGAGAAATATTATTGCAAATGGCTTAGACTTATTTGCTTCTGTTTATCAATAGTTAAATGTTGCATTTACAAAAAACTATCGTACTCCCTACCTCTTTCATCGCCGGGCATTTTTGGAGCGAATACATTTAAGCATAGGCAGTCCTCGTGGCCTATTATTCTTTGTGGCGAGTAAGGGTCGGGCTGGGGACATTTCTGGCAAGCTGTAGTAGCATTCTGCTCTCCAGCAAGCACGCGACGCACAGGTCGCTGGAATCTACGAGGACCCACTGGTGGTTCCGCATATCTAACAGACAAGAATACACAAGAGAATCAATAATGAGACTGAACCAAGACTGAACTCTCACTATCACAATATTGGACAATATCCTCCTAGCTAGACCTACTTACAAACTTAGGTATAGTAAGTTCATATTTTTTGGCGTAAGGTTTTGTTCAGGTTTATTCTGTCTTACCTACATGACACGATTAAATCAAACAGGTGTGGTCACACACTTGCTGCAGGGCATAACTAACTGCATAGGTACATGCAATACAAAAATGTTGAACCTTAATCCGAAGAATGAGTAATATCCTAATCTGGTGTCCTTGATGCCCTCAATCCGAGCGCTTCTCCCATGCAGCTGGGTGAAGACGACGGCTGCATCGGGTTCCGGCGGAGACGCGGGAGCACCACCCACCACTGCACCCGCAGGACCCACCACCAGCACGAAAATCCCCACAACTCCCCAAACTAGCCAACCCCACGACCACACACCACGCATTTTAACAACTAATAGTGCATATATCCCACGAACACAGGAAACAGTTTCCTGTGATACGCGTAATCGTCGACAAAAAGAGCGACAAAAGAGAATTAAGTAGGTATTATAATTTAGTTAAGTTTAATTTACATAGAGACTAATTTAGTTTAAAATACAATAGAACTAGGTAGGTACCTATTATTATTTTTTATTAACACGTTTTTATTAGGTTGCTTTCTCGTTTGTTTGTTTGTCCGCAAAGTTTGCGAACGATTTTAAACTAGCTTTCCGATGAGCTAGAGACTTGAAACTTTGAACATAGGTCAGAAGTGGAATAATAATAATAATTGAGAGCTTAGAAAATAACATAACAAATAATAATTATTATTATTTATTTTTCTCCAACAATCTACAATTTGAATTAAAAAGTATTAACATATAAGATTGCGAGAGAACTGGTACCTGAACTAAGCAAGGCTTGTGTCTCAGTTCACGTACCCTCCTCCTCGTGATGTGACTCATGTGACCATGAAATACATAAGAAAGTCTTAATTATAAAGTTATACCGGGTGTCCCAAAACTTTGCCACATGGAAGGAAAGTACCTTAAATATTGAAGATAGGAAATTTTACTGAAAGAAGACTTCATTTTATTTTAAAAATTAATGCGAACTGCATTCAAAGATTTTTTTAAGGGATGAAATTTAATGACCACCAAAAAAACAATCCTTACCCCAAACAGCCACATCCAAAAAAATATAAAATGTACAAATAAATAAAACCTGTACCAAAATCTTTCAGGCTATTTGAGTCATGCCTGCACTACAAAAACTTTTCATAACCCAAAAAGGCCAGGCGTGCACCAAATTTTAACTAGCAAAGTTTTGTGTCATTACTACCCAAATATATTACTACGTTTGCCATAAAATGTATGCATATAACCAAGTATATTATATTGAAGGCAAATTGGCAATTGATATAATATTATACACGCTGAAATTTTAATCATTTGGTTCCCGCCGTGGGGTGGTTCCACTCATGATAACAAGCAACTTTTACTATGGGGCCAGCACTCCTGCTCGCAAAAAAAAATCAGCTGTTCCATACATTAAGGTCGAGTAGGTACTGCACTTTTGTATGGAACAGCTGATTTGTTTTTGCGAGCAGGAGTGTTGGCCTCATAGTAAAAGTTGATTGTAATCATGAGTGGAACCACACCACGGCGGGAACCAAATGATTAAAATTTCACGCTGTATTGAAGGCAAATTGAAGACAAATCGAGGGGGTCTCGTGGGGGGGCTCGAGGGGGGCTCGAGGGGGGCTCGAGGGGGGCTCGAGGGGGGCTCGACGGGGACTCGAGGGGGCTCGAGGGGGGCTCGAGGGGGGCTCGAGGGGGCTCGAGGGGGCTCGAGGGGGGCTCGAGGGGGGCTCGAGGGGGGCTCGAGGGGGGCTCGAGGGGGGCTCGAGGGGGGCTCATTGAGTTTGGAATCGAACCTGCTTTACTCCTGTAGGTCCCGGGTTAGGTTAGAAATTTAAGGCGAGCGCGGAGCGTGAGCCTTAAATTTCGAGGTTATTTTTTTATAACAGACAACAGAATTATTATCTCGAGCTCCTCCGTGCTTCGAAAGGCACGTTAAGCCGTTGGTCCCGGCTGCATTTGCAGTCGTTAACACCCACCAATCCGCATTGGGCCCGCGTGGTGGGTTATGGCCCATCCTCCTTACCACCCATAAGGAAGGCCTGTGCCCCTGCAGTGGGGACATTAAAAATGGCTGATAGACAGTAGATACAAAAATAAAATATTCACTTTTTCTGGGTAAGTACTTACCTACTCCTGAGTTTGTATAAATAGCCTTTAGTAAATATTTTACGGTGTATCGGTAAACCTTTAGAACTTCATTTATATTTTTTGGGTAAACAATGATTTATTAGGATAAAATTGTGTAACATATTTGGATATTTTTTTTAAATAAAATGCGAGTACATATTTGGTGCATGCGCGGCCTTTTTGGGTAGCTCAGCGATTATTCTGAAGATACTTGCCTTTTTTAGGTTAGCGGACTATACGTTTATTGGTTATTACGATTTTTTGGGCGTTATATTTCATTATATCTGGTGGTTGCTTAAACCTAAGCCTTTTTTTAAATATCGCATTATTATTTCGTAATAGCAAACTTTCGAAGTTCCGTGCATTGCAGTCGTAAACATTCGCAATGAAGTAATTCGTATTAACATACTTTCTGCCTTACGTAATTCGCACTTTTAAACATTCTGAATGCAGTACATCGATATTTTGAATTTCGACATTCAGTATCTGTATTCCCGTTGTCCCCATTGACCGTGTCCCCATTAATGGGGATAACGGGAATTTAATAAAATAATTAAAATTAATTCCCGTTCTCCCCATACGCTGTCCCTATTGTAATATTATATTTTATAAATTATTCCCATTGTCCCATTGCGTTGAAATTAAAGGAAGAGTGCCCCAATAGTGAGATTATTATACAATAATCTCGGTAAGTTCATTTCATTTCACTGTAATATTAAAACTTTTTTTGCGTTTTTTTTCTCGTGATATAGTTACTTGAAGTTAGCTTATTCGATATTCTATCTAACTGTTAAGTTCATTATATTCGAAAGTGGAAAAAAAATTTTTTTCCCTGATTTCATCGTGTGATAAAACTAAAATAATACATTATTATTTTTTATTTACCTGTTCCATCATGTTTTGAAGCGATCAAGCTCAAAATTATCAAAATCGACTTATGCATATTACCTACTAGTGGCTCCGTGAGCTGTAGATAGACCTCGCGTTAAAAAATAGCTCAAATTGAATGTTGTTTAAAAAATAATCTAAAAGATGTCGCCACCCCTTTTTCCCACACTGCTCACGAGCTTTTCGAAGCACATAGTGGGTTCGTGCTGTTTGGTATATTATTTGGTATGTATATTTGCAGCTAGATGGCACTTCTAATTTTTACCATTTTTCAAAATAGGTGATTATTTGGAAAATTTCTAAAAACTGGCTTGAATAAAAATTCTATATAATTATCAAACCTGCTCACAAAATTTCACGAGAATCGGTTAAGAAATGGGACCTGTAGAGGAGAACATCCAGCGCCAGAAAGCGGGACTGATTTTTTTTTTACATATCTCATTTTTGAAAAAATCAAAAAAGTGGCGTGACGAAAAAAATCTACATCATTTTCAAAACTGCTCACAAAATTTCACGAGAATCTGTTGAGAAATGCGACCTGTAGAGGAGAACAGACAGCGCTGGAAAGCCGTAAAATCTGTTTTTTTAACATATCTCCGCCGTTTTGAAAAATTTTAAAAATCTGGCTCGACAAAAAATTTCTATATAATTAACAAACATGCTCACAAAATTTTACAGGGATCGGTTGAGAAATGCGACCTGTAGAGGAGAACATACAGCGCCGGAAATCCGGACTGAAATATGTTTTTCTTTAATTATCTCCGCCATTTAATAAAAAATTGAAAAACTGGCTTGACAAAAAAATCTATGTAATTTTCAAATCTACTTACAAAATTTCACGAGAATCGGTTCAAAAATGCGACCTGTAGAGGAAAACAGAAAACACCGGAAAGCCGGACTGAAAAATGTTTTTTTAATATTTCTCCGTCATTTTGAAAATTTTCAAAAAACTGGCGTGACAAAAAAAATCTATATTATTTTTTAACATGCTCACAAAATTTCACGAGAATCGGTTGAGAAATGCGACCTGTAGAGGAGAACAGACAGCGCTGGAAAGTCGGACTGAAATCTGTTTTCTTAACATATCTCCGCCATTTTGAAAAATTTCAAAAAACTTGCTAAACAAAAAAATATTGTACATCATTTTCAAACCTTCTTACGATATTTCACGAGAATCGGTTGAGAAATGCGACCTGTAGAGAAGAACAGACAGCGCTGGAAAGCCAGACTGAAATAAGTTTTTTTTAACATATCTCCACTAGGGCTTGAAGTCCGGGACTCCGGTTTTGGTCTAGCTCCGGAGTTTCGAAGCATTTAAGCATCGTTTGTAAAACCGGAGTTTCACAACAAAAACCGGAGTTTCGATTTTCAAAAATAATAATTGAAAGCATTTTTATCGCCGTGGGCATATACCCCTGGGCGGTGTTGCAGTCTCTTCAGAGGTGCCAAGTGGACTACAGGTGTAGCGATGTGCTGACTGAAGTACTTATACGAAAATGCCATCATGTCGATCCGATTACAGAACCAGCCCCCCTAGCCAAAGTAACATTTGCAAATTTTCGCTATCGCTTCGCTTCGAAACATGTATGGACGTTTTAAAATTCGATTGTTAACGAAACCTTATGTCAATCCCATACATGTTTCGAAAGCGAAGCGATAACGAAGATTAGCGAATGTTACTTTGGCTAGGCCCTCAGAGCACAAAATACAGTTAAATTTTTAACATAAATCAGCAATAATATACTTTTCTTCCAACTATGCTTTAATTTCATCACAATCACACTAAAAACTCAGTACAAAGCGAGTCTTTATTTCTCTAGAGCAATAAAAATGTATGAAATTTCATAATTGCACAGTTTTTTTTAATCGCACCAAAAGGTGCCAATCTCAATGGATTAACTCTATTCAGCCAGCCGATATCAATACTTTTTTTTACGTACGTGTATTATTCGTTTCTATCCTACTTGTTCCAATGAAAAATGATTGCTGCTAACTCTGATTTAAAAATGAAAGAAATTTAAAAAAGTGATTTGGCGGGAACTTTGTTAATTTTGCTTGACAATATTTTTAGAAACGATAAAGTGTGATACTATCTGATTTTGAGTGCTTCGGCTTCGAATTAAAATGGAATCATCTACCGACACATTAACTCCGGAAAACATTCTAAATGAAGCCGACAATGTTTTAGAAAATGAAACTGTTTGATATGAGTTTCTTTTATCTACTATTCCTATAGGTAGGTAATAGTTGAAAGAAAAACAGATTATGCACCTCGCCTTAAGTAATTTATATGGCCCTCGTGCCTGTTAGATTAGAGCCCTTGCTAACGCTCGGGCTCTAAATCAGGCACTCGGTGCAATAATAAATTACTTTGTGCTCGATGCAATAATCTACTATTATTTACACTCAACATAACTATAACTAGTAAGGCCTGTAACAATATACAACCCCTTATGCCGAATATGGTAGCTTCAAACTGAACAACTTTTACCCATGACCAATTTTGAAATCTCGAATAAACGGGCACGGGGCGGCCACGTGCCGCCGACGACGGGGTTTTTCCCGTTCTTCGCGCATGCTCACTCGGCAGGCTGAATATCTAATTAGAAACCTAGCGACCGGTCTCATTTGACAGATGAATGTGATACATTGCTACTTCTTTTTGGGTTAAAAAAAACATACCAAAGAAAAGTAGCAATGTATGTCTAATGAAACCGGTCGCTTTGCTAAATAGTTTCTATTTGAGGAGCGTCGGAAAGAAAACCGACAAGTCACATTTGTCTTTTTTGTGGAAAAAAGTAAAAAACTGTCCAAGTTGATGGTTTTCTAATTTAGAGTTAAACGAAATATATCATTTTATTGGTGTTAGCACCACTCTTTGGAAACCTAAATTCTGCATTTTGTGACTGTAATACAGCTTGACCATAAAGAGTTGACAAAAATTGAGGGCGCCACTTTCTATGTAAACACGTCAAAATCACGAATTATTTGGCAACACTGACTACATTTTGTACTGTGAAATTTTAGTTCCATTTTATTTAATTTCATCTCTTTATGGTCAAGCTGTACCTGTTGTGTTATAAAAAAACATAAAATGGATATATCGGTTTTTAACCAAACCAACCAAAAAACTGTAGGATATATCGCTATCGGTATTTGATAAAACGCTTCTTTGAAAAAATGAGAGGGATTTATAGGTATCTTTTCCGATCGCCATCGTTGCTTAGTACGATTAGTACAGTGCGAGGCATGTATCTTGAAAAACCGAGTATTTCGGAGCCAGATCTAGAGCGGATTTGGCAGTTTTTGACCAGCCCCCGGACTGCCTAACTCTCTCGCTTTGACTCTGGCTTTGGTTTATGACGTCAGTGCACTGTCCGTCCTTGTCATCGTGTTAAGATATGACAAGGATGGATATAGTCTAGCTATCGCTCTAAGCTTTGTGTTATGATAAATGGTCTTCCGAGCGTTCTGAACACTGCCAAATGTTTAATGTTTGCTGATGACATGAAATTATTTCACAGGATTGGTAACGTTTCGGATTGTATGGCCTTCCAGCGTGATATTGATGCAGTTTTGCAATGGGTAAAGGCAAACAATTTGAACTTTAATACCTCAAAATGTAAAATGGTTACCTATTCCAGGGGGATAATTACGTAACTTTGTTGCAATCAACTCTGACAGAAACCGCAGTTACATTGCTGCTTTAGTAAGAACCAATGTGACAACTATCTTAACTAAAGCCGCAATGCAACCGCGCTTTCAATCGATTTCAATCGAGAATTGTAAGCAACAGCTTTATGTAATCAAGGTACAGGTCTCCAATACCTATTGCATATGACTATATTTTGGATCAGATTGTCTTAGAGAAAGTCGATTCAATTCGAGATCTTGGTGTTATCATGGACAGTCAGCTTAGCTTTCGGGAGCACATCGTGACCATTTGTAAGAAAGCAAACAAGATCCTTGGGTTTATTTCTAGAACCGCTGCTCAGTTTCGTAACTTAAATGTCGCTGACAACGCATACGTCCGCAGTGTGCTCGAATTTGGTGCAATCATCTGGGATCCTAGAACCAAGAAGTACACCCTCATGGTTGAAAGGGTACAGAGAAAGTTTGCAAGGTACCTTTATAAAAGAACTTTCGGGTACTATCCCTTCCTGTTCCCGTCATTATTTGTAACGGGAATGGTAGGCCTTGCTACTTTGGAAGTCAGACGTAAACTTTTACTTGCAATGCATTATTGTTTTTTGTTGCGAAATAAGGTGGACAATCCCACAGTGCTGAATTCTATAAGTTATTATGTCCCGCAGAATGGGGAATGTCCGAAAAAAATCAAATTGGCTGAATATTTTTCTATTGGTAGGAATAAGGTCCCTTAGTAATAGAAAAAAATTTCATAATTTTCGGTTTCGTGAAAAAATTTCAAAAAATCAAAGTCCCGCAGAATTACGTGCGTGTTGGTCGGCGTCGTCGGCACGACCTGTTGGCACTACCTCCTGCTGTACACACGCAGCATGCTCGTAATGCACCCACACCTAGGGCTATTAAGTACTCTTTTTAATCGTTTTTTAAATGATGTCCAAGATGCCGACATACATACTGACTGACCCTATTAGATATATTTATTGTAAATTATTTTTTTACCTAAGTAAATTGCCCAATGTGAATGTTTTGGTTTAGCTGTAAGTTCACATTGTGATAAATAAATAAATAAAGAATTAATAAAGTAGGCCATACACCATTCAATCGATCGTCCAATCGGCATGAAACTACCAATCCAATCAATCTGACCATGTGTGGCCGTGGATCAATCGTCAAATTCTATCTGTCCTGCCGATCCACGGCCACACACGGTCAGTTTGATTGGATTGGATCCAATCGGTAGTTTCATTCATGCCGATTGGACGATCGATTGGATGGTGTATGGCCTGCATTAGGCGATAGGGCCCCAGGGGGGTAATTATGTAACTTTGTTGCAATCAACTCTGACAGAAATCGCAGTTACATCGCTGCTTTAGTAAGAACCAACGTGACAACTATCTTAACTAAAGCAGCAATGCAACCGCGCTTTCAATCGATTTCAATCGAGAATTGTTAGCAACAGCTTTACGTAATCAAGGTACTGGGGGGGTGATTTTGTAATTTTGTTGCAATCAACTCTGACAGAAATCGCAGTTACATCGCTACTTTAGTAAGAACCAATGTGACAACTATCTTAACTAAAGCAGCAATGCAACTGCGCTTTCAATCGATTTCAATCGAGAATTGTTAGCAACAGACTTACGTGATCAAGGGTCTGGTTACGTTAACAACAGAGCAAAATATTATGTAAGAGAACAACCAATTATTGCCGTCATAAAAAAAAATTCAAAATGTGATTTATCGGTTTTTGTTCCAACGCTCCTCATTTAGATAATCAGCTTGCCTAAACATTTTGTATGAAACGATATTTTTCCCTCCCCGTGCCCGTCCCGTCCCCGTCCCGTGTACAGCGACATTTTACTTACTAAAATCTATTCTGTGCAACAACTACCCATACTACCCAAGAACTTATACTCCCAATGGAGATTGCATGGCCATATATCGTAGTGAAGATTGAAAAAATGTCCTTTAGTGACGTGACGGCTTATTTATTGCTACCTCTTTCTTTAGTGTTACAATACGTTTTCGTTTCTCACGAACGAACGAACGACGAACAACAAACACGTATTGTAACACTAAAGAAAGAGGTAGCAATAAGCCGTCACGTCACTAAAGGAGCTTTTTTCAATCTTCACTATGACATATGGCGGTGCAATCTCCATTGGAGGGAGGTATAAGCTTCTTGATACTACCAAACCACTTCTTATTATTCTGCACAATATTGTGCAGATATTTCCAACCAGACAACACTGTGCAAATTGAAAATTAATTAATAATAAACTTTACAGCGCTTCACATACCGCTCAAGTTTCTATAGCAGTTGTAAACAAAACTGTCCAATCTTGCTTTCTCTTTCAGTTGTGGATTTGAGAATGGAGTAAAGGCGTACACGTGCATGAAAATAATAAAAAAATTAAATTGATAATCCTAAGTTTTCGAATGTCATTTTTTAACGAGATAGAAGATAGAATAATAGCACTAGCGAAGCAATTTTTACCATTGAAAATGGTTATCAAATGCAAATCGCCTGAGACGTGTTTTTAGTCATAGTTCCGAGGATTTTAGGAGGATCGAGATCGAAATAGTACCAAAAGTTGAGGAATTTATTGAGACACGTGTGAACGTTTGAATTTTGAAAATCGGCTGGTAACTTTTTTGAAATTTCGATAAGTTCGGGTTTTTTGGGGGTGTTTGTTTACTAAATTCTTAGGCCGTATACAGAGAGGACGCTGTTTGCAGACTGCCGCTTACTGCCGCAGGTTCGCGCAGGTAACCGTCACACAAAGCAAGCAGGTTGAAGCAGAATTTCATAAACGAGCCAGCGCTGACCTGCGCGTGTAGGCGCTTGTCAGCGCTTGTCGGCGCCTCTTAGATTTCGAGAAAAAAACCGACTTAAGAAAAAATTAAAAATGGGTCCTAGCTCCTAAGGTATTAGGTAGTTTAGCTACAAAATAGCGATGGGGGTTAGGATTTGGGGTTAGGTTCGGAATAAACGATTTTTTTTGAAAATCGGTTTATAATTGTGACCTGTAAGTGGTCCCTTTAGATTTGAAATTGTAGAAAAACGGGTATTTCGGTATATAAAAAGTGATGTAGTTTCTATGATTATTGACGGATCGTCATGGTAATGGTATTGAAAGATGCGGAAGCAGACAAGAAGTGCATTAGTTCATTTTTGTGAATCGGTTAATAATATTTCAGCCGCGTCGAAGCAGTCAGGGCACTTTCACAATCGGTCGTAAAAATAAAAAGGTACCTAGTATACCTTACAAAAATTATAGGATCACAATAAACCCCCCTAACCCAGGTTAGGTTAGGTTAGATTTGGGGTTAGGTTTGGAATAAAGGGACATTTCGGAGACGTTTATTCCGAACCTAACCCTTAATCCTAACCCCCATGGGTTAGGAAAGCAAAAAAAGAGACCCTTTATTCCGAACCTAACCCCAAAACCTAACCCCCATGGGGGTTAGGTTAGGAAAGCAAAAATATTATTCCTAACCTAACCCTCGTAGTCACACCGTCTCACCCTTGACTCTATTCCATGTTATCAAACTACTTGGATATAGACCTCCTTTCTTTTACATGTCAGAAAAAAATCACAAAAAATAATAATTAAGTCACCTGATAAGCATTTTTAAATCGTCAATTTTGAAATTATATATTCTTATTGTTATGCGAATTATGTTTATGGCAAGTCTGTTATGGATTTTCAAATTAGGATTAATAATGTTATGCAATATAAGGGACCCCCAATTTTGTGTGTATCTAATAATAAATAAACGACGAAAGTAGCTCTCACGCTAATATTCGCATTCACTTCACCAGATTCTATGACCTCGGTATGTGCGAGCGCAATAGCGAAATATTAGAAAATAAATTTCTCTTAAAAATATAGAAGTTAAACCTTCTCCATATTTATGTGACCCTGGTACTTTGATGACGTATTGTTTTTTAAATTATAAGATTTTAAAAAGTTATAATTTGCTTTGTAATTTTTCATGTCAAGAGTGAGATGATGGGACAACGAGGGTTAGGTTGGGAATAATATTTTTGCTTTCCTAACCTAACCCCCATGGGGGTTAGGTTTTGGGGTTAGGTTCGGAATAAACGAAAAGAGACAGGTATTGTCTACCGTAATATTGATTAAAGTTCCGAACTAGGGTTGCCAACTTTTTTGCATCAAATATAGTATTTTCAAGATTATTAGTGTAAAAAATATAGTAGATGGCGCAAAAAAATCAAAAAAAATATAGTAGGTTGCCGTTTTGTATGGAGGATTTTAAAGATGGTGCATTTTTCATACGTACCTACTTACTAACATTTTTATAATTTTTTCAACAACAATAAACACAAGGGTTTAATCACAGAAAATAATAACTATTCAATAATACTTACATAGATGAGGTGCATTATAAGTTTTTTTTTGTTCATTTTGTTGAATTTTTTCACTTGAAAAAATTTAGTAGTTTTGCCTACTACTTAGGTATATATTTTTTAAAAAATTATAGTAGGCGAGCCCTCAATATAGTATGACAATATATTATATAGTAGGGTTGGCGACCCTATTCCGAACATACAGGATCACTGGAAATAGGACGTATTCCTGCTAAGGGGTTATAGATGAGATCAAAACAAATAGGTACCTATTTCTTGTTTTATAACTTTTTCTCAAAAAGTTATAAATTTTTTAATTAATTGAAATTAAGTATTTTTATAACAAAAGTACGTTTTCAGACTCAAAAATCTCTTAGATAAAAGTGAAGGGGTGACTGACATATCAACGCCCAGCCCAAACTACTGGACCTAGAGACTTGAAATTTTGTACATAGATACTTTATACAGTGTAAGCATCCACTAAGAAAGGATTTTTGGAAGTTCTACCCCTAAAGGGGTGAAATGGGGGTTCAAAGTGTGTATGAAAAAAAAATTAAATATATATTTTTATTTGAAACTTCGTAGGAGTACTTCTAAAAACAAATGAGTAAACAAGTGTTTCGTGGTTTTCCGAAAATCAACCCTTTACGTGGTAAATGGGGAAAAAAATCCCAAAATGACTGGCGAATCTATGCACAGCCCTAAGGTGGCGGGTTAAACGGTGACTTGATAAATATTTGGTGGGTTAAACATGGTTAAACGGTCAAAATGTCGATTATGTGGTTCTCTTAGTCATAAATTTTTGCTAGGTCGATCTCCTTAAAAAAAAAAGTATGGGCACCCCTGCCTTAGACAGTGTAGGCATCAGGCATTAAGGAAGAATTTTTGAAAATTCCACCCCTAAAGGGATAAAATAAGGGATGAAATGTTGTATGAAAGTCCCTCAGTTTTAAAGCTAGGATCTCCAAATTTTGTGTTTAGACTGACGTTTGAAAATTAAAAATTACATGTCTCAGCGTTTTTCAAAATTCTTCCCCCCGAAGAGATGAAAAGGGGGATGAAGTTGTGTATAGAAGAAAATCCTTCATTTGTGTGTTTTCTATCCCAAAATAATAAAAAACCGGAAACGAATTAGTAGTTTACTTTTATTTTAAATTAGCTTTTGAAGACGTTTGCCGCGTGTGGCGGGCCTCGAACGAGGCTGCTTGCCTGGTGGGGTGGGGACCCGCCTAATCACGTAAAAACGGCTGGTCGGATCGGCAAACGGCAAGTCGCGGGCAAAAGCTAGTTTATTACAATAATCAGTCCCACTTCCTCTCCCGTCTGACCCTAAAACAAAAGTTTGAACCCCTTTTTCACCTTTTTGGAGTTAAATCATGTCCACCGTTTTGGACTTCAAAATTAATGTCATTTTCGCAATCACCATACCATAACACCTCAAGAATGACATCCATATCGATTTATGTTTACTTACCCCATTTACCCCCTAAGAGGTTGATTTTCAAAATTACAAAATATTATGTTTGCCTATTTATTTTAAGACGTACCCCTACGAAGTTTAAAGTTGTTAGGTACGTCTATTTTATATCTATTGAAAATATTAACTGGAACTCCTTTTATCAACATAATGATGTATCGGAGGCTCTGGCGGAGTTCACTGAAATTTTGAGATCTAAGATTCAACTACATTAAAAAAAAGTAAGTTTTCGTAACTCAAGAGACATAAGAAAACCCTTGACATCTGAAAATTTACTAAAATGCATTCGGAAAAGAGACTTATTACACCAAGAAGTAAAAAAGAAAGAAAACAAAAGTGATTTGACTATACAGCTAAAATACAAAAATTAGAGAAACTGCTGCAACAACACTATACAGAACCTAAAAAATGCACATGAAAGGGAACTCTTAGATCGCGCAAAGGGAGATAGTAAAAAGACGTGGATTGCTGTTAAAAATATATGTCATTTCAAAAGAAAAGACTCGTCAAGTGCTAACTTGCTTTGCGCACAACAAGAACATGTACACTCACTGAACACGGTAAACAACTATTTCTGTACCGTAGGTGACAAACTAGCAGAACAAACAATAGTGCAACTAGGAAAACCAGAACCTGAACTTGTCGATATGAACCATACCCTTGATGTTAGTAATGCATTCCATAGCGACTCCTTTTACATTGTGCCGACAGTAGAACTAGAAATTAATAAAATAATTACTAACCTGAAAAGCGACTCAACCCCTGGCTGGGACAACATTAATAACCGAGTTCTTAAGAATGCCAAACACTGCCTTGCACCTCCCATAGCTTTCTTATGTAATAGTAATAATAGTAATAGTAATAATCTTTATTTGTGCTTTAAATGTTTACAGAACACAATTTATAACGTTAACAACCACATTAGTCTAGGACTGTGTCGCAGTTATTAGCGCCCACCTCGAACTTATTTATCATGTAACAAATAACACATTAAAAACTATTTAGACGACAAAAGCTAAATTTTGAATGTGTGTGTGTGTGTGTGTGTGTGTGTGAGTATGTGTGTGTGTGTGTGTGTGAGTGAGAGAGTAAAAATATATAAAAATAATAATAATATAGGTAATATGATTTAAATTTCATTTAATTTAACAAGGGCCTCAACATCTTCATATTCCAGGCTTAAGAGCCACTCGTTCAATACAGTTTTACATTTGCGCAAAGGTAAGCTATAAATATTTAATTTATAATTGATTTTGTTATATAATACAGAGCTAAGGTACAAATAATGAAGTCTAGCCAAAACAGTACTACAACTTTCCACCTTAAAGATTCTATTCGCCAAACGTTTGTTTAAAGCAAACTTTGGGTCATACTCACAAGACGCATGCTTGCGTAAGATAAGATTAATTATAAATAATTTACGAACAGAAAGAACCTTCCACAACTCATACAGCTGCACAGTAGGGAAGCGGATAGGTTTAAAAGTCATTACTTTCAATACTGCCCTTTGAGCTCGTTCCAGTTGCAGGAGATGAGTTTTTGCCGATGCACCCCAGACAGTGATGCAATAAATCAGTAGTGACTGTGCTAAAGAGAAGTAGATAGACTTGAGCGTGCCAGCGTCAGCACAGCCTCTCAATTTGCTGAAAACGAAGATTAGTTTTCTGATTCGGGCTGAGACGGATTTCACATGTTCCTTCCATGACATTACACTATCAATAATAACACCCAAATATTTAACGTGACTGACCCGTGAGATAGGAATACAGTTGTTTATAGAACATGAGGTTTGACCAACAGATGGGCACTGCCTTTTATGTGAAAATATGCAAAACGAAGGGTCAGTTTGAGATTGAAGTCTTGGTGCAAATGTTACAAAACATGTTTTGTTGAGGTTAAGTAGTAACATGTTCTGCAATAGCCATGCTTCTACCATTCTTAAAGCTTTTTCGGTACGGTCACGGGTCTCTTCCCAAGTTTTGCCATGAACAAGAATCGCCGTATCATCAGCATATGTAATGATTCTACTGTTTGGAAGGGCCAATTGACATAGACCGTTTATATAAATTAAAAACAGGGTAGGTCCAAGAACACTACCCTGTGGAACACCACACCACAGGTAATAGGCTTCTCATAACTAACGATGTTTTCAATCGTAACACACTGATACCTATCACTAAGATAACTCTTAAACATTTCAAGCACCAATCCACGGATTCCTAATAGTTCTAGTTTATTTAAGAGTTTTGAGACAGAGACAGTATCAAAAGCCTTGGAAATATCTAAGAAGACACACAGCGTCTTTAAGTTTTCATTTATGTTCTTAACACATAAATGAAAACTTAACTACTTTTGGGGGATGAGTTGCTCGCGTCCGTAGGATTTACCACCTTTTTCTAGGCCCACCCTACACGTGTCCCCCGGGTGGTGCTAAACGGGCAACAACGCCGAGTCACAGGCGGCGGTCAACTAACCTGTCTATGGCTACCACAAGCCAAGAGGAATTAAATACCCTCTGAACATCGTGGCTACAGTGCCTTGGGAAAGCACTGTCAGTATTTTCCCAACCCCGCTCTCGTAATGAATAAGTTGAATAAGGAATGTGTTTTGTCATGCGACCCGGCTAACCCCCGGCGCTCTCCGGTACCCGGGCCAGAGAGTGTGAAATCAGCTACCGAAGACTGCATAGAAGTAGGTGACCAGGCTTCTGTGTCGGTAAATGTTACTGGAAATAGAAAAATGATTCAACAGGCCTTTCATCCTGGCCTGTTTGTTAGCAGGTCTAGAAGCTTCTCTACAGGCAATCTGCCAAAAGATGATCAACCACCGGCCTCACCACCTGTAATTGTGAATATAGATTCAGACCTTGAAACTGATGAACAACCACCCACAACCCATAAACCTCCGGAATGGCAAAGAATACCAACAGCTAGAAACCCTAAAAGGAAAAAGATAAACCAAACTCCATCTCCCGAAGAAGTAAGAACCTCAAACAGATTTGGTGTCTTGCCCATAGACACTAATGACAAGGAAGAACAAATTAAAGAAAGAAAACCAAGCAAACCCCCTCCAATAATCCTTTATGGAATAGAAGATGTTGGTAAACTTACTGAATTGCTTGAAAGTGTTGCTGAAAGGAACCAATTCACTTATAAAATAGTAAACCGGAATCAAATGAGATTAGCTGCACTCAGGTGGAAGTGTATAAAAATCTTATTTCACTAGTCCGTGAAAAGGGGCTAATAGGACATAGCTTTCACCAGAAAAGACCAAAGGAACTACAGAATAGTGATTCGGAATCTCCACCATTCAACTCCCACAAATGCAATAATAGAAGCAATAGAAAGTACAGGGAACTCGGTAGCGGGAGAGATCATCAATGCTAAATACGGCCCGGAAAAAATTCCTACATCAACATTTTTTGTTAACCTCCTACCAGGACCTAACAACAAAGCTGTCAAAGATTTGAAATATGTATACCATCAGTCAGTTGTCATAGAAGATCCAAAAAAGAAAAAGACGATCGTGCAATGTCAAAGATGTCAGCAGTATGGGCATTCAAAAAACAACTGCATGAGGCCATACCGCTGTGTTAAATGTGCTCAACAACATAAAACGGCAGACTGCACCAAGAAAGATAGGAATACTCCAGCTAAATGCGCACTGTGTTTCGGCGCCCACCCAGCTAATTATAAAGGCTGTGAGGTATACCGAGAAATTCTCTCAAGGAAAGGAGCACCACCTTTATCGAAGCCGAAAATTGCACCAAACCCCATCCCTGAATATAAAGGAGATTCAGAATCACGACCAACAACATATGCTAAGGTGCTACAGACTCACAACGAGAAAGAGAAATCTGCCACAGAAACGAACAAACAAACAAAGTGGGAGACAAAGAAAGATCACAACAATAAACCTCAAAGTCCAGAGCCGCAGATGACCACAATAGAAAAAATACTTTTGAAACAATCCGAAAAGTTCGAAATCATCCTACAACAAATGGGCACACTTATGCAGCTCATAACCACACTGATAACCAAACTGTCCTAATGGCGTCTCTGCGTATAGCAACGTGGAATGTAAATGGCCTATCACCCAACAAGCACGAAGTAGACTTACTAATAAGACAACAAAACCTCGATATCGTCCTTATTTCGGAAGCTCACTGCACTAATTCATCAAAAGTTAGTTTCCGTGGATACCGGACGTACACGACCAACCATCCGGACGGAACAGGGCACGCAGGCACTGCAGTCATAATACGAGATACCATTAAACATCACCTATTACCAGAATTCAAGACAAACTATATTCAGGCTACCGCAGTCGCAGTTGAAGACCACTGTGGGTATTTCAATGTCGTTGCCGTCTACTGTCCGCCCAAACATAAAATAACAGAAAATATGTTCTCCGAATTCTTCGGCTCTCTTGGTGGTCGCTTCGTAGCTGGTGGAGACTGGAACTCGAAACATACTTCTTGGGGGTCGAGACTTGTTACAACCAGAGGTAGACAACTACTATCTAGCGTAACGGTAAACAACTTACGTACATTATCCACTTTTGAACCAACCTACTGGCCCACAGACTTGAATAAAATACCAGACCTTCTGGATTTTTTCATCATCAAGGGATTGTCTCACCACTATTTCAAACCGGAATCATGCCTAGACACCGCATCGGACCACACTCCTGTATTGCTAACAGCTAGCACCATGGTTATCGAAGTCGAAAGACCACCTCAACTCTCCAATAATAAGACCGACTGGTATTCATTTCATGAATATGTCAATGATAACATAAACATGAAAATGTCCCTAAAATCCCCGGAAGAAATAGAGGAAGCGACAAAACATATTACTATGTTGATACAGGAAGCTTGTTGGAAGACTACTCCTACCATAGTACAAAAACCTTATAGCGCAAACATACCACTAGAAATAAGACAAAAAGTACTGGAAAAGAGAAGGACTCGGCGCGTATGGCAACAGAGCAGGCACAGTGACGATAGACGAAAACTCAACAGAGAGGTAGACGAACTGAGAACACTACTTAAAGATTGGCACGGCACTACACTAGAAGCAAAGTTGGAATCACTGGCCCCTAATGGATCAACTAGCCATTCCCTACGGAAGTTTACTAAGACATTAAACGGACCCCAGGAATGTAAACCTCCCTTAAGAAAAAGCGATAATGGCTGGGCTAAAAGTGCAAAAGAAAAAGCAAGTTTGTTTGCCAATCATCTATCCAATGTTTTCTCACCAAACGCTACAAACGATCAGGAATCAAATATATACGTGAAAAATACTCTGGATCAACCTTACCAGATGTCGGTACCACCCAAACCAGTAACCGTTAAAGAGGTGTGGTCGACAATTAAAGACTTAAACGATCGGAAGGCTCCTGGTTTCGACCTTATTACAAAAGAAATATTAACAAAATTGCCCAGGAGAGCTGTAGTATTCCTTACCACTCTATATAATGGCATATTTAGAACGCAACATTTTCCTACTATGTGGAAGGTATCCCAAATTATTATGATTCCCAAGCCCGGCAAGCCACCAAATGAAGTCTCATCCTATAGACCCATCAGCCTCTTACCAATACTGTCGAAAGTATGTGAAAGGATCATTCTGAGGAGAATACTTCCCATTCTTAAGGAAAACAGAACAATACCGGACCACCAATTTGGTTTTAGACAGAATCACTCAACTGTGGAACAAGTGCATCGAGTAACAGAAGAAATCAGAAAGGCACTTGAGAATAAGGAATATTGCTCATCAGCATTCTTGGACGTTCAGCAGGCATTTGATAAAGTGTGGCATGAAGGCCTACTATGTAAAATCAAAAATAGCCTCCCTCATAGCTATCATCCTCTTATGCAATCGTACTTAGATGGCAGAATATCTCAGGTTAAAGAATCGGGAGAAACCTCCGAATTCTTTGAAATTAAAGCAGGTGTACCACAGGGGTCTGTATTGGGTCCAGTGTTATACACGATATTCACTGCGGACCTGCCAACTATAGCAGGTGTAACTACAGCAACATTTGCCGATGACACGGCTATACTAGCCAGCAATAAATGCTCGATTGCGGCGTCTAATACTCTCCAAGAAGGGCTAAACGAAATAAGTACCTGGCTGAAAAAATGGAATATTAGAGCAAGTGTCACTAAGTCTGTACACATAACCTTCGCCCTGAGAAAAGGGGATTGTCCACCTGTATATTTAGAAGACAACATATTACCCCACAAAGAGAATGTGAAATATCTCGGATTACATCTCGATCGCAGGCTGACATGGAAGAATCATATAAAAGCGAAACGGGAAGAAATCAACTTGAAATACAGAAACATGCTTTGGTTGCTCGGACGAAACAGTAAACTCTCTGTAGATAACAAACTATTAATATACAAAGCCTTGCTTAAGCCAATATGGATGTATGGCATTCAATTGTGGGGTAGCGCGAGTAACTCCAACATTTCTATAATACAAAGACTACAGAATGTCATCCTGCGAACCATATCCAATGTGCCCTGGTTCATAACAAACAACGAGATCCACGAGAATCTACAAATGAGTACAGTAAAGGAAGAAATCCGTGTTACAGCTACAAAATACCAAAAACGTCTTGCACAACATCCTAACGAGCTAGCGGTCGCACTGACAACGCAATCTTACTGTAACAGGCTTAAAAGGCATAATATCTTGTCACTGCCGGAGCGAATATAGCTCTGTACTACATGGAGAGTAGTGCTTTCAATGGAAGGCACACTCGTCGCAATCACTGATGACGGACAACACATTCACTGAAAGTGGCTGACTGATTGTGAATTAACCAACAAACAAAAAAAAAAAAAAAAAAATGTTCTTAACAATTGACCCTGTAAGTTGGAGAACTGCATCCTCAGTCGACCTCTCTGCTCTAAATCCGAATTGATTGGTTGAGATAACATTTTTAGAATCAAGATAGTTGATTAATCTTTTATTCAAAATTTTTTCTAATATTTTCGACAATATTGAGAGCACCGATATTGGCCTATAATAAGTGACACTGCCTCTGTCTCCACTCTTATATATCGGGTGAACTAGTGCCTTTTTAAAAACAGTTGGAAAAACACCGGATGAAAGGCAAAGGTTGAAAACGTGGTTCAGTATAGGCAACAAGATATGCTTTCCGGCCCTAATAAGAGTGGCGGGGATACCGCCCCACCCAGCTGCACTGCCTAGTTTGAGGTTCATGATTATTGCATCAATCTCTGCCTCATCAGTGTCAAATAATGCCATAGACTCTTGAGAACGAATTTCGGAAGAGGGTCCCAGCAATGATGGAGAAGGGATATCAACTGTGGACGTTGTATCTGAAGCCTGCGCTTGCCTGTCACTCACGCTTACAAAAAAGTCATTTACAGCGTTAACCGAACTCAGAGTATCATGGGACAACGATAAAAGGTGGTTAGATTTGGTTTTTTTACTATTTAAATTTGAAATTCTTTTTATAACATTCCAGGTACCTTTAATATTGTTTTTATTTTTAACAAATTGTGAACGCTCATACTCTCGTTTAATTTTCTTAAGTAAATTATTACAGAAGTTTTTATATCTTATGTATGACACCTTAACAATCTCATTGGAAGGGTTTTGCCTTGTCTTACGATATAGTTTATCTCTATGACGAATACAACGGAGCAAACCTGGTGTAATCCATGGTTTGATGATACGCTTTCTGCATGGAAAAGTAACAAGGTTTGTGTTAGATTTAACTACTCCTGACAGAATATTTACTATCTTGTTTGCAGCAGCTTCTGCATCGAATAATTGTAAAACTGAAGAGAAATCCACGTTTTCAAGATGTTTTAAACAAGCTGTTATATTTAAATGGTTTACTGTGTGGTTTCGTTCCATATGATTGGTGTTCCTAAGCTCAGTGCAAAATAAAACAGGAGAGTGATCTGTGAAATGGGAATCGAGCACCAGTGTCACGGCAGTTTTTTCAATCCTCAATATCACGTGATCAAGACAGTTATGTTCACGGGTTGGTAAAACATGACCTGGCAACATAGCATGCGAAGCCAGGAGATCCAGATATCGATCAGCGTCGCTATCATTTGCCAGAGGGATAATATTGATATTCAGATCACCAATCAGCGCAACTGTTTTATAAGATCGTAGCTTTGATAGAACGTGCTCAAATTAGTGCAAGAAATTATCAAGGTTTTTGTACGATGGAGATCGATAAACCGCAAGAATAACAGTATCAGTTGAAAGCTTAATAATTAAACAGTTAGCATCATCTATAAGGGGTTCCTCAACTATTGCATGTATGCCACTTTTTATATAAACCACAACACCTTCATTTTGATTACGAAAACCTTAGTCTGCAATCAGGAAAAGTGCCCTCTGAAATGAAAATTGCAAATGTGTGTCCAATTTACAAGTCTGGAGAAAAACATCTTACAGCGAACTATAGGCCGATATCTCTACTAACTGCAATATCAAAAATATTAAAGAAAGTGATGAACTTCAGACTCTTAAAATACCTTTAGGAAAGGAAAGTACTAAGCCGAAATCAATCAATATGGCTTTCGCAACAACAGATCGACGGAGGATGCAGTAACTAATCTAGTTGATTCTATCATAAATAAACTGGATAATGGTTACAGATGTGTTGGCGTCTTCCTCGATCTTGCGAAAGCCTTTGACACCGTCTCAAAGCCCATATTACTTAAAAAAATGGACTGTCTTGGTATTCGTGGCACGGCACTTGACTGGTTTTTAATTCATACCTCACTGATCACAGACAAAGGGTACGAATCGGTGACCACTACAGTGACTACGCTGGTACCAAATTTGGAGTTCCTTAGGGCAGTGTGCTTGGCCCGACTCTGTTCATCATATATATTAACGGTCTCTGTGCGCTGAAGCTGAATAATGCTGCAATATTCGCCTACGCAGACGATACTGCAATTATTTTTCACGGCAAGACTTAGCAAGACTCACATACCGCTGCAGAATCAGGCATGAAATCAGTTGCTAACTGGCTAAACCATAACTTGCTTACTCTAATATAAAAGCCAACGGTCACAAAGGAAAATAAGATGGAGAAAAGAGACGTGCAGGACAACATTTGGAAGAAGATCATTTCTGTTCATGGGGCCACATATTTATAATAAAATCAATGACTTAGGTATTGGATGTGATTCAGTTATCGAGAAGTAAGTGCAAAGCGGTACTGAACAAATGGCTTCTGAGTTTAGGTTATACGCAGACCGAACATATTATATCTATTTAAAAAGGTTCATAAATCAAAACACATATCTAACACTACACACACACATGCACATAACATAAACACACACAATCACACACACACACACACACACATAATATGCATACACAAGGCTTTTGCTAATAGTATTTCATTGTAACTTCTTTCATTTCTAGATATCAATAAGTAAATAATTGAGTATAAATTCATACTTTGTAAACCTAATCTGTACTAAAGAGACTGGCTCCTGCGACACAGGGAATCCTAGTGTGGGAACCAGTGCCGTATATTTATCATTTTATTGGTGTTAACACCACTATTTGGAAACTTAAATTCTGCATTCGTGACTTTAATACCTGTTGAGTTATAAATAAATATAAAATGGATATATCGGGTTTTGACCAAACCAACCAAAACACTACCTATAGGATGTATCGGTATTTAATAAATCGCTGATGAAAAATGGTAGAGGGATTTATCGGTATCTGTTCCTATCGCCATCGTTGTTTAGTAAGATTAGTGTATTTATCGGTTTATGTTCAGATTCGTTTATTTCGGAGCCAGATTTAGAGCGGATTTAGCAGCTTTTGACTAGGTTACGTTAACCACAGAGCAAGATATGTACGAGAACAACCAATTGCAATCATAAAAAAAGAATTCAAAATGTGACTTATCGGTTTTTGTTCCGACGCTCCTCAGATACATCTTAGAGTGTTTTACCAAAAACCGATAGGTATATCCAGTTGGTTTGGTCAAAAACAGATATATTCATTTTTTTATAAGTCAACAGGTATTACAGTCACAAAATTGCAGAATTTAGGTTTCCAAACAGTGGTGCTAACACCAATAAAATCATCGAGATAAATATACAAGAGAAGCAAACCTCACTACCACGCGCCACAAAAAGCGTGTAACTTTTCAACCGTGTAGGACGAAGCTTTGAAACCACTAAACATTTTTAAGAAAACATCTGTCTCACTTACACACGTTCCAAAAACTATTTCGTCGCCAAGATTAGACAAAGACAACAATAAAATTAGACAAAGACAGTGATATCAACATGTAATTTTTTTTTCAGAAAATTTGTATTGCCTACCATGTGAAATTTTACCCCAAAATAATGCATGAATTGTAAGGCCGCCATAGATGAAAATATTGTATAACAAAAGCTATATGGCGGCCAACTTTTCTAATTGTGGGCCGATTTCGATGAAACTCGGTTTTTGGTACTATTTTGGCAAGAAAACAGTAAAGCTATATTGAAAATTAAAAAAAAACAAGATGGCGGCAAACTTTTTTGTTTAAGGACCGATTTCGATAAAACTTCGTTTTTGGTACTAATTTGATACGAAAATAACAACGCAATGTTGAAAATATAAAAAATACAAGATGGCTGCCTACTTTTTTCTTTGTGGGCCGATTTCGATGAAACTCGGTTTTTGGTACTATTTTGACAAGAAAACAGTAAAGCTATGTTAAAAATAAAAAATCCAAGATGGCAGCCAACTTTTTTGTTTGTAGGTCGATTGAAATGAAACTCGGTTTTTAGTACTATTTTAACATGAAAATAATAACGCAATGTTGAAAATATTAAAAATCCAAGATGGCGGCCAACTTTTTCGTTTGTAGGCCGATTGAAATGAAACTTGGTTTTTTCTTGTCTAAATAGTTCCAAAAACCGAGTTTCATCGAAATCGGCCTACAAACAAAAAAGTTGGCCGCCATCTTGGAATTTTATTTTTTTGTCATTACATTGTTATTTTCTTATCAAAATATTACCAAAAACCAAGTTCCATCAGAATTGGCCCAAAAACAAAAAACTTGGCTGCTATCTTAGATTTTTATTTTTAACATAGCGTTGCTGTTTTCTTGTCAAAATAGTGTCAAAAACTAAGTTTCATCGAAATTGGCCAAAAAACAAAAAAGTTGGCCGCCATCTTGGATTTTTTATTTTTATCATTGCTTTGTTATTTTCTTGTCAAAATAGTGCCGAAAACCGAGTTTCATCGGAATTGGCCCAAAAACAAAAAAGTTGGCTGCCATCTTGGATGTTTTTTATTTTTTATCATTGCGTTGTTATTTTCTTGTCAAAATAGTACCAAAAACCGAGATTTATCTAAATCGGCCCACATACAAAAAGTTGGCCGCTATTTTGGATTTTTAATGTTTTCAACATTGCATTGTTATTTTCTTTTCAAAATAGTATCAAAAACCGAGTTTCATCGGAATTGGCCCAAAAACAAAAAAGTTGGCCGCCATCTTGGATTTTTTATCATTGCATTGTTATTTTCGTGTCAAAATAGTACTAAAAACCGAGTTTCATCAAAATCGGCCTGCAAACAAAAAAGTTTTATACTAGGTGGAAAAAGAGTTGGGTATTATTATTAACACGTTTTTTTTATATGGAAACACCACAGCAACAGAGAGTTGGCTAAACCCTGCCGTTATCCACATTATAATTCTCGAATGAAATGAAATATTTTTTTTTGTTTAACTTGGCAGAATAAACTATGATTCTTTTGCTTTCAATTTTACTTTTAAATTCTAGTTGAAAATGCCAGGTCACTCTTCCATGATTTAAAAAGTTATGGCAAAAAAATAGCAAAAATGTGACAATAAAAGAAAACATCATTTACGAAAACATTTATTTTATAATATAACAGAGACTTATGTACCATCAGAGGTAACGGAGTACCTATCCGTTAATCACAAATTCTCCCCAAAAATGGGAAAACCAAAACGATGTTTTTAGTGGTAGCACTGAACCTAAATTATGGTGTGATTTATTTTATTTCTTTTTTTGCGTTATAAACGTTATTAGTAATACAAAAACAATAAATAATCGCGTAAAAAGTAAGTCTCTTTGATGTGATAAGTTTTTTTGAACTCGAAGCGCACTCTTTCACTACGCATTTTGATCATTTTGAAGAGCTGTTTCCCTGTTGGCCTCCCCCACTGAGCACTGGCTTGACATAACCTTCACATATGTCAGCTGACGCCTGACATATCCGAAGTGGCCTCAACGTGGCGCAGTAAGTGCTACTAAATAATCTAAGGTGCTACTCTATAGAAATGTATGTAAACATAATACATTTCGATGCTCTATAGTATATTTATCTCGATGAATAAAATTATATATTTCGTTTAACTTTAAATAATTATTAGAAAACCATGAACTTGGCCAGTTTTTTACATTTTTTTTCACAAAAACACAAAATGTGATTAATCGGTTTTTGTTCCGATGGAGACTTCTATTGTCAACCGTATATTGATGAAAATTCCCAAGATAAGCTAAATTATACGGTTGACAACTTAGAATAATTACACCTAGAACGATAATTCCCTACAAAGCGCGCTGTCAAAAGTGAGGCAACAAAAACAGCCAAAATGGCGCCGTTTTCAGATTTTTATTGTTCATTACTAATAATCATACCTAATAAAGTACAAAACAGTTTAAATTTCCCTACCTTAAAGAGATTAATTATTATAATTTTGGATTTTAGTTACGAATAGGTAACATATGAAGGATATAAATCTGAGAACTGAGCCATTTTGGCTCAGTATAAGTTGCCTCACTTTGCATACAAGGACACGGCTTCTAGGTGTAATTATTCTAAGGTTGACAATAGCAGTCTCTGTAATGTCACAATAAAATCTGTTAAAAACAATTATCAAAACAGGAATATATATACACACTTCGTTACAATAATAGTTTTTACCATAATTTGTACCAAATACCTTACGGTACTTTTATTTGATGAAACGCATTAATCGTGCCTCTTTTTACGCACCTGGTTGAAATATGTCTGACTGTAACGATTCTCAAAGCGCACCACCACGTGTATTTCAATCAAAGATACTAGGTTCTTTTAGCAAGCAAAACTTAAATTATAATTATTAAGATAGTGTGCAACAATGTTTAAAATATTATGATGTAATAAAAAAGATATTATTTCCTTTTTATTCTGCGTTTTTGAATTAAATTCGTTTTGTGCACTTTGCTCATTGTATCTGGCACTAGTGACGCCACTGCATACGTCGCGTTTGCGTCATCAAATCGTGAACAGCGCTCAAACGGGGAGGACGACGGACGTGGAATGAAAGTGTGCAGTGCTTAAATTAGAAACATTCTATATTTTTTCAAATGTTTCTAATATCGAAATTATAAAGTACAAAGTTATTAGGATAGGTAATATTTTTTTACGTTTTGTCGTTTTTTGATCTACTTGTGTACTTTTATTTGTCTTTTGTGTGTGAATTTTCTTAACCGTATATTTTATTTTTTACAGGTTCCTCGTAGAGGCGCCGCCATCATGGCGTCAGACGAACAATTTTCATTATGTTGGAACAATTTCCACGCAAACATGTCAGCAGGCTTTCACGGCCTGCTGTCGCGTGGAGATCTAGTAGATGTAACGTTGGCTGCCGAAGGCAGATTATTACAGGCACACAAACTAGTTTTATCAGTATGTTCTCCTTATTTTCAAGAAATGTTCAAAATGAACCCAACTCAACATCCCATAGGTATGTATTTCGGCTTTCGCAGACTTTTTCAAATCGATTGTCGAGTTTCCTTTTATTGTGTACTAATGAGAATTGTTTTGTTTCAGTATTTTTAAAAGATGTTAGTCATTCAGCGTTAAGAGACTTATTACAGTTTATGTACCAAGGTGAGGTTAATGTTAAGCAAGAAGAATTAGCGTCGTTTATTAGTACCGCGGAACAGCTTCAAGTGAAAGGTCTAACCGGTAATCAAAATGAAGAAAGTTCCACGCCATCCAAACCAAAGCCGACGTCGAGGCCAGGCCCGAGGTCGTCACAACAAAGGCAATCTGTAATGACTAAGTTAGAGACTGATTTAGATTCTAAGCCCTCCTCAACTCCAGTAGCAATTAAGCGACCAAATAGGCCATCAATAGCATCAAATAATTCGTCATCTTCACAAAGTGGACCTGCGAAACGAAAATGTGTGGACCCATTAGAAGCCGGACCCTCTGGATCAGCAAAAGAGGAATTCGTAACGATACCGGACGAAGATGAAAATAACGCTGTGGCACCGAAAATGGAACCCGAATTTGTCAATGAAAGTATGTGGGATGATGACGAAGAGGGTGCAAACAACGATGAAACTAATTTCGGCGAAGATGACTCGAATATGGAAATGACTGGTATGTATAGATTCATCGAAGCTGGACGCTTTTTAGGACCTTTCATTCGATTATGTATCTCTACCCTTTTGTTTTTCCAGGTTTTGATGGTTCTGCAACTGGTGATGGCAATATATCAGCAAGTGGAGAAGGAGGGGCTGTAGGTGATGCACAAGGTAGGTTTGCAAATCTTTTCGCAAGATCGTTTCATCATGGTTATTACGAACCAAACTCATGATGAAACGGTCTCATGTTTGTACACGCACATGATCAGTGTTTCTTTTTTATTATTTACAATAAGTCCGCTCTCTGATCATTTGCGTAATTAGTTGTAGCAATGAAGTTTGTAAGTTAGTTAAGTAGAGTAGCGATTAGATTCGTTTATTAGTAAATTTACTTGCCTGTTCCAGGGTATAAAATAAAGGTAATGCTACGTTAGATTACATTCTATGTAGCATTATCTTGAGGTATAATTATGTGAAATGGTTTAAAGGTAAAGGTAAAAGTTCAAGGTTATTTGGTAAAATGGTAGTTCATTGGGTATTGATGGTAATGGTACCTGTTCTTGTCAAAGGTTAAAGTCTGAAGAATTGTTCTGGTTGGTAGCTGCTATGAGCTAATGGTATGTTGGGTAAGTATGTTTCAGGGAAGGGTGGGTCCATTTGGTATAAGCGCACTATTTAAATATCAATAGGCTCTGTGTATGTTTGGGTTATACTTGTTTTCGGTCTGTTGGAAGGTTATTGGCCTATTGATATTATGATAGCTCGCCTGGTAAATGTCGTTATTGGTGTCGATTCGGTTAGCACGACTTAACTAAATTGACGGCTAGAATTTAATTTTAGCATTCTGTTGTCTTTTCGATACAGAAAGAAAAGGATGGAAAACTAAATTTAGTTTAGTCCTGTCAATTTAGTTAAGTCGTTGCCAACCGAATCGACACCATTGGCGCAGTATTCACACGACTATAACTACATCGACACTACACTGGTATGCTGCTACGTGTGCGTTACCCCAGCAAAAAGTTGAGCTTTAGAGAGATGAGACCTTATCAGATAATTAGTGTGTCATGAGGAGAAATTTGTTTACTAATAGCAAAATTTGTGTGAGTTGTAGTTTTTAAGATATATGAGAAAAACAGATTTTGCTGGGGTCACGTTTTAAACATTACCCTGGCAAAAAAAGTTGTTTAAGCCTGGAACCAAACACATGAATGTGTGCGTTACCCCAGCAAAAAGTTGAGCTGTAGAGAGATGAGACCTTATCAGATAATTAGTGTGTCATGAGGAGAAATTTGTTTACTAATAGCAAAATTTGTGTGAGTTGTAGTTTTTAAGATATATGAGAAAAACAGATTTTGCTGGGGTCACGTTTTAAACATTACCCTGGCAAAAAAAGTTGTTTCAGCCTGGAACCAAATACATGAATAGATAGCTTTTGTTGCATAGTAAATGTTAGCAAATAGCAAAAATTGTGTGTGTTATGGTTCTTGAGTTATTTGAGTTTTTGCTGGGGTAACGTTTTGGGTTTTCCCAGATCTCGAAAACGGTTCAACGCAGAAGTTTGAAAAAAATACCACTAAGACACCTTAATTTGTTTAAATTTGTTTAATTGTTAGTTTTTGATTTGGTCGTCGCAAACCAACGTAATTAAATGGTTTCGAAAAACAGAAAAAACGAATTTGCAAGTAAACTAGTACACTTATAATCAAATAAACAGCTGTTAAAAATAGCCGTGGTAGACACTTATTACGTCAAGAATTTTAGGCTTTGTAACTTTACACGATATAAAGATATAAACAAATTTGATAAATTTTAGACCGGTCGTACTTTAGCGATCGAATACACAGTTTCCATAACATTAAGACACATCGCATACATTAAACAAATTTAAGTAATTCATTAACATTCCTTCCTGTTAATTTCAGCTTTCAATTACGCCTATCATGAAAGTTTTAACAAAAACAAGAATATGACAACAATTCTCTAATAAGGCGCCTAAATTGTAGAGGTCACGTAAAAGCGACCGCGCTATACATAAGCGTAACCATCTTAAATGAACGGGATAATATGGATCTTTTGTTAGTACAGTTGCGTACAAAAGTTTGCTGGTCAGATTATCTTTAAATATAAAATGTACGTTAGTCTCGCGAAAACTTAAGATTGGCTTGGCCGATTTTGGTTTTAAAATGTTTGTCGTAGTTCCAGGGGAAGGTTTAAATGGTGAGAAATATACCTATATGGAAAAAATGCGAGGTAGTTTCCGTAAAAACTGTTCCTAGGTAGGAACAGTTTTTATGGGTAAACTAGCGGCCGCCCGCGGTTTCACCCGCGTGATTCTCGTTCCCGTGGGAATATCGGGATAAAAAGTATCCCATGTTTTAATCTAGGCTATCTACTATCTGTGTGCCAAATTACAACCAAATCCGTTCAGAAGTTTTTGCGTGATTGAGGAACAAACATCTAAACATCCAAACCCACAAACTTTCACATTTATAATATTAGTAGGATGTTTTTACCTGTCAAACATAGTGGTCACTGGATTGACATGAGTAGGTTTGGTATTAAAATAAAACATTTGGTTTGAAAAAACAGAAGCAACAAATTACTATAAATGTATATATTGATACTGACGAATAAATCACACTATAAATTGCTTAGCGAGATTATTACCTAATTAGGTTTAAATTATTATTTACCTTTATTTATCTAATGTTGAGTGCCTTCAAACTTTTAACTTTCATGAATCATTACATTCTTTTTAAAATACTATTAATCGCGTAAGTGTATTATTTGATATTAATAAACACGATATTAATTTATAAAATAGAAAACTAGTTGAATCTAAGCTATATCAATAAAATTTTTCTTCATAACTGTACAAAACATCGGATACTAAGCTGCTAATTTGCGAAGATAACCCGTACGTATGGTGCGGTCGCTTTTTAGTGACCTTTACAATTTGGTCGGCTTATTCAAGAATTGCTGTCTTAATCTTGTTTTTGTTAAAACTTTCATGATAGGCGTAATTGAAAGCTGAAATTAACAGGAAGGAATGTTAATGAATTACTTAAATTTGTTTAATGTATGCGATGTGTCTTAATGTTATGGAAATTGTGTATTCGATCGCTAAAGTACGACCGGTCTAAAATTTATCAAATTTGTTTATATCTTTATATCGTGTAAAGTTACAAAGCCTAAAATTCTTGACGTAATAAGTGTCTACCACGGCTATTTTTAACAGCTGTTTATTTGATTATAAGTGTACTAGTTTACTTGCAAATTCATTTTTTCTGTTTTTCGAAACCATTTAATTACGTTGGTTTGCGACGACCAAATCAAAAACTAACAATTAAACAAATTTAAACAAATTAAGGTCTCTTAGTGGTATTTTTTTCAAACTTCTGCGTTGAACGGTTTTCGAGATCTGGGAAAACCCAAAACGTTACCCCAGCAAAAACTCAAATAACTCAAGAACCATAACACACACAATTTTTGCTATTTGCTAACATTTACTATGCAACAAAAGCTATCTATTCATGTATTTGGTTCCAGGCTGAAACAACTTTTTTTGCCAGGGTAATGTTTAAAACGTGACCCCAGCAAAATCTGTTTTTCTCATATATCTTAAAAACTACAACTCACACAAATTTTGCTATTAGTAAACAAATTTCTCCTCATGACACACTAATTATCTGATAAGGTCTCATCTCTCTAAAGCTCAACTTTTTGCTGGGGTAACGCACACCACATGAATAGATAGCTTTTGTTGCATAGTAAATGTTAGCAAATAGCAAAAATTGTGTGTGTTATGGTTCTTGAGTTATTTAAGTTTTTGCTGGGGTAACGTTTTGGGATTTCCCAGATCTCGAAAACGGTTCAACGCAGAAGTTTGAAAAAAATACCACTAAGAGACCTTAATTTGTTTAAATTTGTTTGATTGTTAGTTTTTGATTTAGTTGTCGCAAACCAACGTAATTAAATGGTTTCGAAAAACAGAAAAAACGAATTTGCAAGTAAACCAGTACACTTATAATCAAATAAACAGCTGTAAAAAATAGCCGTGGTAGACACTTATTACGTCAAGAATTTTAGGCTTTGTAACTTTACACGATATAAAGAGATAAACAAATTTGATAAATTTTAGAATTTTAGTACTTTAGCAATCGAATACACAGTTTCCATAACATTAAGATACATGGCATACATTAAACAAATTTAAGTAATTCATTAACATTCTTTCCTGTTAATTTCAGCTTTCAATTACGCCTATCATGAAAGTTTTAACAAAAACAAGAATATGACAACAATTCTCTAATAAGCCGCCTAAATTGTAGAGGTCACGTAAAAGCGACCGCGCTATACATAAGCGTAACCATCTTAAATGAACGGGATAATATGGATCTTTTGTTAGTACAGTTGCGTACAAAAGTTTGCTGGTCAGATTATCTTTAAATATAAAATGTACGTTAGTGTCGCGAAAACTTAAGATTGGCTAGGCCGATTTTGGTTTTAAAATGTTTGTCGTAGTTCCAGGGGAAGGTTTAAATGGTGAGAAATATACCTATATGGAAAAAATGCGAGGTAGTTTCCGTAAAAACTGTTCCTAGGTAGGAACAGTTTTTATGGGTAAATGTTTTTACCTGTCAAACATAGTGGTCACTGGATTGACATGAGTAGGTTTGGTATTAAAATAAAACATTTGGTTTGAAAAAACAGAAGCAACAAATTACTATAAATGTATATATTGATACTGACAAATAAATCACACTATAAATTGCTTAGCGAGATTATTACCTAATTAGGTTTAGATTATTATTTACCTTTATTTATGTAATGTTGAGTGCCTTCAAACTTTTAACTTTAATGAATCATTACATTCTTTTTATTAAAATACTATTAATCGCGTAAGTGTATTATTTGATATTAATAAACATGATTTTAATTTATAAAATAGAAAACTAGTTGAATCTAAGCTATATCAATAACATTTTTCTTCATAACTGTACAAAACATCGGATACTAAGCTGCTAATTTGCGAAGATAACCCTTACGTATGGTGCGGTCACTTTCTAGTGACCTTTACAATTTGGTCGGCTTATTCAAGAATTGCTGTCTTAATCTTGTTTTTGTTAAAACTTTCATGATAGGCGTAATTGAAAGCTGAAATTAACAGGAAGGAATGTTAATGAATTACTTAAATTTGTTTAATGTATGCGATGTGTCTTAATGTTATGGAAACTGTGTATTCGATCGCTAAAGTACGACCGGTCTAAAATTTATTAAATTTGTTTATATCTTTACATCGTGTAAAGTTACAAAGCCTAAAATTCTTGACATAATAAGTGTCTACCACGGCTACTTTTAACAGCTGTTTATTTGATTATAAGTGTACTAGTTTACTTGCAAATTCGTTTTTTCTGTTTTTCGAAACCATTTAATTACGTTGGTTTGCGACAACCAAATCAAAAACTAACAATCAAACAAATTTAAACAAATTAAGGTCTCTTAGTGGTATTTTTTTCAAACTTCTGCGTTGAACCGTTTTCGAGATCTGGGAAAACCCAAAACGTTACCCCAGCAAAAACTTAAATAACTCAAGAACCATAACACACACAATTTTTGCTATTTGCTAACATTTACTATGCAACAAAAGCTATCTATTCATGTGTTTGGTTCCAGGCTTAAACAACTTTTTTTGCCAGGGTAATGTTTAAAACGTGACCCCAGCAAAATCTGTTTTTCTCATATATCTTAAAAACTACAACTCACACAAATTTTGCTATTAGTAAACAAATTTCTCCTCATGACACACTAATTATCTGATAAGGTCTCATCTCTCTAAAGATCAACTTTTTGCTGGGGTAACGCACACCAATACCTAAAACTTTTGAGATTGTGCGTTGGATGAAAACTGAAGATGAACGTGAAAGCGCAGTGTTCCCACTTGTTCTACGTTCTACCGTAGAACAAGTGGGTAGGTAGAACCGTAATGAGAAATTGGCGCTCCGGTAACGATCATTTGCGATTGTCAATTATTACGTAATTGATGCTCATTGACGCGAAAATTGATCATTTACATGTGCAATTGAAGCGATTGTCAAATCCCCTCATTGACGTAAAAATTTACAATCGCAATTTATCGTTACAGGGGGCCTAAGTGGGTCCACAGAGATGTAAAATCTCGTCGATCGAAAGGCGACGGCTACACGCTCAGTAAATACTGTGGTCCAGCGCCATAGAGTAAATTTTAACCATGGAAAGTAAAATATTGAACATTCCATAAAAATTACTTTTCATGGTTAAAATTTACTCTGGCGATGGATCACAGTATTTGCTGAGCGTGTAGTCTCCGAACAGCAGTTCAAGCTGCCTTTAGGGTGCATTCCAGCAGACCAATCGCTAAGTCATCGGTCACCCCACCACCGTATACATTTTAACCATGAAAAGTAAATTGTTTATATTCTTAATATTTTTACATTCCATGGTTAAAATCATTTTGTACTCTATCTATGGTGTGGTGTGATCGACGACTCGGCATATGCCTGCTGGAATGTACCCAAACTAAACTGTCATCTTGTCTGGCATAAGTATGTCCCATAGATATAGCACGTCCCCTATTCCATCTATACCATCCCACCTGCGGGTCGACAGCCTAAGGCCGTATACAGAGAGAAAGCAGGTTGATGCTGGTTGCAGACTGCCGTTTACTGCCGCTGGTCCGCGCAGGTAACCAGCGAAGGCATTTGTATGAACAAGCGCTGATAAGCGCCGACAAGCGCTGACAAGCGCCGACACGCGCCGGTCAGCGCTGGACTGTCGCCGACTGTCGCTTACCGCCGCTGGTCCGCGCAGGTAACCGTTAACATAAAGCAAGCAGGTTGAAGCAGGATTTCGTACTAAACGTAGCCAGCGCTGACCTGCGCGTGTCGACGCTTGTCAGCGCTTGTCGGCGCTTATCAGCGCTTGTTCATACAAATGCCTTCGCTGGTTTTCGCTGGTTACCTGCGCGGACCAGCGGCGGTAAGCGACAGTCTGCAACCAGCGTCAACCTGCTTTCTCTCTGTGTACGGCCTAAGGCTGACCCCAGCCAGACCTACCGGTTTCATTTCTTTGCTTTGCTGTTCTACTATGGACCGCCGGCCAAGTGGCTCATATTCAATCTATCGCATATTAGTTTGGTGTTATCAAATATCGTCGTCTTGCGATGCGAAGTTTTAGTTTTAGTTAAAAAAAAACTGCTGTTTCATACAAAAATTAATAACGAAATTATCAAAATGTATGTAAACAGCTAATTTTTTTTCGCGATTTCAGATTTAGTCCCATTGTAAAAGTTGTTCAGTTTTATGGTCCCTATCTACCATATTCAGCTTTTGAGGCAATGTACATAGCTTCCCGTACAAGGCTTGTATAGTGCTTTTGTCAAGAAAATCAATACATGTAACAAACCTCCTTATTACAAAAACAAAAATCTTTTAAAATCAATACATGTAACAAACCTCCTTATTACAAAAACAAAAATCTTTTAAAATCAATAAATGTAACAAACCTCCTTATTAAAAGAACAAAAATCTTTTAAAACCAATACATGTAACAAACCTCCTAATCTTTTAAAATCAATACATGTAACAAACCTCCTTATTAAAAGAACAAAAATCTTTTAAAACCAATACCGCTTTTTAGGAAACTATCGTTCTTGGTCTTTTTATTCTAAGGTACATAAATAAAAATAAAATAGATATATCCAGATACGTTATAGTAGCGATTTTGTGCCAATTTTCGCAATCGTTGCAGACACTCGTAAATTGTGATTTCCCCCTTTATGCAGCTTTTTGCTATTTCTTTTCGACTCAAAACCCATCGTGTGGGATATCGGATGAAAGGGATTTTTGAGCCGATTCCAAAAATATGTAATATTTTAACATTGCAGCTACTGGTTTAAAAAAAATCGGAAAATAATTTTCCAAAGAAATTTGTCTCGTTAAAGAAGAAGGCAGATAATATCTATCTTTTGTCAAATAAAAATTGTAAAATAATTTATTAATGTCAATTAAGTGCAGCTGTTGGCTATTATAAAAAGCCACTGTATTTAAAGATAAATTCAAATTAAATCTTACATTATTTTCCACCTTTTACTGTAGGGGAATGTAAACAATATTACTTTACTGACATTCAGAGAACAAAGGGAATTACAATATGTCATCAATTGGTTTTTGGTGACATTAGCCCTATTTCCAATTAAAATTATCAAGTTTGTGTTATCGCTGAATGTTTTTTTTTACAATTATATTCATAATGTCATTTATATTAAAACTCATTACACACGTGTAATTCAGAAATGGAGCGAACTTTTCAATAAAACTCCAATATGGGGATCAAATGAAAGGCTTTGAAGTGCACATTACATAACAGAAAAAAAACGTAAAAACATTTTTTTTTACAATTTGGGTATCAAATGAAAGGCCTTGATGTGCACATTCCAAAAAAATAAGAAAGCGGAATCTGACCAAAAGTCCGTTTTCGTCAGAAAAAAAACAGCCTTAATTTTTTTCTGACGAAAGTGGAATCTGACTAAAACTCCGTTTTCGTCAGAAAAAAAATTCTGACGAAAGTGGAATCTGACTGAAACTCCGTTTTCGTCAGAAAAAAAACAGCCTTAATTTTTTTCTGACGAAAGCGGAATCTGACTAAAACTCCGGTTTCGTCAGAAAAAAAACAGCCTATATTTTGATCTGACGAAAAAGGAATTGGACGAAAGTGTCCTAGATCGAAATATACTTGTTATCGCCGCAAATTGCTAATACACAGTCAGCGTCAAATTGATATGAGCGTCCTTATGACCCTACTGGACATTCCGATAAAAGGACCTAACGTGCCTAAAGGGTCTAGAGTAGTCAAAATGATCTAAATAAAACCGGCCAAGTGCGAGTCGGACTCGCGCACGAAGGGTTCCGTCCGTACCGGCAAACGGCAAAAAATAATCACGTTTGTTGTGTATGGGAGGCCCACTTAAATATTCATTTTGTTTTTAGTATTTGTTGTTATAGCGGCAACTGAAATACATCATCTGTGAAAATTTCAACTGTCTAGCTATCGCGGTTCATGAGATAGGTACAGCCTGGTGACAGACAGACAGACAGACAGACGGACAGCGGAGTCTTAAGTGTCTAGCTAGACACACTATGCTTTTTCTCCTTCAGAATAAAGCAAATAGTTTTTTTTTCTAAATAAATAAATACTTACCTAACTTTTTCCTTTTAATTTGTTTTCTTTTTTCTTCAATAAAGGATATTTTTTTCTTTGTTATTTAAAATCGAATTTTCTCGCATTTCTTGACAAAAGCACTATACAAGCCTTGTACGGGAAGCTATGTACATTGCCTCAAAAGCTGAATATGGTAGATAGGGACCATAAAACTGAACAACTTTTACAATGGGACTAAATCTGAAATCGCGAAAAAAAATTAGCTGTTTACATACATTTTGATAATTTCGTTATTAATTTTTGTATGAAACAGCAGTTTTTTTTTAACTAAAACTAAAACTTCGCATCGCAAGACGACGATATTTGATAACACCAAACTAATATGCGATAGATTGAATATGAGCCACTTGGCCGGCGGTCCATAGTAGAACAGCAAAGCAAAGAAATGAAACCGGTAGGTCTGGCTGGGGTCAGCCTTAGGCCGTACACAGAGAGAAAGCAGGTTGACGCTGGTTGCAGACTGTCGCTTACCGCCGCTGGTCCGCGCAGGTAACCAGCGAAAACCAGCGAAGGCATTTGTATGAACAAGCGCTGATAAGCGCCGACAAGCGCTGACAAGCGTCGACACGCGCAGGTCAGCGCTGGCTACGTTTAGTACGAAATCCTGCTTCAACCTGCTTGCTTTATGTTAACGGTTACCTGCGCGGACCAGCGGCGGTAAGCGACAGTCGGCGACAGTCCAGCGCTGACCGGCGCGTGTCGGCGCTTGTCAGCGCTTGTCGGCGCTTATCAGCGCTTGTTCATACAAATGCCTTCGCTGGTTACCTGCGCGGACCAGCGGCAGTAAACGGCAGTCTGCAACCAGCATCAACCTGCTTTCTCTCTGTATACGGCCTTAGGCTGTCGACCCGCAGGTGGGATGGTATAGATGGAATAGGGGACGTGCTATATCTATGGGACATACTTATGCCAGACAAGATGACAGTTTAGTTTGGGTACATTCCAGCAGGCATATGCCGAGTCGTCGATCACACCACACCATAGATAGAGTACAAAATGATTTTAACCATGGAATGTAAAAATATTAAGAATATAAACAATTTACTTTTCATGGTTAAAATGTATACGGTGGTGGGGTGACCGATGACTTAGCGATTGGTCTGCTGGAATGCACCCTAAAGGCAGCTTGAACTGCTGTTCGGAGACTACACGCTCAGCAAATACTGTGATCCATCGCCAGAGTAAATTTTAACCATGAAAAGTAATTTTTATGGAATGTTCAATATTTTACTTTCCATGGTTAAAATTTACTCTATGGCGCTGGACCACAGTATTTACTGAGCGTGTAGCCGTCGCCTTTCGATCGACGAGATTTTACATCTCTGTGGACCCACTTAGGCCCCCCTGTAACGATAAATTGCGATTGTAAATTTTTACGTCAATGAGGGTATTGGAAGTTTATGTTGTCTATGCTCATTCATTACTACGGTGTTCTGTAATAGATATATAATCTGCGGTTCTGTTCTTGCAATGGCCGAATGGTGTTGTGAAGTTTCTTATAAATAAAGTCTGATCTTTCTATTACTATGGGGCTTTCATTTAATAAGCAAAACAAATTTCAGTAGGTTATGGGCCCAGGTGTCCATAGTAAGTCAGATCGACACAGTTTAGATTAGGAAAAGTGTGCCTGTGTACGGCCTTTTGTTCGACCAAAGAAAGTCTGAACACGCGTTTATTAAATTTCGTATTTTGGGGTAGTGGTTCTCTATTTCAGAAACAAAATAAGAACAATGACTACCACGGCAACACAAATCCCACAATTAGAAAGTGGAAATTTTCAAAACTGGCTCTTCAGAATCGAGATTGCGCTTGATGAGAAAGGCATTAGAAATCTTATAAAAGCCAAGATTGATGAACAAGATGTTAAAATAGCTATGCAGGATGCAAAAGCAAGGAATGTTATCATACAAGCATTACCAGATAAGTACCTAGAATATGTCAAAGGTGCAAACACAGCCTTCGATATGATAGAGAAATTAACATGTGCATTTCAAAGAAAAAGTACCCTAAGTACCTTATGCTTAAAAAGACAGCTCATAAATCTGAAGTGCAAGAAAACGGACAGTATTCAAGAACACCTTAATAAGTTTGAAAAATTGGTACAGGATATTGAATCGAACGGAATAAAAATGGAAGAAAAAGAAAAAGTTTGTCAATTACTGTTGAGTGTAGAAGATGCATATCAGCCACTAGTGACAGCACTAGAAATGTCTAACATTGAGCTTACAGTTGAATTTATAAAAGGTAAATTGTTAGATGCCGAAATAAAAGAGAACAGCCATCAAAAGCCAAATAGTTCAGCGAGGAATAATGAGTATGTATTTCAAAGTACTATGATCAAATGCTTTAACTGTGGTGAGCCAAACCATTTTGCTCGGAATTGTCCTAAAAGTACACAAACAAGTCACTTTAACCAAAATAACCATCGTGGAAGAGGTCGAGGTAATACCAGAGCCCGAGGTTATCAACGTCATAACAGGACAAACTATAACAGAAGACTAGCTGCCAACATTGGAGAAGATCAAGTGATAAATAATAATACTATATCATTCGTTGCGGCACAAGCTCATTCAGCAGAAGACACATGTTATGAAAACAATGAGATAGAGTTTGTAATAGACTCCGGCGCATCGTATCATATGGTAAATACAAAATATGAAAAATACATGATAGACATACAGGAAATTCCATTAATAAAAATACAAGTAGCGAACGGAAACACAATATCAGCTAATAAGAAAGGAAAACTTATAGGAACATCAAATGAAGGCATAAGAGTAACTATAGAGGATTGTCTTATAATGGAAAAATTGTCGCACAATTTATTGTCAGTATTAAAGTTAAACGAGAAAGGTATGACAGTAACATTTCAAAAGAAACTTACTTTAATAAGTAACGGTAAAATAAAAGTACAAGGTCAAAGTAATGGAAAATTATGTACTATGAAGATGAATTTAAACGTAACAAATGCATTTCTGACTAAGGAGACAGATGGGAATTTATGGCATAGAAGAATGTGTCATCTAAACTATGGTGGTATGAAAGTCCTTGGACTGCCATTGTCCAATGAGCGTTGCTCAGTATGTATGGAAGCCAAAGCAAGTCGATGTTCGTTTACAGAAAACCCAATACCACGCACTAAAGCTATTGGTCAATTGATTTATTGTGATATTGGAGGCCCGGTCACACCCATAAGTAAGGACGGAGAAAGATATTACCTGACAATCATCGATGATTATTCACATTTTATGGAAGTACACCTACTTCATTCGAAGGATGAAGCAAAGAATTATATTATGAGATATATAAAAATAATGAAGAATAATGGAAATAATGTAAAAAGAATAAGAACTGACAGAGGCAAAGAGTTTTTGAATGAAGCACTTAAATCATTCTACGAGGAATATGGTATAATACAAGAAACAACATGCTCATATACCCCCCAACAAAACTCGATATGTGAGAGAATGAATCGGACACTTGCCGACAGAGTAAGAGCTATGCTACTGGAAACAAATCTACCTAAGTATCTATGGGGCGAGGCTATCAGATGTGCAGCTTATACCATAAACAGATCTCCCACAAGAGCACTCAGAGGAGACACACCAGCTAAAATATGGTATGGCAAGAATAACCTAGAAAAAATAAAAGTTTTTGGATCCAAAGCATGGGGAATGATCTTTCCAAGACCAAGCAAACTAGAACCTAGAGCAAAACCTATGATAATGATTGGATACTGTGGATCAGGTTACAGACTATGGGACCCAAGAACAAATGAGATAATTGAGTCACGTGATGTTAGATTTGACGAGTCAGACTACAGATACAATGAAAATGAGAAAGTTATTCACACTATCGCTTACGATGAAGAAGATGAGGTAACTGAAACTTCTAAGTCTCATGAAAGTATGATAGAATTGACGAATATAGGAAATAATGAAAATACAGAGCAAAAGGAAAGCCATGATCAACGCCAAAGAAGACCAATAATATTACCTAAGAAATATGATGATTATGACATGTCAAATATAGCCTATGCACTGATATCAGAAGACCCTATAAGCTATAATGAGGCTATTGAACAAGGAGGATGGAAAGAAGCTATAGAGAAGGAACTAGAAGCACACAGAAAGCTAAGAACATGGGAAGAAAGTGATTTACCGATGGGGCACAAAGCCATTGACACAAAGTGGGTATTCCGAACAAAGACAGACAATACCAAGAAAGCGCGGTTAGTCGCTAAAGGATTTCAAGAGGAGACCACTCAGAATGTATATGCACCAGTCGCTAGAATGACTACTATAAGATTATTTTTAAATAAAGCCATACAGGAAAACTTAACTATCAGACAACTAGATATACCTACAGCATTTTTAAATGGTGAATTGAAGTCAAACATATACATAAAATATCCTGAAGGGTTAGAAAACAGAAAACAAGGAAAAGTTTTAAAGTTAAGAAAAGCTTTATACGGCTTAAAAGAAGCTCCACGTTGCTGGAATGAAAAGCTTAATAGTTTTCTTACACAAAATGGATTTAAGCAATCCCATAGTGATTTCTGCTTATACATGGGAATAAATGTATACATACTTATATTTGTGGACGATATCCTTATAATCGGAGATGGACAGATTATTATACAGAAGTTAAAACAACAATTTCAAGCTAAAGATATGGGAAATATCGGCAAATTTTTAGGAATGGAAATAACAAGATCAAAAAAAGGAATGGAAATAAAACAAACACAAATTATTGAGAAGATTTTATTAAAATTTCATATGCAAGATTGCAAGGGTTTAAATACACCTATGGAAGTTGGATTGAAGATAAATGAAAATGAAGAAATATTAAGTGACATCCCTTATAGAGAGCTCATCGGGTCACTTATGTATTTAGCTACCATCAGCAGACCAGACATAGCATATGCAACGGGATTTCTCAGCAGATACATGAATCGTCCAACACCAACACTATGGCAGGCTGCGAAGAGAGTCCTGAGATACCTGAAACAAACAAAAGAAAAAGGATTAGTATACAGAAGAGAAGATAATAATTATTTACATGCTTTTTCAGATTCAGACTGGGGAAGTGAACAAATAGATCGGAAAAGCGTCAGTGGCGTTGCAATATTCCATCGGGGCAACTTGGTCAGCTGGAGCTCCAAGAAGCAGACATCTGTAGCGCTATCAACAGCGGAATCTGAGTATATTGCAGCGGCATTATCTGTAAGTGAAATAATATTCATTAGAGAAGTGTTAAAAGATTTGCAATGTGATAAAAATTTAACTTGTTCATTATCGATTGACAATCAAAGTACAATAAAGATGATAGAAAGTTACGAAAATAGCAAGAGATCCAAACATATTGATATCAAAGTACATTTTATTAAAGATATTGTAAACAAAGGTTTATTAACTTTAAAATATGTTTCTACTAATGAAAATAAAGCAGATATACTTACCAAATCATTATGTCAAGTTAAACATAGTTATTTTTGTGAATTACTAGGTTTGTATTAGTTAAAAAAATGTTTCTATTATAGTGTACATTAATTTGTTATTGTTTCGTAAAAAGTAATTCTCATATGTAATTCTGTTCTATAAACAAATGTGTCGAAGAGGTTATAATTTAGTTTTATCACTTGTCAAAATCAATCTGACAGTCAATGTCAAAAATGTCATTAGTTGTCAATCATATGTCAAAGTCAAATGTATAATGACGTATAAAATGTTGCTAGCTATTAAGTTAAATTTTGCTAAGTTTTTTTTATTTTGTTTAATGCAAGCTCAAGTTAATTTGCCATTTTGTTTATAATTTAAATTGAAACTTGATCTTGAGCCAGGGTATTGGAAGTTTATGTTGTCTATGCTCATTCATTACTACGGTGTTCTGTAATAGATATATAATCTGCGGTTCTGTTCTTGCAATGGCCGAATGGTGTTGTGAAGTTTCTTATAAATAAAGTCTGATCTTTCTATTACTATGGGGCTTTCATTTAATAAGCAAAACAAATTTCAGTAGAGGGGATTTGACAATCGCTTCAATTGCACATGTAAATGATCAATTTTCGCGTCAATGAGCATCAATTACGTAATAATTGACAATCGCAAATGATCGTTACCGGAGCGCCAATTTCTCATTACGGTTCTACCTACCCACTTGTTCTACGGTAGAACGTAGAACAAGTGGGAACACTGCGCTTTCACGTTCATCTTCAGTTTTCATCCAACGCACAATCTCAAAAGTTTTAGGTATTGCTAATGCAAACGCTTGACGCGACGAATCGAAAGTTGAAAACTCAAGATAACGTTGAAAGCAATGTCTGGTAGCAGCATACCAGTGTAGTGTCGATGTAGTTATAGTCGTGTGAATACTGCGCCAATGGTGTCGATTCGGTTGGCAACGACTTAACTAAATTGACAGGACTAAACTAAATTTAGTTTTCCATCCTTTTCTTTCTGTATCGAAAAGACAACAGAATGCTAAAATTAAATTCTAGCCGTCAATTTAGTTAAGTCGTGCTAACCGAATCGACACCAATAACGACATTTACCAGGCGAGCTATCATAATATCAATAGGCCAATAACCTTCCAACAGACCGAAAACAAGTATAACCCAAACATACACAGAGCCTATTGATATTTAAATAGTGCGCTTATACCAAATGGACCCACCCTTCCCTGAAACATACTTACCCAACATACCATTAGCTCATAGCAGCTACCAACCAGAACAATTCTTCAGACTTTAACCTTTGACAAGAACAGGTACCATTACCATCAATACCCAATGAACTACCATTTTACCAAATAACCTTGAACTTTTACCTTTACCTTTAAACCATTTCACATAATTATACCTCAAGATAATGCTACATAGAATGTAATCTAACGTAGCATTACCTTTATTTTATACCCTGGAACAGGCAAGTAAATTTACTAATAAACGAATCTAATCGCTACTCTACTTAACTAACTTACAAACTTCATTGCTACAACTAATTACGCAAATGATCAGAGAGCGGACTTATTGTAAATAATAAAAAAGAAACACTGATCATGTGCGTGTACAAACATGAGACCGTTTCATCATGAGTTTGGTTCGTAATAACCATGATGAAACGATCTTGCGAAAAGATTTGCAAACCTACCTTGTGCATCACCTACAGCCCCTCCTTCTCCACTTGCTGATATATTGCCATCACCAGTTGCAGAACCATCAAAACCTGGAAAAACAAAAGGGTAGAGATACATAATCGAATGAAAGGTCCTAAAAAGCGTCCAGCTTCGATGAATCTATACATACCAGTCATTTCCATATTCGAGTCATCTTCGCCGAAATTAGTTTCATCGTTGTTTGCACCCTCTTCGTCATCATCCCACATACTTTCATTGACAAATTCGGGTTCCATTTTCGGTGCCACAGCGTTATTTTCATCTTCGTCCGGTATCGTTACGAATTCCTCTTTTGCTGATCCAGAGGGTCCGGCTTCTAATGGGTCCACACATTTTCGTTTCGCAGGTCCACTTTGTGAAGATGACGAATTATTTGATGCTATTGATGGCCTATTTGGTCGCTTAATTGCTACTGGAGTTGAGGAGGGCTTAGAATCTAAATCAGTCTCTAACTTAGTCATTACAGATTGCCTTTGTTGTGACGACCTCGGGCCTGGCCTCGACGTCGGCTTTGGTTTGGATGGCGTGGAACTTTCTTCATTTTGATTACCGGTTAGACCTTTCACTTGAAGCTGTTCCGCGGTACTAATAAACGACGCTAATTCTTCTTGCTTAACATTAACCTCACCTTGGTACATAAACTGTAATAAGTCTCTTAACGCTGAATGACTAACATCTTTTAAAAATACTGAAACAAAACAATTCTCATTAGTACACAATAAAAGGAAACTCGACAATCGATTTGAAAAAGTCTGCGAAAGCCGAAATACATACCTATGGGATGTTGAGTTGGGTTCATTTTGAACATTTCTTGAAAATAAGGAGAACATACTGATAAAACTAGTTTGTGTGCCTGTAATAATCTGCCTTCGGCAGCCAACGTTACATCTACTAGATCTCCACGCGACAGCAGGCCGTGAAAGCCTGCTGACATGTTTGCGTGGAAATTGTTCCAACATAATGAAAATTGTTCGTCTGACGCCATGATGGCGGCGCCTCTACGAGGAACCTGTAAAAAATAAAATATACGGTTAAGAAAATTCACACACAAAAGACAAATAAAAGTACACAAGTAGATCAAAAAACGACAAAACGTAAAAAAATATTACCTATCCTAATAACTTTGTACTTTATAATTTCGATATTAGAAACATTTGAAAAAATATAGAATGTTTCTAATTTAAGCATTGCACAAGTGCAGACTTTCATTCCAGAAGCATCGACCAACCAAAACAAACCAACCAGGGTTGGTAGATCCAGATTTTGAAATTTCCCCATATTCAAGAATTCTTTTTCCCAAAATGATACGTTTAGCAACTTTTTTTCCCATTTTTTGTTAAACAGGAAGTAAAACGAATTAGAAGATAGTAAAACTAAGTTTATTAAGAAAATAAAGAAGTATCTGAAGTTCCAAACTGAATTTTCTAAAACGTTTAGAACTTCTGAAACTTAATCTTCGCTTAACATGGTCAGTTAAACATGATCGGAGTTAAATTTATACTCCAACCAAAATTCTTCCTTGTATATTTTTCCCCAAACATTTCCCCGCAGATTTCATTTCCCCAAAATTTCGCCAAGACCGTTATTTTTCCCCAAAAATGCGTAAAAAAACCCCTAACCTACCAACCCTGAATTCCACGTCCGTCGTCCTTCCCGTTTGAGCGCTGTTTACGATTTGATGACGCAAACGCAACGTATGTATGCAGTGGCGTCACTAGTGCCAGATACAATGAGCAAAGTGCACAAAACGAATGTAATTCAAAAAAGCAGAAATAAAAAGGTATTTTTTTATCATTACCACACCCACTGATGGGTTAGGTGTAGATAGGCCTCTCCTATGAAACTCCCAAAACGATCCTGCTGCCTTCTCGCCAGCGGCTTCTATCGACGAGACTTTCACCAGTAGGCGGATTATGAGTTTGCTTACCTAGGTACTCTAGGTAGGTACCTACTTTACTCCATAGCGACTGTAGTTAACATTTGTATGAAAACTTTTAGTTATAATATTATCGAGTAAAGTAAACGTAACTGTGCAAGCTAGTGGTGGGATGCCAAGTCGGGCTGCAGACTGCAACCGCACGTTCCGCTCCGCTCCATATTGAACGGTGTTGTAATGATTCTCAAAGGCTCAATGTGAAGTGTGCGGCGCAAGTGTCGCTATGCGGTCGCGACACTTCTCCGCTCACTTCAAGTTGAGCCGCTTTTCATAACATTACGGTTCAATTTGGAGCGTAACACGGTAATTTTTTGAGCAAATTCAACGTGTTGTCGCTCCAAGTAGGCACTACGGTGTGCAGTGCGGTCGGGCGACACGTCGCGGCTTCATGTCGCGTTCGGTCGGCTGCCAACTCTCACTGATCTTGGCAGAGCCGATCTGACCTAACTATAGAATTAGAGCCATCACCAGCACTTATGTATTTTGTGAGTAATGTAAGCACAGAATATATAATAGTACTAACGTGTGTAAGTGCTAAAATCGGATTTCTTCCCAGTCGATCCATGGGTCACGCACGGCCCACGAGAGATTTTAAGATCTATGCAAATTGCATAGATCATAAAATCTCCCGTGGGCCGTTCCTCCATTTCTTCTGAATTCCTCCATCATAAATGAATTGAGAAACACCAATTAGTTAAATGTGTTTAAATGTTAAATGTATCTACATATACTCATTAATGACCATCGGTCTAGCTTAGACCCTTTGGACTGGATTTGTATACATATTTAAATACATAGATCAACAAAATCGCAACCCAATAGCTAGGGAGAAAAGAAAAGGTATTCTCTCTATAACGTAAGACGGTATTTTATCCCGGGACAGCCAATTCTTTACCAAACTCACGCAGGTCGATCGTGTATGGAGTAGTTCTCGCCTTGGGATGGATTTGCTAAATACCAGTTGGCAGTCCTGGATTCAGTCGAGGATAGAGTAAAGAAGCTGATTGTAGATGATGAGCTGGTTCATACCGTCGAATGGTGCATCTAACTAATATACAATATTAATCTAGATATATGGATGCATCTGGTCATGTCCTCATTAGGTTTTATTTCATACATATTATTCCCGAATCGGTATGCCTAACGAATTTTGCCCTGCTACGTTCTTCTATTAGGCGGCCCCTAGACGATCAATTATATTGCACAATATTTAAACCATTTGTATACTCGTGTGATATTTTTTTAACACACTCTATGGCGGCCATTACACACGTCAATCTGGTGTGATCTGATCAAAACCACAGATTGATGGAATTTGATGCGGTTGGTTTGCGACGTTACACGGTCAATCCAGCGAGATCTGGATCGCAGTAGATCTTGGTAGATCACGATCCATGGTGGTCTTTGGTAGGGTTGCCAACTTTTTGCATTAATTTTCTCGTGATATCGATCGATGACCTGAGTGGTACAGTATTCAACATGCCAGTCTACCACGCAAGAGGTCCCGGGTTCGATGCCCGGACAAAATTGTAATGATATATTTTCATTTCTGTGACGGGTCTACGTACAAGAAGTACCTATCTATTTCGAAAAGTAAGTAGGTACTTAGTAAAATCAGTTGTCTAGGGTTAGATGGCGCTGTGTGTGTAAAATCAAATATCGATATTTATAATACTAAATTACCAAGCTATCAACTATCTGAGTGCCAAATTTCATTCAAATCAGTTCAGATTCAGAAGGCTGAACTGATTTTGATGAACTTTGGCACACATACATGTATAGTTTAGTTTATAGTAATAATATAGAGGTAAAAGTATTTTTCAATAAATTGCAAAAAATATAGTTGGTAGCTTTTGAGAAATTTATTAAAAAATAAAGTGCTCATTTATTTTTAACTAGCTTCCTTTAAAAAATAAAAATAAGGTACATAGGCTAGGTACTTCCTAGGATATCAAACTAACTGTGTGCCAAATTTCATCATCTTTCAGGCAATCCAATTTATTTTAACCGACTTAAAAAAAATAGGAGGTTCTCTGTCCATCTGTATATTTTTTTGCATGCAGTCATGGGCGGAAGCTAGTTAAAAATAAATGTGGGCTAATCAGTTCAGCCTTAAAAAAACATGTATCGGATAGCAGTAGATTGCGATGAGCAGACTGCAAGTTCTCTATTCGTTTGTATGTTTGTTTTTTTATCATTTTTCGAATGTCCACCCACGCCGATGTAGTCGCGGGCGGAAGCTAGTTAAAAATAAATATGAACTACATTTTTATATATTCCAAAAGTAAGTATTATGATGTTTAAATGTTTTGAAAATAATACTATTACCTCGAAAAAAAGGTACCAACCCTAAGTCAGACCACGCCAGATTGACGTAGATCGCGCCAGATCGCGCCAGACCGCGCCAGATTGAAACAGATCTCGAACAACGTTACACAATCAATCTCTGTCAATCTGGCGCGGCCTGGCGCGATCTGGCGTGATCAGATTGTGTGTGTAATGGGTGCCTAAGGTTCGGAACGACCAAGAACTTAAAAGTTCATTGTAGCTTCTCAAATAAACAGTTTTTTTTTGATTTAGATTATAGAAAAGTTTAGATTATTCGTATTCCAAATAGAAAACGAAGACTTTGTACTAATAATGACATTTAAAGTTCTTGGTCGTTCCGAACCTTGGAGTAGTGAGTTAAAAAAATGACACACGAGTCTACAGGGGGTTAAATATTGCGCAATGTTATTGTGTCGTCTAGGGGCCGCCTTAGATAACTACCCGTTTCACCTTCGTTCGGTCGGACTACCAGAACGGACGCAGAGTAGTCTTTCACATCATGTTGTCGATATATATTCTACGCAGCCGCACGAAACGTTTGATTCCAGTTTGATAACTTCATATGACTCGGACAGCTAAAATGTGGAATACTAACGGCCGAATACTCAAACGCTAATTAACTTTGAGGGGCTCTCAAACGTCGTCCTGTCGCATTAAATGTCAAAGATATGACAAAGACAGCATGCTGTTTGAGAGCCGCTCAAAGTTAAGTTGCGTTTGAGTATTCGGCCATTAGCCTCCCTGTGTAATGTATGTAAGTAAGTATATCCTAAAAAAACAATACAACTTGGCGTCTAGGCCAGAGTAAATAGGCATTTACCACTGAGGTATAGTTAGGGAATTCGATCCCGGCCCTTATTTCTGATCCCGGGATTTCAGGATTAAACTAAGCCAATCCTGGGATTATTTCGGGAATGTAGATAAAAAATTAAAATTTTCGATTTCATCAGAAATCGACGTACTTTAATCAAAATTTTAACGAAAACCAACATATTTTACGTTATAATACACACCTAGCTAATCTAATCACTAACTAATCAAAGTTAGAGTCAAATTAAGTCTTCATGAGTGAATAAGATCTTCGTTCTAAATGTTTCATGAGTGAATAAGATCTTCGTTTAAACTTCAATAAATTGAAAAAAATATATTTGACAAACTGCAAATAAAGATAATTGACAAAACCTCTCTTAACGTCGACCAAATAGACGGATTCCATGTAAAAACCTAGTTAGTATCTAGGTAGTAAAGTAGTTTCGTAGCAAAAACTGATTTGAAATAATATTCATGTCATGATTCACAAAATGTCTAACCTAAACTTGAAGAATGTTCATACATTTTTGTTCAGTAGCAGTAACACTTCTGAAGTGTATCACCACATAACCCAGTGAGAGTTGCTTGTCTTCATTTTAGTTCAAAATAAAAAAAAAGCTTTATTCCAGGAAACCATCGCAAACCCGCTGGGTTAATTTGTGTTGCTTGCTTGGAATGCTGCTTGAATGAAATACAGGTTTTCTTGTATTTTATATAATAAATGATAGGCGTGCAATTATATTGAGAGCACTGGCACTGAGCGTTTAGCATCACGCACTATATTTTGCAACTTCATTTAAATTAATTAACCAATCCCGAAAATCCCAGGATTATGAAAACTCAATCCCGAAAATTTCGGGATCGAAAAACGGTCGGGATCCCGGGATCGAATCCTCTAGGTATAGTGGACTAAAGTTCAATGGCATTTACTGACTGCGCGTGCTCCATCTTCGCCTTGACACTTTCCACCAGGTGAAAGTTAGGTCAAATGCGTAGACCAGCGGTTCCCGAATTCTTTTGGCTACGGAACCCTTTTTGGTTCACCGTTTTTGGGCGGAACCCCAGCTAAAAAATAAACTAATCAGGGTTGCCACCTTTAGGAACAGAAAACAGGACAAGGGGGCTGCGAGCCGCGAAAAAATTTTAGAATTTGGAATAAAAAGAAAAATTTCCATGCATATTTTGTATTGCTACGAACCTCTCTTATTAACTCCGCATCATTTTTATATTTACTTATGAATTCCGAACAATACATGTTTTTTGCAATTCTGCTTAGAGCAACGATTTCTGACATTAGGACATTTAAGCGCCATAAGGGAAAAACCTCGCTTAACATAATTACATGCTTAACACAAGCAAAATGTGCCCCACGTTTTAGGTTTAAAGTTTCTATAATATTTACAGAAGAATTTATTTTTTACTTTTTAGTCCGTTTTAATATTTTAGTCCGATTTTTTTGTAATAATTTAGTCCGTTTTAAAAACGTGTTTTTAAAAAAAGATTTTTATTCAGTACCTAAATTATTATTTTCTGCTTTTTAGTTAACAAGCTAAATATACCATCTCCTATCGGAGCACACGTCAACACGATTCAAACGAGCCCAAACTTGATGGTGTGTTGCATGGTTTTATTTATTACAGAGTCCCAGTGGCCTTCTTCCGGCTCCATCATCAGACCCTGGAAACTTTTTCCCAATAAAGTACTCGTCAAGTCGATTCAAATGAGTCCAAACTCGATGGAGTTGCATGGTTTTATTATAGAGTTCCTATGGCCTTCCTCCGGCTCTATCATTAGACCCTGGAAACTATTTCCCAACAAAGAACTCGTCAAAACGATTCAAACGAGCCCAAATTTGATTGGGGTTGCACGGTTTCAATATTGAGTTCCTATGGCATGGCCTTTCAGCTACATCATCAGACCCTGGACCTTGTCTCCCATTAGAGTACTCGTCAAGACGATTCTAAGGAGCCCAAACATGATGGGGTTGTATGTTGAACTACCAATTAAGTGCTTAATAAAAACTAAGGTCCGTATTATAGGACGAGACTCAAGCACTGCTTGAGTACAGTTAGAAAGGGATGGTGCTATTCATCGCATATAGCGCCATCCCTATCTAACTGTACTCAAGCAGAGATTTGAGTTTCAGTTTGATTCTGTAATACGAGCCTTAGTGCTTATCAAAAACAGATAGAAAACAGTTCATATCATTAATAAAATTACGAGTGTATTCGAGGGTATAACATTCCGAAATTATTTTCATCTTATCCATGTTCATCAATACTAAATAATATAGGTAGGTACTAGAAAAAATACGACTCGCACGGCGCACCAGAACATGTTCATCAAGTCCCACTCTTCGCGAAGCACTACGAAGATCTTCGAGCATCAGCTTTATATTTGGTAAGAAGACTACTGGGAAACGGGCGTGGTTTAAATGGTTAGCAAAATAGTCGTATTTTGGTGAGCAGAAAATTATATTCGGTCAGCGAAAATGGTTAGTTTGTCTACTGGACTGCTCTAAAATTTTTTTAGCTACAATCAGTGACCTAAGTAAGCAATTCAATGACCCACGTTTAGGGTTACTGATTTCTCGACCTCATTTTTTTCTCGAGTTTCGGGAATTCTCGAGGCCAAATTCTCGAGTTTTCTCGGGTCTCGAGTATTTTAATTGAAACTATTGAAATCTGTTAAAAATTTAATAAAAATAGTTTTTTTTTATTTAAGATACTTTTACTACACCAATATCAATCCTCTTATTTGGGTAAGGATAAGGAAAGAAAAAAAAATTAAAATCTTCTTACATATTATTATTATTACCTAATAATTAAAACTTTAACTATCTAATATGAACAAGTCATAAATACTAAAGTTGACTATTCCTAGACTAGACCAGCCTAGAAGAAACGTTAACTTATTAAATAATTAGAAAACTTAGGTACTTTTGTCTTACAAAAAATAATTGAAAAATCACGGACAGCGGTATAGCCGTCCACTAGCGCCGCCAATACATTTTTTATTACTCGTAAATCAAGTCTATAGGTACCTATTTAAAAAAAATAACTATGCCCTCTTAAAACTCTCTAATATTTTTGTCTGTTTAATAAAAGGGGTTAAAGTATGAAATTGCCGATTTTTTCTCACACACATAAGTTCTCATAATATCTTCTATGATGATAAATGCTTCAGTTACTTGTTATTATTTAGAATTATGATCATGATGACGGAACACTATCAGCAATAACAATATGGCTGACAATAGTAAGTACAGCAAGTAAGTACTAGTTGTACTCACGTGTATTACGGAAGGACTGAAAAAAATTCGGTCCACGCCAGTTCAAAGATGCTTTATTATTGATACAAAAAAAAAACGATAAGGTAAATGGCTGACAATATGTCAGCGTATAGTATTGTCAGCCATTTACCTTATCGTTTTTTTTGTATCAATAAAGCAGTTTTGCCAGTGGCCGATAGCCAAAAGTAACACAAGACAGCTCAACAAGTAACATTTCAGGAAAAAAGTATCATTTTTTATTTTTTTATTTTATGTAGAAATCGACTCTATACTGTATTATAGCACTTTAATACGATTATTGATAGCACACACAAGTCTACTGGATTGGGACACACTTCATATTGGTAAAAATTCCACATTCTCCTTTCTATTTGGGCGACAACCATAGGGTACACAAAACATTTAAAATTTGGCACATATTTTATTTAAAAAAGGCAACATGTGACAAAAATACCATGTTGGGCAGCTTAAATCAGTTATAGTTACCTGCTCGGTATAATAGTAGCCCATTCATTATTTTTGTCACTCATTTAAATTATTTATCCCCCACATGTATTGGGCAGGTAGTTGCTTGTTTTAAGTATTTTTTAACCGACTTCAAAAAAAGGAGGAGGTTCTCAAGTCGACGGTATTTTTAACCGACTTCAAAAAAAGGAGGAGGTTCTCAAGTCGATGTTTTTTTTTAATCTATGTTTTAACACAGCTTCGTCAGTTGTTACCCGATTTGTACAATTCTTTTTTTATCTCAAAGAACATAGTTCGTGTGTGGTCCCATAATTTTTTTACAGAGATCTGGCCAGTAGTTTTTCATAATCCTGAAAAATATCAATTATTTAGCTCGCCATCGCACGAGTTTTTATGGAATTTCGAAGATAACATCTTTGTTTAGATCAGGGGTTCCCAACCTTTTTTTGTCTACTGCCCCCTTTAAGAATAAATTATTTTTTAACGCCCCCCTTTTTAAACATACTTAAAAACCGCTAAGTACTTATAACTGATTATTGAAACGCAAATTTATAGTATTCGGACAGAGTATCTTTTATTGAAAATAAAACAAACATAATCAATTCTCATATAAAAACTAATGTGAAGGTTGAATCTGATGCTGTTCAATAATGCCCCCTTTTTTTTCTGGGTCTCTTACCGCCCCCCTTTAGGCCTGCAGCGCCCACAAGGGGGCGTTATCGCCCACGTTGGGAAAGACTGGTTTAGATGATTCTTTTTTTATTTGTTTACAATTTAATTTCATCGTTATTGGACTTCGAACTTCGAAGATACACAAGGGAACTCCTCAAAGTCAAATAGTAGGTATATGTAAAGTGACTTAGGTTTTGGTAAGTTTCTGGCAATCCAAAACAAACCAAATCATGGTTTGCAATGTAACGTTCTGGACTAGACTGGACTACGAAGACACAACATAACGGAACTCCTCAAAAACAAACAGCGTACTTAAATTTGGAAATTAAGTTCTGGGCATTTTACCATTGAAAATATTATAATTTAAAGTTAAAAAATATTTACACGCTGCGCTTACTTACCTACCACTAAAAAATTAAAATAAAAAAGCATTTAAAAAAAAAGAAAATCCGCCTTCAAAAAACCTGAAAACAAAAACAGCTTAAAAATTAAATACCTCTAAAAAAGCAAGAAATAATATTCGAATCATTCGTTACACATATCAATATTAATAAAACACGTCTAATGAAGTCGGGTGGGGCTTTTAGAAAAAAATGAAGTTGTCCTCCAGCCCCACCCGACTTCAATAGACGTGTTTTATTAATATTGATATTATGTGTAACGAATGATTCGAATATTATTTCTTGCTTTTTAGAGGTATTTAATTTTTAAGTTGTTTTTGTTTTCAGGTTTTTTGAAGGCGGTTTTTCTTTTATTTAAAAAGCTTTTTTATTTTTTTGTAATCCAAAGTTAGTCACCCGATAAGTTCAGTTATTTTATCGCCAACAAAATTTAATATTAAAGTAGGTATGCCATTAACAGTTAACCTTTAATTATTTCCAGTCACCCATTTAAAAATATCCCATAAACTTTCAAGGGATTTTATTTCGAATATTGCGAGAGCCCTAATGTCGACCTGATATTGCTGCTCGCTGTTACAAGATGGCGCTACTTGTAGTTTGAGATGGATGTACATTCAAGAAATGGGGAGGAAAAGCGCAATTTTATCCCGATAGGTGGCGTCTGGTTTTTGGTACCGGGCCGCCTCAAAGAAAGTGTCAAAACATATGGGAATCTCTTGGAGTATTGCACTTTTTAATTTTATACTGAGAAAATTCCGCATTGTTATGCATGTAACTTGTAAAATATTGGAGTTCATCGATTTCCCAGTAACAAAAAAAATATTGGGCAAAAAAATATCAAAAAAAAGATGCTTTTCCCTCGATTTTCTCCTTTGCTGAGCCTGAGAAACATTATAAATCAAAAGGAATGTTTCATGAATTTGATGAAGCTTCGCCAAAATAAAACAACATTTGAATTATAACAGCTTTGTTCTTTAATATTTACACCTTAGCAGTTTCTAACATATTTATAACTTGGATGAATTTGATAGGTATATCAAATATGGAATAAGCCCAATATTGGGGCCAAACAGAGAATTAATAGAATTTTATATGCCAGAGTCATTCAAGAAACTTAGAATAATAAAATAAATATGATAAAACGGTTCGTGTAATTTTGGATGGTACAGAAATTCCAGTACAGAAACCTGAAATTACTATTGCACAGAAGGCATCATCAGGCAACTATAAACACGGAAATTCACACTCAGTTGCTTTGTTAGAATTTAAATCATATGCTTCTAATCTGAAATAAAAAGATTACTTGTAAATCTTACACGAAATTTAAAGAAATGTAATGCTTGTTAGCATTTTTTGTAAGTTGCTATAAACTTTCTTGCCTGTTGTTTTGGCTTTTCTTTTCCGTAATTCTTCTTTTATATGAGCTAAAGTTAGCATATAATACATTGTTTGTCCGCAAAACCGAAAAAAATACAATCTAAGAAAGTAAAATCACGTAATACACAGTCAAGACAATATAAGCTCAAACTGACAATTGTTCCAAAGAATGAAGCGCCATCTGTAATTCACTTTGCCTTCGCCTCCCCATTGTCATTTTACGTACTATTATGTATTCTGTGATTTTACCTGACGATTGGAGGTAAGTAATACACAAATTATGTGTCTCAAAAATTAACGAAAAGATGAATTTATAGAAGTTAGGTAACTTTTAGCATAATTATATTAAAAAGTAGATTGTTTTTATTGATGAAGTCTGTTAAAATCAGAATCAAAATAACATTAAGGAGGTATAAAAGTTTAGTTAGGTATTTTCTGTACCTATTTTCACTAGATAATACAGTAAGATAACTTAACTTTATTCAATAGCTAGCTAGCTAGAGTTAAAAGCGCCATCTACTTTCCCTTTTAGAGAATATCTTGCAATCACAAATTATGAATATTTTTTGTTAGTTAGATAAATAAATTTATACCCATGATTTACATGATAATGGTTTATAATTAACTCTTAATAATAATAATAATTAATATTACTATTTAAATAGTTAATTGGATCAGAGGCAGAAAAGCAATTGCGTGAAACGGAACACAAATCCGTTATTTGTGGTCGTCCGTCCGTCTTCACGCCGTGAGATCTATGGTTGTAATTGTGTCAGTCAAGGATTGTTTACTATTTTGAGAATTAAACCTGAGTTTTAATGTAATTCAAACATGTGGTGATATAGTTTCGATTAAAGTAACATTATTGGCCGCTTTTCTGACAATTTTAGTGTTTAGTGGTTCGAATTTTTCGCGATTGTGTCGTTTCAGCGATGAACGTGTTTACGTCAAATGTTTTAGATGTATTTTGTGTTTGTTGTGCCTACCAAAATAAGTGATTGTGAATTCAGAAAGTGTTATTTATAGTAAAGTGGATGTCCTTTGCAAAACGTTCATTTTATAATGAACGAAAGTTGGGGAAAGTAACACGACATGACTCTACCATTGCAGGTTGTCATCGAAAGATTCAGGTACCTACCTACTGTATTTCTGATGATTTTATGCTAAAACCCTAATATTTTCACTTAAACATCATAATCAATGCATAATATATATTATATTATCCATATAGACGTGGTTCTAATTTAACATTTTGGCAGCTTGTAAACATAACCTAAAAATTTACAAATTATGGAGTTTCTTATTTACTTTCAATACTGCGAAATTTTTATTTTATAAAGTTCACCCAATGGTTTATATCTATAAATAAATGAAACACGTTATGTTAAATCAAACAATTAAATTAATGATGCAAATAAAAACAACCAATGTCACTCATTATGAGAAGAGGAACATGTAGGTTTTTTGTTCCTACAAGTTAAAATTGAATTCCTTGATAGTTATCATGGTAAGTAATCACATATAAAACAGAATAAAGCAATAGGCTCATAAAATTGAACTTTAAACTACTTTTGCTTAATTTGTTACCCCTATTTTTTATTTTTGTCTATAAATTGTCTCTATACACCCTTAGAGGGACTTTGTCCAAATTATATTGCTATCTCTTAACATTTCTGCGTTCTTTTTTTATGTAAAATTTAGTTATTATGGCAACACTACCTCCTCCTCCCACATCCTCCCATAGGAGAGGCGTTTGTCATGCAGTGGACTACTATGGGCTGCCTGCTGTTAAGATAATGACGAACAAGGGTGAAAAAAAAACTGTTTTATAATTTGAGATTTTATCATTCACAATACTAAATAACATACTAGAAAAAAAACAGACTTGCATCAGATCGTATTCTCATCTCAGACAGGAATCGAACCCACGAGCTTTGGAAGTCTAGTCCAATTCTCTTGCCACTGAGTTACGGAGTCACCAATGGCATCGTCAAATTTCTTCTATTATATACCAGCTATCTTGAGATCATACTTGAGATTAGGTGTTATAAGAAACAGCATCTCAAGTATGATATCAAGATAGCTCACAACGCTGAGATCGGTTTTTAAATAGGAATTAATTAATTGGGTGACTGGAAATAATTAAAGGCGACTGTTAATGGGATACCTAAATACTAAACCGGGCAACTAACTAAACGGGCGACAAATAATTTAATTTTGCAGTGAAAATTCTAAATGAGCGACAAAAATTCTGAGTGGGCAACTATTATACCAAGTAGGTAACTAAACTTGAGAGCAGAAAAATCGCCCCACAGGCCTATTTTCATACAAACGAGGTAACTTTGAATCTCTGATTCTACGCCCAGGAATTAACGGGCTCTGATCTGATGATGGCAAATTAAAGAATAAATGGAGGAGGCCCATAATGCTAAGGAAACCTAACGGATTCGTTGAGTCGTTTAGCTCAGGGTTAAACTTAAAAAAAGTACAAGCTAAAATGACATCAAAAGTATGTAAAATGTAACACTAACTCCATACAGGCTCTGGTATAAACAACGCTTCTGATCCGTTGGGTTTCTTTAGCGATCTGAGCCTCCTCCATTTATTCTTTAATTTGCCATCATCAGATCAGAGCCCTTTTAATCCTGGGTGGAGAACCAGAGCTTCAAATTTACCTCGTTTGTATGAAAATAGGCTTGTTGTGCGAATTTTTTGCTCTCGAGTGTATTTAACTGATTTAAGCTGCCCAACATGGTATTTTTGTAATCTTTTATAAAAAAAAATATATGCCAAATTTTAAATGTTTTGTGTACCCTAAGGTTGTCGCCCAAATAGTAATTTGGTTGCCCGTTCTGAATAACTAGTTACTGAATTTGTATTTTAAAGTCACTCATTTTTAATATCTCCCTCACTTAACGTCACCCTCAGTCCGTCGCCCACTTAGTATTTCAGTACGCTATATTCAGTAATTTTGATACCCAAAATGGGAATTTATTGTTACCCGATTAAATACTACCCTTTTTAAATATGGGCCATTACACTGCAAGCCAGCATTATTTCATCAATGTGAGGAATTACCTCGACATTCAATTGAAATATCTTTATTATTATTATTTAGTAAATTTTTTTGGAATATTATTTAGTATTTTATAAAACTTATCACTATGATAACGAAACAGATTTTTTATATAATCCAATCAATATCTGATATTATATCCAATTATAATTCTTTTATTTATGTGTAAAAAAACTATACCTATTACAATACAAGCCGTTAATTACCTATAGATTTTTTAAAATTATTAGTTACAATTGGTCATTTCTTTTGTGTAAGGAGGTAAGTAAGCTGGTAAATAAAAGATATTTTAATAAAAATATACAATAGTTATTTATATTTTTCTAATAAATATTTAGTAAATGGAATGGAATTACAGAATCACATCACAGCTTTATATCAATGAACGATGAAATCACTCAGTCTAAATTATTTACCAAGATCACAATGATTTTTATTCATTTCATAAAAATACGGGAAAAACAAACTAATAAGTAATAAATAATGTACTTTTAAGGCAAAGAGATCTAGCCCATTCAGCCATTGTTTTGATAAAATAGGTCTGTTTTCTGCTATTAATGAATTGGATATTATCAATGATTTTTATAAAAAATCCATATTTTTATTTACATAAGGATACACAACTGGTAACAATCAATTAGCATAATAAAAAATATTAAGCCATTGATATAACATAATAATATCCACATACCCTGAGTCATTATACTTTTGATTTTAAAAACTTTGCCCTCGTGGAGTTTTGGAAATAAAAGTTAAATTTTGTTATTCTCCAAGAAACCATGTCTTTCCAATTCTTCATACCAAAATTAATAAAAATGTGTATAGCGGCTTAGTTAGGTGTGAAAACAACAAATTAATATCAATAACACTGACAGTGTTATTTTATCAGTATAAGGATAGTAGTAAGGAAAACTTATGCGATGACTCATCTAATTTCTAGTTCTAGTTGTTATACCTATATTAAAACAAAAAGTAAAGCTGCCATTTTTACAGTTTGGGCCACAACAATGAATTATTTAAAATTAATTAATTTATAGATTTCATTCATCAAGTTATTCCCTTGAATTGAATGCTAAAACTATCTATGTGATCTCAAGAGTCTGCTGCAACATATAGCTTATGATCGCATTACTAATTTCCCAGCAAAAATGTAAACAAAGAAACGTCACTGTCAAATTGACAAACTGACCCTGATAGTGACATTTTCAGATATTGAAAACCTTTGGTCACTTTTAAAACTTTTTAATTTGTATATTATATTTTGAGTCATTATAAAATTAATTTCATCCAGGGTTATTTTAAAGTAGGATGGTAATTAGAAATTTTATCTTTATAACCTATCATAATTTTTGATGTTAAAAGTTCTTGAAACGAACTGATAAGAAAACTTTACTTAGATATTGCCTGTATGTAAACTATCAAAAATATGTAGCATCACCGCCTGTTCCCCCCCCAATACCAAAAGACAAATGTTACTACTACAGCTACTACTCGCAATACTAATTTAAATGAAATTTTATTAAAAGACCAAAGGTTGCTGTGTACGATTTGCAGACCTCCGTGAAGATAGCCACCCCAATTCGAGTGCCCAGGTTTTGAGGGTGCAGGACGTTAGTTTAGCGTTAGTTTTGATTTGTTTTGGAAAAAAAATCGTTTGTTTCGATTTCCTTCATACTTTTTTTTTAAAAACAAAAGTGGGGTGGCTATCTTCACGCTAGCCACCCCATTCCACCAAATGGTTTTATTTTAATTTTATTCGATAGATATTTGTTAGTTTCGTTTGTTTTGATTGAAATTTTCGTTTGTTTAGACTCAGTATTCTCTAGAAAAAAATGCAAAGTGGGGTGGCTATCTTCACAGGAAGATAGCCACCCCATATGGCAAAACAAAATAAAAATTACGCATTATGATTGCTTTACGTTAGTTTTGATTTGTTTTGATAAAATTTTGTTTGTTTTGACAAACCAAAAAAAGTTATGGGTTTTTTAAATTTTTTTTAGGGAAATCTTGCCTGCACGCAATAACAACCTTAACAACTCGTTATATGGATTAATTTATGTGAGGAATCATTGAAAAATGCTAAATCTATGTAAGCACATCAAAATGTACCGTTACTCATTGAAAAAAATTAGGCTATAAATAGGTAGATACACATTGGCAAAATACTCAAATCGTAGAATTCCGTTAGTACGCGTAGAAACGCTATTATAATAATAGGCTAAAGAAGCGCCCGCAAATGACTAGGTTCAAATGAAAGATGCAAGTCTTAGCTACGGCCTAACATAAGTCGTTTCGTTTGTTTCGAAATAGACAACTGTGTAGACCAGGAGTAAACATACGGTTCGTTAAAATAACCCGCTCATTTCAAACCGCTAAAATTATTTGTTTTGAAGGAGCGCCCGCAAACGACTAGGTTCAAATGAAAGATGCAAGTCTTAGCTATGGCCTTACATAAGTCTTTTCGTTTGTTTCGAAATAGACAACTGTGTAGACCAGGAGCAAACATACGGAACTTTATATAATTACCTACTCAATTCAAACCGCTAAAAGTATTTGTTTTGAAGGAGCGCCCGCAAATAACTAGGCTCAAATGAAAGATGCAAGTCTTAGCTATCGCCTTACATAAGTCGTTTCGTTTGTTTCGAAATAGACAACTGTGTAGACCAGGAGTAAACATTCGGTTCGTTATAATTACCTGCTCACTTCAAATCGCTAAAACTATTTGTTTTGAAGGAGCGCCCGCAAATGACTAGGTTCAAATGAAAGATGCAAGTCTTAGCTATGGCCCTACATAAAACTTTTCGTTTGTTTCGAAATAGACAACTGTGTAGACCAGGAGCAAACATACGGTTCTTTAAAATAACCTGTTCACTTCAAACCGCTAAAAGTATTTGTTTTGAAGGAGCGCCCGCAAATGATTAGTTTATAAAGAAAGATGCAAGTCTTAGCTATGACCCTACATAAAACTTTTCGTTTGTTTCGAAATAGACAACTGTGTAGACCAACAAACGGAACTTTATAATAACCTACTCAATTCAAACTGCTAAAAGTATTTGTTTTGAAGGAGCGCCCGCAAATGACTAGGTTCAAATGAAAGATGCAAGTCTTAGCTATGACCCTACATAAAATTTTTCGTTTGTTTCGAAATAGACAACTGTGTAGACCAGGAGCAAACATACGGTTCTTTAAAATAACCTGTTCACTTCAAACCGCTAAAAGTATTTGTTTTGAAGGAGCGCCCGCAAATGATTAGTTTATAATAAAAGATGCAAGGCTTAGCTATGACCCTACATAAAACTTTTCGTTTGTTTCGAAATAGACAACTGTGTAGACCAGGAGCAAACATACGGTTCGTTAAAATAACCTGTTCACTTCAAACCGCTAAAAGTATTTGTTTTGAAGAAGCGCCCGTAAATGATTAGTTTATAATGAAAGATGCAAGGCTTAGCTATGACCCTACAAAAAACTTTTCGTTTGTTTCGAAATAGACAACTGTGTAGACCAGGAGTAAACATTCGGTTCGTTATAATTACCTCCTCACTTCAAATCGCTAAAACTATTTGTTTTGAAGGAGCGCCCGCAAATGACTAGGTTCAAATGAAAGATGCAAGTCTTAGCTATGGCCCTACATAAAACTTTTTGTTTGTTTCGAAATAGACAACTGTGTAGACCAGGAGCAAACATACGGTTCTTTAAAATAACCTGTTCACTTCAAACCGCTAAAAGTATTTGTTTTGAAGGAGCGCCCGCAAATGATTACAAAAAACAAATACTTTTAGCGGTTTGAAGTGAGCAAGTTATTTTAACGAACAAACCGTATGTTTGCTCTTGGTCTACACAGTTGTCTATTTCGAAACAAACGACAAGACTTATGTATGGTCATAGCTAAGACTTGCATCTTTCATTTGAACCTATTCATTTGCGGGCGCTCCTTCAAAACAAATACTTTTAGCGGTTTGAAGTGAGCAGGTAATTATAACGAACCGAATGTTTACTCCTGGTCTACACAGTTGTCTATTTCGAAACAAACGAAACGACTTATGTAAGGCGATAGCTAAGACTTGCATCTTTCATTTGAGCCTAGTTATTTGCGGGCGCTCCTTCAAAACAAATACTTTTAGCGGTTTGAAGTGAGCAGGTAATTATAACGAACCGAATGTTTACTCCTGGTCTACACAGTTGTCTATTTCGAAACAAACAAAAAGTTTTATGTAGGGTCATAGCTAAGACTTGCATCTTTCATTATAAACTAATCATTTGCGGGCGCTCCTTCAAAACAAATACTATTAGCGGTTTGAAGTGAACAGGTTATTTTAACGAACCGTATGTTTGCTCCTGGTCTACACAGTTTTCTATTTTGAAACAAACGAAAAGTTTTATGTAGGGCCATAGCTAAGACTTGCATCTTTCATTTGAACCTAGTCATTTGCGGGCGCTCCTTCAAAACAAATACTTTTAGCGGTTTGAAGTGAGCAGGTTATTTTAACGAACCGAATGTTTGCTCCTGGTCTACACAGTTGTCTATTTCGAAACAAACAACAAAACGTATGTATGGTCATAGCTAAGACTTGCATCTTTCATTTGAACCTATTCATTTGCGGGCGCTCTTTCAAAACAAATACTTTTAGCGGTTTGAAGTGAGCAGGTAATTATAACGAACCGAATGTTTACTCCTGGTCTACACAGTTGTCTATTTCGAAACAAACAAAAAGGTTTATGTAGGGTCATAGCTAAGACTTGCATCTTTTATTTGAACCTAGTCATTTGCGGGCGCTCCTTCAAAACAAATACTTTTAGCAGTTTGAATTGAGTAGGTAATTATACAGTTCCGTATGTTTACTTCTGGTCTACACAGTTGTCTATTTCGAAACAAACGAAAAGTTTTATGTAGGGTCATAGCTAAGACTTGCATCTTTCATTATAAACTAATCATTTGCGGGCGCTCCTTCAAAACAAATACTTTTAGCGGTTTGAAGTGAGCAGGTTATTTTAACGAACCGAATGTTTGCTCCTGGTCTACACAGTTGTCTATTTCGAAACAAACAACAAAACGTATGTATGGTCATAGCTAAGACTTGCATCTTTCATTTGAACCTATTCATTTGCGGGCGCTCTTTCAAAACAAATACTTTTAGCGGTTTGAAGTGAGCAGGTAATTATAACGAACCGAATGTTTACTCCTGGTCTACACAGTTGTCTATTTCGAAACAAACAAAAAGGTTTATGTAGGGTCATAGCTAAGACTTGCATCTTTTATTTGAACCTAGTCATTTGCGGGCGCTCCTTCAAAACAAATACTTTTAGCAGTTTGAATTGAGTAGGTAATTATACAGTTCCGTATGTTTACTTCTGGTCTACACAGTTGTCTATTTCGAAACAAACGAAAAGTTTTATGTAGGGTCATAGCTAAGACTTGCATCTTTCATTATAAACTAATCATTTGCGGGCGCTCCTTCAAAACAAATACTTTTAGCGGTTTGAAGTGAACAGGTTATTTTAACGAACCGTATGTTTGCTCCTGGTCTACACAGTTGTCTATTTCGAAACAAACAAAAAGTTTTATGTAGGGCCATAGCTAAGACTTGCATCTTTCATTTGAACCTAGTCATTTGCGGGCGCTCCTTCAAAACAAATAGTTTTAGCGATTTGAAGTGAGGAGGTAATTATAACGAACCGAATGTTTACTCCTGGTCTACACAGTTGTCTATTTCGAAACAAACAAAAAGTTTTATGTAGGGTCATAGCTAAGCCTTGCATCTTTTATTATAAACTAATCATTTGCGGGCGCTCCTTCAAAACAAATACTTTTAGCGGTTTGAAGTGAACAGGTTATTTTAAAGAACCGTATGTTTGCTCCTGGTCTACACAGTTGTCTATTTCGAAACAAACAAAAAGTTTTATGTAGGGCCATAGCTAAGACTTGCATCTTTCATTTGAACCTAGTCATTTGCGGGCGCTCCTTCAAAACAAATAGTTTTAGCGATTTGAAGTGAGGAGGTAATTATAACGAACCGAATGTTTACTCCTGGTCTACACAGTTGTCTATTTCGAAACAAACGAAAAGTTTTTTGTAGGGTCATAGCTAAGCCTTGCATCTTTCATTATAAACTAATCATTTACGGGCGCTCCTTCAAAACAAATACTTTTAGCGGTTTGAAGTGAACAGGTTATTTTAAAGAACCGTATGTTTGCTCCTGGTCTACACAGTTGTCTATTTCGAAACAAACGAAAAGTTTTATGTAGGGTCATAGCTAAGACTTGCATCTTTCATTTGAACCTAGTCATTTGCGGGCGCTCCTTCAAAACAAATACTTTTAGCAGTTTGAATTGAGTAGGTAATTATAAAGTTCCGTTTGTTTACTTCTGGTCTACACAGTTGTCTATTTCGAAACAAACAAAAAGTTTTATGTAGGGTCATAGCTAAGATTTGCATCTTTTATTATAAACTAATCATTTGCGGGCGCTCCTTCAAAACAAATACTTTTAGCGGTTTGAAGTGAACAGGTTATTTTAACGAACCGAATGTTTACTCCTGGTCTACACAGTTGTCTATTTCGAAACAAACGAAAAGTTGTATGTAGGGCCATAGCTAAGACTTGCATCTTTCATTTGAACCTAGTCATTTGCGGGCGCTCCTTCAAAACAAATACTTTTAGCAGTTTGAATTGAGTAGGTAATTATAAAGTTCCGTTTGTTTACTTCTGGTCTACACAGTTGTCTATTTCGAAACAAACAAAAAGTTTTATGTAGGGTCATAGCTAAGACTTGCATCTTTTATTATAAACTAATCATTTGCGGGCGCTCCTTCAAAACAAATACTTTTAGCGGTTTGAAGTGAACAGGTTGTTTTAACGAACCGAATGTTTACTCCTGGTCTACACAGTTGTCTATTTCGAAACAAACGAAAAGTTTTATGTAGGGCCATAGCTAAGACTTGCATCTTTCATTTGAACCTAGTCATTTGCGGGCGCTCCTTCAAAACAAATACTTTTAGCGGTTTGAAGTGAGCAGGTTATTTTAACGAACCGTATGTTTACTCCTGGTCTACACAGTTGTCTATTTCGAAACAAACGAAATGACTTATGTAGGGCCATAGCTAAGGCTTGCATCTTTCATTTGAACCTAGTCATTTGCGGGCGCTCCTTCAAAACAAATAGTTTTAGCGATTTGAAGTGAGCAGGTAATTATAACGATCCGAATGTTTACTCCTGGTCTACACAGTTGTCTATTTCGAAACAAACGAAACGACTTATGTAAGGCGATAGCTAAGACTTGCATCTTTCATTTGAGCCTAGTTATTTGCGGGCGCTCCTTCAAAACAAATACTTTTAGCGGTTTGAATTGAGTAGGTAATTATATAAAGTTCCGTATGTTTGCTCCTGGTCTACACAGTTGTCTATTTCGAAACAAACGAAAAGACTTATGTAAGGCCATAGCTAAGACTTGCATCTTTCATTTGAACCTAGTCGTTTGCGGGCGCTCCTTCAAAACAAATAATTTTAGCGGTTTGAAATGAGCGGGTTATTTTAACGAACCGTATGTTTACTCCTGGTCTACACAGTTGTCTATTTCGAAACAAACGAAACGACTTATGTTAGGCCGTAGCTAAGACTTGCATCTTTCATTTGAACCTAGTCATTTGCGGGCGCTTCTTTAGCTTATTATTATAATAGCGTTTCTACGCGTACTAACGGAATTCTACGATTTGAGTATTTTGCCAATGTGTATCTACCTATTTATAGCCTAATTTTTTTCAATGAGTAACGGTACATTTTGATGTGCTTACATAGATTTAGCATTTTTCAATGATTCCTCACATAAATTAATCCATATAACGAGTTGTTAAGGTTGTTATTGCGTGCAGGCAAGATTTCCCTAAAAAAAATTTAAAAAACCCATAACTTTTTTTGGTTTGTCAAAACAAACAAAATTTTATCAAAACAAATCAAAACTAACGGAAAGCAATCATAATGCGTAATTTTTATTTTGTTTTGCCATATGGGGTGGCTATCTTCCTGTGAAGATAGCCACCCCACTTTGCATTTTTTTCTAGAGAATACTGAGTCTAAACAAACGAAAATTTCAATCAAAACAAACGAAACTAACAAATATCTATCGAATAAAATTAAAATAAAACCATTTGGTGGAATGGGGTGGCTAGCGTGAAGATAGCCACCCCACTTTTGTTTTTAAAAAAAAAGTATGAAGGAAATCGAAACAAACGATTTTTTTTCCAAAACAAATCAAAACTAACGCTAAACTAACGTCCTGCACCCTCAAAACCTGGGCACTCGAATTGGGGTGGCTATCTTCACGGGGGTGATTTGCAGTTGATGTGTGCACAGCGTCATAAAAATTTTTCTACTATAAAACTGTTATTATGAAATATTAAATTATATTACTCTTTTTGACGCAAAACTCATGATTCAGAATATTTATCTAATTTCTTTTTATTAGGTTTGTGATGATAACCCATGTAAGTGTGTTTATTTCTTGACTTAGCATTATACTATTTCTTTTTGTGTTGTTTTGTTCTGGCAACACCTTTGTTTACCTTTTTGCTGGGAAATTAGTAATGCGACTTTAGCTTGATGTAAGTTAGGTAGGTAGGATAGCTAAAAGTAATTATAATCTCTGTGACAGATTATGGTTAATTTTGTGATGAGGCTATGTTGCCTCCTTTCATGTTCATTTTTAATTTCCATGCATATTAGTTTTAACCAAACATCTAACCTTGAACCTAATTAGGTAATGTCTGTAGTTTTGAACTTTGACTTTGTTTTTGTGCGACAAATGTTCCCTTCAATGATTTTTTGTTTGTTTGAAATGTTTGAATGCTGTTTTAATAAATCAAAACTGAAATATATTCAACAGAAAAAGTAAACCTAATGAAAACTAAACTAATGTAAACAAACGATAAGCCAGGGAGTGCACAGACATCATAGAGGACAGAGAGAAAGATTAATGAGATGAGACCGTTGGATACTGTTCGATAGGTACTACACTTTTGAAGCACTTTATTAACTGTACCTGCTGTCATTTAGTTCAGAAAGCTAGGGATATTGTAGTCGAAGTAGAATTAGGGCTGCCACCTTTCGACAAGAGCAGATCCGGAGATTTTAGATACATCGTAATTTTTTGTTAAATAAATTATACTTTAGGTAGGTAATTAATAATACCTGTCTATGGAAAAAAGGCCGTGCAGCGCGATTTTTGGTCAGTTTCATACACTGATCTAGTAATGTTGCCTGCCTTTAGTAAAAGAAAACAGCCGCGCAGCGCGATTTTTAGTCAGTTACATGCACTAATCTAGTAATCTTGCCTGTCTACACCAAAAAACGGCCGCGTAGCGCGATTTTTGGTCAGTTCCATCCAACCACTAACCTTGTAATCTTGCCTGTTAACAATAAAAAACGGTCGCGCAGCGCCATTTTTGGTCAGTTCCATCCACTAACTTTGTAATCTTGCCTGCTGACAGTAAAAAACGGCCACGCAGCGCGATTTTTGGTCAGTTTCATCCAATAACCTTCTAATCTTGCCTGTTAACAATAAAAAACGATCGCGCAGCGCCATTTTTAGTCAGTTCCAATCACTAACCTTGTAATCTTGCCTGTTAACACTAAAGAACGGCCACGCAGCGCGATTTTTGTTCAGTGTTTTTCACTAATCTAGTAATATTACCTGTCATAGTAAAAAAACGGCCGCGCAGTGCGATTTTTGTCCTGTCAAATGGTAACACTAGGTACGGTTGACTTTCGATCGCGCCACCCGGAGACTTCGATGTACCCGTAGCCCGGACATCTACTACTCAAACCGTAGACTCCGGCGGGCTGATTATCTAATTAAAAACCACCCAGCGACTGGTTGCAGTTCACAGATGATCGTGATCCATTGCTACTTTCTTTTTGGATTAAAAAAAACATACCAAAGAAAAGTGGCAATGTATGTCAAATGCAACCGGTCGCTAAATAGTTTCTTTTTAGATAATCAGGGTGCGGGTCAAACCCGGAGAGGTGGCAGCCCTAAGTAGAATATAAATTTTAAGTGTTTTTTTTTTATAAAACTAACTAGTACTTAATACATGTATAGTCGCCGGAGCTTCTTATAAATACGGAGATATTATAAATACTTACCGCGTCCATTTCGGACGTCAGTTCATAGTCGTGTTTATGATAGGGCGTAGTTGAAATGGTTAACAAAATATTCGTATTTTCGTGAGCATAAAAATATAATCGGTCAGCCAAAATGGTTAGTTGGTCAGCAACTTTTGGCTAGCAACTTAGAATAATAACACCTAGAACGATAATTCCCTACAAAGCACACTGTCAAAAGTGAGGCAACTAAAACAGCCATAATAGCGCCGTTTTCAGATTTTTATTGTCCATTATTACATAATCATACCTAATAAGTACAAAACAGTTTCAATTTCCCTTCCTTTAGGAGATTAGTTACTATATTATTGGATTTTAGTTACGTTACGATTAGGTAACGTATGAAGGATATAAATCTGAAAACTAAGCCATTTTGGCTCAGTATTAGTTGCCTCACTATGCATACGAGGACACGGCTTCTAGGTGTTATTCTAAGGCTAGTAAATATTTCAAAAAATCTGCTAAATCATCCGTCCTTCCTTAATCTTCCACCAGACATTTTAAACTATTTTATTGATCTTTACTTGAGTTTTTCCGAATTAAAGTGTCAAATAAGTAAAACAAAAGCGCGTTGTGGTTTCATGCATGATTTAAGATGGATTTTAAAGGCTTTTAAGCAAAAAAATCGAAAAAAAATGTTTTTTTCGAGTTTTTGGAAAAAATCTGTGAATTTTTTTTTTGCTGAAAATAATGAATTTTCCAACCCTGCTCAGCACTCAGCAGTCGAGCCAAAATCGGCAGGCTGATTATCTAATTAAAAACCACCTAGCGACCGGTTTGATTTGACAGATGAATGTGATACATTGCTACTTTTTTTGGGTTAAAAAAATCATACCAAAGAATAGTAGCAATGTATGTCAAATGAAACCGGTCGCTAAGTAGTTCTATTTAGATAATCAGCCTGTGGGTCCTTTGCCCATCTCTAGGCACGAGACGCCGACGACGACATAGATCATAGAGTCCCTGCAAACAACAGACAAAACTGTCGGCTCGGGACTCGGGCCTGTGCAAGTGCGCACGCATACTACACTACTACGTCTACAACGATTTGGTATCGGATCGGCCGATTCTCCATATACACACGGCGTCAGAAAAATCGCACCTTTTTAAAAATTGCTTCAAAGTTAATTTAATCCTATCTAGTTTAATGGTAAGTGTTGTTATATACTACTTCTTCCCCTTCAGACATAGCCAACAGTCTCTAGAAACCGTTGGAATACTCGTCGAACGGAATCAATTACTGAGATAAAGTTTCCGAGCAACATTACTTTGTTTCATTTTTATGCAGTATTTGAGGAACTTCATGGGCGATAGTTAGTATCCATCTTGGGTATTCCTTTTTTTAATTGAACCGTTGAAGTGTGTTTTCTCCATCATCTCGATAGCGAATTTTCCCGCATTTCTTGAATTGACTCCTGTTATTTCCCTTTTATACGCGCAAGCAATAACGCTTTAAGCGTTTAAGTATGGTAACTGTTAAGTTAATTAAATCAAACTATTATTAATTGAAAGCTCATTAAAGGTACCTACTTTCAATAGATATCAACATTTACACATTAGAACGATAGCTAGCAATAGCAGGTGGCCAAGTCTAAACTTATTTTCGAAGAGGTGCGATTTTTCTGACGTTGAGTGTAAAAACCAATTATCGGCCAACTATCGGCCGATAGAAAAGTCTGTTGTCTGCGAGCACGCTTAAGGATCACTAGGGAAAAATCGCTCGTGTGAACGAGCCCTTAAATCTTTGCGAACTACGTGCGTGTGCGTGTCCCTTTACTTCTCGAGCTAGTAAGGCCCCCTGTAACGATCAATTGCGACTGTCAATTTTTTCGCAAATAATGCTCATTGATGTTAAAATCGATCGTTTACACGAGCAAATAAGCGATTGACATTTTTTTTACCAAATGATCTAATCATTGACGGCAATTGTAGTTCAGTAAAATTACATATTCGCTAATAACCTGTATTATTGACTTGGTTGTGATTATAAAACACTATTAATTACGAATCCAACTACATTTACCAATACAAAAAATTCAGCGTAGGTGTTACTTTTTTTTGTTGGATTTACATTCACAATCAAATTATAGTACCATATCGAGCAAAAAGTAAAGAAAGATGTAATTAGCAATTTTGCCAAAACAACCAAATAAATTAATATTTTGGTCAGTAAAGTAAAAATTTGTGAAAATTTGTTGGATTCATTTACAAAATGACAGCTAGCCTAATCTAACGATCAAAAAGAAGAAAGACCGCTATTGCAAATTATTTCAATTTCGTCATACTAGCTCCCGTAATTTTACTGAACTATTGACGCGCCATGCGACGCGATGCCGCCGACCGGGCCGCTTATAATATAGCTTCCCTTGTCTACTTCTTTATTTTTTAACCGACTTCGAAAAAGGAGGAGGTTCTCAAGTCGACGGTTTTTTTTTAATGTATGTTTTAACATAGCTTCGTCAGTTGTTTCCCGATTTGTACAATTCTTTTTTTATCTCAAAGAACATAGTTCGTGTGTGGTCCCATAATTTTTTATTAGTATATTAATTTTTTACAGACATCTGGTTAGTAGTTTTTCATAATCCTGAAAAAATAATATCTACGATTTAGCTCGCCATCGCATGAGTTTTTATGGAATTTCGGACACAACATCTTTGTTTATGAACCGTTTTAGATGGTTCTTTTTTTGTTTGAAAGGGTATACTTCAAGAGTGGTCATAATTTAATTTCATCGTTATTGGATTTCAAACTTCGAAGATACACAAGGTTTTGGTAAGTTTATGGCAATCCAAAACAAACCAAATCATGATTTGCAATGCAACGTTCTGGACTAGACTTGGACTACGAAGACACAACGGAACTCCTCAAAAACAAACAGCGTAAATTTGGAAATTGAGTTCTGGGCATTTTACCATTGAAAATATTATAATATAAAGTTAAAAAATATTTACACGCTGCGCTTACATACCTACCACTAAAAATTTGAAAATAAAATAGCTTTTTAAAAAAAAAGAAAAACCGCCTTCAAAAAATTGAAAACAAAAACAGCTTAAAAATTAAATACCTTTAAAAAGCAAGAAATAAATTCGAATCATTCGTTACACATATCAATATTAATAAAACACGTCTATTGAAGTCGGGTAGGGCTGGAGGACAACTTAATTTTTTTTCTAAAAGCCCCACCCGACTTCATTAAACGTGTTTTATTAATATTGATATGTGTAACGAATGATTCGAATTTATTTCTTGCTTTTTAAAGGTATTTAATTTTTAAGCTGTGTTTTTGGTTTAAATTTTTTGAAGGCGGTTTTTTTATGATTATTGTGATAAGAAATAGGCAAATCCACCTACGTAATTTACACTTAGTTATGTAAGTAATAGATAGTCTTATTGACATGAGAAAATGTAAGTATACCTACTAGTGATGTACAAAACTCGAGTCGTCGAGTTCTACTTTTGAAGGCTCGAGTCGGATTGGCAGGACTCGGCGAGCTCGGTAGGCTCGTAAGCCCGAGCCTAGCCGAGCAACGGGCTCTCTGAGCTACGCCTCGAGGCCTCAAAAGAGTTCAAGCATTAAAAGAGCTCAAACCTATCAAAAGCGCTCGAGCCTTCAAAAAAGCTCGAGTCTTAAAATGAACGCGAGCCTCATAAAAAGCTTAGAGTCTATGTTTTTAAACTTTAATATTATTATTTACGTAGATGTTAAAGCCGAGCCTATTGAGCTCACAGAGCCCTGAAAATCTGACTCTAGTCTCCAAAATTAGAACCCAAAAAGATGAAAGTCTTATGTTATAAAGAGCACCGTACTATGCTTAATCTATTGTGCTTTAGCTCTACATATCCTCATTCATCAGCAGCCCATCACAATTAGTGCACCGAAAAAGACTCGAGCCGTGAAAAAGCCTCAAGATCGACCGAGCTCTCAAAAAGGCTCGAGCCGTGAAAATGGCTCGAAATCGGCCGAGCTCTGAAAAAGGCTCGAGCTCTGAAAAAGACTCCCGAGTCGTCGAGCTTCATACAATCGAGGCGAGCCCTGTAAAACGACTCCGAGCTCTAGACAAAAGGACTCCGACGACTCGAGTCTTGTACATCACTAATACCTACCTACATGAAATGTAAATTAGATCAAGCTAATTTCGTATTATTTACAAAATTGTTTAAAAGTGAAAAATCTGTACTTTTTATTCAAGTACCTAATTACGGAATTACCTATATAAGGTTAGTCTTCAACGTCACATTGGGCTAGTTAACACGACAAGGTATTTAAACTCAACCAATTTTATACTTAAATGCGAAGACGTTAAGGTTAAACATAAATTGCAATTTTTGACGGTTTTGTATACTTGATTTACTGCTGACTGTACTTAGACATGCTTGTGTGTTGTTATTTTTACTTATGAGGGGCGAGAAGTGAAAAATGGTTATTAATTTCTCTTTCTTATTTTGTGTAGAGCTAATAGGTACGATAATGGGTACGTATCAGAATGTCTAAGCTTAAAATGGCAAAGTTCAAAATGTCAATTTTTTAATATCTAACGATTAAAATGTCAAAAGTTCAAAATGTCAAAAACGAAAATGTCAAACGGTCAGATAGTCCTAAATAAAAATGTCTAAGTTCAAATGATCAAAACTAAAAATGTCTAATAGTCCAAATACCTATAATAACGTATAGAATTAACTTATGCCTTTCTTTCATTTAGGTACTTAATTAATTAAGTTAAATAATTGCGTGTTAACCTCTGTGCCTCCGCCGCACATCACCATAGCCGCGCCGCCCCCCGATTCGGTAGCCGGTGCCAGTCACTGATTCAGTAGCAGGCGAACAAAATCTACCAATTGAGTTTACAATAGATTTTTCTGGGTTCATGTCAACCTAACATGCTCGTCGCTACGCTCCTCGCATCTATCTCGTGACCTGCGGTCTACGGTTTTTAAGTCCCAGTAGACTAGTTAAGACTCAGTTCCGGGAGCTAAAGTTGCAATAAAGCATTTCAGGCGAAGCCCAAAGACGCCTCCACAGACTCAATTAACCTCAAAGAAGGCGATTCGTTTTAAGATTCAAACCAATTCAAATAAATCATTGTGAACTTAGACTTAATGACCATTGATATTTCAACTCGTCAAGTATTTGATACGTTTGATACTTTGAATTTTGCTATTTTGAAGTTATACATAATGATTTTCGACATTTTAAACCTGAATGTTTTAAATTTGAATTTTTGACATTTTGAACTTTGCCATTTTAAGTTTAGACATTCTAACTTTAGACATTCAGATACGTACCCGATAATATAACCATTCTTTATTTACCTAGTCAACTGAGCCGAGTGGAGCTTTACAGAGAAATAGGTACCAAACTTCAACTTAAAATTTTCTTTTTGTATATTTTATTTCATAAAGAAAATACTTTTTTACCATCGCCACTCTAAAAAGTGCGTTTAATTCAACGATAAGAGTGAATAATAAGCGATTTTATTCACCGAGTGAATAAAAATAATTTGAATTTGGAACAAGCGTGCATCATGAATTCGTACAAAAAAGTTCCAATACCTACTGGCCGCTATGGAGCTATTCCATAGTTACACAATAAAATTAAACGAAAAAAAATATCCCGCCAAATTTAATTAGGTTCTTTTTTGTGTCAATTTAATTAGGTTCTTTTTAGTGTCTTATCTTTGGGTGCTTTTCTATGTATTAGAGGGAGATTGAATGTTCAGTCTTCATTCTATCAGTCTGGTACGATATTTAGTCTGCAAAAATTCAAAGTCTATACAGACTGATAAAATGGATTGATACCAGACTGATGTCTGATCATGACTGTAATCTCTCTCTTAGCGTGGTTGTTTTATGTCATTTGAAAACTTCTAATATCACGCATGGGTCGGTCATGGGATGGGTGACCAAAACTGTATTATCTCGAGCTCCTCAGTGCCTCGGAAGGCACGTTAAGCCGTTAGTCCCGGCTGCATTTGCAATCGTTAACACCCATCAATCCGCATTGGGCCCGCGTGGTGGTTTATGGCCCATCCTCCCACTCATAAGGAAGGCCTGTGCCCCAGCAGCGGGGACATTAAAAATGGCTGATGGTCAACTATAAATACTAAGTATAAAGTACTGCTAGAGGTAGCTATTTGTTTTCTCGCAGTTAATGGTAAAAAGTAGAGTACACAACTCGTGAAAAAAAATTTCATCTCGGTCCTTTGTATCCCTCGCTTCGCTCAGGATTCTACTTTTGAATCCCTCGCTACGCTCGGGATTCAATTCTAGAATCCTTCGCTACTCTCGGGATCCAACTTAGTCCCTCGAACTAAATTCCCTTTTTATTCACTTGTTGTATAATCTACTATTTTGTCTTTTCTGTAATATATAAGTTAAACAAAAATATTGAAAAAAAAATTATGAATGTACTACATAAATTCACAGATTTCGTGCCTTTCACGGCCTTCTTGTACATTGAAAATGAATTTAACGAAGAAAAAAAATAGTTAATAGATAATATTTTTTATTCCATTATTGCAAACACTAGCATTAATCTCAGGCAATAATAGATGCTAAACTAAATAGGATCGCAACTAGTCTATTGACCGCTTTACACTAGTCTATTAACTAAACTATTGTCTATTGACCGCTTAACTTCAGTATGAAATGGCACGAGATTATGATGATATGATATTATAAACATTAATATTTTATTGAAAGGTAGGTACCTACTATTAATAAAACGTTCAAGAGTGTCTACATAATGGAATTTAATAAAAAAAAAACAAATCCAGCCCGCAAGATACTCGCACCAGGGATTGAAATACCGTAAAAAAAATAACGATATAAAAAACAACGTTAAAACATTTTATCGGTAAATTTACCGGTAAAAATAACGTTAAAAATATTTTACCGGTAAAATTAGCGTTAAATATAGCGTTAAACTTTACCGGTACAATATACCGGTAAAACTATCGCTAAAAAAATAACGTTATTAATTGGAATAACGTTAATTTTAAAGTTTAACGGTAAAAAAAGTAAGAAATAACGTAAAAATTAACGTTACTTACTAAAATAACGTTAATTTAAATGTAACGTTATCTAAATTAACGTTATTTATTGACATAACGTTAATTTTAAAATTAACGATAAAAAAGTAAGAAATAACGTTACATTTAAAAATAACGTTATTATTCCCTGACTCGCACCGACTCTATCACCACTCGAATGTGCGATAGCCTTTTAACCCACATCTTATTGCATTGCAAACTATGTTTACCTAGGCGTAGATGACAATTTTTTTTTTTGCATTTTTATTATACACAGGAAAATTATCTACAAAACGACATTAAAATCATTGCTCTAAATTACATATTTCGAGAGTAGTTGTTGTTTGAATATGACCCCTACGTAACCAATAAAATAGTTTTTTTCGAAAATGGACAAATTTTAAAACATGTTTTTCGGTTTTTTGTTCCCTAAGGTTGTCGCCCAAATAGTAATTTGGTCGCCCGTTCTGAATAACTAGTTACTCAATTTGTATTTTACAATATTTCTAGTCGCCCTCAGTTCGTCACCCACTTAGTATTTTAGTACGCTATATTCAGCATTTTAAATACCCAAAATGGGAATTTATTGTTTCCCGATTAAATACTACCCTTCATTTTATATGTTACGTCTAGAGTACGGAATACGTTAATGTGCGCACTACTAGGTAATCTGCAAATTACCGAGTACGATACGTTAAAGTGCGAAAATTTTATTAAAGTAGCTGATTTCTGCACTTTACCTAGTTAATCTGCATATTAACGGATGCTACAAACGTCGTTTCTGGCGCTTCGCCGGCCGCTACTGCGGCACGCTCGCTCCGCTCGCTCGGCTTCGGCTCGCGCGTTTTTGGTCGCTGATCTAACCTAACCTAATTCAGTATTGAGTGGGTTCATTGTTTTGTTGGCCATATCAATTAAAATTCATCCATTCTAAAAAAAAAACTCAATTTCAAACTTATAACAAAGGCACACCTTTTCTTCAAAATGGATCTGCGATGAGTACATCTTATAAAATCTTTCGCTTTTTGGATTTAGTCTTAGCAATTTTCGATTTTACGAAAACTAAGCATGACTACATAGTAGTAAATAAACTACTTAGTAGTAGGTAGAAGTTAGGTAAGCCCATAGACTTAAAAAAAATTTCGCTACGCTCAAGTAGACGGACTATATGGTGCGAGTGAGAAACCGATTCTTATGGCTTATGCGATGTGCGAGAAAGATTAAAAGAAATTACAGCAGAACCTGATTTGATTTCATTTAGCGTCTTTTATCATCTTGGTGAAAAGCGTCCACTCGATTATTTTGTGATTTTGATCGCGATCGGGTCGATTTGGCTCTTATAACTACATAAATCAATAATGGTGTCGTATTCTGTGTTGAATTGTAATGTTACTTTCGTAATTAACTCCTCAGCTTACGACAATAACCCAAAGAAACACTCATTTCACAGATAAAAAAGATTGTACAATTACCATTTTCATATTTTAGTTGAATATATTCCCAAAGACACTAAGTGATACACTAACATAATGCTATTAACCGCCTATTTCCTAAATAAGGCTTATTTCTTAACATTATGTATTAGATAAAAAGATATTATGTCCGTGAACTTCAGAAAATATAGCGTAGAAATTGATCAAAAATTATCGATATCGTTACTCATGTCGATGACTTTCAATATATAACTTTGTCTTTGTGAACACTGATAGTTTTATTTAAAGCTGCTTTTAACCGACAGTTTTCAAATGGTAAATTTTACCTACTTAAGTACCAATTTAACAATATTTCAAGGTTTCTTGTAAATCCAGTGACTAAGTTAAACTGGATAAATGTCATAAATAGAATGGGTTGGGAGTTGGGAGCCTCAAAGGAGACCTTAAGAAATTATTTGAATAAAATTCGTTAAAAATCTTGTTTGTGTTTTATTTAGTAGAGCAATAATCGACCACCTAAAATGGACTTCAGGGCATCTCTAAATTCACGCCCTTCACGCATACGTTTACAAATTTTGAAAAAAAAAAAATAAGTTGGAAAAAAAAATTACTTGAAGAAAAAAATTAATTTATAAGTAAAAAAATTAAACTTCGGGTCTTGTACGCCAACTACTACTACATTAATTCATTGGTCACTGGTTTACTCATTGTAGAGATGAAGATGACCCGTATAGTTGCTAGATATGAAAATCAATATGAACGGATTTTTTTGTTTTGTCGCTTTATCGCTGAAGCTATTTAGAGAGGGTTCCGGAGCGTGATGCAGCGTGGGAGAAATTAAGGCTTTAACATGCCTCAATCCGAGCGGGTCGATCCGTGATGGTGTGAAATCGAACGTTACTCTACTCACTTTGGGTTCAAATCAGTGCGCGTTCCAACGCGGCGGTTGCGTTGAGAACTAGCACCGAATTCTCAATTTTTACATGTTTTTATTAAATTTCTTCGCTTTCACGTTAGTTAAAAAAATCTGTTCAATTAAGATTGAAGGTATTTAACATCGCCGATTTTTATGTGCTGGTTTTAACATAAACGAATGTTCTGTTTCTGAGAAATTTTGCAAATAGGACCAGAAACAGGGTCCACGGAATATTTTTTTACATCAAAGGTGGTAACATTTTTACAAATGCTTTCAATTAAAAGTATTGTGTATTATTCCAACTACCTACATTATATATTTTTTCCATTATAGCTTCACGCGCGTAATCTTTCAATAATTTGAATTGAATATTGGGATTTGACCCTTCTTAGCGCCTTAACATTGGTGTAGGTCACATTATAGTCTTGAAGGCTGGGACTTTGTGAGTCACTTGTTTTCGTTTAGTTAGATTATACTAGCGGCCGTCCGTCCGCGTGCGTGGACAGTTAATAGACATTTTGCTACTATGTCATTACGCGATTTAGACATAATACGAACTAGGGAATATGAGATGTGGATTATTTACTACGTAAGTTTTTTACTTTGTAGGTATTGACAGCCGGACAGATTTTTCGGGTCTAACCCTCGGGATCTATACATTTGTCCTTCATCCTTATGTCCTTTTCTGTACCCGTGTTGCAAAATTGCATGATGATCGATTGAGTAGTAAAGACGTGAAGGAAGGCGTTACAAATAAACAAACTGACTTTCGCATTTATAATTTTTAATTGGGTGACTGGAAATAATAAAGACGACTGTTTGGGATACTTAAATACTAAGCCCGGCAGCGGTTTATTTAAAATGCGACAAAATAACCTAACGGGTGATAAACTCCATAAAAAATACGTAAAACGTGCAACTACATGTGGGAGATAAATAATTTAAGTTAACCATGAAAATTCTAAATGAGTGACAAAAAAATAAATAAATTTAAAAAATATTAAAAACACGACTGCCCTGCCAAAAACGAACTAAAAAATTAAACAACAAGTGTCATTGCAGTCGGGGGACCTTTTTATTATGGAACAATTTCTGATTAAAGTGGTCCCCCGACTGCAATGACACTTGTTGTTTAATTTTTTAATTCGTTTTTGGCAGGGCAGTCGTGTTATATATTTTTTAATTTATTTATTTTTATTTCTCACATTTTAGTGGCATGTTATATAGTTTTGGAATGCGCTCATCAAGGCCTTTCATTTCATTTAATAATAGAAGAAAAATTTTTTTTTCACATTTGAAAAGGCATCGTACAGTCGCCATATTTTTTTTTCTAAAAAAAATATAGCCAGTGTCACTCGAGATGCTGTAAGAATTCTAACGATACCCCATTTATCTAAATCAGTTCTGGCATTTAGAAGTTATGGTGGAATAAAGAAACTCACATACCCACAAACATACATGAACCCTATACACCACATATACACTCTTTTTGCTTTGGGCAGTCGTGTAAAAATACTGAATGGGCAACAATACGAAGTAGGTAACTACATAACCGATTTAAGCTTACACAATAAGAGCTTCAAATTTTTTTTGTCATCTCGAATAGGTAAATAAAATATATGCCTCGCCTCTTTAAATAAAATATAATATTTAAAGAGGCGAGTCGCCTTTTTAAATAAAATATATGCCAAATTTTAAATGTTTTGTGTGCCCTAAGGCCCAAATATAAATTTGGTCGCTTAATAATTAAAGTACTGGCCGTTCTGAATAGGGGATGCAATCTAGACTCGATATTGACGAATCGAGATCTCGTCTCAAAATTTAAATTCGAGATTGTGTCATTCGAGATCTCGTCAAATAATCGGACGAGATCTCGCGAGATCTCGCTTTCATCGAGATTTGACTTACTTTTTCAAAATACCTTATTATTTGATCAAAAATAGTTAAATTGAATAAAAACTACCTATCATGTGACTGTTATGATATTTTGTAAATAAAACACAATAATAATTGAGCAAAAATTAAAAAAAATAACTTTAATTAAATAAAAGGTAAGTATTAGAAGAGATGCAACAAAATGAATTAACTGTTTGTTTTGTAAAAAACTTCTCAGGAAGCATAGTGTGTTTAAGGTATCATCAACCAAGCGGCACCTAATATCTGTAGCAATATATCGGGCGGCAGGGAAAGCCCGCTCAGCTTTCATGTTGGTTGGAACTACAGTAAGAAGGCTGTTATTATGCAAACTTCAATACTGCCTTCTTTCTCCGCCGCACTCAAAAAGATTCATCTCTTTTTTTTAACAGATTGTCCATATTTCACTTGATAAAGCTTTCAGTTGCGTATCTTTACATCCCCTTAAAACTTCTTCCTAGTTTTTGCATGCGCGTTCAATCTCGGTCTCGAATGTGATCTCGATCGATTTGGTCGAGATCTCGAATGATATTTTAAAAACGAGATTACCTATCTTCGAGATTGAATCTCGAAAAATTACTCGAGATCTCGCAAGAATCGAGATCTCGCGACATCGAGATTGCATTCCCTAGTTCTGAATAACTAGTTACTCAATTTGTATTTGAAAGTCACCAATTTTCAATTTGTAATCGCCCTCAGTCCGTTACTCAATTTGTATTTGAAAGTCACCCATTTTCAATTTGTAGTCGCCCTCAGTCCGTTTCGCCCACTTAGTATTTCAGTATGTTTGATTCAAAGTGGGAATTTATTGCTAACCGATTTAATACTAGCCATTTATAATATTTATTTTTACAGTTGGATCTATTTTATTAGAAAAAACACTTATTACGGATTACAACAGCGCGTATATTGGTTAATTTAGATTATTTTAGAATGATTTAGTTTTGATTTGTTGGTTTTTTGGGTTTCCCGACGTTTCGACACCTTTGTTGTCGTCAGGCGGGCGATGTTAAGAAAGAAAATGCAAATGTTTCCAAATTAATTTATATTTTTGGAATAGAAAAAACTTACTCAATTTTATTTTAGATGGGTATTGGTGGGGTGGTTGGGGATTTAGGTGGGTATTAAAATTACTCTTGAAATTACCCATTTAAACTTACTTTTTAGACAGACTCTAGCAACAACGTGAAGCGCAGACAGCAAACGGTACGCACTGTACGCTACGCTATGCACGAAGCGCATCGTAACGTAACCTACTCGTAAAATAATAAAAAAAAAATAGTGGTAGGTATTTGAAATCCGGGACAGTAAGGTGTAATTCCTTGACACGGGACAAGGCACGTAATTCCGGGACAACCTCTCTCAAGGTCTGGCAACCCTATCTGCAGCCCATCTCGGCAACCCACCTTTAAGCAAAAAGGCTGCTCATATTTTTATAAAATTACCCGCTCGGAATGGAATGCATTCAAGTTTATTAAATTATTTTATAGCTGCGTTTTGATTTTAATAATGTGAATTAGAAAACACGATCTGGCTACTGAATCTACCACCAGTTCACAAATTTGACCCGCGACGATATTCCGTGTCCACGGCCCCTGGTAAAGTGTCGAAACGTCGGGAAACCCAAAAAAACCAACAAATCAAAACTAAATAATTCTGAATTACATCTAAATAACATCTGAATTAACAAATATTCGCGCTGTATTCCGTAAAAAGTGTTTTATTTCTAATGAACTGTACGCGCGGAAGCCTTATAAGTGTATATTGTTCTATTTTACTTTTCCAGACGCCATAGCGTAAAAATGTAAAATAATTTATTTAGCCAATTTTAACAACCTTTTAACTTTCCAAAAAAACAAGGTTTAGTAATAAAGTTACAAATCAACACAAAAAGGCAATCTAAAGTTTTTGAAGTTGTCTTTCCTCGCATGCTAAATTTAGATATGTTAACTTAACTATGTATCATCAAATTATTCAAAAATCCACCCGGAATCTTTTTTTTTCAATTTCGGTAATTTATAATGCAACACTTTCTGAGATAGGTATAATTTCTTGGTGATAGCAGCTGAAAAAATATCTCATGACATCTTAGAATTATTCTAAGCATGACATGTGACGAAGATTTCTACGTTCTAATTACAAAATAAAACGTTAGTAATAAATATTTCATAAAATTAACTTTGTTTCATTTTATTACCTTAATTCTATTTGTAGCTAAAGCAGACGTTAACTATAAGTTATCATATCGCAATTGCGACGTAGACATCACGCTCACAATACCTATGTTTCGTCAGTTGTAGGTCCGATTAACAGCAACATCAAGGGGGAACTTCATTTCATACAGACCAAAAGCGGTCACCTGCAGTTGATCCACGAGCCGTATATATTTGTGACGGACAGCGTCCGCAGCGGACGGACATTTTGGCGGTGCATGGAGTACGGGAAGAGATGTCGGGCCAGAATCACGTCTAAAAATAATATCTTGCGCATAACCAATCCCGTGCATAATCATTTAGAAAACCATATGCAGAAAATCGCTCGGAAATATCAGGAAGGGGAGGTCGTCACATGCCCGTTTGTGTAACGGAACTAATTTGGGACTGTAGTCACAGATAATACATAATAGTACTCGTCTGTTGTTTATATTTTCTTGATATTTGTGTGTGTGTGTTTTTAAGTTGGTAAACTTGATAAGGAACGACGACTTTTTGGTCCTGATTTCAGTTAGGTAATTTCCAAACTTTCGTGTAAATAAAACTATCTTTAAACTTATTACAACTTGAAAGTCTGTAGTGTGTACCGTGTCTTTGTGAATTTCTGTCTTATTTGAATCGATATAAAATAAGTATAATTGACCCGTATTGATAAAAATCAATGAAATTATTTTAGTACATAGTCAATCATCGTTTTGAACTTTAATGTATTGTAAAACAATGTGATCGAGTAGTAATAAGAAAAAATAAATACCTGTGTAAGGCTTCAATAAAAAATAGCTATGCATAAACGGGAATTTTTAATTTAGTTTATTGCGGTGATTGTATGGTGGTACAGGGCGCGCGTCGTCGCGGGTGTGGTACTCGGTGACGCGGCGCGGCGCGCCGGCATTGCTGGTGGATGGGTTCGTGTTCGTGGCGCGCAAGCGGCGCGGCGCGCGCGTCTACTGGACGTGCCGCAGCCGCGCCCACGGCTGTCCGGCGCGCGCGCTCACGCTGCACGGCCGCCTGCTACCAAATACCGCCGCCGCCGTCGGCCAACACACGCACGCGCCACACGCGCCTTTACACGACGAGCATACCCGCATAGAAAGTCTCATCGAAACTATACCAATAAATTAAGAGTTCCTACATTGAAATAGTTTTATTATTACCCGATCTCAGTCTCATGCATGTTTTTGACTAAAACACTAATAATTGGCATGCGATGTGTATTGTAACTGGTGGTGGTCGGCGACCGATAGTGATGGGCGTGATGTTTTGCAGTTGAGTTCGTGATATCGAACCGGGGCCGGCGTCATATGCGACTCGGAGGTTTCTCGTTTTATGCGGAGAAGGTGTTTCCGGAGAAAAATAAAGTGCGGTGGCGGTGTACGCGGCGGACTTGCAGGGCGTACGCGCACACGTTGCACGACCGAATATTCGCGTTGAGTAACGTGCACTCGCACGAGCCGCCCGTGCTGCCGCCGCAGACGCTGGTCGCCGCCGCGGCCACGGCCGCGTCCGCCGCCGCCGCCGCCGCCCACCGCGCCTTCACGCAAGCCGCCCTCGCCGCTCAAGCGAAAGCTTTACTCGACGAATGATCACCTAACCCATTTGCACATTTTTAACTAGTGTCGGGCTTGCTGACTGCGTTTTGTACCTGTGCTTCATTATTTTCAATGGCATGCAGACACGTCAAATAAGTTTAGATGGGCTGCTTAAAATATTAAAATTGTTGTCGGATTTTTTTTATTGCTACATGGATATATCTCTAGTAACTATTATAATAACTATTCAACTATATAGGAATCATTCGAGGTGGTTTTAGAGTCTAAACTAAATTATAAATAACTAGCGGCCGCCCGCGACTTCGTCTGCGTGTACAGTTATTTCTCTATCCCTCGAGAACTGTACCTTTTTTTCGGGATGAAAGGTACCCTATGTCCTTCTCTGTAGCCCTGAGAATATGTATGCTAAATTTCATGATGATCGGTTCAGTAGTTAAGAAGTGAAGGCGTAACAAACAAACAAACAAACGGACTTTCACATTTATAATATTAGAAAGGATAGAAAGTACCTATTATAATATGGCTGAATGAGCGATCACTCGTTTTTTTGGTGTTGAACTGATCTAGTCAATGTTTGAATTTCTTGTAATATAAATTATTATTAAAAAATATTTAGTAAGATGTAAGTAGGTACTTAGCACAAAGTACGCGTAATATTTTTGTCGGAATTTTCAACATACCTTGCCACAGAATACATAGTAGTACAAGTACCTTGCTTGACATGATCTCATATTTCCGATTCCATATCTAGGTATATTATGTAGGTAGGACATTAAGTAGGTAGTACTTTTACATTTTAGCAATAATTTTACATTTACTTTTATATTGCGTCAGAATGAGTGAGTTTAATTATCAATAGCAGTAACGATGACGATATTAAAAGTTGTCTAGTCAAATAATAGTATAACTAGTGTAATATGTTTAATGCCTGTCGTATTTAATTAATTAACTAATATTATAGGGATTAATTTATTTCTAAATAAACTGCAAATTTTACCTTGGGTTGCAAATATGTGTATTGTACCTATAGCAAACAATAAATCAGTTTTGTCAATACATTAATCATTTAGAGGGTGGATCGGGTGACTAACAATTTTAACAAGAAATTGCATGTCAAAGAGCTTTAATGACGGTAAACCTGAACAAGTTGTGTGTGTGTATTTTAGAAAAGAACGTGCGTTTGTGCGTGGGCCCGGGCGGGCGGCCGCGGCTGTGGGTGCGCGGGCGCAGCTTCTACGCGGCGCACACGATGCGCTCGGGCGTGGTGCGCTGGCGCTGCACGATGGGCGGCTGCGGCTGCAAGGCGTACACGCAGAAGGGGACGCTGCACAAGCTCGTCGGCGAGCACAACCACGCGGGCCGCTGCGGCCGCCGCGCCAAGCCGCACGCGCCGCCCACCATACCCACCCCCCTCCTGCTACCCAGATTACCGAGACTAGATTTCGACAATTTCGACCCTAATGCTTGGATGGTTCGATATTAGTTTGTCTCATTTCAAAAGAAGTGGGTGGAGATACTATTTTCGATAAACTGATAATATTCCTGAAACTGTCCCTTGTCCGTTTTAAATTCAGATATATCCTTAAAGTAATAAGGATAAACTAACTATATTTCTTATAACAACATTTTATTAAAGTTATATCTTTACCCATCTTGTAACTTTAAAAGGCGCTACGAAAGTTTGATGTATCTAAAGGATATGCGCGTTTAATTCATTTTTATAGGATATGTTTAAAACAGTGATAAAAGTCATCGAAATATTAGTTTGCATTCAATGAAATGCAGAATCCAAAAATAAGAATTTCAGGAAATGCATCATAAATTAATTGCAATAATGTTTTCTTTTGAACAGTGGCATATCAATTTTATCCTTAGAAAATTTACAATTATTGCAAATAATGTGTATTGTGCTTGTGCCAAACCTATAATTGAAATCTTTTCATGTAAGCGACGAGTGTAACTACTCTCATTGTGTAGGATGACATTCTCGTTTCGATCGTGCCATTGACGATCAAGCTAGTCACAAATTATAATAGAGTTAAGTTAATGTTTTAATTATAGGAAATATTTATTAATAAACCAAGCCAAATAGATTCTTAGCTAAGATCTCATTATATCAATACTATAGGTATAGGTAGGTAAGTGCCAAAGTTAAAATTGATTATTGTGCGTTGTGTCTTCAATTAGCATAAAAATGTTGTTGTACATATTTCTGAGATTATTCCTTGAAACAAATTAAGATAACATTTTTAGTGGAATTCATGGAAAGTTTTATGTGTCATATTCGTCTTCCTATTATTTTATGGGACACATGTCACTTTTAATACTTTTATAGTTAAATATTTTTAAGATTAACGCCAAATACTTTATTTATTGTAAAGTGCCAAAGAATTAATTGCTCATTTCGTCTCATGGACACTAAAAAATCTAATGAGATCCTCGACATAATTTTGAATAAGTATTGAAAAAAATCATGAGTTGTGTATGTGTAATTTTGTGCTAAATAAATAGCTAGAAAGTACCAGTGGGTTTCATTGCAATAAAAATATACGATAATGATATTATGTTTTAATTCTCCTTTCCATAATACCTGCCTATCCTCTTAATTCTATTGGAAATAAACTCTTATTATTCAAATAGACATATTGAAAGGTTTATATTAGTTTGGTTAAATGTTTGTAGCATAAGGAAATACTCTTATCAAGGATATTTATTAATTAGTAATTTTTTTTTAGCCCGCTTCATCCGTGCTGGCAAGGGGCGTTTGCTACTTCACCGCGGTTACACATTTCGCCTGAAGAATAACTTGGCACACGGGCGCAAGCAATGGTATTGTTCGTCACGGCTGACCTCCCGCTGCCTTGCTGACGTGAACACCGAGGGCCCCGAGGGACACGAACGCATCGTGCGCTCTCGGTATGCGCATAATCACGCGCCGCCGAACGTCCGTCGATTCGCAGATGGGAGATACGTGGTGCGCACGCCGCACCAGAGCGGGCACCGCGCCCCGGCGCCGCTGGACCCCCACCACCAGTTGCTGCAGTTGCAGCACGCGCTCGCCCTGTACGCCGCCACGGCGCACGCCACCGCCACCGCCAACGCCAGCGCTGCAGTCACCAACGCGGGCACCGCCACGCAGCCGTCGCCCAACTCCCTGCCGCCGCCGGTCACGCACGCCCCATCCTCCAAACCGCTCCTCGTTGACACTCCTTGCAATGAGGAGGATTAATCTGAAATGACGATTTTACCTGTTCACGATTACTACGATGACTTTTAACGATGCATAATATCGAGCATTTCTAATTATTATGTAAGCCTATTGGCACACGTGTTCTAGCATAAATTATTTAGGGTAATAACACTACTTAAGTTATAAGGGGATAAGGTGTCGTTTATGATTCGGGACGGCTATTGTTGGGTTTTATGTCTGTAATGTGAATGTATGTTAACCATTAAGTGGATGTTGTGAAGTAATGGATGTCGCACCGACCAGTGAAGGGAACAGAGAGTACCAGTAAATACCAGTGGATACGTTGTGCGTACGTACGTAGGTTTAGAAATATCTTGGAGATATTACATTATCCTTATAGGTGTGGGTAATTTATGGAATCGAATAAGAATGTTAAATGTGTAAGAACTTTCTGTTGTACAATGATGTCATCTTGTATCGATACCAAGTAAATAATGTCTAATAAGCTATTGTTCGGGAGGCGCAGAGATTCTTCTACCACCGAAATGAGGATAACAGCAAAGACGATAAAAACTAACAATCGTCGTATTGATTCTTGAATAAAGCAAAATGATGCCTTGAATCTTGGTGGCTTCCCAGACATTTTCAAAGAATGTCGGAAAGTTGGCGCGTTAGAAATAACAATAATTTATTAGACAAGCTGTTTAGATAGATGGTTATTATCCGGATTTTGGCCGATTTTAGCGTTTGATTTAATGTTGGCTCCGTCGATCCGTGCAGCATCATCGCTTTGTCGCGCTAAGGAGGCCGAGGCAGGTACTAGCGAACTGGTCAATAGGTCAGGTCTGGTCGGGACTAGGGAACGTACTAAAGTCAGCAGACGATGAGAGTTATTATGAAAGGCCGACGACTGCAGCTGCGGCCGTCGGCGACGCGTCGGTGACTGAATACGGCTACTCGGTTTCGTAAAAAGCAATATGGGTGCCCAGACTGCTACTTAGAAATACTTAATTTATTTTGAGAGTTTTAACTTTACAAGGTCAGATATTTCTACTTAGACGATTAGATATCCGCCTCCTAATCTATAAGAATTTGCATTAGCTATTGGTAATGTTGAATTATTGGAAGTACTTACCTTTGGTGGTGCACGCTCTGCCTTTGCCGAGGCGTGAGCGATAGCGCGCGCACTCTTTAGTCGATGTTGTTGTGCTCTTTAGGATTGATTTTAAGTACTTAAGCTCAATGAACTACCTCTTCACTTTTTATACGGGTTTTACAGATTAGTTTAATTATACAATTTTATATACATGATGAAATACTCAGAAGCTTTACTCGAGTAAGGTGACTTAGGTGTAAGCGTAGGTTAGGCATAGACTAGGCTAGCGGGCGCGGCGAGGCGGGGAGCCGCGCAGGGTCCGCCGCGCCCTTCTCTACTACCTCAAACTTGACTACCTCTTTACTTAGTTTTAACTTGTATTCGATCGTTCGCTGTTGACGACTTTGATATAAATAATTAAATAAGCACTTTTGAGACTGTTGTCTTAATATATTTTATTAATTGTTTTTTTTTAATACTTAATTTGTTGTTCGTCGATATAATCATATTCACTAAGATTGTGGTTCTGCTTTTATCTACCACTCTGATTTAAGTACAAATTTTTACTAATTTTAATTGTTATTTAGATGTCTTACTTAAATACTTATGGGTCTTGTGTGTTTAATGGCGTAATATTGAAAGATGTTCTCGTATAGATGTTTGATAGATGTGCGAGCTATGCGTGCCGCGTGCCAGCAGAGCTATATCAAGCGATAGCGAACAACGAGTGGTTTTTAGGTGAACCTGCTTTAGATAAGCTATTAAAAAGGAAGGAATATATTTAGATTGTGTATACTGAAGCAGATTCACTTGAAAACATCGCATCGCACTATCCATTATATTTGTAATATCTATTTGCACGAAATACTTGTTCCTCTACTTTGTCAATCTAGTTTACACTGACATCGCGTACCTGATCAATACTTAAGCCAAATATTACAATCGGAAGGCGTCCAAAACCGTGGCGACAGCTATTTCGAATATACTTAATCCCATAAAATTAATTATATTAAGTAAGTTTAATTGTATATTATTATAATTAGAGCAATGACAATATAAGTCAATTATTTAAGATACGATTTATTATTTGATTGAAGCATAATAATTAGGATTTCGTCATCACCTTTGTGTAAATAATATTGTTTCATATTGAGCACGATACCGTATCCAGTATCAAGGTTTATGACTATGAATTTTGTATAATCGAAAGTTTCGGTCTGAAATTAATCTTGATATGTGATTTTATGTAATTGCTCATATTGTTAACTTATTGCGAATCTCTAGGTAGTGCAAGGTACGGTGTGTGTTAGTGTAGGCGCTACCGCCACGGCTTTGGCCTCACTCAGACCCGCTACCGCTCACGATATTTTAGTAACTATCTACCTCATTCACTGTTAACTACTCATATAGGGCTCTCTAAATCTCCTGATCCGACCATCCCATCCTGTTTCCGTCGGATGAAATCGAATAAGTAGACACGACACGATTCAGACACGATTTCCAAATAATTATGGATCGGTCGGAAGTTCGACTGCCCTACACATTAAATTAGGATGTTCGGACCGGAAGATGTGGAGAGCCCCTATACAAGTTTTAGCGATAATACCACTTGAATTTAATCATAAGATATTTGGTTCATCTTCGGGGTACGTTTTGTGAAATCATATTAAATTGTACTTATAAATAACCGCTCGTTTCATTTATAAATCCCATCAAAACTACCCGAAAATAAAACGATTCATTAGAAGCTAAGTGTTTTATTTGCTTCTGTTATTATTCTGGTTGCGGTGAACTACAGGTCATCGTTTCTAACTGTCATCTAATAAATATGGTTTCCTGCAGGTATAAAGTTTCTCAAGTCACGCCGCGGAAAAATAATAATGATGGTGAACACATTCCCTTTCTGCGAGGAGTCAAAGTTGAGGGATAAGGTGATATGGCGGTGTACGTCCAAGAAGACGAATTGTAAGGCTCGGATACACATGCTGGGGTCGAGCGTGGTGGCGGTGAAGGGCATGCACAACCACCCGCCGCGCGCGCTGTGCCTGCCCACGCGCCGGGCCAGCGCGCGCAAGCAGCTGGATGCCTCCCCAGCGCCCCAGGTGATGCCGTTCACTCCAAACGTCTTGGATGCACTCGCGATGCAGTCTTCAGAAATCAAGTGATACTATCAAGTGTTTAGCTATCGATAGGTCACCCACCAATCCGTATTAGGCCCGCGTGGTGGGTTATGGCCCGTCCTCCTTAACACCCATAAGGAAGGCCTGTGCCCCAGCAGTGGGGACGTTAAAAATAACTGATTGATGGTCAGGTATTACTTATTATGATAACACGACAATATCTTAGATAGTTAGCGTTTATAATGTTAACCTGATATTAAGCTAAGATATTATTTCGTTTCTGAATGCCATTCCATAACCAAACAATTACATAAATCAAATCTATCGGGGATCTACAAATTCTATTATTAGATAACATGGGGGAAAATATCATGAAAATGTATTGAAAACTTTTGAATTTTTGAATGAGCCCCTTTTGAAATTGAACTGAACGACATGTCTCACTGAAACATTAATTTATGTGCTTTAATTTTATTAGTATCATAAGAATTTTAAGTCTGTATTATTCTGAAAAATACCACAACGGAACTTATGAGATGCGTGTTGGACACGTTGCCGGCGGATTGGCGTCAACTGGTGCTTACGTCAAAGGTTGATCTTTTTTGATATTTTATGTAAATTTTAAGATGTTGTCATTGATACTTTTAAAAAGTGCGAGTGAACCTTAATTGCTCAGAATCTACATATACACAGTTAATTATACATTCTTCTAATTAAAACAAACAATGTACTTTTAATAAAAGCAACATGAAGTTGTGATAAGTTGCGATATTTAGCTAGAATTATTAGTATACCTTGTTAATTAGAATTACTCGTTATAGTTAGTTTTTATACAGTACTTATGATATTAATGTTATAAACTCGATTAATTATAGGTCAAGTGTAAAGTGCCTTGTACGTGATTAAGGGACCATTGTCAATTACAGTAATTGATGTAACTAAAACATTCCTTATTTAAATTTTCTCAAATTATTTAGCCGAGCTTTATATTTTTAACTATAATGTATGTATTTTTCCAATTTTGATAACTTTATATCGATTTAATTAATTAAAAGAGGTTAAATTTGTCAAGAGTATTAGTATGTAAGATTAAAATTATATAAGTAACTTTATAAACTTTTCTTGGCTTTTATTTGTTTACTTTATTTGGTACTTATCTATGTATTTTAAAACAATGTTCACAGACATTATTCGATTCCATGAAAATTATAATGTAGAAGAAGCTCCTTAAAAAGTAGTTATAGTGTACACATAATATTACATTGGTTCTTATTTTTGAGAAATCTCTATGATATTTAATTTGATAAAGGTAAGAGCTACATTTTCGTATCGACTAATTTTTAATTTGACTATTGGGACTGATAATGACGCCAGTTTTTTCTAGTGTGTGTTTAAAAACTTTTATAAGAAGTAGCAAAATGCCTCGAATGAAAATTAAAAATAAAAGTTTTGGACAGCAAAATTATTGATCTTCCGATATATAATTCCATAACACTGTCCAAGGTTAAACAAGTTCCATTAGAACCAATTATTTCCGCCCTCCACCAACAGTTCGTTCATCACTGGTAGTTGGTGTATTTTTTTTTAAAGTTGTGCCGATTACCGTCATTTGTGGTCAGACTCGGCGTCATCGCTTTTCAAATTGTTCTGGCTGGTCACAACTGGTGGTGAACAATTGGACATAGATGTGTGTCACTATTGGTCGACGAACTGGTAGAGCAATATTAGCTTTTGAAGTATCGAGGGCGAAGGTGAATAGATTTAACGAGCAGGTTGTGTGTAGGTCGTCCCCAGGCCAAGGGGATGGCGTTCCGGTTCGACAGCGCGCCCAGCCAGCAGGAGCCCATCATCTGCTGCGGCGCCTACTCCTTCCTCAAGGACCGCGTCTTCCCCAACGGACGGACCCGCTGGAAGTGCGCACATGCCAGTGGCAAGTGTCCGGCTAACATCTACACTGTTGACTCTGATGTTGTTCTCTTCTATGATAAACATTTACATGAATGAAGTTGTTCTGAAATGTTGTCTGAAAAGTGCAAATCGATTTAATTGAAGTGTTAGAAGATATAATATTTGAAACGCAAAGTGTGCCATTGATTGATTGTTATTATGTTAATTATTATTATATCTTTTTTTCTTCGTAACATTATGAAGTTATAATTTACTGATCAAGATAATCGGTTTGCGTCTTCCTAAATATGAAACTAAAATATAAAATAAATAACCGCATAATTATTTCCCATGCTACATTTTCTTTTAACTAACTTTTTTTAAATCCTAAGGTTAACTAGAACGAAGTATTACAACAGGCATATACAATTTTCTACATCAATGTACATAAATATATACATTGATGATTATTATAATTTTATTGAGCGTATGTGGTATCATAGCAGTTTCTTATAAGTAAAATGATTTTGTTTTCTCTAGATCTTCTGAAGGCAGCTTACATACCCACGGGAAGAGGTAAATTCGGTTTAGTGTTGGACGGGTACTCATTTATAGAGACGGCAGGGGGAGGGTACTGGGTTTGTTCGCGCAAGAAGAACATAGGCTGTCCGGCCACCGCGCGCACGAACCGCCGCCGCGAGGTGGTCGCCACCAAGTACCAGCACAACCACCCACGTCCGCGCTTCTATCAGAAAACCACTCAAAAGCTGATACAGTTATAATTTTCTTAATTTTTATTATTGTTTTTCCAGCTAATTTATGAGCAAAAGTAAATTGATTAAAGTATCTGCGCATGTTTCAATGCCACCTCCAACCTTTCCACCGTCTCATGGAAGTTGAGGAAAATTGTTTTACTTATATTTCATAAGTTGCATACAAAGATTAACCTGGTTGTTTATATTTCAGCATTCTACTTGCCATCTAGAGCTGGAAAGTCAGTGCTAATATTTCGGTACAACAAGTTTTGGGTGAATAACCAGTATCGCAATAAACTTAACTGGGCTTGTCGGGACAAGGACACGAAAGGTTGTTTATGCAGAGTGCAGACTACCATGGAGGGTCGCTTTATCCGCGTCAGGGGAGGTCACAACCACGAGCCTAACTTCACGCCGGACAATTTCGACGCACCTGCTCCCCCAGACAAACCTTTCAATGACATCACTCCACAAAAAACTAATTACAACACAAAACTGAATTTCCAAGAGACGAAAAACATAAAAAGTGAAAACATGATGATATCATCAGTAAGATCCCAATTATAACAAACGGTTTTCGTACTCATTGCAACAATGGCTGTGATACAATTACTCATACATTCTACAGACAGGTCAATCTGTCACAACTCACACATTCCTCATTATTTCGATTTGGTCTGTCTTGATCGCATGCCTTTGTGTTGTAAGTTTGTCTTTGTTGAGCTAGGTATATACTCTAATTTCTTTCAATATTTACTTATAAATAATGGTCTCAGATGTTACAAATTCTGAACTCAATGTAAATTGCTTTAATTTTTTTGTGTCATATTTTGTTTTTATACAAAACGACTGATTTTGTGTAAATTTTGAAAATATCGTGTAATTTATTTAGTTCATAACATTTTTGATCTTAATTAATTATGCATATATTATGTACTTTTTCGTTTTGAGTTTGCGCATCAATACTACAATATTAGTTTTAATTTTAGATTTTGAATTTGTGTTCTCTTCGATGGTTATATATAATTTACCTGATTTGAACTACGGGCCAATAAGTTGTGTGTGAATGAAAAACCTAATAATATTTTCTTTACTAATAAAGAGTATTTTTGTACAAAGTCTGTTTTTGTAAAATGTACCTTCGGTCCTTCTTTCCTGTTCGCTGTTCGATTCCTTTATTTACAGCTCCGATATAGCTGCTCCTAAGTTTATTTTGTTCAAGTACCTAGCAATAGAGAGAGTGTTTTGCAGTGTATTGGAGCATCTCACGCTATGGGAATCCCGTGCTGGTGATCGATGGTCACCGATACCGCAGGCTCGGAGGGTCTTACAAGAAAAAAATAAGACGAAGCGATGAGGCCGATCGTGTCACCTGGAAGTGCATCAAATCAGACAGCGGCTGCAACAGCTACGCTGTCACTATGCTCAACAGAGTGATCGCCATGGGCCACACGCATGAACATAACAAAATTAAACGAATCCGTAAGCCAAAAAGACGCTCCACGGTCACACTTCCTGCTCTATACAGCAATGGAAATACATCGTTGGAGTCATTGTTCAATACAATATTCTGCTAGTTTCTGACGTCAAATAAGGGCTACCTAGAATAACTTTTAATAAATGTTTAAATAAATCTTGATTATTCTTTACATTGTTTTCACAGGATGTTTTGATTTGAAATTTTAAATAGACTCTCGTAGCTAGTACATAAATGAATGAAAAATTCGAAAGATGATAATTTATATTTGTTCTGAAAGTGTTTGGCCTTCTAGTCTTATTATATTTTTATACATTACACATTACTTTTCCGTTTTATTGTCCTCTTTCACATACCTCCGAATGCCGAATATTTGTTTAGCTGGTTTGATACGTTCCGTTTTGTTTACTCAGCGGGTACTAACTATGTCAGTTTTAGTTGCAGGGAGTGGGAGTCCAGCCGAGGCGCCTCCAACACTAGGCCTTCCATTTCCATTCCCGTGCTTCCCAGGGCAGTTCCGCTACTGCCTGAGCAAGCGCGGCAAGCCAGCCATCGAGGTGGGCGCGCACCGCTTCTGCTTCAACGGGCGCGCGGCCAGCGGCAAGGTTTGGTGGCGCTGCTCCAGGAATCCCCGGTGCCGCGCCGCCGTCCACACCTTCGGCCTTCGCGTCGTACAAATGAACAGCGCGCATACCTGTGGAGTACGCGCCACCCCACTCAGGCCCATGTTCTAACTCTATTGACTCATTTGATTATCCCTTTATTCAGCTGACTTAGAAACTTTTCTTTAATATAACATAACATTTACTTATGCTGAAAAATATTCCACGTGTAGATATGTTTGAATATTGTGTCAGTTACCTACGTCACTTACGCGGATAACAAAACATTCATTGTTATTCTCGAAAACAGTTGATACTTTACAAGGTCACCGTCACTAGCAGAGAAACGAAAAGTTCTAAGGTCTATGCTGGAATATGGAATAAGCCCTGGGGCATAAAATTTCATTGACACGACGAAATTTAAGAAAAGTCAAATTAAATACTTTTGAAATCTGGTCATTTATAAAGCATAATATAGAAATTAGGGATTGGTTAGAAAGTGCATTTACAGTACTTAATGAGTTTTTCGTCACTGAATACTAATTGTTGGCGTGAAGTCAATTTTATGATCGCTGTGGTCACCGGCGGGCGAATGTTGTCGGATTTGGCACAGATATTGATCTCAACCCGCTGTTGGAACTTGGAAGTGTATCGTTTTTAGCTGGATTTAACTTTGTTCTTTTAAATGGAATGAGAAATCTTGCTTTTGTGCCTTCCCGCCGGTGGACGTACAGGATAAACTCCAACAACTTGAATACGCTTTCGAATTTTTCAACTAAACTTACTATATACTCAATGATATTATTGCAAACCTTAGTTTGCACATTATTTCATAATGTATGATATTCTCCAAAGAGATTATTATTATAATGTAAACCTACAGTAGACATTTGCGCTGTGTAAAGTATACGATTATTTAATAGGCTTTAGATTTATCGGCCGCTTGCGTATTTCCTTCAGAGACGATTCAATATCGGACAAGAAATAAATCTTGATTCTTCGATTATTAAAGATAAGTACTCGTAAGTATTTTAATATTTTCAAGTTGATTAAAAATGTACTTTCTTGATGCCGACTTTAGGCAGAAATACCGTAACAGAAAAATAGTCTGTATAAAGTTAATGTTGTATTTAACCCAGTGCCTGATCAAACTAATTATGAACCAGATTCAGTGGTGTTACTAACTTCAATTGCTATCGCAATCACTTTCACTTGACAGATAGACGTGACACATTGCTATTTTTCTTTGGTAAATGTTTATATGTGTGTGCCAAAAAGAGGTAGTAAGTAACGTGTCACATTCATGTCTAATGAAGGAGATTGCTATGCGATAGCAATTGAAGCTAGGCGATAGAGCCGGTTTGTAAGAGATTATGGTAGTGGGCATAGCAGACAAGCTTACTGACTTAAATGTTAGTGATTGATTTAAATTCTATCTAAACTGAGCTTGAAATTACCATTAAAGTGGTAGTGACGTTTATAATTAAATCTGAACCTCCAATCGAAGCATTTTTTTTTCATTTAGCAATGAAAAAAAGAAGCAATGACAAGATTAGAAAATTTGACTTTTGCTTTTATCTTCGGAGACGGAGTAAATATAACGCAGTAACGATACACAAAATTCAGGAGGTCTATGTCTGAGCTTGTTATTGAGAGATTAGGTATAATAAAAAAACATTGACGTGATATACTGGCACTTATTTTAGTCGATTGAGGTCAGGGTTAAATACTGAAGAAGGCTGATGCCCGGTTTTTGAGCGTACTTATCAGTTGTGGGAGGTTTAACTTTATCGACGGATTCCACAAATTATCTAGTTCAAAGTAAATTTTATTACTTTGAACCAGATAATGTGGACCTCCCGATAGAGTTAAACCTCCGTGCCCGGTTTCTGAGGTAGGTACCTACTTATCGGTGGTTTATTGGAGATTTAACTTTATTGGAGGGGCCACATTATCTGGTTTATAGTAATAAAATTAACTTTAAACCAGATAACGTGTACCCCGATAAGGTACCTCGGAAACCGGGGGTGCATCAGTCAAGATTGTTGCAGTCCGAATATTGTCTCGACACAGATCTTCCGCACGCAGCGGCCTTAGTTGTAGTTCGTTGTACAAAGTGATAGTTCTCTTATGATATCCAAGTATTTTTATACATTATTTTTTATATTATTTTTTTAACGATTTTATTCGTGAATTTGTACATAAAGATAATGATTGTTGAAATGGAGCTGTGGCTCTCGGATGGTTGGTTTCGTTTGCAAACACAAGAATGCTACGGTTATGCTGTTAGTTAGCCTTCGGATTAAGGAGAAGTCATGTCATGTATACGATATTAGGATGTAATGTAACGACTTGTTATAGTAGACACGTGCATTTATGGAACAATCGACTTAATTAAAATACTCATTGTATACGTTGTAGTTATAAGTACTTTATTTAGTGAGAACTTAGTTTCTAAATATATTATGAAATTATTTGATAATTCTCTCAGAATTATTTAATGAATTATGTACTTAAACTTTTTATTTTTGTAATAGATTATATTTTAGCCTGGGCTGTACTTAAACCAAGAATGTTTATACTTACAATATGTTTACTGTCACGATAAACCACGTGATGCAAACCAGTTGATCAATTACCATGTATACGACCTTATTTTTATGTTAACCTTCTGAGTATTACTTCAAAGTATTATTTTTACATTGTGATAACGATATTTTATTTGATTTTATTTTAATCAAGAAAGTATTATGGAGTAAAGGTAGCTATTTAAGCGGGAGATGTCGATCGAGAATGTTTATGCTGTGTAGTGAATATGGTAGCTGGAGACAAGTTCTCTTGTGTATAGGTACAAAGAACGAATATATTGCGCTGATGTAATTGGAGTTTTACTTATTGATATGCCCTTTCCTACATTTTCATAAAAATCGAGATTTTTTTAAAACAGTTTTCTAATGAGTTTGTATATTTAAAGGAAAAGGTGTAGGTAATTAAGTATTATATTTTCCGTGACTAGAATAAAATAAAGAGGTTTTTATCTGTACATTCAAAGCCATAGCCAAGCCGAAGCAACTAATTTCTAGAATCAAAGCCATCTGGATTAACAATAACGTAAAGCACACTTCAAATGCTAGAAAAATTGCCTCTGCCTAGGAAGATAAGTTGGGCAGAGATACAAAAGGATATAAGTAATTTATTTTCAGGTAAGTATATCTTATTCGTTACAAAATATTGGTTTTCAGTTTTTGCAAGCTAGAATATTTTGTTTGTTTGTAGTAGAATTTGAAGAGGTTTCATAGATCTAACGGTAGTGGTATTTCAGGATGGTTCTACATCCGGTCGGCACGCGGTGGCTTGCACCTGGTCGCCGATGGGCATATATTCTATGAGGACGGCGGCTCCCACCCGCGGCGGGTCACCTGGAGATGTGCCAGGTCTTACCAGAAGGCCGAGCGCTGCCAAGTAGCGCTGTGCCTGAGAGACGGCCGGCTCGTTTACTTTCGAGGTTCGCACAACCACCCGTCTACGTACAATCCGGCGAAACACGACTCGAGGAAGTTCCAGGTAGATCCGATGGGGAAGTATAAGATCGTAGCTAGCGCGGCGCCCCGGAGGGTTCCCATGGTGCCCGTGTCCCCCGCGCTCCCCGCGCCGCCCGCGCCGCACGCCGCGCTCCTGCTCTAGGCCTGGCGCGACCTCCTAGTCCGCGGCCTCCTAGATGGGAGCCATTGACCGCGGTGGGAGTGTCGCTAAATGCTACCAAATAATTTTGAAATAAGTATTATAGTTATCTCCGCTATGAAACATTATGTCTTTGACACGCTCCGATTTACCTCAACAAAATACAAAATGTTGTCGCTCGACTTTAATCTGTTTACAGGTTGTTTGGAAATAGCCTTATAAATCTGAGTATGGTAGATAATAGTAGGGTATCATGCATACCTACGACGACCCCGGAAAATGATTATAAACTCTGAAAATCACCACTTTCTTGAAAACTTTTTTTTTGTTTAATTGCATAGTGGCAACCGCCGACCGAAATTGTATTTTGCTTTTGCCTATTAGTGGGATTGATTATCGAAAACAAAAGTCTTATTTGCGTTGTCACTTAGCAGTTTTCCTTATAAATAAAAAAAAAAACTAAATATCTCAGCCATGTGGTGGTTTTCAGGGCTTGTACTAATTTTCCGGGGTTGCAAGCATGGTTGGTACCCATCTACCATAATTTCGAAACACCTCGTATACCTAAATCTATTCGCGTCATAGGCACAATGTCTTTTACCGGAAAGTTTAACTAAGTATTCCTCAATGAAACAAAACTTGCTTTATTTCCTCCGTTTAGCGAAGGGAAACTTGCCTAGCGTTTATATTATTTACGTTTCTTTTGACTCGTACATTAGTCAGGGTGTAATCGATATGTGTAGCTATAATTTGATATGAATTATTATTTGAGTTTTGAATAGCTTTAAAAACTGTCAAATCAAATGGGAACTATAGCAGAGTTTTGTATGTTATATAATGTTGTTATTATGATTCCTACGAAATGACCAAATGATTCCAATTATTTATTATTTATTTATTATTGTACTAATTTACCAAAGACTTTTTAAGATTGTTAATTAATTTTATCGTTTTAGTTTTAATTATTTTTGGTAATTGCAATTCGACAGTGACATTGTAATTTTACGAGTCACTGGTTATAGCAATTGTTTCGGTAGAGTCGGTGAATGTACGAGTAGTTGGCCACGGCGCGGCCACGACACGGCCAGGCCGCGCTATACAGAGGTGGCCAGGTAATTACGGACACCAGTCGATTTTCAAACAAACGAGAGAACTTTGAGGCCTTGGTTCCCCGCCAAGGATTGACCTAACTGTGATCTGATGTTGGCAATCCAGGGAGTGAATGGAGGAGATTCAGATCGTTAAACACACCCAACTGATCTGCATTTTATACAAGGTTATTTTTAGATTATACAAAACCTCTCGTGGGGTTGATCATACCATCAAACTGAACAACTTTCATTATGGGACCAACCTTGAATCACGAAAAAAAATCAGCTGTTCCATACAAAAGTACAATCCTACTCCATCGAAATGTATGAAACAGCTGTTTTTTCGCGATTTCATGGTTGTTCCCATAATGAAAGTTGTTCAGTTTGATAGTCTGATCAACCCCACGAGAGGTTTTGTATAAACTAAAAATAACCTTGTATAAGGATCAGTTTTCGGTTTTAGGATTTTTATACATTTTTATGCTAATTTCGCGGTTTGTTTTAAACATATCCTTATATCTCTTAGAATGTTGATCAGATCACTCCCTAGATGGCCATCATCAGATTTCAACTAGGTCAATCCTTGGCAAAGAACCAAGGTTTCAAAGTTACCTCGTATTAGACATGGGCGCCGCGTTACAAAATTGCGGCGGCGGCGAACTGGCAATTTTAGCTCGGCGGCGGCGCGGCGCCGGCGGCGTGGATTTTTTTAAAGGCAAATTAATATGAATAAGAATATGACTTTAAAGGACGTTGCATGATACAATTTATACCAATTTAACACATTACGTTCATAACAACTCTGTTAGACGCAGAAACGCATCGCCTGGTGGCTCAATGAATTTAGACCAGAGATTTAACACCAAAAATATCCCGGACTTCAGCCTGTACAATAAGTATGGCGTAAGCAACTAAACTGTATTTCTAACAAGGCAGCAAAGGTATGGAGGGTATGAAAATCGACTGGTGTCCTTAATTAACTGGCCACCACTACAGGTGATGGCACGATGCGGTGATGCCGAAGTAACATAACGGTGATCGTTGTGATCAAATGGGAAAAATATTATTATGACGGGGGTCTAAAGACGCTTTATGGTCGCCTTGCACCAAATGCCTTAGCGGCTGATCTTTACGTGATGATTTTATAATGACTAAAATATTGATCATTGTATGTTCTGGATGTGCAATATTCTCTTACCAAATGTTTAGAAATTATGTATACAAACTGTATAGCTTTAATTATAGTGTAGCCGTCTTGTTGATGCTTTTTTATGAAATTCTATTTATTGTCCGCGTTGTAGTTTGCGGACCGACTGATAGACGATGTTACGAAAATACTCCAATATTTACGATCTGTATTTAGCTGTAGACGTAGTATACGTACGTAGGTATAATATGATGTACCAGCTTATGAATAAAATAATACGAGCGATAGTTTTTATAATAGAGCATATAATTACGACGATATCGTAGAAGCCCATTATTTGTATAGTACCGTAGAGCGAATGAGAAATAGGTCATAACCTGGTTGGTAGTGCCCTGTCTTGTAGCGTCGTGTGTTTTGAAATCACAGTCACTACGAAATGAGGGACTGTTTCTTTTTTTTATGTTCGGAAAGACTATCTGGGCCCTATTTAAAAAAACGTGACAGTTTGTCATCTGTCATGACAATTTCATATCCATTGCGTCCACCAATTAGAAAATAGAATATAGGTACTACTTCGCATTGTAAACCAAATTGTCATGACAATTGACGTTTAAATAAGGCCCTGATATTTTTAGTGATACTCTTGTCTCACTATAAAATACGGATTATTTTTAATCATAAGGAGACGATGAAGTTGTATCTGTTTTCAATTTGAATATTATGTAAGGTAAGTAGGTAACTGAATCAGGGTTTGTCATAAGTTCAGTACATTTTCTCCGTAAATTGTGTGAAGTAATTCTGTACCAAATATTAAGAAGCGATTTATGTATTTCCAGATCGTAAACAGTAATCAGTTTTGTAATATTATCAAACTATTTAATTTCCTTCATATATTCATAAAATACACTTTAATGATCGATGAAAGCTGTTGTTTTCAATGAAGTTCCTTCTGAATGAACTCTAAGGTCTTCGGGATTAAGCATGATATAGAATAGAACAGCAGACAAATGCCTATTGGCTCGTTCTCATATAGTCTACTGCAGCGGTTCCCGAAATCTTTTGGCTACGGAACCCTTTTTAGTTCAACGTTTTTGGGCGAAACCCTAGCTCAAGTAAGAAAGAAAACTAACTGTAACATTGTTTTTTCTTTACGTGAAATCACACCATACTGGGGCTTTTTGCCTTGGTGTTCGCATATTGTAAGTATGTTTGACTTTAAAAGAAGTACTTTTGAAGATAATTTTTTTTATTTAGTTAGAAAGAACTAAAAGATATTTACTTAACTCTGGAATTTTCGCGGAACCCCTGAGAGCCTCTTACGGAACCCAAGGGTACCGCGGAACACCATTCGGGAACCGCTGGTCTACTGTATTGTTTACTATAGTTTGGTTCTGCAGCGTTAGGTGCGGAGTCAGGTGAAGGGCCCTTGCTGAAGATGGGTGGTTTCTGGTACTCACTGGAGGGCTGCTACCGGTCGAAGAGAAGATGGGTGTGCGCGCGCGGGTGCGGCGCCCGCATCCACACCACCGGCAAGAAGGTCGTCTTCTTCCTTGCCAGGCATCGGTGCAAGCCTAATAATAACACCATCTGATTTATAAGATGTCTCGATCTGTCTTCATTCCTATTTCTATAGTCGGCACTATAATTATGTTGGAACGCACCAATCATAAATACAAAGGACCTAATGTACTATGTTAATCTTGTAAAATTACCTATGTGATTTTTTTAGACTGTCAAATTATAAAGTGCGTGCGTGCAAACTGATAGACTGTAACGCAATTTTATGGAACTTAAAATTGGAAAGAAACAGATGGATTAGTGCCTTATTTGTGATTAGTGAGTTAGCAGTACCTAAACAACATAGATGTAGTCATTGATTACATGATGATTTTATGTAGCACCTTTTTCAAAACATTAGTATTTTATGTGAATTGATGCTGATGTTATGAGGATGATAGGGTAAACCCCTGCCGTATAATAAGAAAAATATTATAATTAAAAATAAACCATTTACTTACAGTCAACCTAATTCAAAAGTAAAATAATACGTTACTACAGTAACATTTGAGATTTTATTTTTACTGCGTTTTTTGACAGATTTATGTCATTTCATTTTGAGTTTTGTTTTTCTTATACATTTTAATTATATTTGGCACCTGTTGCTACTTACGTGTTGTTCTCTCTCGCCTCTTTTTAAAATGATCTGCGTTTTTATTATAATAGTGCATTTCAAATTTAGATCTGTTCCCACCGTTTTTATACAAACTGTAGTTATTGAACTCATTAAATATAACTTTTACTTTTAAGTCTTTTTAGTTCTTTATAACACTTTCGCCAAGGGTTTAATATTATGATAATTTTTAATCTTCTGTATCGACTTCAAGTTTTATGTTCTTAAGGAAGGCAGGGGTGGGTGGTAAAGAAATACGCAATATAATTTGATTTTCCCCTACATTACTTGGCAAAAACAATTGCCGATATAAACCAGTAAAGATTCGATAAAACGCTATATAACGTCTTTCAATGTTCAGTTCATGCTACGAGGGCAGAAATGATTGCGATGTAAATCACTTGTGAAAGTTGGAACGTTTTCATACAACATTCTTGTACTTACCTTCATGGAGTATTTAAGTTGTAAAAAAGGAGAATAGGGATTTTAAAGAACCAAATAGTCTTTTCAGTTTATATCACAGAAGAAATACAAAACTGCGTCTGTAAGACAAAAACAAAGTGTATAAGTACAACATTTTCTTCAAACGAGCTCAGTACTGCACAGCCTACCCGCGGCGAAAGTGTGTTAAATATGTGTTAAGGTATGTAGTGTTCCTCACGATCTATTTTGCGACATCGATCATGATTTTCGTAGGCTAACACTTTCTGAATATTTCAGTGCAAGTGATATATAGTCAAACGGGTTACCCGAAGTTGATGTTAAACGGTTACATATACCGTCCTCACAACGCGTATCGGAACCAGCCAAAGGTGTTATGGTATTGCGCGGCGAGAAATAAGTTCCAATGTAATGCGACCCTGCGCACTTACAACAGAGAAGTGGTGGCAGTGGCAGGGTCGCACAACCACGCCCACTGACCAGCGCGTGCGCGCGCGCCGCCCCGGCGAGACGCGCGCCCTATAGACGTGCTGCAGCTGCGAGAGATCTTCAGACTCTACGGGGAACGGCTAGGGCTGCGGACTGGTGCGCCAGAAAACGTACAACATTCCTAGAATATACTTGCAACGGTCTTTGAGTGCAAAATAATGGAACAGTTTTGCTTCAATTCAAAGAATAGATGAACGTTCTTACCTGAGGGATTGATAGTATTTTGGAGGAAAATTATTGATGCCAAGCAATTTTGAAGAAAATGGATCATTGCAGAAATTTTCTTTTAAATGATCTAATGTGCCACATTTAAACGTCTAAGTGTAACTTGTAGAACTTAAGTATTTGGACAAATATTTGAATTGTACATGAAAACTTAAAACGTTATACTAATCATAATAATATCGAGTTCCTATAGGTACACGTCATGTTGTTTTTATAAATTCTTAAGCAAATACTCGTATAAATAGTCATAGTACTTGTACATAATAGAAGTTATACTGTACGTAATACATAGAGATCAAGAAATGTTACAAATTATTGTGATTCCCTTCATTTTGATTCTACGCAACTTTGTTCGCGAATTCGCCCTCTATATTCATTAATTTATTGTCTCAAATAAATAAATTGTAATTATTGTAAATATTTAGTCATATGTGTATAAAAGTATTTATGATCTTCATCTAGAATTTTGATTTGGTTAGTTAACTCAGTGAGTAGACCAGAGATTTCGTTTGAGAAATATCCACTTGATGGCGTTTCCACACAATCGCTGAGGATTACCCAGCACGATTGTGTGGAGGGCATGGTCGTGCCGTGTAGTCGGCGATTATATTCTCAATCTTCCATGTCCACAATTACCGCTGAACACGCTTATGAGGAGAAAATGAGCGCCGTTCGGTTGTTGTGGATGTTCATACGATGATCGTAGCTATCGTAGACGATCACACCGACGAGGATCATCGGCGATCGTGTGGGAGCGCCATTAAATACTCGAACGGAAGTTTTTCGGTTTCAATGGTGGTTTTGCGCAGTGCGGGCGGTGTACGTGCCGTCACGGACGGGCAAGTCGCTGCTGCTGCACGACGGGTACACGTTCTACCTGAAGAACTTGCAGGCGCACGGGCGCAGGCAGTGGTACTGCTCGTCGCGGGACATGGCCGGCTGCCGCGCTGACGTCATCACCGCCCCAGCCGCTTCCGGTTCCGGCGACGTCCTCTTCTTGGTCCGCGGACGCCACATCCACGGCCCCCCCAACTACTACTTCACCCCCGATGGTAAATATGTCCGAAGGAAAGACGTTTACCATAGGTATAGGTAGCGATGTAGCAAGCACTCACGATCGTATTTGTATTTTTTTTTACAGTTTTTTTGTGCCATTTTTTGTGTGAATATGATGATTATGTATTTTTTGTTCTTTTTTTATTAAGTATTTTGTTTATTAGGAGTTTTTTTTTATAAAAGTTTATACCTACATTATATCGAATCGGAATTATAAATAGAATGTTTTATTATCTCGAAATGTTCCTCATTGACTGACAATGGTTACAAATTAATAGTGTTTTAATTAATGCTGTAGCTAGTGCCTAACAAAATGTTGTTAGTTCTCATAGATTTTAATGTGATACGATTTTAGCTGATAGCTGACGAGTGATGTTTAATTTAGCAAAACATGTGTTCTTGGTTACTTAAATGTTATTGTTTCTGGGAGCATTTATCCCGAATGACGAAAAATGAATTTTAAATTTAGCTTACCGAAATTATTTTAAGTTAATTTGCATAATAAAAGGTCGCAATTTTGTTGTTTAATTAAACAAGTGTGTACAATGTTAACTATTGACTCTTACGTTTTGTAAAACATCTATTTTAAGTTTCATTTATTATCAGTGAATTGAATACGCTGTATTAGGCAACCGGGAGTTTTATTAAAGGATTGAAACATTGTGCGTGTTTCCTTCAAGTTCACGTGGCGTGGGCCGGCCGTACGCTACGTGACGTAGTAGGCATCGCCTCCATTGATGGAATCACTACACTAGAATCTATATTGTAACATGAGGGTATTATGGTCGGTTTTCCTGTGAGATTGTGGAGAATGTAGGGGCGGCCGCGTGGGTAGTACTACAACTGCTACTACGTCTAACTTGGTGCGCGAGAATATTGTATAATGTTATGTAACTAGGGTTTGTTGTATTGTGAAAGTACAAGAAACGTGTCTTTTATGACACTATTATCAAAATTTTTTTTGTGCAGAGAGAAGCAGCTATTAATTTAATACATAGTTCAATTAGGTTTTGTTGACATTAGAATTGATTGAAATCTAGATTTTGGCAATAAGTATTATGCTTATGCAATAATTTATGATGACCTATATATTTACTTATCTGACTATTTTTATTGTACAATTCAGAACAGTACAAGAGGCGAACTTAATGCTAGTAGCATTGTCTACCAGTCAACCTTTGGGAAAAACGATATTCACGAATGCGGTACAGACAGAATATACCTTTAAAAATATCTGCCTTTTGACTATAAACATATAATAATACATACAATATTACCCTAAAGAAAAGGAGTAAAAGACGATGACGTGACTTTTCACACTATGAGCTTAATCATATTATAATGTTTTATACATTTGGAAATAAATCGAAGCCAAATATGGTGGTGCCTCATAACAACAGGAGAAACGTAGCGAGATTTCGGTAACCAAATAAAAAATATGACTGTTTCCAGCCAGCCCCGTTATTTATTTAGGCATTCAGTTTCCTCAATATCGCATTGCAACATCAGATGTATTCGAAAGGACATGAATTGCGCAGTTGAGACGGATCAATACAACCTACAAAGTTATGAAAGAAGAAAGTTCGGCAGGGCACGGGATCGCATGGGCGCGGCGTGCCATCTCCGCTCAGCCTAGTTACGCCCTGTATGCCCTAATTTTGACGTACTACGCGTCGCGCGCGCGCTGGTGTGCGTGCCGCCGCCCGCCGCCGCGCGCCGACCGCCGCGGCGGCATCCCGCCATCGGCGTGACGCGACGCGACGCGATACAAATTACTTCTACTCACGTGCGTCGGGATTCGGGAACTTTAAAAATCAATGGATGTAGGCTCCCTCCTATATTGCTGGTACCTAATAGCGTTGTGTGCATACCTTTATGTCCTATACACAAGAGCGTAGGTACGTGAAGAAGCGATCTAATTTTATAGCAATGTTGGTGGAGATTGTGAATGTCATTCACTGTTTTGCAAGTACCTAACTGGAGCTCATTTTGCAGTTTTGTTTATTATTGCTAAACTTTTGGCTTGACCACGTGTTAGTTTAGGAATGATGTAGACTGAGTTTATAAACTAAAAAAAAAGTTAATTTTTTAAACCCACCCTGAAATTCTTTCAATAAGAATTTCAGAGTGGTTTTAAAAAAATTAACTTTTTTAAATAAAAAATTATAAAATACGCTACCTAGTTGTATTGTTAAAATAAGGTTTAAAATAGCTTTGTCAAATTGTCAGTATGACGCCAAAACCAAATTAGCCCCGACTTATTCCGATTTCTTTCCTAAACAACTCATACAGACAATAATAATCTTGATAAATCAATTCCCATAGTCGAGAAACCAGAATACATAAAACTACGTTTAGAATAGAGCGATTGCTGGTCCCTGCTAGATTAACACCACTCTAGATTATTAGCGGGTGGAATTGCATCGGCAGTCGGCACCAGCCACCAACGCCACACATGCACAGAAGCCCTACCGCGCTGATTTTCAACGATAAAACAAAACTAAATCTTTACCGTTACAGTTTGATTTGAAGAAAAATAGTCGCTTTGGTTTTGTTCAAATAGCCTTAAATGAGAATATTAAAGCTAAAACCATTTTGAGTAAGTAAATGTATCCTAAAAGACAACGTAGCAGTTTTGGATTTATCCTTAAAAAATAGAGCGATAGTGCCCCAGGTCTCGTGGGAAGGCGCCCCACCGCCACACATGCGCGCCTGGTGATGGGACTCCCAATCGATATTACCCCAGAATCTCACTCCAGCCCCTCCGCTCCTCTCCCGATGCCCTAACTCACCATAACCGACAAAATATAACATCCCATTTCGGTAATAAAGTCGTTTTTACATTACAGCTTCCTCAAATACATTTCCAGGGCGCTTAATGGCAGCCATAAAGGAACTTTAACGTAGCCATTGTTTTGTTGTTTTTTGGGAAAGAGCGTAGGCTCTAAAAAGTGTAATGTGACAGATTTATTTGGTAACTTCTTCATATCATAACTCGACCATCAAAATAAAGGTCTTTTTAAACGATACAAACTGATAAAGAGTTTTTAATTAAATTTTTACATTGACAACGTCGTAATTTTTTTTAACAAACAGTTTTACCATCCTGTCACCATTCTATGTAATCACCTCATCAATCACCATCATTTTCATCATTACATAACAGACCATATCTGGAATGGATGTTGGTGATTATAGCGGGATCCTGGGAGTTGGGGAGGCAGATGCAGGCTTGCGACCTGGTGTGGAGGACCGTGCAAGTGTCGCTGGTGCACGCCCCGACCTGCTGCATCGGCGTCTACATCGGCGAATGCTGCGACTGTCTACTACGAACGAGACTACACAAATAGATTAATTTAATACCTACACACAGCGCGTCTGTAGTCGCTCACATTGTACAAATAGATGACATTAACCGTTCAACATTGCATTAACTTCATTCGCCTCAAAAGAGGTTGAATTAAGTGAACGGATAAAGGTACCAGCTTGTTTACATTTTGAATGCCAATTGAGACTGCGTGCGACCAGCAATGGGATAGCACTTTCTCCAAGATACCGTCCATGTTTAAAAAGAAACAAAGCAGCTACAAAGTAGTCACATTATTAAAATAGGTAGCAACTTATTAAATTTACTATTTGAACTTATAACTTGAGTAAAATCTTTTTACTTATCTTAGACAAGATTTTCCTAGCATAGTCGTTATTATATTGAATTTCAAATAAAATACTGAGTTCCTTTAAATTTCACATTACTGAAATTCGAAACGAGTTTACTAAACAGAGGGCCTAGCCAAAGTGTCATTTGCAAATCTTCGTTATCGCTTCGCTTTCGAAACATGTATGGGATTGACATAAGGTTTCGTTAACAATCGAATTTTAAAACGTCAAATCCATACATGTTTCGAAGCGAAGCGATAGCGAAAATTTGCAAATGTTACTTTGGCTAGGGGGCAGTTCCTTTTGTAGCTATTTCACCTGCTTGTAGGAAGCTATTTTATAGTTTCACGTTTGCTTGATTTGAACGTAGTTTCTTTTAAATGTGTACAAATGAAAATGCACCGTAAAATAAGTTGAATGTTTTCACGTCTGACCTGCAAGCAGTATTAATAAATTTTCAAGACATACGAAACTTTTATTAAACAATTTTCCTTGCTTTATTATTAATCTTACAGAATGGTTAAGTTTTAGGCGTAAAGCCGCAAAACATAATAATTTAGTGTGAGAGTAAAGTGAAAGCATCTAACCTTAGTTTGGAGTTTGTTATGACCGCCGGAGACCGGTCTTTGAACCTAGAATTAAGGTATGTTTAACCACAGATTCCAAACCCGTAGTTACCGTTTTTTAACCTGTTTTCGTCTAGGCATGTTATCAATTCTCATAGGTATAATTTGAAATTGGATTGAATTTTTAAAAGTAATGCTAAGGCCTTTTGTAATGTAGATAGCCCTCGTTGATACCTTTTGAATTCTAGATCAGTATCACCAAATTCGTTTTCTTATTTAATGTCGTTGCGATCGTTACTCAGATTTCTACCTGCTCTGGGAGTGAAAAAAAAGAATGTCTAGACATCCTGCCTCAAAGCATTTCTATTAAAAGTTTTTTATAAAGCGCTTGTGAAGGTCTAGTATCAGAGCAGGTAGGCGCGATCGCTTTGTTCACTCCTTGCCTTACTGTCTGGAATTAAGATACCTTTTTCTTAGATCTTCAAAATCCATAGAAAGCTATAAGTGGTGTTCCATTTTTTTCTAGTTCAGCCGCCTAGCGGGTGCGTACAATTGGAGCTACAGGTAGAAGTTTTATAAGTAGAATTACAATTTGAAACTAATGGCATTTTTTTACACCTACCTTGGTAGTAAATACATACATTTTAACACAAATGTTAGAAATATTGGTTTTTGATAATTGTTAAGAAACTTTTTAAGAAGACAGCTGCTCGATTTTTATCGAATTTGTAAAGAAAAGAAAATTATTAAGTAGGTAAGTATATCGAACTCTACAAATCAGTTTTCCGGTTTCATATATCTACTTACTTCAACCTGACTGTTTAAGTATGAGAAGTAGAAATTCTTGTGAATCATAAAATAAGCAAAAAAATCTGGTACTAATAAACTTTCAAGGTCGATAGGATTATAGGCAACGTACGAGAGAAGCTGCGCGCGCGCAGTGACCCTGCGTACGTACCCGTACGTAGTACGTAGGTACAGTCAGCCTCAGATATAGCCGATCGCTTCAGTACTTTGTCACTCTGATAACAACTCTTGTTTAGTACGTTACATACCTACTTAAGAACGGAACGGAAAGTGTTAAATTACTTGCAAGGCCGACCGCACTATCAGGCACCTGCTGGCACTACGCAGGCATTCTCGTCGCGTACCGTTACGGTGAACAAACTGTTGTAATCATCGTTCCACTAGACAACGATGCTGGAATACTTACAACTGCCTGCCTTCTTACTAGGTACTAAGTACTTATTTTGTTTTTATGTTTTGACATTTACCAAGTTTTTCTCAGCCGCGCCTACGCCAAAAGAAGTTAGACAATAGATGCAAAGGCATCTATTGTCCAAACAAACCCAGTTATAAGGTTTTATAATATTGTTTTGTTATTTCCTTTAGGCATGGAAAACTTTGTTCTAATTGTAAGGAAAGTAGAACTTTTTACTTATTTGACATTTATTTACATTACCGCCTTTCATGATCATGAACTGACTGTTTAAGCATTGCAAAATTGCATTCAAATTACCTATCTATATGAACGAATTATTATTAATCAGTTTATAGGAATTACAGTTGAATTCCTATAAACTGATTATGAATAGGCGAGGGCTTATAAGGAGGGCTTATTTATATAAAGGGTTTATGAAGAGGTGTGTCTTGTTAATATGTAAGTTTCTGTCTAATCGATTGTTGCTGTGATTGTGGGTTCGATTTCTAACTAACTAGGTATAGGTACCATCTGTCTTTAAGTACAGAAATTGACTGATAAACAACAGAGAAATGTATTTAAATGATTGTAGTTTAAAACCAAATCATACCAACTGGAAAAGCTGATCTGAAGTTTTGGTCTGAAATAATGATTATTCCTTTCTAATACCAAAAACTAATGGTATTTGTTTATACTTCGGAATTAATTTTCTGTTCCGACCGAATACCATTTATAAACGAATCCTTAATCAAGTTAAATGAATAGATTTTGAATTTCATTTAAATATTTAAAATTTGGTATTATTAGGTACCTACCTACTTACCTATAGAAATTTTATTACGACAGTAAACAAATACCATTGGTAGGTATTAGAAATGAATTGATCAAAATCTTCATCGCAGAGTAATTTTCAGGAGATTTTACTATTAATGTCTTTTGAAACCGGTTTAAACTTATTTCACTTTTTTTCAGTCGTGAATATTTTCAGAGTTGGTTTCATTTTTAGAGGCATGTTCCAATTTCTAAGTATCACTATCACGAAAGGGTTTTTTTATACTAAAATTAGATAATTATGTTGTTTTTCAGGTGAGTGAGACGCAATTGGCTTAGGTTTTGTTGTTATATATCTATTAACGTTCGGTCTAACCGTATCGATTAATCTGTTTAAATGTAAGCGAAACTTAATAAATGGAACTGTTCATCAATTAGTTTGGCCTTAACTGTTAATTTTAACTCAACGATCGAACTGCGCATTTAACGCTAGGCGTGCCTAACGTTCAGAAGAAAGATACCTTTTAATTCAAAACTTAATAAAATTCAGTATCGTTTAATTTAATTAGGTAATAGTGCCAATATGTATTTGCTGTATTTCGAAGTAAGTATGGTTCCCTGGTGTTAGCACCTGGACTGAAATAGATTATCGTGACAGGAAAGTTAATTATAATGAATGTTAGTGTAATGTTCATTCTATTATCATACGGTCTTATTAAAAGTCGGTCTCGGTCGATTGCTCTGCTCGTCACATACGTTGATAATGAAATGGACTCTGCATAAGATCATGTTGACAACCTTTAAGCATCCGTTATCTGTCTATTTATAGAGGTTGAAGATGTGGATTTTTTCTTCATGAAAAAATGTGCTTCCCTATTATTTGTTGGTTACCGAATACAGAATAAACCAGAACTCGCGTATGGCCCTAAAAATAAGACAAGTTTTACTTGTGTGAAACTACTCTATTATGATTTTCGGAGTATGTAGTTTTGATGTGTTGGTTCCAAATCTAGCATGCAGATGGTTTTATTTTGTGAGCTGATAGTTCTTTCTGACTTGCCTACCTAAAAACTTTTAAAACCCTACCTGATTTAGCAATATTACAGCAAAGAGAAAGAAGACAGGTGCAGGGGTTTTGGACACAGAGCGCGACATACTATTCTCACTGCACCTACGCGTGTTCTGGGGGATTACTCCTGAAACACGAACGACGTTCTGAGATCGAATTGGTATTGAATAAACGTCAAAATTTGTTACTTTAGTACCTACATTGAAAACTATTGCCATGGCTGCCATTGTGCTGTTTTGACGTTTACTTGATAGGTACCTACCAATTCGATCTCAGAACCTCGTTCGTGTTTCGGGAGTAACCCCCCGGTTTTTTCTGTATTCTGAGCTTGCCTGCCAACGCAAATATTAGATTTCCCTGCAATGTTTCTAGTAGAAAAATAGAAGAAACCTCATGCAAAGCAGTCGAGACGTGTGTATCGTTCCGTGAGAATGCCGCTGGGCTATTATAGTCTGTATTCACATCGAATCCGTTAGTCAGGCTTAATTCTGGGCCAGTGCTTGCAACTAATGTTGTCGACTCTCACAGTCTTCGTTTGGTAAAATGGATCACACTGCTATGCATAACGCTCCGATGCAGACATTAGAATCTACAGAAAGCACGCACTTAGGTACCTACATGCTTTGTTGGTGAGTTACACAAAGCGTAATTTCTATCATATCATCATAGAAATTCTATGACTTGACACTTATCTTAAATGTTTTACACGTGATGCAGCGAGATGAGTGTCTACCTACCCTAAGTGGCATTGTGAGATCCGTTTGTGTTCATGTAGACAATTAGACAACTCAATTTGTGGATGAAGTAAGCACTAACGACGGTCATATTAAATTAATTTTTTATAAATTTGAGTTTTTTGCATTCAGAATGCTATTTTTAAACAATACTAAATAATATACTAGAAAAAATACGACTAGCACCAGATCAATACTCAGACGGGAATCGAACCCGCGACCTTTGGATATCCGGTCCAATGCTCTGACCGCTGAGCTACCGAGTCACTAGTGACATCGTCGAATTTCTTCTAGTATATCCTACTCTTACGCTGCAAGCCAGCGTTATTTCACCAATGTGAGGAATTACCTCGACATTCAATTGAAATATCTTTCCAGATATTTAGACAATTGATTAAGATGAAATAGCTATAAATTTTTTAAATTTGAGTTTTTTGCATTCAGAATGCTATTTTTAAACAATACTAAATAATATACTAGAAAAAATACGACTCGCACCAGATCAATACTCAGACGGGAATCGAACCCGCGACCTTTGGATATCCGGTCCAATGCTCTGACCGCTGAGCTACCGAGTCACTAGTGACATCGTCGAATTTCTTCTAGTATATCCTACTCTTACGCTGCAAGCCAGCGTTATTTCACCAATGTGAGGAATTACCTCGACATTCAATTGAAATATCTTTCCAGATATTTAGACAATTGATTAAGATGATACCGGATATCCAAAGGTCGCGGGTTCGATTCCCGTCTGAGTATTGATCTGGTGCGAGTCGTATTTTTTCTAGTATATTATTTAGTATTGTTTAAAAATAGCATTCTGAATGCAAAAAACTCAAATTTAAAAAATTTATAGCTATTTCATCTTAATCAATTGTCTAAATATCTGGAAAGATATTTCAATTGAATGTCGAGGTAATTCCTCACATTGGTGAAATAACGCTGGCTTGCAGCGTAAGAGTAGGATATACTAGAAGAAATTCGACGATGTCACTAGTGACTCGGTAGCTCAGCGGTCAGAGCATTGGACCGGATATCCAAAGGTCGCGGGTTCGATTCCCGTCTGAGTATTGATCTGGTGCGAGTCGTATTTTTTCTAGTATATTATTTAGTATTGTTTAAAAATAGCATTCTGAATGCAAAAAACTCAAATTTAAAAAATTTATAGCTATTTCATCTTAATCAATTGTCTAAATATCTGGAAAGATATTTCAATTGAATGTCGAGGTAATTCCTCACATTGGTGAAATAACGCTGGCTTGCAGCGTAAGAGTAGGATATACTAGAAGAAATTCGACGATGTCACTAGTGACTCGGTAGCTCAGCGGTCAGAGCATTGGACCGGATATCCAAAGGTCGCGGGTTCGATTCCCGTCTGAGTATTGATCTGGTGCGAGTCGTATTTTTTCTAGTATATTATTTAGTATTGTTTAAAAATAGCATTCTGAATGCAAAAAACTCAAATTTAAAAAATTTATAGCTATTTCATCTTAATCAATTGTCTAAATATCTGGAAAGATATTTCAATTGAATGTCGAGGTAATTCCTCACATTGGTGAAATAACGCTGGCTTGCAGCGTAAGAGTAGGATATACTAGAAGAAATTCGACGATGTCACTAGTGACTCGGTAGCTCAGCGGTCAGAGCATTGGACCGGATATCCAAAGGTCGCGGGTTCGATTCCCGTCTGAGTATTGATCTGGTGCGAGTCGTATTTTTTCTAGTATATTATTTAGTATTGTTTAAAAATAGCATTCTGAATGCAAAAAACTCAAATTTAAAAAATTTATAGCTATTTCATCTTAATCAATTGTCTAAATATCTGGAAAGATATTTCAATTGAATGTCGAGGTAATTCCTCACATTGGTGAAATAACGCTGGCTTGCAGCGTAAGAGTAGGATATACTAGAAGAAATTCGACGATGTCACTAGTGACTCGGTAGCTCAGCGGTCAGAGCATTGGACCGGATATCCAAAGGTCGCGGGTTCGATTCCCGTCTGAGTATTGATCTGGTGCGAGTCGTATTTTTTCTAGTATATTATTTAGTATTGTTTAAAAATAGCATTCTGAATGCAAAAAACTCAAATTTAAAAAATTTATAGCTATTTCATCTTAATCAATTGTCTAAATATCTGGAAAGATATTTCAATTGAATGTCGAGGTAATTCCTCACATTGGTGAAATAACGCTGGCTTGCAGCGTAAGAGTAGGATATACTAGAAGAAATTCGACGATGTCACTAGTGACTCGGTAGCTCAGCGGTCAGAGCATTGGACCGGATATCCAAAGGTCGCGGGTTCGATTCCCGTCTGAGTATTGATCTGGTGCGAGTCGTATTTTTTCTAGTATATTATTTAGTATTGTTTATTTAGTATTATATTAAATTAAATTAAGCTAAAATTTGTTTAACATAACACTATCTTGAAATTGTTATCAATCAGATTATGATAAAACTCTTTATACCTACATCCATGATAATTTGTATGGCAGTTACTTACTCATTTCATTTAATCATGGATATGATTGATAGACACAATACCATTAAATTACTCGTAGGAACGAGCTTATCATTCACGACAACGCAAGTCAAACATCGATTAGATTAGTATCCAAACCGATAAACAAGGAAGTTTCCTGTTATCCTAACCACCGAGAGATCGAAGTTACTATAGCAACGCAGAACAGGTTTCAATAATACAGTAGTATCAAAACGACGCAGTATTTACGTGAATCGTGACGTAAACATTTCTCGACGTAAATGTTCTGTACAACATGAATGGAGCGATAGCAGCGCCACCAGTATCGAGAGGCGTAAACATATTTCATGTAACCTATCAAACTAAGTACACGAGCAGATATCACGAGATTTTGATCCTAGCCGATAGATGGCGTTACGGGTATTTTAAAATGAAGTCTGTCTGTGCAAAATAGTAATGATTTTTTATTTAAATGATATTGAATTGACTTTTAAAATTAAATTCAGTAATAGCATTGTATTTAAGAATTTCTCAGCCATTTGTTTTTATTATTAAACACTTTCGTGGATTTTACGTAAAAAAACATGTTTTTATGGATTTCCATACGTGATTTTTTTTAAATACCTATATATTGGGATATTTGCATATCTGCTCAATTCCGCTCACTGAAGGGACTTCTGAAATCATATTAATATTGTATAGTGTCCAGAGATGGCAGCACTAGTAATTCACAAACGCCGCTGACGGTTTCCACTGCAGGATTTTCTTTATTTTTAGGGTTCCGTAGCCAAAATGGCAAAAAACGGAACCCTTATAGATTCGTCATGTCTGTCCGTCTGTCTGTCTGTCTGTCCGTCCGTATGTCACAGCCATTTTATTCCGAAAGTATTAGGATTACACAGTTGAAACTTAGTAGGTAGATGTATTCTGTTAACCGCTTAACGATTTTAACACAAAAATAAAAAATAAAATATTAAGGGGGGGCTCTCCATGCATTGAACTGAAACTGAAAAAAAATTTTTTCTTCATACAAACACATGCGGGGTGTCTATAGATAGGTCTTAAAAAATGACATTGAGGTTCCTAAGACAATTTTTTTTCAAAGTCAACCGTTTGAAAGATAAACACTGCCAAAGTGGTAAAATGTGTGTCCCCCCCCTAACTTTTGAAATAAGAGAGTGAAAAATCTAAAAAAAATATATGCTATAGGTCTTAATAAAAACTTTCAACGAAAATTGGTTTGAACGAGATATAGTAATTAGTTTTTGAGATATATCATATTTTCCAAAACCGCAAATATAACTTTGTCATTCATACCAACACTGTGAAAAACAAAGTTATTTTTACAGACGAAAAATTATGGTGGTATTAAATATGGTGGTATAAGGTAACTACGGAACCCTATGGCACGTGGCCCGACACGCACTTGGCCGGTTTTTCTGTTTATTTAAGTTCTTACTACATTCCTTTTTTTCAGAGGCCTTGTTTGTTACTTCTCGTCGAGGGAATCCTATGCTCATTTATGAGGGTACCAACTTCATCAGGGAACGGAAATTGGCATCAGAGAGAGTCAGATGGGTTTGCGGGAGGAAAAGACGCCTAAAGTGTATAGCTACTGTGACTACAACAGACTACGGTGTCGTTGTGAAAACATTTGGCTATCACAACCATAGCTAACTAATATTTCACCAAGGGCTGGCACTTACGGAAAGCCAGATGCAAATCGTTGCGGGCCATTCCATAGTAACTGGTGGGACATTTTACTCCAGAATTGGACCAACTCTAAGTTATAATTTATTAGGTCATTATAAATCATACAACAGTGAAATTTGCCTTAAAACATAGCTAAATAATATTTTGCTATAGGTACCTACCCTTTAAAGACTAGTTGGTTTGTGACAAGTTTGTGACAGTTTGTGAAATTGCTGAAATATGATTTTCCATATAGGTATATCTCCATCGTATGAAAAATTTCGAAAAATTTGATCAACAAAAATATCTACTACATATATAATTTAATTATAGAACCTGCTCACAAAATTTCACGAGAATCGGTTGAGAATTGCGACCTGTAGACACAGTTTTAATAACTTCTTTATACTGTGCTGTAGAGGAGAATAAACGGACAGCCGGACAGAGCGGGCAGATATTATACGAAATCATTTTTGTCCAAGCCAAAGCAGAGACGCTTCGCCCGCGCTTCGCGATCGCTAGATCAAAAAGTCCAACAGTCAATATTGAAAATGTTAAGCACTTGCACTTTATGTATTTTATGGTTAAACTATCGTTTAAATGAGTGTCACTGGTGGGCCAAATATGGCCGATTCTTTTACCTTTGCTCATTCAATGTCAAATTTTAGACAAACTAATAACTGATGTGTTTTATTTAGCATTGAAAATGGTTATCAGATGCAAATCGCCTGAGACGTATTTTTGGCCATATCTCCGAGGATTTTGGAAGGATCGAGATGGGAATAGTACCAAAAGTTGAGGAATTTATCGAGACACGTGTGAACGTTTGAATTTTAAATAAATACTGGTACCTTTTTTTGAATTTCGCAAAATTCTGGTTTTTTGGGGGGTGTTTGTTTTAGAGATGAAACGGATATCCGGTAACTATCCGGTATCCGGCCTATCCGGCGGCATTAATACTATCCGGCCGAATACCGGATAACTACTATTCGGCCGGATTTATTTATATAAATTTTAAATATCCTAAAGTAATAATTTATATATATTTCCTTTCAGATAATATTCTTATGAATGTAATTTTAAAGGATGAGTGAAGTAGGTATAAACTTTTAACTGCATTTGTTTTTAAAATACTTAGAGGCAATTAAATAAATCCAAAATTTATAGCTTTTTCCAGACCATAGTACCCAAAATTAGCAGTTGATAGAATATAAAATTTATAAGTACTTTGGTTCTTTTCTCATATTATTTTGTACATAGGTACATATAACATAACGGATTCTTGGGATACATTAAAGATTTTTCGCTAATATTGATACATTTATTTACGAAAAGTTTCGATAAATAAATATCGTTCGGATTAAATAACATTGCATTGAAAGTAGGTGTTTAGTTCACTCACAACACATCTGATTGAAATAAGTTAAATTTGTTTCGCTAGCAATTATAATAATAAAGTACTTAAGTAAGTACTAGTAGCACTGTAGTCATTACATTTCATAAACTTATAATTTAGTCCCAGTAACTAAATAGCAAGTGTTTCTGCTAATATATTTATCACTCACTGACTGGACTTAATATCTGGAAGTTGTTCTAAATTGTATGTATGAACGTTAAAATAAGTGAGTATTTCTCTGGTAGGTAATAGTATTATTAAGTATTTTGTTGTTATAGTATAAAGAGTTTGATATTAGAAAAACATTGCTCTACGAGACAGTTGCTGGGAATTACAAGTTCTAGTTATGAGTATTTTTAAAAATCTTACAGTGGTTTTTAGGCCTAGATTTACGAGTTAAGTAATAACAAGTAAGTAACTTGCAAAGACGACAGCAGTATCTGTACGAGTTTCATTACGGCATTATCGTTTAATCGTTATCGCCCCACAACGATACAGCTGGACCAACATTATGCCCCGCATAATGCACTAGCATGACCACCGAAACGCAATGATATAGCCATTTATCACGTTTTAACTGTCAAAAAACTAAGGATTTTGACAGCTGAGTATCGATATAACGCTATACAGGCGATATATATCGTGTTCTAAAAGCGCCATGGAACTGTAATCTACCCAGCCCCCCTAACAAGGGGTTACCAACGCCATATCGAATACCAAATGTTCGAAAATCAAAATATCGAATTTACAAATAATCGAACGATCAAAATATCGAATGGTTAAATAACTTATCGAAAATTTATATATTGCACAGTTTCTTACATCATGAACAACCAGTAGATATTTCAATGAAATTTCATAAAACTTAATTTTCGGTAAATTAATCATTCGATGTATTGAGCGTTCGATATTTTAACCATTCGATATTTTGATCGTTCGATTATTTGTAAATTCGATATTTTGAACGTTCGATGTTTTGACTGTTCGATGTATAGTGTTCGATATTTTGATTTTCGATCATTTGGTGTTCGATATGACGTAGGTAACCCCTTTTTGGGGGGCTGGGTAGATTACAGTTCCATGGCGCTTTTTAGATCCTACTGTGTGGAAAGCTTGAACCAAGCAGGGATAGGTACCTAGTTGATAGTGAAGACGCTATTTTTTTTCCTTCAATTTATGGTCGGTGACCTGGCATCACACACTTGGACATGCTTGTTGGGTCCATTAATTATTATCGTAACTTCAAATCTTTTAACTACGGGAAAATTATATGTATTTATTATAAATACAACGTTTTGTCTGGACTCTGTTGCAATGCTTCACTGATTATGCTGCTAGATAATTTTTAATGATTTGTAATCTTAGAATAATAACACCTAGAAGCCGAGACCTTGTATTTAAACTGAGGAAAAAAAATCTGGTCGAAAATAGCTCATTTTTAGGGTTTACCTATTACTAAAACGCTGTCCATCTGTCTGTCTGTCCGTCTGTCTGTCTGTCACCAATGATGTATTTTTGTTGCCGCTATAACAACAAATACTAAAAACAGAATAAAATAATTATTTAAGGGGGGCTCCCATACATTAAACGTGGTTTTTTTTGCCGTTTTTTGGTACGGAACCCTTCGTGCGCGAGTCCGACTCGCACTTGGCCGGTTTTTCAGATTTATATCCTTCATACGTTACCTTATCGTAACTAAATTCCAATAAAATTGTAACTTATCCCCTAAACATAGGGGAATTGAAACTTTTTCGTTTCTTTATAGGTAGGTAAGATTATAACGTATGAGTATTATTGAGTATAAGGCTGCGTTTATATGATAACGCACGACCCGACCTCAACCCGAACTCAACTCGGATTCAACTCAACCGGCGGGCTGATTATCTAATTAAAAAACCCTAGCGACTGGTTGCAGTTCACAGATGATCGTGATCCATTGCTACTTCTTTTTGGGTAAAAAAAAAAACATACCAAAGAAAAGTGGCAATGTATGTCAAATGCAACCGGTCGCTAAATAGTTTCTTTTTAGATAATCAGGGTGCCGAGCCCACTCCGTGAAATACAGCACTTGCAATTTTGAGTTTTATGACACATTAATAAGCTCCGTTATATTTTATCGATGCAACTGCACACGCCCCGCGCTCAACCCAAACTCAACTCAAACTCAACCCGAACACAACTCGAACTTAACCCGAACCCAACCCGAACTCACCTCAAAGTCACCTGAACATTACACAAGAGCTTACTAATGTGTCATAAGACTCAAAATTGTATGCGATGTATTTCAAGGTGGGCTGCAGTTGCGGTGAGTTTGAGTTGAGTACGAGGTGAGGTCGGGTCGTGTGTTATCGTTTGAACGCAGCCCTAAGGATAAAAATCTAAAGCTGAGCTATTTTGGCTCAGTTTTATTTGCCTCACTTTTGACAGTGCGCTTTTCATAGGGAACTATCGTTCTAGGTAGGCTGTTTTTATTCTAAGTTTGTAACTCAATGTTAATAAAATACAGATATGAATTTTGCCGTAATACGGATTAAAACTTGAATAAATAGAGAAATATATCAGAGAAAACATTACCTATTATTATGTTGATACTGTTAATTGTAGGTACGACTACAAATTGTGTACTTACATCTATTAAATATACATTATTTCATATAATACCTAAATAATTTATATTGGGTTAATGAGGCCACGTTTAATGGGTAACCTATAGGTAGGTACTTATCGAAATACCTAATAAAAAATTAAGTATTGTGTTAGTACTATTAGTTATACAGGGTTACTGGAAATATGACGTATTCCTGCTAAGGGGTTATAGATGAGGTCAAGTCAAATATTTTTTGATATACAATTTTTTCTCGATAAGTCAATAGTTTTTGAGTTAATTGATATTAAGTATTTTTTACTAAAATACGTGTTCAGAAACAAAAAATAAAATAAAAGATAACTACTCATTTGATTCCGGTTTTTTATTATTTTGGGATAGAAAAAATTCTGAGCCCGTTTTAAGTATTTTTGTAATCCACTGTTTGTCGCCCGTTTAGTTATTTTGTCGCCTAAAAAATAAACTGCTGGCTGGTTTAGTATTTTAGTATCCCATTAACAGTCGCCTTTAATTATTTCCAGTCACCCAATTTATTAATTCCCTTTTAAAATTATCTCCTATTCAGCTTTCAGTTGAGGCCATCGAAATGTATTATATAGAATCGACATTCGCGGCCCCGATTTTTGCTCCACGCGTTGAGGGCAACTGCCCTCAACTCATTTAGTCACTCGCCAACGCTCACCGCGAACGCACAGTGTAATTGTGCCGATAAAAATGCCGTCCTGTGTGTTACAGACGTGCAAAAATCGCTCCAATGCAAATCAAAAAAATAGTTGAATGACTTATAATCGGTAAATAAACAAATCATCAACATAAACCAACCAAAAGTATTTTTTATACATTATTTCTACTGACCCGACATTTTGTATGAAAATCATAGATTATGAAAAGTGAACCATACAGATTGTATACGTAGGTACTTAACTAGGGTAGGTGAACTAATAGCACAGTTTTACATTATAAGTTTATTATTATATTCCGTTAAGAACCGCCTATGATGTAGGACTACTTGTACTATTATGTATTCTGAGGTAGGACAACACCGCCGCCACAGTATAGGTACTTAACTTACGCTGTCAGTCGAAAAATATGTCCAGGGGCTTGTCAAAAAAGAAAAATAAATTAAAAGTGATTATTAATCTTAAATCCCTACTGTATTTTGTTGTCGAGGCACATCCGTGCACAGAACAACGTACTGTGCTCCATTGCCGCAATTACTCATCCCGCTCGAGTGGCAAGGCAAATTTGAGTTCGAATGTGTACATTACTCCTAGCACGAATATCTATCTAGAAAAAAAACGCGCGTAAAAGTGCTCAATAGAGTAATTGTCTATGAGAAAGGAGAGTGGGAAAATTTGTATGGGAAGTGGTCCATGAACCAATAGCGACACTGTTGTTGTATTTATGTAGGGATACCACAACTACACCCTTATGCAAAGCGGTATCAAAATCTGACTCGGTAGTTTAGAGAAAAAAAATTCAACACAATATGTTTTTGTTACATATTTAGTTTTGACTATTTTAGACTGTATTATACCTACATCAGTAGTAAGTTTTGGCATCATCGATGGTATAGTGGTTAATGTGCTTTTACATATATTTTTAATATATTTATGGGTCCAGCTGAAAATCAGCGTTGTGGAATAGACTCCACAACACAAGCTGAGCCTGGTCAGCCCTTTCAGTCGTCTAATTCTTATCTTTAAGATCTGTATTGTATTGAAAACGCCGAATAAATGCTTACTTTACTTTACTTTCCTAATGCCGTTGACTACCATTTGGATAGGCGCTGTGCCGGCTGGTTTTCGAATTCATTAGTGCGTTTATTCAGCGCTTTAATTTTGAGGGCACATTTTTGAAACGCTAGCTAGTGCCTCATCTTCCCTTTTTAATTTCAATTTTATAAGATTTAATTGCAATTATAAATTTTTATTTCAATTCGTTTATTTCTTTAATGCTATGACAGAGTAATTATTATAAGCAGCAGATAAAGCAGAGTATATGTAAAATCGTATTTGCAATTTTTTTATGATAATATTATCGTATATGCAATTATTATGATATTAACTAGAACTAGCACTTTGTGAGCTTTCCGCGGTTTCCAGACAAGGATCTGGGTTAGTAAATATTTTTCCATGTTGCCATAGAAATATTTTTCCTAATAAAAAATCTATTCGACGACTAAATGCCCAACCTCCTTTTTATTTTTCGAGTAAGTATTCACATGTACCAATCACCTAATTAAATTGCGTTCTTACTATAATTTTATGTAATTTTATTAAACAAGTAGGTATATCCTAATCATTATTATTATTACTATGGATACCTGGAAAAATATTTTTCCATGTTTCCATAGTACCTAATATTTTCCTAATAAAAAATCTATTCGACGACACCAAATGATTGTTATGAGTGCGGATACTAAATGCCCATCCTCCCTTTTTATTTTTCGAGTAAGTATTAACATGTATCTTTTACCTAATTAAATTGCGTTTTTACTATAATTTTATGCAATATTATTAAACAAGTAGGTATATCCTAATCATCATGAAGAATGTGTCGCATCTGTGTGCATGCTACTTTTTCTTTGACAACTCACGCTCGCACTGTGCATGCGTAGCCGCCATCTTTGCAATCGTTGCGACAATTTGTGCCGTAGATCTGTCCATTCTGGTTTACATACATTTCAATGGTTGAGGCATAAAACTTATTAATAACTTAAATAAAAAAATAGAAATTAAGACCTTACTATATAAGTAAGACTAATAACATATAGTTATCTTTTATTTTTATTTTTTTTGTGTCTGAAAACGTACTTTTGGTAAAAGAATACTTAATTTCAATTAACTCAAAAACTATTTACTTTTCGAGAAAAATACAAAAAAAAAAAAATTAGGTATAGCAGGAATACATTAACCCTGTATGTGGTATTGTCCAGATTTTTTTAAGTTTAACTTACACAACGATGAAATTAATGAAGTTTTGTTATTTTTATCTTTCCAAAGTACACTAAAAATATTAAGTAAATTGCATACCGTATCTATAAAGTTTATAATACCTAGGTATACTTACCTATTTTCATTTTTGTTAGTGATAGATATTGTAAAAATATTTTGAAATTTGTCATATTATAAATTTTGAAATAACTAGGTATCGAATTATATTTAGTTATTTTACACTATATACTAGATTAATTCATTTCGCAATTTCATCGGTATTTTTTTGGTTTTTCTGCGAAAATCAGGATCGTATTTGAACCGTCGAAGAGCATGTTAAATGAACGTTATATTGAGTTATTATATTCTATAAAATATGGTTACAAAACTTCTAGCACTTGCATATTATTGAGAAAATAATCGATTTTGTTTGGTGGATATCAATGGTGCTGAGACGCCTTTTCGGTTCCCGTAGCCTAAATGGCAAAAAACGGAACCCTTATAGATTCGTCATGGTTGTCTGTTCGTCCGTATGTCACAGCCACTTTATTCCAAAAGTATTAGGATTAAACAGTTGAAACTTGGTAGGTAGATGTATTCTGTAAACCGCTTTACGATTTTTACACAAATATAAAAAAATAATAGTTTAGAAAAATTTTTTCATCGAACCAATACGTGCGGGGGTGTCTTTATATAGGGCTTTAAAAGTTATATTGAGGTTTCTAAGACTATTTTTTCTCAAAGTCAACCGTTTTAAAGATATACACTGCCAAAGTGGTAAAATATGTGACCCCTCCCTCTAACTTTTAAAGTAAGACAGTCAAAAAAAATATATGCTGTAGAATCTGTAGATCTTTGTAAACTATTTCAACGAAAATTGGTTTGAAGGAGATATAGCAATCAGTTTTTGAGATGAAGCACATTTTCCCAAAACCGCAAATATAACTTTGTCATTCATACAAACACTGAAAAACAAAGTTATTTTTGCAGGCGAAAATGAAAATAAATGAAAAATATTAGAAAATATCGACTCACCCGTAGCAACGATTTTTTCGATTTTTTCTAATATTTTTCATTTATTAATCATCTTAATATAAAAATAGCATTGTGAATGCAAAAATCTAAAAAGTTTAAAAAAAGTACTTAGTATTAAATATGATATTGGTATAAGGTAACTACGAAACCCTACTGCGTGGTCCGACACGCACTTGGCCGGTTTTTTTTATATTGAGACGTTGATTCGTGTTTATCGAGTTACTTACAAATATAATATAAAATTTCCATCGAAATATTCTGATACTTTCGCTCGATATACAAGGGAATGTAATTGAAAATTAGGTACTTACCTATGTGTTTTGTTTTGTAGTGGAAATGCTGACGCGCTGTCGCGAAGCTTTTTATTGTCGTGTTGTACAATTAAAACTTTGAGCCAAGGGACTAAGTTTATTTTCATTAAATCCCTTTTATTTATTTCCTTCCTGAAATCGAACTCTTATTCCTTGACTCATATGTTTCTAATTGTACAAAACAACAAAGAAAATCTTCGCGACAGCGCGATAACGTGGCCTACGGAATGTAAGAACGAAAGACAATGTTGATAAAGTACGTAAGTAGAAGGTACTTATTTATCATAAAGTGTAATGTATGTTGATGTATTTATATTTTATAATCGGTTACACATTTGTTTAATTAATGCTATTAAAGAGGAATTTAAAATGTTATATTACTTAATACTTTAATTTACTTTCTGAAATACTGTTTGAAAAGCCTCATTTTATTTAGGATATCTTGGGTTCTATTCTATCAGCAGAGTTGCGGGAAATTGTTGCAAAATTGTAAGTAACTTTTCCTATTATGAACTTTTGTGTATGCGCTTTTGGAAGTTATAAGCCAAAACCTAAAAATCACCGAAAAACATGCAAAGCAAGCATTTAACAAAACAATGGGGAAGAAAAATGAAAAAAAAATGTTCTTGTATTGCAGATTTGGGGCATATAAAGGTGTTATTGAAAAGCAATGGGAGGGCTTATTCGTTCTACGACCTCGAGATGGCGCTTCATCACTGCTCTAATGATTAATCTTAACTATCTCGGTACGATTTTAAAGTTCTTGGACCTATTTAATATACGTGACAATTTGTAAATTACAATGACATTTTGGCATAAGGGGCATTGCGGTTTCTGTATGTAGTTTGTTAAGTATTACATATTTTCTAATTTCAAAATGTCTGACACAATGGATCCCAAAATGTCTTGGTACCTACTTAATTGTCAATTTGCCACGTTTATTGAATCGGGCCTTGGCCTTTTATATAATCCAGCTATCTTACATACTCACTTGCATTTCTTTGAATTAAGGAACTCGTCCCACCATTTTTATTTGCTAGTCACAGGTCTAAGATGAAACAACTGTCCATAAAAGTGCATTAAGCTCAGTACCTACCTAATAGAAAAATTTTGGCTATCCTAACCAAATCTGGAATTATAAAATCAGCTGTAGGATCCGTTATCTAGAGATTCTAGAGCAGGGCTGCTAAACTTTTAGCTTCACCAACGCCTTTTCAATTTATCAGACGACTGCAAATCTAGTTACAGAAAATCGTTTATAAATAACTCTTACCCCCGTATCTTAGACGAGTAAGTAATGACTTGATTAAAACTTGCAATTTTAAAACTTCTAATATTATATTCACACACAATTTATAGTATCAACATTAAAAATCCTAAATGCACCTAACTACAATAAAACTGCATTCAAGATTAATATAAATTGCATGTGAAAATAATATTAGAAGCATTTGAAAATTGCAAGTTTTACTGAAGTCATTACTCAATCGTCTATCTATAGATATGGGGTTAATTAGTAGTAAGTAGGTACTTAGTACTCATAATAATTAACCAAATTATGAGTTTTATTGTCTACGATTTATTTAATAGGTAAGTGAACGTAATTTAGTCAAAGTAGTGTGCTTAATAATTGGCTGTAAATGTAATAAAACGAAAGACAATAATGATGTGCTTCAATCTAGGTCTAAGTTCAAATATTTGGGATAGGATGTGATGTGATTCTTTGTGATATTAATTAAATCAGTTAATTATGTTTAATTATCATGATATCACCGTATTAATTGTATAATTATGGCGTAATGGTTGTACTAGGGTGAATCAACTTTTTAATGTAAGGAAAAAATTACTCATGCGTAAATTTTCATAAATTGAAACAAAACTAGATAACTCTTTACGATATTTAGATTCATAGCCAATGAAACATACTTAGTTTAGTACAAAAATAATCAATAGTTTATACAAAAACATGGGTGAACCAGGGTATGATTTGTCCCCAGCTTATGTATGAAAAAAAGGGGTTGTCCCCTGGGTCACCTACGTTTTTCCTTAAAACCACATGAAAAATTTCATGTCTTTTAAGTTTTCTTATAAGGAAATCAGCTAAGAGTATTTGCAACGGATTAACTTTAAATAAAAATGACTAACGTAGATATTTAAGAAATACCACAAGACAACAAAAAGTTGGTTCACGTACATAATAGAAAAATGCAAATGTAAAGTCTATTTGAAATATTAAAAACCTACCTACTTATACTTAGAGAATAATGCTTAATGCTACGAACTGCTTACTGCTACGAACTTTTTCCTTGACTCAATATTAGATTACCAAAGTATACATTTCACGCTAATGTTTTGTTAAAATGCCGTATTTAAAGTTGCCTTAAATTTTATTTTAAGAATAATGAAACTACATTCCTATTTTTTTCATGTAAAATCGTTTAAAACAATATATTCTAGGTATTTTTTTGACACCATCTTATGATAGAAGAAAGTTTTTTTTTTGTAACTTATTTTTACTTAAGCCCAAATGTGTATTTGTAGCATTTACATTATCTTTGTAAACCTATGTACCTATTATAACAGCTACTTGTTTAAATTATTGTACCTAAGTATTTAAATTAGGTTCATGTTGTTGTCATTGTTTTAATAAAATATTAAGATTTCAGTAGGTACGTACCTAATGTGTTCCTGTAGAATTTATTGTTGTTATATTTACTTACCAATAAATATTATAACAAATGTTGTATTTTTTTGTAATACCCATCTTTTATGAATGAGAAGTTACTTTATTAGATGAAAACAGAGTGAAATTACTAAACACAATGTTAAAATATTAAAGAAATAAATGCGTGATAGATAATTATTATGTTAACTTTATCTTATATGTTACACGGAGTCGTGTCGCACTAGTTCATGTGTACCTATGGTGTAACAAGTTCGGGAAAAAAATCGCATTGGGTAACAGTGTGATTCCATGCAAATTTTTATTCTCATCTAGTGACACAGATTCATGTATAGTGTGACACGTTCGGAAATAAAAGTCACACTGTTACTCGATGCAATTTTTTACCGAACGTAACGTGTTACTAGATGAGACTAAAAATTCGCATCGGTACTGGTTGAGAAAAAATATCGTTACGAGTACAGCTGCCGGCATATAAATTGGCAAGAGAAAGTTGAGACAAAAGATGCGCAGTAGCTACAAACACTGTGTTTTTAGCTACTGCGCATCTTTTGTCTCAACTTTCTCTTGCCAATTTATCTGCCGGCAGCTGTAACAGTGTGATTACTCGTAACGATAATTTTTCTCAACCAGTCACAGCAGGGTGACACGATTCAGTGTGACTCGTTGAGAATATGGGAATAATATGACCTGTTAGCAAGTATGAGAAAGATACACTAGCACAGAATAGATATTAGTACTACACACTAAAAGTTCAAAGAGCTGATAAAGTAACGAAAGAAATACTTGAACGGTACAACAGAAGAGTAGTTTTTAAAATATAATCATATTTAAAAAAACTACTCTTCTGTTCTACCGTTCAAGTATTTTTTTTATGAAATTATAAACTACACGGAATTTTTTTCTCGTACTGCGTTTTAAAACGAATGTGAATATTCATTCATTACTTTCAGATAAAGATACATCAAAAATTCGACCTTATGAGGGTATTATGATTCCGACAAAAAGCGGCAAGAAATTTCTGCTGATGTTGAAAGATTATACCTTCTCGCAGATCAACTATTCGTCGTACTGGGTGTGCTCGTCGAAGGCGCAGGGCTGTAAGGCGCGCCTGCGCAGGACCGCCGACGGGCAAATAACGCTCATACACCACGAGCACTCGCACCCGCCGCCTAAGTACATTTTCAGAGGAGGCGCATATTTCAAACTTTAAACAGTATAGGTAGGTAGGTACCAACGTTGAAAGAAGTACCAGCTGCCAGACCCGTAGCACTACCACCAAAACATGATAATATAATGATTTGTCACGTTTAAGTATCAAAAGACAATGGAATTTGAAAATAGTGTCGATAGCATTATCGCTGCTCTGCAAAGGTACTAGGTGTGGGCAGTACGGGTAGTACTAGGGTTGCCAACTTTTTTGCATCAAATATAGTATTTTCAAGATTATTAGTGTAAAAATATAGTAGATGGCGAAAAAAATCCAAAAAACTATAGTAGGTTGCCGTTTTGTATGGAGGATTTTAAAGAAGGTGCATTTTTCATATGTACCTACTAACTAACATTTTCATAATTTTTTCAACAACTATAAACACAAGGGTTTAATCACAGAAAATATTAACTATTCAATAATACTTACTCGTGTGCATAGATATAAGCTTTTTTGTTGGTTTTGTTTAATTTTTTCACTTGAAAAAATAAAGTAGTTTTGCCTACTATATATTTTTTCAAAAAATATAGTAGGCGAGCCCTCAATATAGTAGGATAATATATTATATAGTAGGGTTGGCAACCCTAGGTAGTACTATCATATCGTCTGCTTACTGGTAAACTATGTTAAGTGCACATTTTGTGGAAACGAGATAATAAGATTTGAAAGTTTAAATAGATTTTTGACTATCTTTCAATTCAATTGTTGTAGAATGTAATATGAAATATTATTGGTAATATATTAACCTTTCGTTCTGTATATTTGTAGCAGAACTTATTTGATGAGATTTAACAAAAAAATATAATTATGTTGATCTAGGCAGTGCGCTTAACTGGTTTTACCTGTAATTGAAATATATGAAATAAAACCTATATTTCACACTATTTTTTTATAGTTTTAATGAAAAGTACATACTAATATTAAAAGTTAGCCATGAAATAAAAAAAAATTGCATGGGGAATAAATTCATGGAATTATCGAAAAAACTACTGCATTTACCTGATTTTATCTGAAAGTTTCTAAAGAAATGTTGTACTTACCATAATAATTTTCCATAGTAATAAGTTCTACCAGCTTAAAAATCTGTTACAAATGAAATAAACAATTTTAAAAACATCATTTTAATGTCACATTAATCTAAATATTGTAAGAAACATAATAAAACCATAAAACGCTAAAACCAATAATGAATACCTCAGAAATAATCAATCAAGTATCATCCAGGTAACTATCAGCAGGTTATGGTTAACGGCAGGCTCATCGGTGGCAGGCAAAGACGAAAACCATCCATGGAATTCGACAGGGATAACCCCTTTATAACACATCGCCAAGAGATTTTTTTCTTGGCATTTGTTATAGGCAAAGGCTTTAGATAGGCTTGTTTCATGCGGTTGTTCCTTGTCCCTGCGCCTTTTGGTATGTTACTTGCAGTCTGGTTTCTTCCCGAGACATCGATGGAAACAAATTCTTCTTCTTCTATCAAAGTTAAAAAATATTTTAGTTGGTTCTGACTTGAGGTACTTACCTATTTCATTCTCTTTATTTTCAACCACTTGACTGGTTGTCCATTGCAGTCTTTTGGCTTATTAAAGATCGTTTCCTCGGCTAATTTCTTGAGATCATAGAAATCATTGTACTTAAACACTCTGGTTTGGTCTGGTTTTTGCAGACTCAATGCTACTGTGCATACTATCAACTTCCGTGTAGCTATGTCTAGACTCAAAAAAATGTATTCAATTTGTTCTGTTGAACAATACAAATTGAACACAATTTTTTTCTATGATTTCAAGAAATTTGCCGAGGAAAAGACTGCAATGGACAACCAGCCAAGTGGTTGAAAATAAAGAGAATTAAATACCCCAAGTCAGAACCACAGTTTTATTAATACTACTAACAGTTGTCCGACTCATGTACTTGTGCGGGGCAACGATGGGGGGTACGCGGGGAGTGAGCGGCAGAGTCGGCGAGCGCAATCTCCTCTAGTTTGCGCTCTCTTACTTGTGTACGTTTTAAGAAGCGTAACGAAATTCCAGAACGTCTCATAATGGCTTACTGATTTGTTCTGTGTTTAATTGTAAATCCACGTCAAGGTTTGATAGGGACCCTCAAATTGAATAACTTTTTTATTATATTATATTTTTATTCTTTCGTTATTACAGATTCAAACTTTTATGTGATATATTTGAGTAGTTTTTGTTGTGACAACCCTGACCTTTGACGGAGTTTCTGTGTGTATACCTACACAGTGGCGGCATGCGTTTATCAACAAAAGAGTCGGATTACTGGTAGGTTCTTTATAATACTGTGTCAGAACCAACTAAAATGTTTTTAACTATAACATGTCCGAAGAATTTGTTTCCACCGATGTCTCGGGAAGAAACCAGACTGCAAGTCACAGACCAAAAGGCGCAGGGACAAGGAACAACCGCATGAAGCAAGCCTATCTAAAGCCTTTGCCTATAACAAAAGCCAAGAAAAAAATCTCTTGGCGATGTGTTATAAAGGGGTTATCCCTGTCGAATTCCATGGATGGTTTTCGTCTTTGCCTGCCACCAATGAGCCTGCCGTTAACCATAACCTGCAGTTGACGAAGTTTCTTCGGAAGACTGAGACCAAATACTTGATTATTTCTGAGGTATTCTTTATTGGTTTTAGCGTTGGCTGTTATATTATGTTTCGTACAATATTTTGATTGATGTGACATTAAAATTATGTCTTTAAAATTGTATATTTCATTTGTAACAGATTTTTAAGCTGGTGGAACTTATTACTATGGAAAATCATTATGGTAAGTACAAATTTTTTTTAGAAACTTACAAATAAAATCAGGTAAATGCAGTAGTTACGCACGTGTCACCCGTATAATGCCAGAATTTCACTAGAGATCTTACAGGTAAAACGTGTTAAATGCATTTATTATCATTTGCTAGACCTCAATTTATAGAGGCTACGTGATTACCCTACTGGTAAAAAACAGCATATGTATGTTATCATACTTTACCAGTTTATAAAGACGAACTTGGTATATAATGGAATGTCAAGAAAAAATCAATAAATGTATTTAAATCTATTTGCCTGAAGTTTTTGTTGAAAAAAAAGTAAATAAATGCATTTAATCTATTTTTCCACACTGTACATGTCGTGAATTAAAATACTAAATCTACAAAGAAAAAATAATAAAGTTATACATCATCTTTTACTTGTGTCTATTTAATTATAACCTATTAATAAGTAGATTTACGTCGATTTCGTAGTAGAATTATAGAAATACTTTGCTATTTATAATATTTTTAATTACGTAACTTGGCACTAAAAAGTCCTTTCACTTATCACATTTTACCAGTAGAAAGAGCGTCGAAAATTACAAATACTGCATTAATATCTCATTTTTGATCAAAAATGCATTTACCATTTTTTACCAGTAAGCAGACGATATATTCTGTGGCGTACCACAGATCATACGGATGTGCTCTTCGAAACGTCTTGACCTGCGCCTACGCAGGACCCCGCCGGGCAATTATCTCTCCTACATTTTTAGAGGAATCATTACTTATAGTTTTTTAGTCTGAACTGAAGGTTTAGGTGATTGTTTCAAAATTTTACTGTAATTAATTAACTAACATTATGTATTGTCTCAGAATTCACTAAATTTATAGATTTACAAAGATATACTGTGTATACTAATACTAATATTAATTAGTGGAATTAAATTATAGCACTACATAATGAACATTACATTCATTTTGTTTTTATTTATTTTATTTTAATTAATTGAACTGCCTCTATGGTCTAGTGGTACGCCCAACCGCGTAAGACCAGTCCCGGGTTTGATTCCCAAGGGGGGGGTACAATTTGTGCAAGGTTTGGTTGGTCCGCCTGGCTAGCTACCATCATATTACCTAAGTCTGACGCCATAACAACCAATTAAAAATGGTTGTGTTCCGGCAGTTAGAGGTAAGATAGCCAGTTCCTTAGTGATGAGGATCCGGATGTAGTGCACTTCCACCTTCGGCCTTACCATCACTTAGCATCAGGTGAGGTGAAGGCCAACCACTATCCCGTTGTGCATAAAACCTTTCTTTTATGAATTTACCAAGAATTTCTAAAAGCAACCATTGAATTGAAGAACTACTCTAGTGCACAAAATAAATAAAGCTGTACTGTCTTAGGTCAGTTCACGTTTAAGTTAAAAAAAAAACGGCAAAACAAATCTCAATACGCGGATAGCCTTTTAAAATAAATGTATATATTTATTACTTTCAGATGTAGATAATAAGATTTCATCAGATGAAGGCGTTATGATTCCGACAAAGAGTGGCAAGAAGTTTCTCCTCAAGGTAAATGGTTATACGTTCTCTCAGATGAACTGTTCTTCGTACTGGTTGTGGGTGTGCTCGTCGAAATTCCAGGGCTGCAGGGCGCGCCTGCGCAGGACCGTCGACGGGAAAATTACGCTCATACAAGACGAGCACACGCACCCACCACCTAAGTACATTTTCAGAGGAGGCACATATTTCAAAGTTAGATGAAACAAAGCTTAGAAAGCTTAGATGAAACAAAGTGAAGTTATCAAAATACAATGTTTTAAAAAATAAATGCATGATTATTGTTATGTTCACTTTCATTGAATAAATAAAATCCTATATTCTCAACAAGTCGCACTGAATCGTGTCACACTGACTGGTTGAGAAAAAAATTTGCTACGAGTAACAGTGTGACTCGATGCGAATTTTTATTCTCATCTAGTAACACTGGTTCATGTAGGTAGGGTATGTAGGTAGCAGTGGCGAAGGGTCCATACAAGCCGATTCCCATCGGCTTACCTTTGGAAATCCCACCCCAATGATCGACTATGCAGATCATAACATTTTTCATCATTTTTGTAAAGCGGCTTACCTTCGCCATCATTTCACCCCTCGCCACTGGTATAGATAGGGTATGTATACATGCTCGGAAAAAAAATCGTATCGGGTAACAGAGTGACTCGATGCAAATATTTATTCTCGTCTAGTAACACTGGTTCGTGTATAGTGTGTGTGATGATCGGACAAAAATGCACCGGGAAACAGCGAATTTATATTCTCATCTAGTAAGATTGGTGATATGACTTTTTTCGAACCGAAGTAAAACTATTTACGAAACAGTGTTACTAGATGACAAAAAAAATACGCATCAAGTAACACTGTTACCTGATTCCATTTTTTTTTCCGAACGTGTCACACTACACGAACCCGTGTTACTGGATGACAATAAACGATTTTTCTTGCGTTTGTAATTAATGAATATGTGGATAAATATGTATAGGTATAGTACCTACATCTCTTTTTAGATGAGGGATTTTCGTAAAACTTATTTTACTCTTTTCAAATTAAGAGTAGGTACCTAACAATTTTAACCGTGGTGGGCTTTTTCAAAATTTTTTATTTTGCTTTTTTATTTTAAACTTTTCAAAGAATCCATACGATATCTACTCTAAGAACCGCATCTAAATTGGTCAAACCGTTAGGAAAATGATTACTGCAGTGCCCTTTAGCGGCTCAACACCATAACACTAAGAACCATTGCCGACAAACTACAAACCTATTACAGAAAACGGCATCTAATACGGTCAAACCGCTGTGGAGATAAATGGGAAAATGATAACTGCAGAGCCCCCTAGCGGATAAACACTATAACACCTATCTAAAAACCATCGCTAATAACCTACAAAACCATTACAAAAAACCGCATCGAAATCAGTGTTTTTGAGAACTTTTCAAGTGCGACTTATCGGGAGCGCTGCAGCGACCAGTTGCAGCGTCCCCTGGTCTACCACCAAAATTGCCTGGCTAGTAAAGCAGAGCTATGAAATACACACGAAAGACATTCTGTCATTATGACAATTGATTTTATTTTAATATAAGCACAGATAATAAAAAAATGTTTAAAAAACAAAAAACCGACTTCAAAAAAACCTGCCTCTAAAATTCAAATCTTTAGATACGCATTATTATCGTTATAATAACGTCTATTGAAGTCGGGTGGGGTACGAACGTACCGTACGTAATATAACGATGATAATGCGTATTTAAAGATTTGAATATTATTTCTTGCTTTTTAGAGGCAGGTTTTTCTGAAGTCGGTTTTTTTGTTTTTTTAAACATTTTTTTTATTTTTAGTGTAAGTACCTTCTGTATTAGGTAGTGTAGATAATATTATTAGGTAGAAAAATTGGCTCAGCCAAACGTGAGATAATCGCGGAGAAACATACATACATACAGGTCAAACTGAGAACCTTATTTTTTTTGAAGTCGGTTAAAAAGAATACACTAAAGGTATCTCTTTTCCAACACAAAAAACTTCATCTAATTCGGTTCATAAATAACAAAGTCGTCAAGGTAGTTAATGCAAAATCATAGTATTTTCAGGATTACTTGAAAACAACTGAACCGATTTGAAAAATCAAAAAAACCATCTCGCAAGAATACTCAATCGAACAAAAAAAGAATCATCAAAATCGGTTCACAAATGACGAAGATACGCGCGAACAACGATAAAAAAAAGTATACAATCGAATTGAGAACCTTCTCGTCTTGATGAAGTCGGTTAATAAATACAAGACAAATAGACTCGGAATCAAACTTCCTGACATTCCCGTAGATTTTAGTTTTTTTATTAACCTAAAAAAATACTGATCTAAAAATTCTGAAAAAAATATATATGAGCTTAGAACCTTAGAATAATTACACCTAGAAGCCGTGTCCTTGTATGCAAAGTAAGGCAACTTATACTGAGCCAAAATGGCTCAGTTCTCAGATTTATATCTTTCATACGTTACCTAATCGTAACTAAAATCCAATAATATAATAATTAATCTCTTTAAGGTAGGGAAATTGAAACTGTTTTGTACTTATTAGGCATGATTTTTTAATAATGGACAATACAAATCTGAAAACGGCGCCATTTTGGCTGTTTTTGTTGCCTCACTTTTGACAGAGCGCTTTGTAGGGAATTATCGTTCTAGGTGTAATTATTCTAAGCTTAGAACACTAAAATCTCGAAATGGTTTTCTAATTTTAGTACTATCTCAAAATGAAATGTTGTCCATTGATTGTGGCTTTTATACTTAGATACTTATTATTTTTGATTGATGGAATTACTTTGTTTGTAGTATTCGATGAGGTAATCAATTTTGTTTATTTTTATGATAACTTAAAGGCCTACAAAATACCTATCAGTGATGGGCTATCATCACACTGTCATTTCATAATTTTAAATCAGTAAATATGTACATAAACCGAGTTTCTTAGTGTGATTCTTCGTTTTTATCTCAGATAAAAATAATTCCGGTTCTCAGTCCGAAGGCATTATGATCCCCACGAAGAGTGGCAAGAAATTCCTGCTGATATATACTTTGTCCCAGCCCGATCAACTATAGCGCGCACTGGGTCTGCTCGTCCAAGCAGCAGGGTTGTGTGTGGAGCTCGCGTGCGCAGAACCGCCGCCGGAAAGATCGGGGTTATTCACCAACTGGACACAAGAGACTGGACACACGTGTGTCCAGTTGGAGAAACTCAAAATTAGTACTCTAAATTAGTAGACACGCGTCAAAACCCAAGATTTTGACGCGTGTCTACGTAGTGAAACTTAGATTAAATCACTTTAATGCTTTCGCCAACTCACGTTCGCATTTACCCGTTTTCATGACAAAGTACAGTCACGCAGATAAATGTTTTGTGTCATAATCATCATCGGCCACTAAACGTCCCACTGCTGGGCACGGGTATTTTTATATGTCATTGTAAAAATTTTGACTATTTGTGAATTTAAAAGAATATATTTTTGACACCACAAAGACTACAAAAGTTAAACTTAGTACTACGCACGCTCATGCAACGCACACACACATTGACACTCTTACAGGTAAGTACTTAGATAGTTTTAGCTTCAACATCGTATTTTTATAAGTTATTTTAATTTAGCGATACCGCTGTATTTATTTTTTTATAAAAAAAACTATTTATTGTTTCATGTAAAGACAAGGATGTCTTAGAAGAAGTCGCACGCCCATCATTGGCTAACAGAAATACATTTTCATTCATCAATTCTCAAAGAAATCATAAAATGTTATTAAAAGATGGATACAAATATATACACCTAAGAAAAAATAAAGATGGATCTTCAATGTGGCGTTGCCAGAAAAAGTCAACTTGTCGAGCTATGATTAAATTAAATTTCAATTACACCTCTATATTAAAAGCAACTGATCATAATCATGAGGGCGATATAAAGAATAAGGAGATTCTAATGAATTTAAATGATTTAGAGGATCAAGTAAAACATAATAACTGATTTGAACGTGTCAACTCAAATCTCGTACAAACTTTACTTCAACGAGATTTAGCAAGCAAGCAAGCTTTGCAAGTTTGTATAGGAGTGGAGTGTACATCATTCAAGGCTAAAAACATAATTGCGTTTAACCTTGAAAAATACAAAATACGTTTTGTTGAGTTCAATTATGTATGTTTTTATTTGATTTTTCTGTGATACTCGAAGTGATGATTTTAAATTATTAGGTATTTATTTTCACGCTATTAGCTAAGTATACTCGTACTTGTCTTAATATTTAATTTTACATATTTGAAATAAAACACTTTTTAACTGATACTAGCGCGGTTTTATTGAAATTACTTTGGTAATTTGTTGGTATTTGGTTTGATTTTTGATTTTCCCGACGTTTCGACACCTCTGCAGCTGCCGTGGTCATGGGGGACTTAGCAGCTGCAGAGGTTGGTTACATATTTGCTTTATTTCAATATTTTAAACTGATAAGGTTTTTCAAGCAAAAAAGTGTGGCAGCTTTTTCATGAAATCGCTTATTAACTTGATTGTAGCCTTTTTTTTTGCAAAAGAACTGGGTGTGTCCAGTTGGCGAAAACATTAAAGTGAGATATAGTCTGCCACAGCCACAACTAGTATGATTACCGAAAAGTGATAATATATTATGATATAACGGTTTATCACGTTTAACTGTCAAAAGACAATGGATTTTGACAGGTGAGTGTCGATAAAAAGCTAAATCATGCGATACATATCGTGTTTCGGTTGGTCATGCTAGTCCTGCTAGGGGGGTAAAATGCTTATGTAAGTAATTGACAACATTTCAAAAATTTTCTCTTGTGTTTTTATTTGTTATTTAGATATTACTGACGAAAACAAGAGACACGTATTTTTTTCTTTTCCAAAATTATTATTTTTTGTCATCGTAATATTAATTTGAAAACTCATTCATTCTAAAAGAGCGTAAGTGCCGTTTAAAGGATTTCTGGCGGACTTTCCTTTGCCCATATGGATAAAAAAATAAACTTTGACGTTAACCTGTTATCCTTATCTATGGACGCTAATGACGTTTCTTTGTTTATGTTTTGCTCGAGGTTGTTTTCTTTTATTGTCGCTATTTTTACCTTATTTTCAACAATAATAGATAAAGATATTCGTAAATTAGATTCCATAATCTCATGTGTAGTTCCTGCCTACAAAAATACTGTGATGAAATGCCCAAACAAACACTGTTTTACGTGCCAAACCAAAGTCTACACGTTTAAAGTGGTATGTTGCTTTAAAGTTTTATGGAAATGAAATGAATGCACTTCAAATCATTGTCACTGTATTTATTAAACCAATTGAAACGTAAACAATATTTTTTTTCCTTGTAATAAATGTTTCGCAGAAGATTTCATCTTCAGCAGCATGATGATGTCCACTTTGGTAAAGTTACGACTGTCTGCCATTAAAATTCTTCAGAAAACTTTATTATATTTTGCGAGATGTTAAAATTAACTAAAATACTAATTCAAGTTAAAAATATAATTAAAACATTCAAAACAAATCGAGCAAAAGTGAAACATATTTTGATACTTGACAAATGAAAACATGTTCTACCACGCAATAACCTTTTATTGAAGTGATTTTATCGTAGCATAGCAGAGGTATATTAAGTTTTATAAACGTTCATTATTTACCTGAGTTAGCACAAAAAATATGTTACTGGACTCTGCACTAAATTTATATTAGCCTACTGCTCGTGGCCCACTCTAAGAGGGCCATTGTCGAGGGATATCACCGCGCCGACCGAAACGCGCGTCGTGTGCAAGCGACGAGAGCGCAGCGCGTGAACGACACGAACGAAAAATGCCATACAATACAAGTATATCGGTAAATACCGATAATGTTATTTTAAGTAGGTATCTAAATTGTAATCACGCCTTTCGCCAGACGTGTCTCATTCACCTCACTCCGTATTCTTTAAGCATTAGAAGTATTTATCCTAATAATAATTTAAAAAAAAATCTTTAGGTAAGTAAGTACGACTTTTCACGTAAATCATCCCGAACTTTATACATCACCTAACATTATCAATTATATATTCTGTGACATCTTTCCCAAATAATATTATTTTCACAACTAACCAGGCAGGTAGGTACTTACTTTACTTATTTAAACAACTTAACCATCAGCCATTTGAATGTCCCCACTGCAGGGGCACAGGCCTTCCTTATGGGTAGATAAGTAGGATGGGCCTTAAACCACCACGCGGGCCCAATGCGGATTAGCGGGTGTTAACAACTACAAATGCAGCCGAAACCAACGGGATATCTCGTATACGAGATTTCTCGTACATTGGCACCAGCAGTATTAATACTTTAATTAAATGCCACCTACGAAAAAACTCGTAGTGTCTTTCCTTAATGTGTGAGTGGCGCGAGCGAGAGCGGGGGTGCCGCGACGCGAAGCCACACGACAACACAAAATATTCTCTATTTGTGGTTCATATTAAACTATATTCCCGACGCAGCTCTGTTTATCAGTGGTACTTTACGAGCTTATCGTAAAGGCAATCCTTCTGAAGTCAAAAAAGGGAGAAATTGCTGCAATGAGTAGTGCAGATATTACGATTTTCAAATGGAATGACAAATGGGAAGTGATGGTTATTTCTAAGAAACATACAAAAATTTGATTCGTGTACGAAACAGAAATAGTAAAATAGCCATCAAACCAAATATAGTCGCCGACTACAATCTGGGTATGTCTGGTATTGATCGTGCCGACCAAATGACATCGTACTCTTCCTATTGGAGGAAGTCCCTCAGATGGTATAAAAAATATGTGTTTTTTTAAGTGTATGTTATGGCTAATACCCGAAGTGTTGCTAAACTTAGTTTTAGCCGGCTAAAACTAGATGTAGCTGATAGCTGTTGGTTAAAATTAGGTGTGACCGATCTGCTTTACTCCTGTAGGTCTCGAATATAGGTTACAAATTTCTTGGTTATTTTTTTTAACAGACAACAGAAATTAGTAGAAGCCCAAATAAGGCTAGACCTAGTTTTAACCGGCTACACTTTTTTTTTTGACCCTGGGAAAATGCCTTCGCATATAACCGGCTACACCTAGTATTAGCCGCGAGCAAATCGGATACACCTAGTTTTAGCCTGGTAAAACTAGGTGTAGCCGCACTTCGGGTATCCGTACTAGCCGTAACGTATACATTCAAAACGCCTACAGAATGTACAGATTTCAACATCCCTAATCCAAATGCGATTGCTAAAATTCAAAGAAGAAATCATAAAGTATCGGTCCTCTCAATGATCTACCTCAATCCACAGCAAGTCCAACTGCTCAAGAGTTTCACTATTTAGTTCTCATTCCTGCCACTGAAAAAAAGGAATCACCTACCAAACCTTGTAGTGTATGTACAAAGGATAAAAAGCGTAGGGAATCAAGGTATGTGTGCGCAGTTTGTCCTGAAAGACCTGCTTTATGTGTGACGCCCTGTTTTCGAACATACCACGCAGCTAATCAAGCAGAGTAAACTTAATTTTATTTTTCTTTGATTATTGTAATGTAGCTTGTCATTTGTAGTATGCCTGTAAAAATAGTTCCTAAATACGTTTCTAATGTGAATTAAAACAAATTTTTGTACAACCAAATAAAAAGAGACTGCTTTACCTTTCCTCATTTCCATTCCTATGAAAATTATTATCTAATAATATAATCTTACTTTGTTATAATTTTATTTGAGGTGCCAACTGCCAATGGTCACATTCCAGACGTGGTGCCAGATAAACGTTTTACTTAGGAAATGGCCCTACAAGTCCTATGATGTATCTCGTATCTGGCATCTGAGAAGAAATTTGCTACGAGATATCTCGCAGCTGGCGTACAACGCGTTCATATTGTAATTCTAATACACAATTTTTATAAAACTTTACGTGGAATTTTTGGGGCCCATATTCTAAGTCTAGTATGTTTAAACGGTATCATTACATTCCCACGTAGGTACTGCTAGCAGTAGATAGCAAAATGCTAAAAGTGGCCGTTTTTGACACATTTGCTCTCTACTTCTATGAATGACTACGAGGGAATATAGTGATACCTTATAAAAATACTAGACCATGGGCCCTAAAAAAAAATTCACGTAAAGTTTTATTAAAATCATTTCTATTAACTATTTAAATAAAAAACCTCTGTAGGCGCCATTTTCAGTGGTAGTAAGGTTTAAGTGCTACAGCTTTGGCTCACTTCACTATCCCCGGTGGCTGCAACTCTTCGCCGATATTCGATGACGAAGTGAATATAATTAAGACCAACAGTCATTCGGTGCAACCACGGTATTTGGGGCTCTACCACTATGCAAACAAAATGCTTTGACCGGTTTTCGTCAATTTGTCGCACGTCGGTTACTACGTCGTTAGCGGTAACAATTTTGGTCTTAAGGCGATTCTCTGAACGAAAGTGGCGCCCTCAGAGGTTTTTATTTAATAAGTTGTTGTTTAGAAAGCAAATGTGTCAAAAACGGCCAATTTGTGTTTTGGTTTTGGGTTTAAGAAACAAGAACTGTGTCAAAAAGCATTACCATTCAAACACTATTGAACCACGATTTTGACGTTAACATTAGCAGACTTGACCCGTCTGAGTCCTTAGTGTGAGTCTGGTGGCTAGACTAGGTTGCAACAGGAGGGTGCTCGGAAGGTATCGAGATGTAACTTTCAGCTAATTTAGAACTAACGAAAATATCATGATACCATTTATTTAACAGGTAAATATTAAAAAAAAAGTGTTATTAACTCTGAATAAGTTTCTGACCGTCACCAAACTTCCAGACGTGCAGTTCATCCCGACGGAGAAGGGAAAATACATATTGGTGCTAAAAGGCTATACATATTCGCAAGTGGGAGGCAGGTTCTTCTACTGCTCATCGAAGCATACAGGGTGCAGGGCGCGGGTGCGGCTGATGTCGGGGCAATTAGTGGCGTCGGGGGATGCGCACAACCACGCGCCGCCGTCGCACGCGCGCTGCGGGAATGGTGCCTTCGTTCAGCTGCGCCCGCGCAGCCAAGTCCTCTCCCCCACCCCCACCGTCCTCCCCTCGCCCCTCACCTCCCCGAGCGCAGCCGTGCTCGCTCTGCACGCTCTCAGCTTCCCCAGACTCCAACCCAAAACAGATCTGTGGCTTCGAACGCCCAATCCTGAAGAGAAGAAAGACCTATAATGTAACTTGTATTGTTAATAATAATTTTAATTGACAACATTTCAAAGAAATATCTATATAATCCTCCTTGAGGCATTGGCATAAGAAGGGCGGGCGGGGGCACCCTAGTGTGGTGCCCACCCCAGATAAAAACTGATTACTCTGATATATTGCCCTTCGAAACTGTAACGCGCCTCTAGATGCCTTGAGGGAAACCCTTGGGGGGAGCCTATATCCAGCACCGGGTCTCGGGCGGCTGATATGATGATGATCTAATCTAATACTCATGGGCGTAGGAAGGGGGGGGAGGGGTATTAAGGCTGAAAAATAAAAAAAACACATAATAAAAGAACACTGGAAGCCAGGCCCCCCTGAAAAATATCTGTAGATATGCCTACACTTAATATTAATTTTCGTGAAATCACAATTATATTTTTAGAAGTTCCTAAGAAGGTTTTATCATCACAAGATCACAACATTAATATTATTCCAGCAGTTTGTATGTAAACGTTTGTTATAATTTATTACGTGTTATCTTCTTTCAATAATCAGTATTCCCGTCCACAAAATAATATCAAATAATGATTATGATATGAAATTCTATTTATTTCAGAGTCTTTTATGTATTTTGTAAACGAATATGGCTCCACGAGATTGTTGTGTAACGAGAAATGCTCAGATAAATTGATAAAATTGACCGATAATTCCTAACTTCATAATGTTACGATTACGAACGACTCGAGTTGTTTGTTTACAAAGTAAGACTCTTAAATAGATGGACTATACTATGTTAAAAACAGATCTGTTGTCAATTAAAGCCCAAGCAATTTATGATCTTAAAACTATATTGTTGATAGTAAGTTAAAATAGGCTTTCGAATAGCTTACCTACCTGTTGATCTCTTTGAAATCTTTGTATATTTCGACAACTATGCTAATTCCTAAAGCTTTGCCTGTGGTGGTATAAGAACGCTATACGTAATTTGGTGATATTTTAAATTTATTATTATGAGCCTTATTGTATAGTGTTAACATTAAGGATATCTACTTATATTATTATTATTATGTTTGTAAATAAAATATTATTTTGTATTAAAAATACTCCATTATGAATTAAATTATGCTTGATTTTTATATTGCCTTTTAATTTAAGTAAAGAATCATTTGAAAATTATATACTCGTACGTAGGTATACTGGATCAATGAAATAAATGAGCATAGAGGAGAGTAGAAGCTTGTTCCTTTAGTTAGTTTATTAATTGATTTTAGACAGGACCTTACATTTATTTTCAGATCCCGCAGAATTCGTAATGACACCTAAAGGCAATTATATGGTAAAATTCAATGGTCACACATACCATAAGAACTATGTTGGACGTGACGATACAATATCCTGGACATGTAGAAAAAGGCAGTGCAGGAGTAGAATCAAGACGAAAGGTTCTGACGTTGTGGCTTACAGTCTCAATCATAACCACTGACGATGCGATCGAGAACTTGGACAATACAATCGTATCAAACATGTGTGGACATAGAAAAATAAAGTCCATTTCAGTCGCAAGGCAAGGCATTTTATTTATTCTACTTACCTAAATAATAATATACCTTATACTGGTTGGACAACGTGGAACCTTTGCAATATGACAACGTTTTTGGTGGAAGTTTTCTGGAATACGCTAGCAGTAAATGGAACCCACAGTAAGAAATATACAAAGCATCTTTAGAAAAAATCTAATCAAAATTTGTTAAGCATCTTAATTATCGCCTTCGCATTTCAGCTACCATATAAAGAAAATTGTAGAAAACTCAACATGCTGACATTAGACGACAGACGGTCGCTTCTACTAGATATGTGCCTCTTGTACGACATCCTCCGTGGAAATAAGACTGTGCCGAACTTTTGTGCCAAATCGGCTTCTTTACAACCACTTATCGCACACGCCACACACCGTTGCTCAGCGTGCCTCACTCATACACTAGGTACGCTAAAAACAGTTTTCTATCTCGTATTTCCCGTACATATAACAAGAGTTTCAAAGATATTGATATTTTCGCTTACTCCAAAAACACTTTTAAAAAGCATATAATTAATTACAATTTATTTAAAAAAAAATACAAACGTCGCAATAAATTATATTTAATTAATTATCGATAAGTGGCAGATAATGATTGAGCGCCTGTTTCACAATGTATTAAAATAATAGGATACTAACAGAATTTGTTCGAAATTACCCCTTGTATTCTTACGTAATGTTAGAGTAATTTTTTTTTCATAAAAAAATATTATTTCCTCTAACACCCACCCACACACACACACACACACACACACACACACACACACACACACATACAGAGAGAGAGAGAGAGAGAGAGAGAGAGACACACCCACACATACCCACCCACCCATACACACACACACACGAACACACACACACGAAATACGATAAGTATTTAGTGACGGTGAGCGTGCGCGCCTAGATTTTTAAGATATAAAAAGTGGCTGAAAACTGTGAATTTAAAAAGAAATAATTCATAATTATCTCACCACCTTTTTTTTATTACTTCCTTGAACTTATATTTGATTTTGTATAATAAATAATATAATTAGATTTTGTAAAGGGGTCGCAAAATTACCCTGTATAAAAAATAATATAGGGAAACCTGTAATTGGCTATAAATATGTATTGATTATACTTGATGTAATAATATATTGTAAACGCTGTTGGTTTTCTTAAGATCAAATAAATAAGAAAAAAATAAGTGAACCATAGAAAACATGAAAGCGACTTCGAGAATTCGCTTACGAATCGACACCAATTCTCTCAAATTCCTTACTTTATGTGTGAACAAAGAAAAATAAAGTCCATTTTAGTCGCAACAGCATGGTATGGCGAATTATTTATTTTACAGTGGCGGAGCGTAGTGGGGCAGCAGGGGCCGCCGCCCCGGACGGCACTTTTTAGGGGGCGGCAAAAATTTCACAAAACATAATAAAGGATAATTATATACTACACTATGATTGCATTGATTGTGTCGCTTTTGACCAAACCATCATTGCGGTACGGCCCGAAGCGCTCGGCTAGAGCGAGTGCGTCTGTTTCGGATCCCGTATGTTCAGGGGGAGCCTCTGAGAGCGCAAAGTAGGGGAGTTTAGTGGGTATGGCCCCTCACCAAAAAAAAAACCACATAACCCCGTTGCTAACCAGGCACGGGGACATACAAGATTATGCACCGAAAAAACCCTTAGTGTTAATTTTTAGTAATTAAATAAGTTAGGTAATGATTATGTTTTTAAAGTTAATTACTTTAAAAAAATAATAATTTTCTTGACTTTTACTGAAAATAGGGGGGGCGGCAAAATTCGGGTCGGCTGCCACAAACACACGCTACGCCACTTTTAAATAATATTATACCCTATATTTATTATTGGTGGAGGTGGACCATAGAAAACGAACATGAAAGCGATTTAGAGAAATTTTAATGTATTTACAGTGTCAATCCGGTACAGAATATCACAGGCCCAACTTTCAAAATCATTTATATATTGGCAATTCAGAAAATTAGAATAGTTTCCTGGTCGCCACGCAAACAAGCTGTCGTTTAATTGAGTTTCTATTTTTTCTGTTGCATCGGGTTGATTTCTATTATATTAAAAGATTTAGTCTGTAAAGTCAAAGTGCGCTCGTATTGTTGTTAGTTGACTTATTATTCTGAACATTATTTCAATATCATTTCAGGGCCTGCAGTATTTACAATCACAAATAAAGGCAAAGTGGGTGTAACATTCAAAGGGTACTCATACCATAAGAACTACGTTGGTTTGGACGGCAAAATATCCTGGAAATGTAAAAAAAAGCAGTGCAGGAGTAGAATCAAGACGAAAGGTTCTGATGTTGTGGCTTACGGTCGCAATCATAACCATTGAAGATAGTATACGATAATTTACATTGGAAATCGGCAATTCAGAAATTTTTGAATAGTTTCCCGCTCGTATGTACTCCTATTTCAACAATTTCAACAACTTGGACAACACAATTGTATCAAACGCTTTGCGTTAGCCTATATGTGAACAAAGAAAAATAAAGTTTACTTTAGTCGCAACAGCATGGCATGGCAAGTTATTTATAATATACTGTACTTATAGTTGGACAACGTAACGTAAGGGACAATAAGGAATATGCATCAATTTTTTTTTGTATCATAATCAAAAGTATAATGCGTGAGAAAATGAACTGTAATATTAATACTTTTCTGTTGCGTTTTTTTCTCGTGATATAGTTACTTATGAAGTTAGTACGCAGCAGCAACCGCGGATAAACTCTATACAAAACGGTCATGGTTTGTGACGTCACATGTCAAGCTAGCCAAGAATTTTCAATAGGCATGTTGACTATTTTTTTATTTTATGTTACATAAATTACCTCTAAAAAAAAGAAACATTTGTATAAGAATTATTTCGCTAGCATGAAAACTGCCCGAGATATCACAGTTTTAAATGCACAAAATTAGACTCACCCGATAACGCTCCATACTAACGGCTACCAAGTTATGACGTCACGCCTTCCTACGTTGTATGCAACGCGTAGGAAATTTGTTCGGCAGCTATATTAAATATTGTGTTTATCAAAATAGTTTCTTTGACAAATTTGCTATAAATTTTACGGACTAATTAAATGTATTATTTATTTTTAACAAATTATATATTTTTTTAATGGACTTGTCCACCCAACTTTGAAGGGTCATTAAACAAATAATACGCAATTTATAAAACCAAGTAGTATACAAGGTACTCCAAAAGTTTGATATGTTGACGATTTTTATTAGTATTTCGTTATTTTATTCATAAGTCAACATCCCTATTATATTGAAAGATAATCTGTAAAATAAATTATTTTCAATTATCTCCCTATATTTTGCGTTTAAGTTCATAAGTGTCATACCTACTGTTAAGTGCATTATATCCGAAAATGAAAAAAAAAAGTTTTTTTTCCTGATTTCATCGTGTGATAAAACTAAAATATGTAATACATTTATTTTTTATTTTTCTCTTCCATCATGTTTTTATACGTGTCTGAAGCGATCGAGCTCAAATTTATTGAAATCGGTGACTTATGCATATTCCCTATTGCTCAATTAGGCAAAATAATTAGGGTTTTTTTTCACGGGACAAATGAAAAACATGTGTTTTAGGTTTCAATCCGTAAAATGGCTCGAAAACAGTGAGCGCGTGCCCGAAGCGGAAACATCGATTGCCGATTTGATCAAATCTGACAGTTGAATCGTAATCAGAAAAAACCGAACCGCCCATACTTCGGTAACACCGAACACAGTGCTAAAATACCGAACGGTTCGGTAAAATACCGAACACCTGGCAACCCTGCTTGCAACACTAAGGTGGATTTTTGCAATATTAGATAATGTGTTTGGTGTAGGTGGACCATAGGTAACATAAAAGCGACTTAGAGATCATTGAATTAACTTTTAAGATCATTGTACCCGTTACAATATCAAACAACGTAGAAAAAAGAAAGCGACTTAAAGAAATTTTAATGTAAGTATAATACAGCGTCAATCCGATTTAGAATATCACAGACCACCTTTTACGGTAATTTGCATTGAAAATCGGCAATTCAGAAATTTTCGAATTGTTTCCCGCTCGTATGTACTCATATTTAAACAATTTCATAAGACGACAATATTTAATTGCGTTTATATTTTTTCAGTTGCGTTTATATTTATTCTGTAGCATTGAAAGATAATCTGTAAAATAAAGTGCGCTCGTATTGTTGTTAATTGACTAATTATTCTGAACATTATTTCAATATGAATATATCAGGGCCGGCAGAATTTACAATTACAAATAAAGGTAAAGTGGGTGTAATATTCAAAGTGTTCACATACCATAAGAACTACGTTGGTTTGGACGGCACAATATCCTGGACATGTATGAAAAGGCAGTGCAGGTGTAGAATCAAGACGAAAGGTTCTGACGTTGTGGCTAACAGGCGCAATCATAACCATTGAAGATAGTATACGATAATTTACATTGGAAATCGGCAATTCAGAAATTTTAGAATAGTTTCCCGCTCGTATATACTCCTATTTCAACAATTTCACAAGACGACAATTTTAATTACGTTTATATTTTTTCGGTTGCATTCGCCTCTATCTTATAATATTGAAAGGTAATCTTTAAAATCAAAGTGCGCTCGTATCGTTGTTACTTGACTAATTATTCTGAACATTATTCAATTAAATTTTCAGGGTCGGCAGAATTTACAGTCACAAATAAAGGCAAAGTGGCGCTAATGTTCAACGGGTTCACATACCATAAGAACTATGTTGGTATGGACGACACAATATCCTGGACATGCAGTAATAGGCAGTGCAGAACTAGAATTAAAACGCAAGGATCTCTCGTTGTGGCTCAAAGCACGAGAAGTCATAACCATTGTTAAAGATTATTATTTTGTGTGATTTAAAAAAACTCCAATGTCGCAGCAGCATCACCTGGCAATTTATTTATTTTTACGTAATAAGTATACCGTTGCTCATCACAATATTTATTCCATTTGTTTCTTTTAGTTACCCATCTACTGCTAATACGTACCTATTATTTATTATTATTCGCAAAGATTAAAATAGCATTATTCGTTGCTGTTGGAACTCCTAGAGTCTGTCTAAAAAGTCTGTTTACATGGGTAATTTCAAAGGTAATTTTATTACCCACCTAAATCCCCAACCAACCCACCAATACCCATCTAAATAAATAAATATGCTTACAATTGGAATTTTGACGGCACCAACAGGGTTACCATACCAGTATAAGTTTTTAATAAAAAAATTAATAATTTATCATGTAAATAGACTTTTTAAACAGACTTTTTAAACCTCTAATGTAGATAAGGACCATCAAACTGAACCAGGGCTTCAAATACCGTTAAAAATTAAATTATTACCGTTAAAAATAAATTATTACGTTAAAAAAATAACGTTAAAAATGGAAATTAATAACAGTAAAATTAATAACGGTAAAACAGAATGTAACGTTATTTTTTCGTTCCTTGATAACGTTTTTATGTTACTGTATAAAAATATTTAAAAGCAATGTGTAATTGACGTTGACGCCGCCGTGACGTGATCAGTCTCTGCGTTAGGTACTAGGTAGTAGAGGTACCTACCTACAATACGCAATATTTATAAAATTACCGTTAAAAATAACCTTATTTTTAACGTTATCGACATTAATTTAACGTTATATTAAGGTTATGTTATTAGGTATCGTTAAAAAAAATAACGTTATCAAAGTATCATATTGAAAATAACGTTACGTAACGTTATTTTTACTGTTAATTGATAACGTTATAAAGCCCTGAACTGAACAACTTTTACAATGGGAATTTTTTTCGCGATTTCAGAGTTGGTTCCATTGTAAAAGTTGTTCATTTTGATGGTCCCTATCTACCATATTCGGCATTAGGGGTTATTTTGTAACACGTCATACGAGCACACAGTCTAGAAAATAAAAAATGAGTAAAGAATTGGTCCAGCATAATATGAATAAACTTTCTGAAGAAATCTATCTGTAGATTATCACAGACCACCATTGAAGTTCAAGATCATTTTATTATCGTGAATTAAAGTATTGTTAGTTTCTAACTAATTTGTTTTATGATTTCTCAGTGGATGTGCAGTTCATGGACACGGGTAAAGGGACGAAAACGCTTTTCCACAACGGCTTCAGGTTCCATAAGAACTACCAGAACAGGAACAAGATATCTTGGAAATGCAACAAGGGTGGTTGTAACGCGCGCGTATCCACCATGGGCACAGAACAAGTGATAGCTTTTTTAAATGGACATAACCACTGATTTACGAAATTAAAATCAGAACTCAATAATAAGTAAAGTAGTATGATTACGGATGAATTCTTGTACTCATGTTGTTTTTCAACAAATAATGTATTACTAATATTTAAAAATTTAATGTTATTCAATGTTTATTGTAAGTGGAAACTTTTTCGACAAATGAGTTAAATCAAATCAATACAATGCTGTTTGTTTAATCATTTAAACATTGATTTGATACATCTACATAATGTAGGTAGTATGTTAAGGCTAAATTATAGTCAAAAGGAATGAGAATAAAAACATTTGTAAATGGTGAACGATAAAAAAAGTTTCACAAACTAAATATCCTAAGTGTAGTGTCGTTGTGTTGTGATTGTGTGTTAATTAAAAATCACTTGATTATACAGGGTGTTTGGTAATAGGGTAATTAAGTCGAATTTTTCGAAAACAATAGTCTATTTTCGTCTAGGGATGTCACTTCGCATTTCTCAAACAGATAAAAAAACAAATATTTTTAGTCATGTAATAGTTTTCAGGGTTTATAATAATTTTCCAGGCTTGTATGCATGGTACCTTAACTACCATTTTCGGCTTTATAACCCTCTTACCAAACATCCTGTATTCATTTATCCTACTAATATTATAAATGTGAACGTTTGTGGGTTTGGATGTTTGTTCCTCAATCACGCAAAAACTTCTGAACGGATTTGGTTGAAATTTGGCACACAGATAGCAGATAGCCTAGATTAAAACATAGAATACTTTTTATCCCGATATTCCCACGGGAACGGGAACCACGCGGGTGAAACCGCGGGCGGCCGCTAGTTAATAATATTCCTAAATGGAAAGGTTTCGTTTGCATGCTATTGTATTATGTATGGCTTAATAGGCACAACCAACTAGGCGGAGTAGGCCTATCGTACGAATGGCAAATAAAGTTCATACAATGTATTTATGTAACCTAGCTAGTCCAATTCCAACCATTAGAGATGTATGAATAGAAATTACTTAGTAAGTATATAAATAAATTGGTTTTAGTATTTAAGTATCCCATTTTCATTCCACCAGGCTATTAAAGAAAAAAAATATTTCCTAAGCCGTTATGAAAAAGTGACTGAAATATTGTTTTTCGTAGTTGGTTATCATAAGTAATAGTTATGTAAATGTACCAAAGACTCATAACTCTCCTATTAATGTCATATAACTAATATATATGTAGAAAAGAGAAGCACATTTTTTTTTGGGTAGGTAGGTACCCAACCTACTACTGGCACAGAATTTAGTTACGAATAAATGATTTTGGAACAAAAAAAGAGTCTCTACGTTAAAAATACATAAAGTCAGTAATGTAATGACATATTAAGAGATCGGTTCTTGCTTAATTTAAAATTTTGACATTTTAGTGAGACGCCTAATGACACAGAAAATTTGAAAAAGATAAGAGATTTCTATATCATTATTTAAAACAAACTAAATAAAAGCTTGAAAAAAGAATTCAACACCTATTTAATTGCCAAAGAAGGCAATTATTGTTTACTTTGACTTAAGTGCCGATATCAGCAGAAACAGGTACCTAACTAAGACAATGTTTTCTATTCGTAAGGAAAATGCCTTTCTTTTTGATTAGTATTTATTGCTTTTATTTAATTTATTATCTGTAATATCATTGTATGTCCTTCTCTATCACTGGTCTTTCTCGTTTTAAAGTTGCATGGTCGGATGAATGGATGGTTACACGTAAACCGAAGCACACTCTCGAGACCAAAACAAATAAAAGAAGGATATGTGTGGGTTGTTATAATAAGTTTCGTAAAACGTTGAATAGCCGAGAAGCCACAAGAAAGACGAAAAAAATTCAATCTTATTGTCTTGGGTGCAAGAAAGGATATTGCACTAAGTGTTTTTATGAAAACCATAAAGGTAGTACGAGATGAATAAATAAATACGTTAAGATAGTTAAGTATATAAGGAAAATCTATGAAAATAAATATGAAGTTGATTTTATTATTTAGAACTAATTTATGATTTTCTTTCTCATCCAATGAGGATCAGCAACGATTTTTTTTAATGGCTAATTAGAAAGCTAATACCACCATATGATTAACTGTGTAAAAATTTTTACGATATCTTTTAAACCTGAGAAGTTATAAGAGCTAAAACACTGATTTTTCAGGGGTCCCTATGACGTCATCGCGACGGACGCGAACCTTATGTCGTACGTGATAAAGCACATATTGCATTGAGCTTGGCATTTCCTTTAAACCCTTTTAACTCAATCATTTCTAGGTAGGTTTCATAGCTATCAAAATGTGTTTATATTATATCAATAAAACTATAGGATTCAAACCTGTTACTGATCCTCATTATCCTACTTAAACCATCAAACAGTTGGGTATTGGGTCGAAAGATCCTATATTTTTTCCCAGTTTTCTTGAAAACTAGCCATCGCCTCAGTGCAATTTCCGACTCCATAACAGTATTAATCACTTTTTTTTCAATTGCCTAATACAATATTATTTTGGTTGTTTAAAGTTTTGGCCTAGTTATGAGAGTTTAAAGTCATCTTTACAAGGTTTTTAGACCCATAAACGCACTGGTGGAACGTTTAAATCAAGGGCTTATTCACCTTTTATTTAACGCAGAGGGTGATAGTGATTGAAATATTCGACGCAGCGAAAGTGTCAAGCGATATTTATTTAGAGATTGGTAAACATCTGAAAACTTTTATTATTATCAAAAGGTTGCTGTGAATACATAGGTATTAATCGAAGACTGCGATAGCTATTATGATGGACAATTTTACTATAAATAGGTACCTTTGCAAAAAATATTTTTACTACAATCCGAGGTATTAACATATAGCAACGTTTTGTAATTATGATCCTGATAACTGCTTTAAAGAATTATATGCAAAACGGAAAAGTGGCAAGAAAGGTTCTGATATGATGTTACAGCATGACATATTATATGCTAGACACATTGAAGCAGTTTTTTTTGGAATAAAACGTAAATTAGATAAAGGTGTTATCGAACTAGATAATATCGACTTAGGCAATAGAACTAATGAAATATAACGATTGTCGAGTTTTTTCTAGTGAAGATGTTACCGGTACAATTTCTCTTTCTGTTTATCCAGGGGACATACATTTTGTGTCGACGATAAAAGGAACCACGATGCTGGTTTACAACGGGTGCCGGTTCTCCAGGAACTACCAGAACGGCGACAAGGTGTCGTGGAAGTGCAACAAGCTCGGCTGTATCGCCCGCATCATCACCCTCGGGACCAAAGTGGGCGCCCAATTGCTGGCCTTCAAGAACGAACACTGTCATCGCCTATCTATGGACTGAGCCTTTCGTCAACTGTGCCCTTCCCTTAGCACGAAAAACTATCGAGTAACAATCGAATTCGTATCGAGCACAAAACTCATCGTATTGGAAATCTTAGTTAAGGAACTAAGGCCCTGTCCTAATTGGCCATTGGTCGTGCGATGGTGCGTCCGTCCGATGAAACTGGGGGTCAAGTCTGCTAATGTTTTCGTCAAAATCGTAGTTGAATGGTGTTTGAATGGTAATTCTTTTTGACACAGTTCTTGTTTCTTAAACCGAAAACTGAAACACATTGTGTTTCTTAAACCCAAAACGGAAACATATTGTGTCTTGATTTTGGGTTTAAGGGACAAGAACTGTGTCAAAAAGCATTACCATTAGAACACCATTGAACTACGATTTTGACGAAAACATTAGCAGACTTGACCCCCTGGTCGTGCGACCGTGCGATCAAACCTAGTGATATCTATTGAATGTCCTAATTGACGGTCGCGCGATCATGCGATGCGTCTATTGTTCAGTGTCATCGCACGATTAAATCGCAACGCATGATCGCACGACCGATGCAATTAGGACAGGGCCTAAGATTTCCAATACGATGAGTTTTGTAACCCATAAAAGGATGTGTTAGTTGGCGCTGTTTAAATTATACAAAAACTTTGACTTTAGTGCTCGTTACTAATTCGATACGAATTACGCACTCGATAGTTTTTCGAGCTGCCTTTCCACAACTTTATCTAACACTCGTGTTTCTCGTAGTTAATTTGTGAGTATGAATTATCGATCTCATTCAATAGGCGTTGTAGTTTTTGCATTAGATGAATAATTTGTGGGAAGTCAATTTATATCAGTTTTTGGAATAAAAGTATGTAAATAATTGTCTTAGGTAGTTTTTAGTAAGTAGTAATGGTATTTTTATTATGAGAAAATTCACAATCTCAATACTTCATTTTTAAGTGGCATTTATAGTTTAGCTAGGTAGTATAAGTATTACAGCAAATTACAATTTCCTGTGAATGTATTGTATGTACTTACCCATATAATTAAAGAAAGATAATATAATTTATTTATCAATTAATAATTCTTAACCTAATGTTACCACCAGTAATATAGTAAAAAGTCTTGTAGTTGTAGATTCTCTGGTTGAATTAGGTAATTTGTATTATAGGAACCGGTAGACACGAAACTTTTGGTTAGACAATGAACGTTTAGCAACTAAAAGTAGTAGCGACCGGGATACAAATTGTACGAGGCTTGGCTCGGATTATGGCTTCTACATATTTTGATAAAGAACAGGTCATAATCATTATAATTAATGCACGAACATAAAATGATTTGAGACTGACTGATATATTATGTTAAGTACTTCGAATACCTCAGTTATATTTGCAAGTATTAAGTTTTCTGATAAGCAACGGAAATAAGTATACTTAATCTAAAATTGCATTGAGGATATCAATAAATAATTGATGTATTGCTTCGAAGATCTGATTTTTTTTCATTGTGTTGCTATAGATTTGAAAAACGTATAAAAGATGTTCTACCTTTCCTTTATCTGATTGTCAATAAATAACAAGCTGAATTCTATTTGTGTTAAGAGTGAAAAAAAGTTTGATTGTGAGAGAAATAAGAAGCACACACAAAATGGAAATTAGATTGATCTTGCTACGAAGAACTACTATTTTATGCCATTTTAATGTTACAGATACTGATTCACTAGAGTATTACTTCGATACTAGTAAATTCGGGAAAAAACCGGTGCTAGTGATGGGCAACCACCGGTATAAGTTCATGAAGGGCCAAGGCTCGTTAAGGCGCTGGATTTGCATCAAAACTAAATTTAAATGCAGTGCCTTCGTAGTCACGCAAAACGACGATATCCTGAGGATGAGTGACTCTCATAAGCACTGATGTTAAGTTTAATCTGTTATTATTGGCGTTAAATAACTTGCAGGTACAGAAAATAACTCTATATGAACCCTGCTTTTAGATTTTGTGACCACAATGTTGACGCTTAACTTATAATCTACGGTCCAGATTTGTACATATATTGAAATTTGTTAATGGATTAAATGTATTAAATTTGACGTAGCCTAATAGTAATTCTAGTTTTCAATTAAGATATAGGCTACTCACTTTAATATTTGGTAAAACGATATAATCGTAGAATTTTATTTATTAGATGACTTTGTTCACAGTGTCGGCAACAAACAAAATTCAGTTTCAAATGACGAGGTTCGGGAACCCAATAATAATTTGGGGTAACCACCGGTTCATCAAGAAGCTGTCGAGGCGCGTGAAGACTTGGTGGGAGTGCACGGGCAGGAAGCGGTTCGGCTGCCGGTGCGTCGTAGTCACCGTCAACGACAGACTCATCAAGATGAATGGATGGCACAACCATTAGAAACACAGCTGGATTCGGATAACAGACAGAAGTATATTGTGGCTATTGAAGAACCCACTTACAGTACGTGGTAAATAATCCCCTGAGCTTGTGTTTAATAGTAATCTCCATGTGAAGATCGGTAAAGAAACCACCGTCATAGTGGAAGGAAATGAAAGTCTCTTTCGTGCTTTGGCTGCAAACTGACTGTGAAAAGGACAAGATTATGATGGAAGTTATTATGCTTGAACATGAGGATGTTGGTTGATGGGAGTATGATGCTGCTTGAAATAGTTTGATTCCTAGCACAATTAGAGTACCTGATGCATTGGTAGACACTATAATGATGAGATGTAGAGGTATGTGATGAGTCTTTGAGGTTGGTTGGTGGGAGTATGATGCTGCTTGAAATAGTTTGATTCCTAGCACAATTAGAGTACCTGATGCATTGATAGACACTATAATGATGAGATGTAGAGGTATGTGATGAGTCTTTGAGGTTGGTTGGTGGGAGTATGATGCTGCTTGAAATAGTTTGATTCCTAGCACAATTAGAGTACCTGATGCATTGGTAGGCACTATAATGATGAGATGTAGAGGTATGTGATGAGTCTTTGAGGTTAGAATGACGAATAAATAATTGTACATACTTACCTATAATATGTTTAGGTTTTCGAGTGTAAATAAAATCGATCTTCATTTCGAAAGGGTTACTATGACATATTTGTAATATCATGTTGTTTGTTGTATAATAATGTTTTTCATAAAATTATAAATTATATAAAGGATTATTTTATATTTTTTATTGATTGTAATAAAATTTTCAATGAGATTTTTTAGGCTAAGAGACAAATCGTTGCTAAGAGATTACACTTTAGATTATTATGTGTTGCAATGTGATTAAATAAAAATAGAAAACAGTAAAAGTATAATTAAAGTGTTGTATAAAACTTTTGGTAGGACAACGATTTTTGCATTTCAAATTTTTGACTCTCGATTAAAAAAAAAGTGAATTTGTCAAATGTCAATTAAAAGACATAAAATATACACCCTATGTCTAAGTAGGTAGGTTTATCAAAAAATGAAATGGGTATGTCAGACGAATTCACTGAATATGTATGTGCAGTAAAAGTAGAAAATTACGTCTTGAAAAAAAAATCGAAAAGAAATGATTATTTGGCAAACTCCCAATGATAGCAAAACGCGTGCGTAGAATCATTCATTCTTTCCATGATTTATGTAAACAAGACAGTTTCTTTTCATTATGGTGTGAGTCTTTTTATGACCTCTAAATCCACAAATCAGTAAAATTTTGAGGCACAAACTAAGCTCAATATCTTGACTAATTATGAAATATTGAAATTTTACACTGCACTCATTTGATTAGTAAAGGGAAGAAATATATTTACTTTTTTAGATAACTATACTGAAAAATAATCGTGTGTAATCTATCTCTAATGTTTTTTTTGTGAGATAATTTTCAGGAGGTTTAAGTAGGTATATAACACACCAATCAACAGAATTTTATTAACATTACTAAATATGAAGTTTTATTATTTTCGGTTCAGAATTCGGTTTCTTTCAATTTCGTATATTTTATTAGTCACAGTACTTATCGTGCAATCAAGTGAGTTGTCGTCGTCTGTCATTGATATGTAATATTAAAATATATTTATTATCAATAAATTTTAATCCTAAAATGACTTTCAATTATATTTTATAGTGAAGATAATTAGATCTAGAGCACACGTTAGACAATTAACATAAAAGATGATAACTTACGAGTATCTCCTCTTAATAACCTTGTTTGCTAGCTTGCTTCAGACTTAGGTGTCTAAAACAGAATATTGACTGTTATATGTATTTCAGAACCAAAGTTTGAATTGTCGCAAAGAGGCAACTTGGTCGTCCAAATTGGCGAGTGGCGCTTCAACAAGCATGCCTGTTGGGGGTCCAAGGTTCGCTGGACGTGCATCAAGAAGAAGACCGGTTGCACCGCTGCTATCACCACTGTCGACAATGTCATCGTCAAGACTCTTGGCAAACATAATCATTAGTAAGTTAGAACTAGCTTAGCTTAGTCTAATTAAACGTTGGTGTATATCTATTTTGTAATGACTTGATCTATGAATTTGCACACACATGTGGAAATTAGTTGGCGTATTTTTCACTGCTGATTTGAAATTAACAAACTACTATGATAACTGCTTCACCCTCCAATCTGCATTGGACTCGTGTGATGGATATCGTCGTCCTTCTTATCCACCCATAACTTGGACGAATCACCATAAGGACAACCTGGGGTGCAATTGCGTAAGGTATTCATATTGATAGTTCATATCGTATTCCATCCGCTGCAATTTGTATGGGATGACATATATTTTGATACAATATGAACTGTCAAATGAATACGATTGACTTTACGCAATCGCCTAGCTGTTCCCCAGGAGTGGAGACGTCTTGTAGCTTGGAAAATTTGAATAACCTGTTATAATATTAAAATATTATTTACATTTAATTAACTGAAATGAACTTTATATACCTAGCTGGGAACAAAATTATTATATTTTACTCAGTCAGCAGTTTTAGGAACCTAATTTATATATTAATTTAGAGGTGCAACAAATGATCTTAGTTTAGTTAAGCTAAGGATGAAGAGGTAATGTCATCGAAATATTTCGATGGGTAATGTATGTGTTTTTTTTAATTGTTCGTATTTGTCTGAATTAAATCTTATTTGAAGTATGTTTGTTGAAATTTTACTAAAATTGTATGACAAAATATTAGTAAATGCCTCAGTTTCGAATTAGGAATTTAAGATTTACTTGAAGAATTACAACATTTTCTTCTTTTTTTGTTAGCTAAACTTAATAGTAAAATTATTTCTTTTTTTTGTAACTTTTAAGTATGTAGACAATAAGTAAATATTGAGGTCTACCCAATATAGGGTAAACTACAAATGAAATTAATCAAGCTAATAATTTAAGTGTATTGTAGCTTTAGATGATTTGGCAAATTAGAAAAAAATCTTGAGTGTATGACTACGTTCGGTTTATGTTGAACAGATTAATTGTGTATGTCATTTACATGTTGAATGAGTAGGAATAGTAATGCTTTATGAAGTCTCAAATTACAATCTATTAATGTAGGTAAGAAGTACCTATTTTGACTCTATACGTAGTGGTTTTTCTCTCGTAGTAATCGTTAGAGTGATAATTATGTTAAAAACTATGACCTACTAAATGTAATCAGTCTGTTGAAATAAATTCATTCATATAATTTCTAACAGAACATTCTTATACTTGTTTGATTTTTTTAACACTTTTCATCTCAAGGGTAATTGTTCGACTGCCCTAGAAAACAGAGAGTGTAATGTTTTCAGGGTTCATGTAATATATTTGTGGGTATGTGAGTTTTTTTATTTTGAATATTTCATTTGAAAGACCCGGTCAAATGCCATCGAATGCTCCTTGTTAGTTCGAATTGATTGAAAATGTCAATGAGCCCCTTGTTTTCGAGATCCCTTCAGTTTTTGTAAAGTTTGTTTTAATAGAATGCATATTAACTCGTTTTGTTTCCATTTCAGACCTTAACCCAGTGTTCGCTCAGTCTCAGAGAGGAAATCCAGTGATCATGATCGGACAGTATCGATTCAACCGCGTCAATAAGTATGGCAGTAGGACGAGATGGGTGTGCGTGAAGGCGAAGGCGGGTTGTCGTGCGTCTTTGCACACGATGGAAAACGCCATCGTCCGTGTTTGGGGCTTCCATGACCCTTTAGCTCATACCAGCGCCAATCGATTTTGAACAAATTTTAAGGTTATCATAATCCAAACATCTTCAACGGACACTCCAGACCAGCGAACTAAAATGTATGGAAGTGTAATTGCAAACAAATATTGCTTAAAAATGGCACCACGGGGCAAAAAAATGAAAACTCGCACAACATTTCGTCGGGCTAGCCATGCGCCCGGTGCGGCGACAGATGTTAGCGTTCTTTATAATAAAGAAAAGAGAGAGTTGGCTAAGTTCATATGACCGCGCGGCACTGCCAAACGCGCGGTACAAGATCATACTAAACCAGGCTAGGCGCACTCCGCGCTACAAGTAGGTAGCGGGTCCGTCCGGACGGACTAATTTCAGAGGGCTAACGCGTGCCGGCTGGGTCGCACATTAGCAGTTTGATTTCGATAGTATGCCTTAATACGAATAAAAAGGATCCGAACCTCACGTTTTTCACTCTTCCAAATGTTCCAAACGACATAAAAACGTAACTAGTATCCGTTTATTCTTATTGCTAAACAATCTTCGCCCAACTATTTATTGAAATAATAATTTATCGATTAGGTAGGTACTTACTTACCTACTTACTTTCGAAATAAAATAATTATAATTACAATTTCATTTCGTAATAAAGCCAATTGCTTTAAAGCCAGCATGTATAGTCTGATGTGGCGTTGACTGTACCTAGCCTATGTTTTTTTAAACGAATTTAACTACACATTATTTCACAAACACATAACTTGTAATAAATTAACTACCAGTTATTTAATTATTATTTAAAAGAAGAAACCCTGAAGTCGTTCAAGAGATGATCGTTATTTATTTAAATGACTTTGCGGAGTGGATCTTCTGTACTTGTACTATTATGTATTCTGTGACTAAACTGTGTTATATCGTTTACATTAGCGCGCGGTGCCGCGCTTCACCGCGCGGCGCGCCGAGTACCGCGCGCAAGATCTTGTACCGCGCCACAGCCGCGCGTTGCCGCGCGGTTCAAGATCTACAAACCTGCATTGACCCGTTCAGTTGAGCCGCGCGGTTTGAGACGAACGGATCCAGTTAGTTAGAAAAATGAGTACCTATCGAAGATGAAATTTCTATCGATTTGATTATCTACGAAGTCGAAAAAAGAAATGGCATTTGGAATCTTAACTCCAAGGACTATTCAAATAAATTATTAAAGAGAAGGTCTTGGGAAGAATCAGTTTTAATTTTCTCATATACCTAATAACGATTCTGAAGAAAAAAAGAAAAACTTGGGCAAGTTTAATCTATGAATTAGTTGCATTTCTTTGTTCAAATAACTTTGTATAAATAAATAAGTCCATAAACAAATTTGCTTCCTCCGCGTTCTCAGTGATTTTGATGCCAGACTGCCGCGCGTGCACGCTATCATGTGAATGCTCCTACCGCGCGGCGACGCGCGGCACCGCGCGTTCATATGAACTTAGCCTATTAGAAATAACGTCTTGTGTAGTCAAATGGTGTAAAAAAACGAAAAGAAGGCAGTAAAAAGATGCAGAAATAACGTGTCATATTTTTTCATTTAAGTTAAGAAAATATCTATTATGCAACCAGTGTTCAGTCGCTTTGTGCTGCATAATTAAATGCCACCATTTTTAGCTCCACCCACAGTTGTCATTTTCATTTCGTGTGGTGCCATTTTTAGACGAATGTTTGTTCCATAGATATTATTAGTTCGCTGCTCCAGACTGTAACGTCTTATCTGTCTACGTCTTTGTCCGTCTGTGAAATGTCGTACATGACTAATTTCTATTACTTAGTGTACATATTTTTGTTAGTTTTGCATTTACGAAATCTTTAAATGATTTGAAGACTCTACGATTTTTTGTGATAGTATGATTTATATTTTGTTGTTGCAAATGTTTCTACTGAACTCCGACTAGAAATATTTTATCAATAAAATAACAAAATCATGGTAGGTATTTATTATAATATTGTTTATAAAATATTCAAGGTTCCTCGGATGTTTAAGGCCTTCAATCAGATGCGGTATAATAAAAAGGTGCTTTTTACACACCTCCCTAAAAGGAGTGTATTGTTTCCAATGACGTTGCATCATGCAATGGTTTATACTATCCCTTCGAGGCTTAAAGTTTATATCATGGATAAGGCTAGAAACGTCGGATAGATTAATAATTGTGTAAGACGTATTTCTAATGGTTTTAGGGACGTTAACAGTAAGTGTTACAATCTAGTTTATAAGATTACAGTAGTGACTAATCTTTCATCAATTATTAAGTATAAAAATATTAATGCACATACAAAGTAACTGACTTAAATATTACTTAGGTTTTGGTGGTGGATAAAATAGTGAAATGCTTTTATTCAGTATTTAATCATGAGTAATGTTTATCTTAACTCCATATTTTAAAACTGCATCAAAGATAAAACCGTATTTATGATTTCTATATTTTTTGTTTTATTTCATTTAAATCCTGCCGTTGTGTGCCATTTCATTCATCAAACTAACTACCTCTACATTTTGTTGATAGCGCGCGCGACTGGTTGCACCCACTACTGGTGTCTTATTGTATTGAGCATTAAATCATGGCCGCCGGGAGGGGGGTGTGTCCGCACCCCCCTGGCTTTGAAAAATACACAAAAAAAGTTTACATACTCATAATGTCCCTCATTTACAAGCTACCAGACTCTAGAGTAGTTTTACTGCCAGTTTTAATGATTTCAACGTACATTTGGAAAATAGACCCATCAATTTTCAGCCTTTTCCCGACTTTTCTGTTCCTAAAGGTGGCAATCCTGCACCCCCCCTGACAGAAATCCTGGCGGCGCCCATGAAGCTTTTTCATTTAAAATGTTTTCATTAAAGCTAAGGTTTTTTCAGTTATTCAAGTTTGGACAAAAAGAGGTACTATGATGCTCGAGGCGGGAGGTATAAGATTCACTCAAGATAAGTCAAAGAGTGATAAAACGAGATGGCGCTGCAGCACCCGATCTCGGAGTAAATGTAAAGCTTTTATTCTGACGTCAAACGGCGCCGTCATAAAGGCGAAGCTTACTCACAATCATCCTCCTCTATCTGTCAATAAGTAATTTTTATTGACGATTGAGTTACTGTAAAGAAAGATCATATTAATATGGAGCTACTAAAAGAAACATCGTTACTGGTGCAGCAGTCTTTATCGTCCTTAAAGTCGATGAGTTTGGTGAAAATTACCCGTAAATTTGTATGTTTACACAGTATTCTAACATGGAAAATGTATTCTTATGGAATGCAGTCTGTCGGGAGCTACATAACTATGACACATAATTTAATAACTCCTAATATGGTTCAATGCAATGATCTATTCCCCATTCATCCGGATGAGTTTTAATAAATATTGAAATACCTACAGTAATTTCCCTTTTCATCCGAAAACCCGAAGGTATGCCCTACTCATCCGATTATTTTGTAAACGTAATATACTTAAAAATAAATAGGGTCGGCAAATAAAAGTTTATTTTATTTTATTAGTTGTTGGGTTAAATTAAATATGTAATAGCACGAATAAGTGAAATATAAAATTTACAATAAAAATAAGTACCTAACACATTTACATAATATTACCTACCTACCGAGATATTTAAATAGTATTTTTGATTATTATTATTTAATTTGATATTAGCTTTAAATGAACGCATGAACGAAATCAAATAATGTGCATTACATTTCCTTTCATTCAACACCGGACAAATAAAATGAGCCGGCCGATCAAGTCTATTCCGATCTAACACCAAAAACTAATACCAAAAACTAATATCAAAATAATGGCATTTGTTTGTTGCCGCCGTTATAAAATTTCTATTCCCAATGAATACCATTCATAAACGAATCCTAAAACAAGTTAAATGCCTAGGTACAGTTAGTAATAAAAAGTGATTGAAAATTTGGAATTAAATTTTCTCCATATCTATGTTATCCTGGTACTTTGGTGACATACTAAGAAGAAGAGATTTTTTTTATTAAAAGGGATTAAAAATATAGAAGTTAACCTTCTCCATATTTATGTGATCCTGGTACTTTGGTGACGTACTAAGAAGAAAAGATATTTTTTAAACTCTTCTTATATTTAATTCACCGCTAGGATCGATCATTATTAAATTATTAAAAAGCAAAATAAATTGTTTCTGTCATTGTACCAAATGTTATGTTTTGGTATTCGTTGGGAATAGAAATTTATAACGGCAATAAACAAATACCAATCAATAAATCATTACAAAAACTACTTATTATATCGATATAAATTAAGCATTAGCATTGATGTTTAGAAAATTTTATGTAGATTAATTTCATCTTTAATAATTTGCTCCTATCTGTATAATAGTTTTTCTGTAAAATGAAAAAAAAGGAAAGCTGTTGGCATCTGGAATTTTTGGATTCAGCGGGGTCGAATTAACAAGAAAATATCAGTTACCAAAAAGTAATACTATTTGCTTCTAGAACTTCACTTTTTAAAATTCTGCTCCAGTCTATATATACTTAACTTGGTTTTTTATTATTCTTTTGAAAATAAAAATCCCGAAAAAGATTACTACTATTTATTAAAAGTTGCGAACGTGCTGGAATCCTAGATACGTAAAAGTATTTTTTTTATATTAAATGTAAACTGTCAAAAAAATACAGAACAATTTTTCTGCAGTCTGTATCTTTTTCTTGTTCCATTAGTTAATTAACACGCCGGATGAATGGGGAATCTATTTTCGGATGAATGGGTAACAATTTATTTTTATTTAATTTTCGGATGAGTGGGACATATTAACTCGGTTGAGTGGGGAATGAAAATATTTCGGATGAATTTTGCGGATGAATGGGGAATAGATCAAAGATTTAAATCTTTGGTTCAATCAAACAAAAGAAACAGCGATTCTTTGTAAATACGTCTTACATTAATAGGCATGACAATTTTTTTATTTTATGTTACATAAATTACCTGTCAAAAAAAAGAAACATTGGTAAAATAATTATTTCGCTAGCATGAAAACTGCTCGAGATATCACAGTTTGAACTGCGTTCGGCAGCTATATTAAATGTTGCGTTTATCAAAATGGTTTCTTAGACAAATTTGCTATAAATTTTATGGACTAATAATAGGTATTATTTATTTTAATAAATTGTATACTTTTTAAATAGACTTGTCCGCCCAACTTTGAAGGGTCATAAAACAAATAATACGCAATATATAAAACCAAGAGGTATACAAGCTACTCTAAAAGTCTAATATGTTTACGATTTTTATTAGTATTTCGTTATTTTATTCATTAGTCATCATCCCTATTATTTAATCATGAGTTATTATGATTCTATATTTTAAAACTGCATCAAATATAAAACTGTATTTATGATTCCTATTTTGTTGTTTTATTTGTTTGCCGTCACCATGGAACGAAGTTAAACTAAGAGAATGTTTTCAATTTTCATCATTAAATTAATGTATTTTTTGCAGTTATTCAAGTTTGGACTAAAAGAGGGACTATGATGCTCGAGGCAGGAGGTGTGAGATTCACTCAAGACAGGACACAGAATAAAAAAACAAGATGGCGGTGCTCCACTCGATCTCGGACTAAATGCAAAGCATTTATTTTGACGTCAGACGGCGCCGTCGTAAAGACGAAGTTAATTCACAGTCATCCTCGTCGATGTATTTCTAGCTAGGTAATGTTTTGTCCCTGTTGATTACAAAGATTATGGAAATATGGAACTTCTAAAATAAACTTTCGGAACTAGTGCAGAGGTTTTATTATCTACAAAGTCAAGGAGGAAGGTTTGACTAAAACCACCCTTGAATAGATTCGAGAAACATTTAAGTCTGGAAAATTTTACCTTCTCACAGAAGGACATTATAAAGACAGCCGCACTCAGTGACGTCAATAAGTCAATAAGAATAATATTTTATTTTATGTTACATAAATTACCTCTCAAAAAAATAAAGAAACATTGGTAAAATAATTATTTCGCTAGCATGAAAACTGCCCGAGATATCACAGTTTGAAATGCACACAAATTAGACTCACCAGAAATGCTCCATAATAACGGCTACTTAGTTATGACGTCACGCTTGACTATTAAATTTTGTATTAACGCGTAGGAAATTTGTTCGGCAGATATATTAAATATTGTGTTTATCAAAATGATTTCTTAGACAAATTTGCTATAAATTTGATAGACTAATTAAAGGTATAAAATTATTTAAATTTTTATACTTTTTAAATAAACTTGTCCGCCCAACTTTGAAGGGTCATAAAACAAATAATACGCATTATATAAAACCAAGAGGTATACAAGCTATTCTAAAAGTTTAATATGTTTACGATTTTTATTAGTCTTTCGTTATTTTATTCATTAGTCATCATCCCTATTCTAATAATTATAATAATAATTAAAAATCAAATAAAGTCATCCCTATTAATTTTAATTATTTATTTAATATCCAAGCTTCAAACTTCTCAAATTAATAAAAAAGGAACAGTGAAGTTTACACTTGAGAGCAATTAAATCGACTCAGCTAAGTTTCTTTCAACCTTTTTAAGCACAGAATCAATTGATGTAAGTAAAGATTTGAAATTTAAGTATCAATTTCATTTAATTTCATCTTGTCTGTTTCTATGTCGGAAAGAACTTAAGAGAAACTTAGCTTAGTCGATTTCTAACTAACTATGCGTTGTTTTTCATTTGATTATCTACTTTAAAAATTCGTTTAAAGTGTTTATTATACATCTTGCGACAAACAGAAATAATACCCATGTTCGTCGCAAGATGTACCTGCGAGTATTATTTATTTAACTCTTTTATAACTTAAAGAATTAAGTATATTTTTTATGTAAATATGTAATTCTTATTAATAAATAATATAATAATATTTTTTTATTAACTGTTAAAAGTACATTACATAAGTTACCGCTAAATTAATAGCATCATAAAAATCCAGAACACTGAATTAACTTTAGGGTAAACAAACTGTATACGCATTACCTCACAGTTTAAAAAAACAAATTAACAAACAAATAATCCAAAGTGTGTGTGTATGTATGTGCGTGTGTTAATAAGCAAATATTTTTTTTACGTTTTAGATATTTATAGTGTTAATGGTTATTCATTAGTTACATAGAGCAATCAAAAATACTCATAAAATATTAAAGAGAAATTGCAGGTTACAACAAATAACTTAGGTATTATTGGAAATGGCAGCTAATTTACTCACTGCACTTCCTTTGTTATCAAGTTAAATTTCTTTCAGTGTCAATGTACCGAACAGCTAAAGGCTCGCTCGCACTGTTCTCGGGGGGCTACCGGTACAATCGGCAAAACATCCGCGGCGGCAAAACGCGCTGGCAGTGCTCCAAGAAGACACGCACCAAATGTAAGGCCTTCATCACCACCGTCGACGGATACGTCATCAGGAACAACCCAGACCATAATCATTAAGCCGTCCGGTTTTTAGAGTATTTTAACGGCCTGGGGCCGCCCCGTACCGGCCAACGCTCGGAACTTCGGCAAGTCTGCCGAGCTTCATCCATGCTTCATCTTGAAACAGATAAATCGAAGTACGGAACTTCGTAATGTACTATTTACCTAAGTTATTTGGAAGATATCGATGTTCGTGTGACATCATGAATCGGGGTCCGCCATTTTGGTCTGGGGTCCCTACCAGCTAACTTTTCGAACTTCGGCGGGTTTGCCGGGCTTCAACTTAAAACAAATAAATCGAAATAAGGCATTTCGTATTGTTCAGTTAGCGTCAAATTGATATGAGCGTCTAGAGTTAGAAAAACAAAAAATAATTTGATCTACGCAGTTAGAATCATCATATTGTTGTAAGCTCACATTTTGGCCTGATTGGGGCTCGATTTGTCTGTATTAATTTGAAGTCTTGAAAACTTTCCGAAATTCGATGCGTTAGCCGGTACGGCCCGTGATTGGGGCTCGATTTATCTGTAATAATTTGATGTCCGGCAGACTTGCCGAGGTTCAGAGCGTTAGCCGGTACGGCCGCGGCCCCTATGGTCACATCACAAAGCGACCAGAAAGACGACTAGCAAATTTGCTCTCTTCATTGCCTTAACCATGCTCACCACACGTGGTCAATATCACATGCAATAGTTCGAGCTGCTCCGATGGCGCTGTTGCGTTCCATGGCCATGCATGACGTAACCTGAGGAAAGTAAGCCAAGCTTACAAAAGCCTTATAAACTTTTTGTATGAAACGGTTTTTTTAACTTATTTTTTGGCTTGTCGATATTGGCTGATAAACTGTTAAACGTTTGGCGAAATAAAACCCCGAATCGTGGTCTTAAAAGCTATACTTACAAGAAAAAATATATTATTACATTGACTTTAGTTAACTAAAATAACTTGTACAATTGTTATAATTATAATAATATTATATTTTTATGAATTTCACTTTGGCTTTGTTTTCAGTCTACAAAAATGAAGTCTACAATTTACTTACTGTCGCATTGTTTTTTTTTTACTTTGTAATATTAGTCACCAGTGTTTCTATTAGTAAAGCTTTCTATTTGATAGATAAGTATTAAAAATTGTCGATTTAAAATGAGTTTAAGATGCCAAATAATAACAATACGACTGTAGAAAATATTCTGTGGAAAAATATTCTTTTCTTCAGCTAGGAAATGAATAGGTACCTGATTCTATTAAATATAATGTGTGTTATCTTTCAGTCACTCAATGGCTCACCCCTCGGGGAACAGAGATGCTGGCCTGTGGCGGGCACAAGTTTTCCAAGGTTTACGCAAATCGCGGAAGAGTGAGGTGGCAGTGCACCACCAGATCTCGGACCAAATGTAAAGCGTCCCTGGTCACTATCGGTAATACTGTCCTCAGAAGCAAACTTTACCACAATCACAAGAACCACCATGAAGAGACAACATCAAGTGTTATTTCTTCGTCCCTTCGTTTTTTCTCAGGCGTATCGCAATAATTAAGTACCAAAATATTTTTTGATCTGTTCTTTTGATTTGTATTCGAATAGGATTTTAGCATTTCATTATGTTCAGTAGGTATTTATTTTACACTTATTTATATAGGGTAATAGTTAAAATTTGAAGTATTACTGCTCCTTTGAGTATAGTGAAATAGTGAATAATGAAAACGTTTCATTTAGTGAAAATTATTAATTTAAGAAATAAATGTCATTTTCTTGTTGAGAACGTTAGAACCTTCTTTTTAATGTTATAATCATTTTAAAACTGAACAATATAATGTGTGTTATCTTCCAGTGACCCAATGGCTCACCCCTCGGGGTACGGAGATGCTGACCTGTGAGGGGCACAAGTTCTCGAAGGCTTACGCAAATGGCGAAAGAGTGAGGTGGCAGTGCACCACCAGATCTCGGACCAAATGTAGAGCGTTTCTGCTCACATTGAGTGATAATGTCATCAGATGCAATCTCTGCCACAATCACCATCAATTAGACGCCACGGAACTACATGAAGTTTTGGCTAAATCACGTGTAACTGTTTCTTGCTTTCGTTTTTTGTCAGGCGTATCGAAATATAATACAGAATAAGTAAATATATTGTTTTTTTGTTTGATTTGGATTAGTATTCGAAAAGGATTTTAGCATTTCATTTTGTTACTTATTTAACACTATTTATACAGGATAACAAAGAAAGGAGTAAGTACTATTGCTTCTTTCATTTTATTAGTGAAAGTGATATATTTTATGAATTAAATAGCATCATTACTTGTTCATAGAAGTGTGTACTCGTATTTAAGATTAAATAATGTTTTAACATTTTGTAAACAATTTAAAATTGGGAGAAAAGAACAGTTATGTAGAAGTTATTGCTAAATATTGTTGTCTTCCGCTAGATAATACCTACCTTATTCCAATAAATATAATGAGTGTTATCTTCCAGTGACCCAATGGCTCACCTCTCGGGGTACAGAGATTATGACCTGTGGGGGGCACAAGTTCTCCAAGGATTATGAACATGGCAAAAGAGTCAGGTGGCAGTGCAGCACCAGACATAGGACCAAATGCCGAGCGTCCCTGATCACTTTTAATAATACTGTATTTAGAAGCAACCTTTGCCACAATCACAATCCATTAGACTCTGCGGACCTCCTAACACTAGCATATGAAGCTACATCACGTGGTACTTTTTCTTTCGTTTAATGTCAATTAGGCGTATCGAAATAATAAGATAACAAAATGTTTCTTTTTTTTAATTTATTTATACTTACCTAAGTATTTGTATTCGAAAAGGATATTGCTGAATACGCGTATTTTTGTTTCCGCTAGGAATTACATACTTGATTCTAATAAATATAATGTATGTTAGCTTCCAGTGACCCAGTGGCTCGACCGTCAGGGTACAGAGATGCTGATCTGTGGGGGGCACAAGTTCTCCAAGGCTTACGCGAATGGCGAATGAGTCAGGTGGCAGTGCAGCACCAGACTTCGGACCAAACGCCGAGCGTCCCTGATCACGATTAATAATACTGTCTTTAGAAACAACCTTTGCCACAATCACAATTCACAATCTATTAGACTCTGCGGACCTCCTTACACTAGCAAATGAAGCTACACTTGCGAGCAAAAGTATGGAATCATAGGCCTATTTTCATACAAACGAGGTAACTTTGAAGCTTTGGTTCTCCGCCCAGGATGAAACGGGGTGTGATTTGATGATGGCTATCCAGGAAGTGAATGGAGAAAATTCAGATCCCCATACACACCCAATTGATCTGATCAGCATTCTAAGAGTAGTAATGGTCAGAGTTATCAGTTACAACATTTCCATACATTTTAATGCTATTTTCGTGGTTTTTTTTAATCATATCCAAAGAGTTCTTAGAATGCTGATCAGATCAATTGGGGTTCCCTATGTATTTGCATAAAATTTTAAGGCATAATATGTCTTTGCACAATATGATTTCGCCGAATGATGTTTACGCATAATATTACTTAGTCGGGTATATATTGGAATGCCTAATTTTTTTTGTCCTGTCTTTGGCACACTACTTATTGGCCTAAAAACTTTTTGCACAATTTTCATTTGACCTAAATTTGTTTGGCCTATTTTCACTTCGCCTAAAATTTTTTCGCCGCATGTTTACTTCCTAAATTCATCATTAAGCATAACTATTCATAATCCCTAATGTTTAAAAGTACTAAATAACGATTCGCACAATTGTGTAACGCCTAATATTTTTTTTGCCGAATGTTTACTTCCCTTAATCATTATAGGAATAATCGTTTTTAATCGGTATTGTTTACTACTTGTAAATTGAAAATTACTCAATTTCACTAAACACTTTTGAACAATTTTACCAACAATTAACAACAATTGCACATGATTTAAATTACGAAAAATTATGTTTTTGGTAAGTAATTAAAAATAAAGAATGAGTAGATAAACCTGTCGTTGTCTTTTTAATTGCCTATCACACTCAAGAATGTAAGCATACAAGCAAGCAAGCAAGTATGCACACAAGCAAACTTGAAAACATAAGTACAATCAAGATCAAATAGCATGGTTGCATGGCACGCATGCATGCATGCAATCAAAAGCAAGGAATGCATGCATGCAAACAAGCATGCAGCATGCAAGCTAGCATGCAGCATGCAAGCAAGCATGCAGCATGCAAGCAAGCATGCAGCATTTAAGCAAGCATGCAGCATGCAAGCAAGCATGCAGCATGCAAGCAAGCATGCAGCATGCAAGCAAGCATGCAGCATGCAAGCAAGCAAGCAGCATGCAAGCAAGCAAGCAGCATGCAAGCAAGCAAGCAGCATGCAAGCAAGCGTGCAGCATGCATGCAAGCATTAGGGAGCTCCGCTCGCTTCGCTCGCTCCGCTGCAAGTGGTTAAAACACTAACCTAACCTAACCTAACCTAATGGTCTTCGCATTAAGAGTTTTTCTTTATAGCGGGGGGCCTCAGGCCCCCCGACCCCCCCGAGCAGGGGGGCCAGCCCCCCTGCACCCCCCGGCAAGCATTTTGCAAGCAAACATGCAAGCAAGCATACAGGCATGCAAGCGAGCAAGCATTATAAAAGTGTTCAAAACCCTAACCTAACCTAACGTAATGATGTTCGCATTAAAAGTTTTTCTTTATAGCGGGGGGCCTCAGGCCCGTTTTTTGACGATTTGTTTCTGTCACCAACTTGAATGCAATACAATATTGTTATGCCAAAAATTATGTATGCAAGACAATATTAGGGTTAACAATACTTCGGCGTAGTCATTATTGTGTCAAAAGATATGTATGCTAATACATTTTAGGACAATTAACATTAGTCGTTGTGATAATTAGGGAATTTAACGTTTAGGCGCAACGACAAAGATGCGAAAAAATCTATTAGGCCAAACAATAATTGTACGTAAGGAGTTTAGGCCAAAGAAATTCGGCCAAATGAAATTAGGACCAATGACTTTAGGCGAGTCAAGGGACACCCTATGCATAACAGCTTATGCATAATTGTTTTAGGCATAACTAATTTAAGCATAATCGTGTTTAATCATAATATTCTTTTGCATAAATTTAAACACGCATAATGTTATAAACGCATAATTTTATAAACAAAAAAAATGAATAAGTACACTTTGCTATTGCTAAAAATTTACATTTGAAATAAAATATTGTTTGTCACATTCATGGCTAAAGGTGTGTATTTACAATGCCGAAGTTGAAAATACCGAATTTTACAAGACCTATGGACGGAACACCGAAAATCGAATGGTCGAACGGTTGTTTGACCGTACGTTTAAAATCACGAAAGGACATTTTAAGTAAAGTACTAAATCCCGAAGCTTAAAAAACTGAAGGTTAATTGAGGGTTACACATGCCAGCAGGTCAGTTCTGGCACTTCGCCGACCGCTGCCGCGGCACGCTCGCTTCGCTCGCTCGGCTCGTGCGTTGTAGGTCGCAATGAAACTTAACCTCCTCCTCGCTCGCTACGCTCGCTCGTTTTCGCACCTAATAGACCTAAACAGACTTTCGGGATTTTGAACTATCGGCATTTTAAGTTTCGGGATTTCGTACTATCGGTCATTTAATAATCGATCTTTCAAGTTATGGTCTATCGGATATTGATATTTAAGATTTTTGGTATTTTGAAAATAGGTGTTTTACACGTCGATATTTCGGTCGTATCGTATGTGTTATGAATTTTTGGCATTATAATACACTAGCCTTCTACCGCTACACTAGTTTCACCCGCGTGGTTCCCGTTCCTGTGGGAATATCGGGATAAAAACTATCCTATGTTTTAATCCAGGCTATCTTCTATCTGTGGGCCAAATTTCAACCAAATCCGTTCAGTAGTTTTTGCGTGATTGAGGAACAAACATCCAAACCTACAAACTTTCACATTTATAATATTAGTAGGATACCCCTTTTGCAAGAAAATAAATAAGTACGTAAAAAATGTTTCTTATTGTTTTTGATTTTTATGTCTAAATATTATTAGGCGAATAGACAATATGCCTAATAACATTATGCGAAAACCTATTAGTCTAAATGATTATTATGCTTATATAAATAGTATGCCAAAAAACAATTATGCCAAAGTATTATTATGACAAAAAAAAATATGCCAAATCCGTTATGCCAAATCAAATTAGGTATAAAACCATTATGCGAAAACAAGGGATCCCATTAATTGGGTGTGTATGGGGATCTGAAGCTTCTCCATTCACTCCCTGAATGGCCATCATCAGATCACACCACGTTTAATCCTGGGCGGAGAACCAAGGCTTCAAAATATACCTCGTTTGTATGAAAATAGGCCTATGATTCCTTCCTTTTGTTCGCGAGTGTATATCACGTGTTACTTTTTCTTTCCCTTCGTCTAATGTCAAGTAGGCATATCGAAATAATAAGAGTGGCCACATACCTACGCAATTCCGAACGCATCTAATCCTTACAAATCTATGGACCTACTACACATGACTTTTACCGTATTTTTCCGTACCTACGGAATTTGCATACGGAATTTGTCTGTGTGTGGCTACTCTTAGAGAACAAAATATTTCTTTTGTTTGATTTATACCTAAGTGTTTGTATTCGAAAAGGATTTTAGCATTTCATTGCATTAATGTTAGTCGTTTTACACTATTTTTATACGATAATAAAAAATAGGTACCTACTATTGCTTCTTTGAGTTTAGTGAATAATTCGATCGTTTTATTAGTAAAGAGATATATTTTTAGAATTAAATAGGATTAATTTGTTTACAGGGTGTCACAAAACAACCTGCAATGCCGAATATGGTAGATAGGAACCATCAAACTAACAACTTTTACTATGGGACCAACTCTAAAATCGCGAAAAACTGTTTCTTATAAAAATTCATAACGAAAATATCAAATGTATGAAACAGCTGTATTTTTCGCGATTTCAGAGTTGGTTCTTTTTAAAGTAAAAGTTTTTTGGTCAGCTTGATGGTCCCTATATACCAGGGGTGCCCATACTTTTTCGTAACGAGATCGACTTAACAAAAATTTATGACTAATACGATACGATCGACATTTTGACCGTTCAATCCACCAAATATTCGTCTAGAAAAAAAAATTGCATAAATAAAACTACATTGGGTGAAAAGTGTCAAATCTGTTATCCTTGGCGATCGACTTTAAAACCTCTGGCGACCGATCTGCTTTATACCATATTCGACATTGCAGGTTGTTTTGTAACATCCTTTATATAAAAATAAAAAAGAAGTTTAAAAACTAAAACCCGATTATGGAAAAATCGCGCTCTAAAAAGTACCCACGAAACAAGAAAATAATCGTACTTTTTAGAGCGCAAATTTTTCCGTAGTCGGATTTTAGTTTTAAACTTCTTTTTTTTATTTTAAATAGTTTTGGGTTTGTAATTCGGGTGAATTTAAGGAAAGCCACGGGCAAAAGCTAACTATATTTATATATAATTATTTGAAAAGTGGCATAATTAAAAAAAATAAAATAGTTTTTTACTAAGACTGCCTCATTTATTATATACCTCATTTGACAAATAATGATAAGTAGTTAAGAAGTTATGAGATAACAGATGAACATACATACCGTGCCGGTTAAAATTATATACCCACCTTTTTTTTACTTCGCTGGAGTCCTGACTCCAGTTTTTTTACCTGTAAAAAACTGGGAGAACAAAAGAGTTAAGGATAACTCACGCTCCACCGACCGTGCCGTCCATTTGATTAAAATAGAATGGATGGACACCAGCAGTTTGAGGCCAAGGCCACAAACGGCGTCCATCCGTTTGATCTAAATCCAAACCAAATGGATTTGATCAAATGGATCTGGGTTTGCATACTTACGGTCAATCGTTTGGACGTGGGCCGTGGATTACGGTGCGCACGTAAATCTTTTGGCATCGCGCGTGTCTGACAACTCATATACATTTGTAGCAATGGGTTGTTACACACAGCCTCCATTTATTTGATCTAAATCCAAACCAAATGGATTTGATCAAATGGTTTAGATCAAATGGATGTGGGTTTGCATACTCACGGACAATCGTTTGGACGTGGGCCGTGGATTACGGTGGGCACGTAAATCTTTTGGTACCGCGCGTGTCTGAAAACCCATATCCATTTGTAGCAATGGGTTGTTACACACAGCGTTCATTCATTTGATCTAAATCCAAACCAAATGGATTTCATCAAATGGTTTAGATAAAATGGATGTGGGTTTGCATACTCACGGACAATCGTTTGGACGTGGGCCGTGGATTGCGGTGGGCACGTAAATCTTTTGGCATCGTGCGTGTCTGAAAACCCATATCCATTTGTAGCAATGGGTTCTTAGGGTTGCTAAGGTAGTTGAAAAATATCGATATACCATCGATATCTTCGATATTTTTTATTTATTTTTTGTTAATTAATAAATACTTAGTTAAGCTACTTATAATTATACTAGTTTATGTATACTTAGTTTTAATTATACTGAGCTTAAAATAATTATCATTATATTAAAATAAATGATTTTGTATGCATTACTGTGACTTTTTATCTTATATATAAAAATGAGTTGCTGTTTTTTATTGAGTCAAACCCGGGTAAATCCACGGGCATTTTGAACGCGGTAATTCTCCTCTATATAAAATTGTTATGGTAGGCTGGAAAAATAATACCCAGAACTTATGCTGCTAAACACTACTCGTCTGGAACCTATTCTCGTCACTGCACACGAGGACATAATTTTTTACTCTAAAATTATGAAAATATGTCGATGGGAATGACGGCATTCACACCGCCCGTGGATTTACCCCCCGTATCTATAGATGAGTAAGTAATGGTAAGCAGGAGTAAAACTTGCAATTTTCAAACGCTTCTAATATTATATCCCCATGCAATTTATAGTTTTCGAATCACAACATTCGACTCGCAACTAAAACACAAAGCTCCTGGAAATTATTTGTTCTTATGCTCTTTTTTCTCCAGTGTAATTAATTCTTTATTTAAAATTCTGTGATTTTATGGTCGTTTCATTTATTGATTACAAAATGTCGATGTTTTTGTATTATTGGACATCCCTAATATGAACTAACGCCGAGACTGCCGTGAGTGGTGAAAATTTGGCGTCAATTACTTTACTATGGAACCAACTCTGAAACCGCGGAATTCATCAGCTGTTTCATACAAAAAAAATAACGAAAATGTATGAAACAGCTGTTTTTGTTCGCGATTTCAGAGTTGGTCCTATAAAAAGTTATTCAGTTTGATGGTCCCTGTAGCCATATTCGGCATTTCAGGTTATTTAGTAACACCATTTATATAATAATAAAAAAAACTGGGAGAACAAAACAATTAAGGATGACTCACGCTCGTGCCGGGTACAAGCCGAGTCCAAGCTACGTTAAGCTGGACATTCACAGTCAGTCCATTTGATCTAAATAAAATGATTTTGATCAAATGGATGTGGTTTTGCATATTCACGGTCAAATGTTGGACGTGGGCCGTGGTTTTACGGCGCGCAAGGAAAATCCGTGATTGGACCACATCCAAAATTTGGATAGCAGAATAGACACTCACGATCAAATTTTGGATGTACATCACTCCATTTGGCGCGATGGACTGACCGTAAGTGTCCACCTATAGTCATGCTAATATTCTTTATTAAAACCAATGCATTTTGAGCCCCGTGGCTTCAAAAGCCGAGCAGCAACCGGCGCTTAACAGACATTGGTGGCTGATACAGATCGTTGAAACCGATTATTCCCAGGAGTCCCCTCTAACACTGTCACCCGGGGTGACAACTGGGATTTTTTTCCCAGTCGTCACCCCCGTGACGAATGGGACGAAAATTTCCCAGATGTTCCCTTCAAATTCGTGCCAGAGGGGACAACTGGAACTTTTTTGTAGCAATTGTCACCCGTGACGGACCTACCGATTTGACCTACTGGTAGAACCACGGTATACCACTATGTATGTACTCGTGGTCCTACTGGACTAGGGCTTTTTAGAATATCGTAGTGTCCGAACGATTATTCCGAACCTTACCCGAAATCCTATATTTATTTTATATTCAATTACGAAATAATGTTAAATTCAGTCAAAAGTACCAGGGCATCATAACTTACAAGGAGTTATTTGGAGCTAATATGTTACTTTTACTTTGGATGTCAAGCTAGGTCTGGGTCTAATTGTACTTCTGTAAAAGTAGTTTTAAGCTCTGAACTTTTTACGTTATAATTTCTTGCCTACCTAAAAGTTTTTTTAAATAAATCATAATCAAAAGTTTTTTTTGAGAGATAGAAGATAATATACTCCATATTACTTGGATTGGAGGGGGACAACTGGACCATTTTCGTAGCAATTGTCACCCCCTCTGGTGTCAAGGGCGACAATTAGGAAAAAAAGTGCCAGTTGTCCCCTCTGGCACAAATTTGGAGGGAACATTTGGGAAAAATTTGTCACCCCCGTGACAACTGGGAAAAAAAATCCCAGTTGTCACCCCGGAGGACAGTGTTAGAGGGGACTCCTGGGAATAATCGCTAAAAACGACCAGCGTAGCTTGGACTCGGCTTGGATCCGGCACCGTGTAGCGTGAGTCATCCTTCATGTGGACGTTATTGCTATATATTGCTGTATTCTGCTAGGTTTACCCACAGCATCATACTGCGGCCCCCTACTGTAGAACCCATACACGAACTCCCGCGAGCTCATCCTCATGCGTAAATGCATTTTTTCTCGGTATAAAAAAATTTAATACTTACCTGATTCTAATCAATATAATGTGTGTTATCTTCCAGTGACCCAATGGCGCACCCCTCGGGGCACCGAGATGCTGATCTACGGGGGGTACAAGTTCCTCAAAAGTTACGCATATGGCAAAAGAATCAGGTGGAAATGCAGTGCCATAATAAGTGACAAATGCCGAGCGTCCCTGATCACAATGAATCGTACTGTCTACAGCAGCAATCTTTACCACAATCACCAGCCATTAGGCCCTGCGGCCCTACTGAAAGTAGCAAATCAATTAGCTACATCACGTTTTACTATTTCTTTCCCTTTTTCGGTTAATAAGACAACAAAATAACTTTTTTGCTTTTTTGTATGACTAAAATTGCTCTAGCAAATTAAAGTACTTCCGAGCCATTTTACACCCCCTTTTTTAGGGTCCCGTACCCAAAGGGTAAAAACGGGACCCTATTACTAAGCCTCCGCTGTCCGTCTGTCTGTCTGTCTGTCAGGCTGTATCTTATGAACCGTGATAGCTAGACAGTTGAAATTTTCACAGATGATGTATTTTTGTTGCCGCTATAAAAACAAATACTAAAAACAGAAGAAAACAAATATTTAAGGAGGGCTCCCATACAACGAACGTGATTTTGTTGCCTTTTTTTGATTCGATATTGATAACAACTACAGGTAGACAGTTAAAATTTTCACAAGTCGTCTATTTCTATTGCTCTATAACAACATATGCTAAAAACAGAATAGAAGGGGGGCTCCCACAAACGTGTTTTTTTTTTTGCTGTTTTTTGGTACGGAACCCTTCGTGCGCGAGTCCGACTCGCACTTGGCCGGTTTTTTTCATCTCTTGTCAATATCTCCATGCCTCAGGTTGTCTGGAAGAATTGTTTTTAGCGATAAGACCGCCATATTTAGCACTGTAAGTTTTATTGTTAATTCGTTTATGTATGTTTCTTGGGTTTAAAATAAAGTATTATCTAATCTAATCTTATCCTTTCTTAGCGGATGTAAGGTACACTTTATTAAGTAAACCGTAAACCTATATTCCACTTTTCAGTATCTTTTTCTATTTTCACTAGACTTATTAGAATTGACTGAGCTTTTTTTAGAATACCTGATTCTAATCATTATAAGCTTTGTTATCTTCCAGTGACCCAATGGCTCACCCCTCGGGGTACAGAGATGCTGATCTGTGGGGGGCACAAGTTCACCAAGTCTTACGCACAACGTGGCAAAAAAGTCAATTGGCAGTGCAGCACCAGACATCGGACCAAATGCCAAGCGTCCCTGGTCATAAGTAAAAATACTGTCGTCAGAAGCAATCTTTGCCACAGTCACAACCCATTAGATTCTGCGGAACTACTGACAGTAGCAAATGAATTAGCTACATCACGTGTTACTAATTTTTTCCCTTTTTCCGTTAAAAAGAAATAAAATATATTTTTGCTCTTTTGTTTGACATAGATTTGTATTCCGAAAAGGATTTTAGCATTTCATTATGTCACTTATTTTACTTTTTTTCATAGTAGCAAATGAAGTAGCTACATCACGTGTTATATTTTCTTTCACTTTTTCCGTTTTAAAGAAAAGAAAAGTTTTTTTTGCTCTTTTGTTTAACATAGATTGGTATTCCGAAGGGATTTTAGCATTTCATTTTGTCACTTATTTTACTTTTTTCATAAAGGACTAGCGATAGCGACCTGCTCTCGCTTCGCTCGATTTTAATTAAAGATTTTGTAGTAAAGATGCATCCTGAAATTGTTTTTTTTTACCTTAAGATGAATAAATACTGAAAAATATTAGAAAAAATCGGCTCACCCGTAGCAACTTAGACGGGATTTTTTTTTACCTTTAAAAATAACGATACCCTCATACAAAGTTCCCCCTACCTTTTCGTCACAAAATCAGAATTTCAAAAAACCTGAAACGCGTCATTATTCATCTATGCTTAGTAGCTGCAATGCAATTCATATTTTCATGTTAAATGACTTTCATACTTAATTTCCCTTCCAATTTCTCCTACGAAATCCTTTCTTAACGGATGCTTACGGTACATTTAAACCTAAGTTTATCCTACATTTCAGCATCCTAGACTTACATTTGACTGTGCTTTTTTGTATGATTTTAGAATTTTTTGAATTTTGTAAGGCTGTTCGCTCAGACCGCGCATTTTTCATACTTTTAGTATTTTTACACCCGTCCTAAATTCTAAACGAAAGGGCCGGTTTTTTTATGCCGTAGAAAGTAAAGAGGGGCGCCGCGCCCCGTGAGTCGATTCTCTATTTCTTTCGACTGTATCTGTTTCAAATAGCTAGCTAGGGTAGGGCGTCGTGACAAAATACTATACATGTGAGTGCGCCGCAGCGCAGGCTGAAAAATTTCAATATTCAAAATAATTTATTCAGTCTAGATATAGACTGTTACAAGCACTTTTAGGCTATGAACTTAGACGAATGTGGTTAATTCGTCCAAGGCTATGAAGCTACGCCATCATCAGTTCGCAAACCCTAGGCGGGGGACCTCGTAACGAGAAGAATCGGCAAGAAACTCGTCAAGGGCTGCCTGTCAACATTGAAAAACCACCTCCACATTTAAAGAATAAGATTGGGAACCCCTAGTTAATGGTTATACTATAGCCTCGCGGACTTTTTTATGGGTACGATGAGAACTATAAACGTATATACATACAGTACATTATTTTTAAAGTCTATCCATTACAAATAAACAAACAAACATACAAATCTTTCCTCTTTATATTATTGGTATAGAAAACAAAAAATATAAATACTAATATTGCTTCTTTGAGTTTAGTGAATAATGTAATAATCGAAAATTAGTAAAAGTGATACATATTTAAAAAATAAATCTTATAGGAAGGACTGTACTTACTTATACAGGGTGGATTTTTGAGACGGGACATTAAGGGCATGTACCTTAACCGTTATAGTTACAGGAAAACGTTCCAGGGAGACCATCCATAACTTTTTGAGATATTCTGAACTGCATTTACAGATTTTGGAAAAAAATACCGTTAGCAAAAAAAATGCTACAATAAAAAAAAAATGCCAATCGATTCTTTTTCATGTGGGGATCAAAAGACTCTATGGGACCATTTAAGGTATGAGTACTAGAAACGTCAGAAATCGACAAAAACTTTTCCCATACATTTTGTACGGAAAAACGGAAAATTTACTCGAAATATTTTTTAGTGTCAAACGATCTTATTTCTTACTGTGATCAAAATACTCTTTAAGGCCAACTAAAATTTGAGTACAGAAACTACGAAAGTCACACACAACATCGTCTTCACACGCAGGCACAATCGTTTACAACATTACATCCAAAAAGTAGTTTCTGTACTCAAATTTCAGTTGGCCTTAAAGAGTATTTTGATCACAGTAAGAAATAAGATCGTTTGGCACTAAAAAATATTTCGAGTAAATTTTTCGTTTTTCCGTACAAAATGTGTGGGAAAAGTTTTTGTCGATTTCTGACGTTTCTAGTACTCATACCTTAAATGGTCCCATAGAGTCTTTTGATCCCCACACGAAATAGGATCGATTGACATAAAAATTTTTTTTTGGTATTTTAGCATTTTTTTTGCTAACGGTATTTTTTTCCGAAATCTGTAAATGCAGTTCAGAATATTTCAAAAAGTTATGGATGGTCTCCCTGGAACGTTTTCCTGTAACTATCAATCCACCCTGTATTTAGGATTATAACGTTTGAGCCGAATTCTTTAAAGTTACAATCATTTTAAAACTGGAAGAACAAAATAGTTATGTGGAAGTTATTTCTAAATTATTGTCTTCCTCTGGGTAATACCTGATTCTAATAAATACGTATACAATTAGTGTTATCTTCCAGTGACCCAATGGCGCACCCTTCGGGGTACAGATATGCTGACCTGTGGGGGGCACAAGTTCACCAAGTGCTACACAATAGGCGCAAGAGTGAGGTGGCAGTGCACCACAAAAAAACGGACCGCAAAGCGTTTCTGCTCACAGCCGGTGATACCGTCCTCAGAAACAACCTTTGCCACAATCACAACCCAAATGCGGAATCACGTGTTACTGTATCTTCTCTTCGTTTTGTTTCAGCCGAATAATAATTTACCAAAATAATTATTTTGCTCTTTTGATTTGGATTTGTAATCGAAAAGGATTCTAGCATTTCATTATGTTACTTATTTCACACTATTTATAAAATTAGAAGTAAGTTACTTTTGCTTTTTTGAGTATCTTTTCTAAACTGGAAGCCCAATAATCGGGTTTGAATTTTGGTCATTACTTCCATACGAAATCTAGTTTTATTTTGTACTTTCAACCAGAAAGGTTCGGGGTAACCTTCCCGGGCAAACGGGGGAAGGAGGCGGAAATCCTCATTGGATACCACATAGCCGGGCTATGATGGTTATCAGACTCGTACTGACTAAAACCACCTTGAGGTTGGTTCCGACCTCCTTGAAACCTTTTAGTATATTTACTTATAGCCGATATATATAGAAGATATTTTTTTAATTTCTTGGAGTTTTTATTTCAGTGCCACAGTTTACGACGACCAGGTACGGTAGTTTAGTGTTGCAGCTCGGCACACATCGCTTCAACCACGATAAGAGCACTAGGGGCGTCAAGAAGCGATGGACTTGCATCAAGAAAGCTAAAAGTTGCCGCGTCGTCATCTACACTATCGATAATAATGTTGTTAGTCAGTCTAATGAACATAATCATTAATAAATTATTGTGATTGATTGTTTCTGAAAAATAAAACGTACTAATATTGACAGCAAAACTTAACATGTTTATTTGAGAGTACCTAGGTACCTTCGATCAAGAATATCGAAGTTAGGTTCCAAACTTTTAGTAAGTAAATTTAAAAACCTTAAAATACAGATTTGGAAAAAATCTGCATAATTACTATTTAAGCACCTACCTACGTACATCTGGTATTAAAAAAAGTCTTTTGAAGTCGGGTGGGCACAAAGGATATTTTCATTTTTTATTTATATAAACTTTTAACGTAGGTACTTTCGCATTCTCAATTTTATTTATTAATATTATTATCCCCACTCGACTTCATAAGACGTTTTTTTTATATCAGATATGCGTAGGTAGGCATTTAAGTTAAATAGTAATTATGCAGATTTTAATATTATTTCATTTTTAAAAGCAGTTTATTTTCAAATCTATTTTGGAGCTGTTTTTTAAGGTTTTTGAAGGAGGTTCTTCTTTTTTAAAATGCTTTTTTATTTTTAACTTTTTTGTGGGTAGGTATGTTATGTATTTGTAAATGTAAGCGATGATATTATAATTTTATTTTATAATTTTTCACACTTTTAATGGTATAACCCCTAATAACTCAATTCCCATTTTTCGCGATGTCTTCAGAGTCCAAAACGTCCTTGACCAGAGTTAGGTAGGCGTAACTTGTTTAAGATTGTCATAATCCTAGCAATATTTTAATCACTATACAGTTCCTATTTAATTTCCCTTGTGTATCTTCAAATCCAAGGTCCAATGCCTATGAAATTAAAAAAGTATCAATCTTAAAGTATCCTCTTTCAAACAAAAATCATTTAAATTGGTTCATTAACAAAGAAGTTATGGTTGATTATAATCCGTTCATTATTTTCAAGATTTCCTGAAAACTACTGAACCGATTTCAAAATTGCAAAAAATGAGACCAATTTAGGAACAAACCCGGGTTGGTAGGTACTTATTGTTTAATGTAAAAATTTATCGCACTCGTTTTCTGGATGTGATAAATTGATAGATATATTTCTTTTTGGCATAAATAAAAACGTACCAAAGAAATGTAGCAATGTGTCACATCCATTCGTAAAATGAAAGCGATTGCGATAGATTTCGCAAATTAGACAATAAGTACCCTGATGTAATAACGTTTGAATCATTTCAATCGGTTCAGCCGTCTTCGCGTAATTGGTGGTTATACATAAGAAAATAAAAAAACAATAAAACAATAACAACAAAAATACATATAGATAGATGAACAAAGAACCTCATCCTTTTTTGAAGCAAGTTAAAAAGCCGTAACTAAAACCGAGTTTGGTAGATAGGGACCATCAAACTGAACAACTTTTACTATGGAACCAACTCTGCAATCACGAAATAAAAACTGCTGTTTTTCGTTATTATTTTTTGTTAGAAACAGCAGATTTCGCGATTTCAGTGTTGGTCCCACCCATAGAAATAGAATGCCAAAGAACAACAATATCAATAAAATGAGCAATCACAGTTTGTTAAAATATTTGTTAATCCTTATTAATTAATAATTTGTTAAACAAACTGTGATTGCTCATTTGCAAGGCGGGACGCTAGGGTAGTAAAAAATGTTGGCACATTGTCACCTGAATCTGTGTCTCTTTTTTTCACAGACCGTGTCCGTATGATGTTAACTTCTCGTTTCCACGCTTTGTTGGTCTTCTTGAGCGCAGCGAAAATCTTTCTATGTCTATGGTCCCACTCATAGTAAAAGTTGTTCAGTTAGATGATCCCTCTCTACAATATTCGGCTTTAGGGGTTTTTTGTAACACGTTATAATAAATCCGATGAATGTAGAAGATTTTTAATAATTTTGTTAGATTCTTACTTGGGTTTTTATTTCAGTGCCACAGTTTACAATGACTAGGTACGGTAGTTTAGTGTTGCAGCTCGGCACACATCGCTTCAACCATGTGAAATGCACTAGGGGCGTCAAGAAGCGATGGACTTGCATCAAGAAACCTAAAGGTTGCCGCGTCGTCATCTTTACTATCGATGATATTATTGTTAATCAATCCAATGAACATAATCATTAATGAATTATTGTGATAGTTTATTTCTGAAAAAGAAAAAATAAAACCTAACTAAATGTTAAAGTTCAGTACAGAATAATTAAACATGAAAGCGATTTTTAACCTCAATAGGTTGCTAGTTAAATTACTTGTTTATTTAAGCACTAACAAATTCAATAAACTTTTATTAAGTAAAAGTTTGTCAAGTGTTTCAAGAATAAGTGATCTCAACTTTTAGTAGAAAGCAACGAATGGTCAACTCATTGCCTTTAGAATTACCTAGTGATAAAAAATTAAATGATAGAAAAAATAAATAGGTACTTAAGTAGGTCTACCTACCTACATAATACGTAGGATTCAAAAATTAACTTAAATTAAATAATAAATGAAATAAAGATTTTTCGTACTAGGGGCCATCCATAAATTACGTCACACGTTAAGGGGGAGGGAGGGGGTCGAAGAAATGTGACAATATGTGACAAGGGGGTGGGAGGGGTCCTAAATTTCGTGACGTCACATTTCAAAATCATTTAAATTGAAATAAACAAATTTCTGATCTGCTTTAAAATTCAATAAAATTGTAAAATGTGTGACGTCACACTAGGGAGGGGGGGGGGTCTCACAAATGTGACCAGCTGTGACAAGGACGGGGTAGGGGGTCAAAAACCATGAAATTCGTGTGACGTAATTTATGGATGGCCCCTTAGGCCTCTATTTTTACAAGGGCTTGAAAATTATTCGGGAATTACATTGACTTGTATATTAGATACTAAGGCCGAAGTTCACCAATACCAAAACAGGCGATCAAGTCCCAAACGTCTGTTTTTGACGTTTTTATGTATGGAGAAAATTTCAAAATCAGACGGTTAAAAATTAATCGGCCGTTCAAGTTATTGGTGAAATCGGGTCTAAGGGAATTACTTTTAATTAGATGACCACTATTATTGAACACAATACTATTTGAAGAAGAAGAAATTAAAATGTGTTTATAAATTACAGTGCCGATGTTCCTGGAAACAAAATCTGGCAACCCTGTGATCCAGCTGGGCGGGTATCGGTATAACCGGGTGACCAAATGCAAGGGACCCGCGCTGCGGTGGACCTGCGTCAAGTATTCGGTCGGGTGCCGTGCCAGTCTCACCACAGTAGAAGGGGTTGTTGTCAAAACTTTAAATCAACATAACCATTGACGTTTTATATGGCCTATTACCGATGTACTGGGTCGATAGCGGTTCAATCTGCAATTGACAACTTATCATTTTGAGAAAGTACAAAAAATTTGAAAACTATTTCGAGATTTTTAACCGTAGCATTTAATTTCCTGACAACGTGCGTTTACGCTCTTTTAGAATGACTAAGATTTCAATTTACATACTTTTTACATTATACAAAGTAGGTAAAATCGACATATTATATTTTAGAAAGGTTGTCAATTTGGGTTTTGTGCTAGTATCACGCTAGATGGTAACATTGTTAAAACTTTTAACTATTGCCATTTGGCCTATCCTACGTGACTTCCGTTGTGACGTTCAGACACACGTTACGGTATGTACGAATTTTTCTTGGTTCGTAGCCAGGGATTGAAATACCGTTAAAAAATATAACGATAAAAAAAATTAACGTTAAAGATACCGTTAAAGCATTTTATCGGTAAATTTACCGGTAAAAATAACGTTAAAAATATTTTACTGGTAAAATTAGCGTTAAATTTAGCGTTAATCTTTACCGGTAAAATTATCGCTAAAAATAACGATATTAATTGGAATAACGGTAATTTTAAAGTTTAACGGTAAAAAAAGTAAGAAATAACGTTAAAATTAACGTTATTTACTGAAATAACGTTAATTTCAATGTAACGTTATCTAAATTAACGTTATTTATTGACATAACGTTAATTTTAAAATTAGCGCTAAAATAGTAAAAAATAACGTTACATTAAAAAATAACGTTATCATTCCCTGTTCGTAGCATTTCTACTTTATTCATATTCTGTTCTCTATTTTATGATAGTAAGTTTTTATGGTACATTTTGGTTCTTACTTCTTTGTTTAAGCACCCCAGCCAGGGTAGCTGTGCTTGTTAGTGCTTTTTCTTTCTGTGCCTTAATTTTAAGTTTCTGTATGAAATCGGTTTAACTTAGTAAACAACGTCAATAGTCATATAGTCTCATTACATCCACACCAGACCCTACACATTTTTATTAAGTAATAAATATTGGTCAAAGTTTTTAGTTTTTAAAAGGATTGAAAGATTTTATCTTTTCAAAAAATGTTTTTTAGGACCAGTATTTGCAAGTAGCAGGACTGGTAATGCTGTGATACAGCTAGGCTCGTACCGGTTTAATCGGGTCACCAGAAAGCGCAAAGAAGGCTCGAAGAATAACAGCGTACGCTGGAAATGCATCAAGTACAGCACCGGTTGCCGAGCGTCTCTCACAACGGTGGACGACGTCATTGTTAAGACCCTAAACGAGCATAGCCACTGAAACTTCAACTGAAGTAACGTCTTCTCTTCTCTTAACTTTAAGGGCCCCATATATCCCAAAGTTAACCGCCTCTGTGGTTCACCTACCCGTGTAAGACGCAGGGGTCCCGGGTTCGATTCCCATGGGGGTACAATTTGTACTCGGTTTGGTTGGCCATACCGGCTTATTTCAAGTCCGCCTGGCTAGCTACCACCATCTTACCCAAGTCCTACGCCATAACAGCAATTTAAAAATTGTTGTGTTCCGGCAGTTAGAGGTAAGAAAGAAAGAAAATACATTTATTCGGGATCACACAACGATACACAAAATTATAGCAAAAAACGGAAAAATAAAAATTAAATTAAATTAAAAACATAAATACATAATGCGTATCGTCGTCGTGATGCCAAAATGTGCCAAGCTCAGTATAAGCAGCAAGCGGGGGGCCTGTTGCACTGGTATTCTGTTTGACACACTATGACATAAAAAAACGACAAAACAAGTGTAAATAAGAACTATATTTTTACTGGGGTTTGTAAATAAACTATAGAACCTTAGCTTCGATACATTATGCACTTAGCTAGCGATAAATTTAATTATGACTAGCTGATGCCCGCGACTTCGTACGCGTGGACTTTATGACTTCGGCGTACGCATATATTATATGAACTAATGTAGTTTCATAAGAAAATACTTGTAGCAGAGTTATGATTCTGCATCAAGCTTTCCAGATCTCCGATTTTTAAACCTCAACAAAAAATGCTCATCAGGCTGAACAACTTTTGCAAAGATGTCATTTTTATATTTTGTAAAGTTCAGCTGGACCATTATGGTTCTGCATCAGGTGTTCCAGATCTTCAATTTTTATACCTCAACAAAAAATGCTCATCAGGCTGAATAACTTTTGCAAAGGTGTCATTTTTATATTCCTTATGTTGGACCATTATGGTTCTGCATCAGGTGTTCCATTTTTCAAAATCAATTTATTAACAGCTTAACAGCAGGCTTAACAGCTATACCTATAACAAAAAAGTTTCATTCGAATCCGTTCAGTATTTCCGGAGATTAGCGTGTTCAAACAGACAAACAAACAGACAAGCAGACACAATTTTTTTTTCAAATTCTTACTCTATTACTATGTCTCCATCGCCGCAGATATTTCTTTTTTAAATATTATGTAATGTACAGACACACTTTTTCTACTGTTTTATTATATGTAAGGATGAGGGCGTCACTTTGAGGTATATAGGGCTCTTAACAAAGTCTAATAGAATAGTGAGAGTTTTATTATTTTCTTCACAGAAAGGAGAAAGCAAAACTTATATGTATAATACAATGAATAATATTGTTATTTTCAATTTGTTCTATTGTCGATTAGTAAAGGATTTATGTTTGTAATGCATTGATTAAGACGACGCCTCGTGAAAAAATTTTTTTACAGGCTCCGCCCACTCACCCCTCGTATCCCATAGTGACATTCTGCCTTCAATCGTAAAGTTTGATTTTCGCGCCAAATGCCTGTGAGGTTTCATCGAAAGTTTAAAGAAGAAGAATAGAGAAACGATGGAGTCGCAATACATTGTATTTAGAACATTTTCTTTGATAATTTAGGTATCTTCAAATTGAATGAAAAATGAAAATGAATACAAATACCTAACAATAGTTTATTAATTGTAAAAAAATACTATTATTATTAATAAAGTTGTACCATTCGGCGTTTTTCAATACATTTGCGAAAAACAGATTTGTAACTTTTGCGACAGAGGTCCATTTGGGGCCATCCATAAATTACGTCACACGTTAAGGGGGTCGATGACGTGTGGAGGGGTCCTAAATTCGTCAGTTCCAATTCAATAATTATTACTAGATATAAATCGTAAAATATGTGACGCCATCGTTTCTAGTTTTGCCCTTCAGAAGTGCGAGAAAAATAGTTTTAGAATTTTTAAAGCAATATTTATGGAGAAATGGAGAATGTGACGTCACAGCTCGGCACGGCGAAACACACACCTTTGCTCACATTTTTTTATCTGGCCTACCCACATAAAAGAAATAGGCCATTCAAAATGTCACATAAAGAAAAATGGGCAAAAGACGCGTTTAAGCCCGACCATTGGGTTTAAACACATAATTCCCCCCTCCCCTCCCCCCCGTAGGAGCTAAATTTAATTAAACAGATTTTATGCAATATGTTGTGTTTAAAATGAAGATTATTGAATTTACTCAAAAAAGCTTGTAATATGGTAATTATTTTGACAACCTTCTTTGAACAAAGTCGAGGTTGCCGTGCTCCTCCGATGGTGACGCAGCAAAGTTGTATGGGATATCATTATTGTCGAGTTTTAGCCACCAGCAATTTCCTTTGAGAATCCATTATTGTCGAGTTTTGTTTCAAACATAGTTGGCTGAAAATACAACATTGTACAACGCACTTGACGTCGTTCATAAACACATCCCGCTCGCACACTATACGCCACACCTATCGCTCTCTCATTCACACTTGTTGTGGTAAGCGTGGTGAGCCGCCATTTTCAATCCCATTCTTTTTCTGCGCGTGTGTTGTATTATTGTATGTAGATGCATTATCGCTTCGCCAGGTATTCAGTGAAAAGGGAAGTACTTCCACCGAGCTAGGTGACTGTGCTCGGGGACCGCGGTCCAACCGTTGATGGTTGGTAGTTGTATATGTTACAGTCAAAACTCATATCCGGTCAAAACCACTTTTGACTGCAAAAATCAGGCAAAAGAGGTTTTGACTAAGGACGTTGGTCAAAACCACTTTTAACTGATTTTTGCAGTCAAAATTGGTTTTAACTAATGACGTCATTTTACGTGTTTTGGCTGGTAAATTTTTGGAGCGCTCAAGCACAGGTCTGTCCTCAAGGAAGGCTCGCGGCCGTCTGAAATTTCGGTGCAAAGAGGTAAAGTAATATAGCTTCCCAGCGCAAAGAAAGGGACAACAATAGCGCACGCATTCCAAAATAAAATAACGTAAGCGACATTATGAAAATAGTTGATTTATTAAAAAACTAAATTATTTTTGAAAAAATTGGTTTTATCAAAAGTTGGAACTATTTATTACTTATCTTATTAACCTAATTTCAGTTCAAACTATGAGTCCGTTTGCTTACAGTACTGCAAAAATGATATGAGAGGCATCAACTTTGGATTTTTTTTCTATCGAGAAAATTGTTTCCATTCATGTTTTGAGCTTAATCAAAAAATTTAGTTATTAGTCTATTTTAACATATTCCAAAATTAGAACAATAGTAGTAGGATCAATAGGACTAAATCTAAATTGAAAACCATGAAAATCCACGAGGTATCCTCTTAAGACGAAGAGACGAAAAAGTGAGGACAAAGGTGCAAAAAGTTGCCACTTTATGCACTTCTTCCTGCTAGTACTACAATGAACTAAATTTTACTGAGGTTACTGTATCTAAATAAACTATAGAACCATAGCTTCACTCTGTACCTGTGAATTTTTGATACGAGGACGCCACTTTGAGGTACAATAGGGCCCTTACTAAAATCTAAAAGAGAGAGGTTTATTATTTTGTTCACGGAAAGATGGTACCTAGCAAAGATTGCTAATATGTTAATATTTTATTTTCAAATTGTTCTATTGTAGATTATAAAGGATTTATGTTTGTTTTGTTATGAGTTCTGACATATTTAGTATACCTAAGTGTTAGTTGTAAAAAATCATAATAATATTGCCAAGGTTCATTCGGCATGAAGTGTTTACCATTTGTGGTGCTAATGGGGTATTTACATGAAGCGACTTGGCAGGCAACTTGGCATGCGACTTTAGTCAATTAGCGCTTTTTATCGACAGCTTGTAAAATCTCATCGCAAACCTAATTTCAATGAGGTGATGTTTAGATTTTTGTCGATAAAAAGCGCAAAATTAACTAAAGTCGCCTGCCAAGTCGCTCCATCTCATTACTGCCACTTATCACGACGTATCATGAACGATTTCAGATTTTAAGTGTTTTTGTTAATTGCCAAGTTTTTATAGTAATTACGCATGGTGTAATAAGCTATCGCACGATTGCCAATCTGAATTGTGATGCGTGGCAATGAAGATCCGTCCTTATTGTGCAGATATAAAATGAGGGTTGTACACTTGTGTTATAATTATTGTAATAAAACCACAAAATAAAAAGTTATAAAGAAGTGTTAATTGTTGTTACTTACTGTAGACGTCGTTAAAATAAATATACTATATCAGATATTTATTTCAAGTTATTTAAGAAGGTAATGTACCTAAATGTCCCTTGTTTCTCGCAACTAAGACTAAGATTTTATTTAATTGGTTCTCTATAGTTTTCCGATCCTCTTTATTCTTATAATTAATGGGTTTGCTCTTGACCACAGTCTAGCCCAAAAGCAAAGACAGGGTCTACAATGGAGCGAGCTTGCCCAGTAGATATAAGTATAGGTCTTTATACTTCTGATGAATAACCTGTAATGCCTCAGTTCCAGGGCCAATATTTGGCACGACGAGAGCTGGCAACCCCGTGATCCAAGTGGGCCCGTACCGATTCAACCGCGTGAACAGATGCAAGGGCCCCAAAGTGCGTTGGACCTGCATCAAAACCCCGTCTGGATGTCGAGCTTCCTTGACCACCCTTGAAGACATCATTATTAAAACTCAAAATGATCATAATCATTAGTTGGATGAAGTGAATTAATCTCAGTGTAGTTTTAGGCAGCTGTAGATTTTAGAGTGGACATTTTGAGCCATTTATAGGATAGCGACCTTATTTTTAATGTAGGAACGGCGGGTCTACCGCCTTGACTCAGGCTTTGGTTTATGACGTCAGTGCACTGTCCGTCCTTGTCATCGTGTTATGATATGACAAGGACGGACAGAGCATTGCTATCGCTCTGGCTAAAGCTTTGAGTCAGGCGGTAGGGCTCCGGGTGGCAATAATTACTATGTCCCCTCACGTAAGAAAAGTTGGTAGTCTTCACTGTATCTACAATTGACAATAGCAATATATTAGCGACTACGTTAAGTCTATTTATCGTTGCTTACAGTATCTTAAAGTTATACAGGGTTATTGTGAAACACCAACAACGTCGCAGGTACTAACACTATAAACAACATTTTGTTCTACGACTTTTTCGCAAACAGACAAAAATCGACTTTTCATACAAAACAAACAAAACTCGATCATTTGTTTGGACATTTGTACGGACAGTCAATTTTGTTTTGTCTGTTTTCGGAAGAGCAAGTAGAACTATAGAAATAGAATGTCAAAGAACAACAATGTCAATAAACAGGTGATCCGAAAACGAATGCATACATTTTATATGAGATACGTAAAATATGACTTAGATTCATAAAATATGACTATAATATATGGCAAAGGATATTAATACACTATGTTCCATACTGTTTTCTTCGTCGATAAACGAATAAATGTAGCGAAATTTGGTTTTAGAGAAATGTGTGGCAATATCTTATTTACCTGTGAAAAGTGTGATTACTTGGATTATTTATTTTTGTCACATTACAATTACTTAGAGCACAAGAAACCATGGCTCCACGATACCTTTATTTTAAATTCTAATTAAGATTAACAAATATTTTAATCAAACTGTGATTGCTCATTTGCTAGGCGGTACGCTAGGGGCTCTTACTGTAAAAAATGTTGGCACATGTCACTTGATCCTTTGTCTCTTTTTTACATAGACCATGTCCGTATGATGTTAACTTCTCTTTTCCTTGCTTTGTTGGTCTTCTTGAGCGCAGCGAAAATTTTTCTATGTCTATGAGTAGAACAAACGTTGTTTATGATATTAGTAATCTACTCCTGCGAGGTTGTTTGTGTTTTACAAATAACCCTGTATATAACAACGGTGCAAAAGCACTAAACTTAAGAATCGCCTAAGTCTTTTCTTATCTACAACTCGACCAAGATAACTAGGCGAATGACAGCTACATGACGGCTAAGTTTATGACACCGTTTTAATATGGTCGTGTTGTAGTTAGGAAAAGATTTAGGCGATTCTTAAGTTTAGTGCAATCGGGCGAACGTGTTACAAAAACCCGTGATTCCGAATATGAAAGATATAGGGACCAACAAACTGAACAAATTTTACCATGGGAACGGAACTAACTCTGAAATCTCGAAAAAATCAGCTGTTTCATACATTTTGATATTTAATTCGTTAATAAATTTTGTATGAAACTGTAAATTTTTTTCGCGATTTCAGAGTTGGTCCCATAGTAAAAGTTGTTCAATTTGATGGTCCATATATATCATATTTGGCATTACGGGTTTTTGTAAAACGTTGTATAACTAAGTTTCTCAGGTAGTTTCCTCAAATATCGCTTTTCAGTAAGTCGCACTATACTTTTACCCGACTACTGCCAAGAAGCGGTTAAATGTTTTACGTGTATCTTTGTGTGTCTGTGTTTTATATGTACTTAGATTAAAAGTTTACATTAGAGATGTTACGAATGTCAAATTTTACACTCTCGCGAATGCGAATGCGAATATTTAGGATGCGAATGTGCGAATGCGAATGTTAAGACATCAAGTATTACAAAAACCATGTGAATTAATAAATAAATAATTTTTATTACTAAAACGGGAAAAACATAGGTGTATACAAAATAATAATATACATACATACCTATAATTTATAACGACATCCATTAGTGAATTAAAGTTGTAAAAAAGTTGCATGATTTTTAATGCACATGTGCATGCACTTTTATATTATTGTAAGAGTCGAAGTTCAATAAAGTAAAATAAAAAAATCGCTGTCGCAATCTCTTTTCTTTCCCGGTGCCATAATGAAAAATAATTTTCACAAAATACTTTAAAACACTATGAATTATTTGTTTACCAAAGAGAGGAATTACAGTAGACTGGCAACTAAAACAAAACAATCAACAAAGCAAGCAACAGAGTGGACCCTGTGGACCACATCAACAAGCAATCACAATTCACAAACTACCCGTGTGAAATAAACACTTTCTACTGGTTGAATTAATGAAGTTATGCACACATTCGCATTCGCATAAAATTCGCATTGATTGATGCGAATACGAATGTCGATGCGAATGTTTAACGATGCGAACCATTCGCATATGCGAATGCGAATGCGAATATTCGTAACATCTCTTGTTTACATGCCTATACATTTGAATGCCTTGTGATAAGTGATTGTAATTAGTGTTCTCAATAAGTAGGTATTATAACTTTAAAGTAGGTGTTAGTATAAAGTTAAACGTCGAAGTGTGCGTTGGGCCACGCGCAGTAGGGTTCCATAGTTACTAATACTGCCATTGCCTATTAACTTATATTTACTTCCTCTTTTACACAAGTAACGACTATTCCTAACTATTCAATGGAATTTCTGTCTAAGAAAACTTTTCCAATTTTATAAGTTGATCGACTATTTCTCATCAATTTGTAAAGCCTACCTAGCAGTAATAGTTTACTTCATTACATGCACTAGTGAGCACCTATCCAACGACACCCTACAGTGTTGGTAGGGTGTCGTTGGATAGGATGATTTCTGGTCAATAGTGTAGGGCCTACATTATGATATTAACCAGAAATCATTTTTGATCCCCACTACATGTAGGGAAGGTATTTACACAAAAAAGTTTCAAGAATTTATTCTACCATTTTTTCGGAGTGATTTATATAAACTGCAAACATCGAAATGTATCGATGACTGCAAATTACAGCTTTCTAGTAATAAGGGCAACTGAGCCGCGGACGGACAGACGGACATGGCGAATCTATAAGGATTCCCTGTTGACTTGACTACGGAACCCTAAAGAAATTTTCTTATATTTTTATTTCAAATAAATTCAAATTACCTACCTATTTATAACTATTTTAACTACTCTTTTCTACTGAGCATCACTGTATTCTTGAATTTATTATTATATTTTATTTGCTTGTCTGGTACCAATAAATGTGAATTTGGAATTTATTTAAAATTTATGAATAATAAATGAATCTGTATTAAAAACAAATCTAAGATTAGTTCGTATTGGCAAGTAGGTATAGTGTTCCTAGATTTATTTAGAAATAAACCATTCCATAATTCTTTAGATCTCTTGTTTATATAATTTTCTGCTGCGTTCTATAAACAATTACATGTACGACATACACTTTCCGTCTCGTCTCAGAATGAACATAATAATTACGTACTCTTGGTCATGGGCCATCGACATCAAATATGTTTCTTTTTTAAATGGGCCATGGAAACTGATAAAAGAGCTTGCCACTATTTTCTTCTTAATACCAGTTCAGAACAGTCGATGGCAAATTCAAATCCAAAATTCAAAAATTATTTATTCAGTCTAGGCTGTTACAAGCACTTGTGAATGTCATAGAAGCTACGCCATCGGTTCGCAAACCCTAAGCGGGAGACCTTGTAACGAGAAGAACCGGCAAGAAACTCGTCAAGGGCTGCTTTTTTCTCCCTGTATATTTCATACAGAGTCGTCAACATTGAAAAATGAGCTCCACATTTAAAGTGAGGTCATTTTCCATCACAATAATTAACAAAAGTTTGCACACAATGGGTAGGTAGGTTGAAATTAAATACTACTAACTAAATACTACTAAGTAATGAGAGTAAATAACTTTCAACTAGTTGAGAAATCACTGTCTGCTACTCGAAAGTGCACCTAAGTAGGCAAAATTTACCAAAAAAAAACCACATGTTACAAGACATAAAAAATAATTTAAAAAAATGCAATTCTTACAATTCAATATGCGTTAAGATAGGTACTCAGAAGCAGACCCTTTCCACTGGCAGCACCCGTTCACGAGCATGACGCATGGACCAGCCATCGCTTCGCTCAACCATATTTGAGGGAACGTAACGACCCGCCCCACACGATACCACCGCAGAAATGATTAAAGAGAGCATGACATACTTAGGCTACCCATCCTAAGGCACCGAATTGAAAACTATTATCCTAAAGCTTTTCATAGGCCTTTACTTACAAAACTACTGAATATAGAAAGCAAAATGATTGCAATAAAAAAAAAAATTAGAAATCAAAACAAGGTTTAGTTATTAATTTAAATTTTGAGTAAGAAGTGCCATACATATTGATAATATTAATCAGAAAAATAATATATTATATAAATATACGACGCCCTTAGTACAAGCAGACAGAAGCAGACCCATTCCCACTGGCAGCACCCGTTCGTGAGCATGACGCATGAACCAGCCATCGCTTCGCTCAACCATATTTGAGGGAACGTAACGACCCGCCTCATACGACACCACCGCAGAAATGTTTGCCAGGCATATAGCTCTACAAGATATTCTGGTTGCTTGATCTGCCGATAGGCATCCATCCCCTTCTTTTTTCATTACATCGAACGATCTTTCCACATTCGTGACATGCGTGACGTGCCAGGAAGTCGAGCTGATTTTCTCTCCTAAAGAGGGCTACACACTCGCGCCGCGAACCGCGGCCGCGAATCACGGGCGCGAATCGCGCATGAAAACGGTGCGAAAAATATAGCCCTCCAGACTCGCGCGTGAACCGCGGCCGCGAATCACGGCAACATTAGTTCGGCACACAAGTCCTTTGACGCGGACCAAAAAACCGCCACCGGACGGGGAACGCCGCGAAGCGCGAACGCGAAGCGCGAAGCCCATACGTGAAGCCGCAAAACCCACCACACTCGCGCTTCGCGGCCTTCGCGGGCTTTCGCGGCGTGAGTGTGGAGCCCTCTTAAGACCTTAGGGAGTGGTTAAGTATTCCTTGCCTTTCATCTCGTATCACAGCGTGTTTAAACAGTAATCATATAATCCAGGGGTGGCGGTATTTAGCGATACCCGAGGCAGCTCGGTGGTGGACGTCGGGCCTTATCGGTTCATACGACAGGCGGTGTCGCGTGATGGGCGGCGAAGGCGTTGGCGGTGTACCAAGGCTGCCAGTGGCTGTCGCGCCGCCATCATCACTCTCGATGACGTCATCGTGCAGACCTGCAACGAGCACCAACATTAACCGCGGCTTGTTATAATCTGTGGATGCAGCATATGTGGTCTGTGTTGTCTTATGGTGAGGCGCTTCCTCTGCAGTGTTTAGCAGCTTTTCATTTGTAAATATAATTCATACTGCTTGATCGTTAAACCCTCTGACTGCACTAAGGCTTTAGTGCTGCAAATTATTTGACCTGCCTCAACTGAAAACTCATATTCTTAGAACTACACCCTGAAATCATTATTGCGAGCATTGTAAAAAAGCTTGGAGTTGTAAATAAAATTGACTGTGCTGCTTTTTGGTAAGTACCTATATAGAAAAAGAATCTTTTAATTTACTTACACACATACCTATCCTATCCCACTCTATTCTACATAGTGTGTATTACATGTGAATAATCAATATTTCTAATGTTACTAGCCTAATTGCATGTGTAGTCTACTAATATAATAAAAAATTGTCTTATTCATACCTAACCAAGAAAGTTATGCACGAATATCCTTAGAGTTCAAAAGCTGTTTTGTAACTTTCTTTGTTGCTGTAAGCTGTAAATTAACGCTAGAAATTGTAGTGCACGATTATTCGTAGAATATGTAGCTTTTTTCATTATTTTCCTTTTTTTTCGTTGCATTGTCCATTGCACGTTTATGTGCCTTCCAGTGCCGGTGTTCGGTAGCAGTGCGGACGGCAAGCAGATGATATTGGTCGGCAACTACAAGTTTTGTCTCGCAAGAGACGGCCGCTTAAGTAAGCGATGGGAATGCTGCAATATTAAATGTAAAGCCGCAATATACACTAAAAACGACGTCATATTTAACACTTATGATGACCACAATCACTAACTGCATATTGTAAATAAAGCCTCGAATACATAGGGAATGTGTTGCGGAACGGAACAAGACCGTTGGCCAAGAAGCTCATTTTCAATCTATCGCATATTGCCACCACACCACATTGGCAAGATAGCCATTAGTTTATTGTTATCAAATATCGTCGTCTGGGTTGCGAAGTAGGAAGCTTCTGGGAGATATGACACCCTGAACATGGCCATCGATCGCAAAAAATAATCGATCGCATATTGATATAAATAGTGAACAGGATCATGGGTTTATATACGCCTGGGACCTGCTCCACCCGCTGAATGTATTTACATGCCAACATGTAGTCGATCATTTTTTTGGAAAAAATGGCTCTATGTGTCTACCCTGGCCGCGCGCATGCTTTCTGAAAATTAACAAAGCCGATGTCTAACATATTTGTAATGATGCCACCCACGATACTGTTCACCATTTATATCAATATGCGATCGATTATTTTTTGCGATCGATGGCCATGTTCAGGGTGGCATATCTCCCGGAAGCTTCCTACTATGCAACCCAGACGACGATATTTGATAATACCAAGCTAATGGCTATCTTGCCGATGTGGTGTGGTGGCAATATTCGATAGATTGAAAATGAACTCCTGGGCCGACGGTCTAAACATATCCCTTAAAAATTACGTAGAATGTCCTGGGACAATGTTTTCCTTACAAATGTCAGGTAAATGCGTCACAAAATGTTGCAACGTTGCAGCGCCACGTAAATTGAGTGTTGCGGGTCATAATGTATTCGAGGCTTTAAAAGCTAGTTTAGCACAACTAAACTAACTAGTTGATAGTATTGAAACATTTTTTTCATATTTTTGTTTCTAGGATATTTTTTTTATTGTGCAGACGATTTTCTCATTTCCTTTAGGAGTAGAAGTAGTAAGTATATAAGTATGATAATCTTTTAAGGCTGATAATAAGGTTGTTGTAAAAGTTTACTGAAATTCCATATTTTTATATTAGGTCTATATTTATCATAGCAATAAGTAATTAAAATAAACAATAGGTACCTACTTGTATTCACTACGTATAGGTTAGCAGTAAGTACCTATTCAACAATGTTAACTATGTCTACATGGGTTGTCAAGATTGTGCCATTTATTATGCCTTGCCAGAGATATAATTGTTATCCATTTACTTTATTACGTTAAGTTGTGCTTTCAATTGTTTTGTTTATTGATGTCAGTTGATTAAGATAAAAGTTACATTCTAATTATTGATACAATTAAGAAAATTTATTTAGAATTGTAAGAAAAACATTAAGGTGGTCTCTCAAGTGCTCAAGTTGTAATGTGAGTGCATGCGTGTTGAGTTTGTGCATTTACCACCGTGTGACCTGTATGAGGGTGGATTGATAAGTCCATGACTTTGAAAAGAAGAAATACTTTATTTTTTCATAATTTATTTTTGTATCTTAAAAAGAAACTCCTCAAGAAATCGTTACACTATTTTTTTTTCAAATTCGGCAAAAGATTATTACTTTTGGAAACAAAAAGCTCAAGCGACTTCTAACTTTTCTTAATGACCCTGTCGACCGTCTCGGCGGCACTCATGACATCAAAACTCATCGAATAAAGATGCGAATCCTTCCTATTCTCTAGATTCAACCCACAGAGATTGCTTCTCCTATCAAACATGAATAAATGTCTTTGCGGGCAAAGATTTTCATCAAGCCAAAAGGTGGTGTCTGAAATGGGCCCTCATTTCAGTTACCAGTTTTCCGGCGATAAAAAAAATAATGGGTTAAAGAGATAGGAACTTCGTTGGACTGAATACGCAGAGCTACAATAAGATTATGTAGAGAAATAAAACAAAATATTTCGAAAAAAGTGATTCTTCATTACAAAGTCATGGACTTATCAATCCACCGTCGTACAATCCGTTCACAGTTATTTTTTTTTACCGTTGATGCCATACGTGGCCATACTGTAGGTATTATGAAGAAAAGTAATTTTCAGAGATACGAGTAGAATAACTGTGAACTCACTGTAGTTAGGGTAGCCCACTACCACAGACAGAATAAATATGTGTCATAAAATTATGTGTCGAATTATTAACTCGAACTTTAACGTTCAATTGCACATTGTCTGAAGTATATTGAACGAGTTAATTCTTTAAGAAGATTGTTTTAATTTAGTTTTGTGTCTTTTGAAGGTAGGCGTTTCAAATGTGTGAATGTTTAAAATGTTCCTTCGTTATGTATCTGAATTACTCTTATTTCATTTTCAGAAGTTTTCTTGGCATAATTTTGATTCACGTTTAATGTTGCGTTATCGCATTTCTATTCACATAAACGTTTTTAGTAATGTTTGGAAAGGTGTTTTATTTTAACTATTTGTTATTATTTCTAAGCCACGTTTTATTAATACTTAAGTACAGGAGGGTAGAAAATAAAATTGACTACTTTACCTACTTACAATTTTTATTGGTTTTGTCAACACCTTTTTCACCTTGGGCCTGAATAATGAACGCTTCGAAAAATGCACTCCCTAAACAAAATATTTGATTGATTTCTCACACACCTTACTAAGTATGTTGAATTTTAATTCCTTCGTTTTATTTATGAAGCACAATAAAATAAACGTGTTAAAATAGATAAAGTGTACTTAAAAAAATTCAAAGTTATCATCAGCTAAATCTGTCTCTGTTCCTCAGCGGTCAAAGTGGGAGATAAAACTTTAGTGTACGACAACTGTAAGTTTTACTTGCATCACAGAGGTCATCGCAAGTTGAGCTGGAGATGCTCGGTCAGGAAGACCAGCTGCCGAGCAACTGTTTACACCATCGATGGAGTTGTTGTTTGCTTCAGAAACGAACATAATCATTGATTTATTAAAGACTTGGACAGGGGGCTTTTGTAACTTTGTGGCAATCAACTATGACAGAAATCGCAGTAACATTACTGCTTTATTAAGAATCAATGTGACAACTATCTTATTTAAAGCAGCAGCGCGGTTTCAATTTAACTGCGGTTTCAATCGATTTCAATAGGGAATTGTTAGCAACAGAGTTACGTAATCAGGGGGCAGGGGAGATGTTTTTGGCTGCGTTCAGACGATAACACGATTCACGAATACGATCCGAGCTTAACCCGAACTCTACTTAAACACAACTAAACCGCAGCCCACTCTTTGAAATCCTTGCATCGCTAACAATTTGGAGCCTTATGATTACGACACGTTAATAAGGCGCGGGCTGCGTTTGATTTGAGTCAAGGTGTGACTTTGAGGTGGGTTCCGATTGGTTCGGAGGTAGGTGCTCAGTCAGAAAGACCGGGGGGTATTACAACCTCTTAAAACGTCAGTTTTCTGAATGGATATCAAAATCAATGGGCTTCTTTTATTTGGTATACATCGAGAAACAGACGCATTAATAGTTATTCAGAAAACTGACAAGTTTTAAGAGGTTGTAATATCCTCCCAAGTGCCGCCGGGCAACTGTCAACAATACACTATTAATGGAATTGTTGTTCGCTTTAAGAACGAACATTATCATTGATTATTATAGACTTGATCAGGGGAGGTCAAACTATCTGTGGTTTTGTAAAATAAAGTTGTTATTTTTGAAAAAATATATTTGATAGTTATGAAATAATATTTCACTAGGTAAAATAGGTCACGGTGCAAAGAAATGCAAATTTTATAATTTTTCAAAGTAAGGTAAAAACTTACTCTTTTTTATGGGTATTAGCATAGTAGAATCAAATGTATTAGTAAGTATGACGATTGACGACTACAACACGCAGTTATCATTATCTATCACTGAGAAGTTTGTTACTGGTATGTTATTTTGATATTATTTTCCATCATACATAAAGGATGTTTGTTCGTACATGAAAAGCAGTTTGGCAAAAGTCTAAATTAAGACGATAAAAACAAGCTATTACACAACACAATTGATTGATCGAGACAATTTCTTCCAGGAATTGTCTTTGCAAAGAAGTCTAATGGCAGTACCTTATTGTGTATTGGTCGTTACCGGTTCAACAAGCACAGTGCTTCAAGGTGGCCCATGGAGAGGTGGATCTGCACCGGCAGGAATAAAGGCTGCCGAGCTACCGTGATCAGCTTCAAACACGAGATCATCAAGAGACTTAACACTCATAACCATTGACGATCATCATCATCATAGCAGCCACACGCAAGATGACTACTAGACATGGGCCTCCCCTAAGGATCCCCACGACGTTCGTTTCTGCGCTGCTGGAAGTATTCCAGATAGCATTTAGAGCAACTTTCAAATATTTTCACCAGTTGCTCTATTAAGAAGCATAATAAAAAAATCTCTAGATTTAGGTTAGGTTAGGTGTAATAAAATGATTCGTTAATTTTAATAGAGTTGTGTCCTCTTTCCACTTAATACTCCCATTTTCTTTTAAGTATTTTATTTATTTATGGAATGGAATGAAAATCTGTTATAACGAATTCAATTTTGTTTTATAGGTCTTTCCATGCAAGTAACCAGCATTGATATGCATCTTCACAAATTCCATATGGGGGAGGAAACGAGAATGTGTGTCAATTGTTATAAAAAGATGCAGAAGACGTTGGGAAATGAAGAGGCTCTGAAGAAGGTCGACAAGACGATGACCATGTGCGTACAGTGCAACCAGAATATGTGTGCGAAATGTTTCTACGAAAAACATACTTTATAGTAGACGATTACAGCGTTATAATATTCAGTGTAGTAGGTATTTTACTTTTATATTTTTTGTAGTTTGTATATAAGTACTTAATCCTCAATAAAAATCTTAATAAAAAAAACAGTTCTTATTAATTTTCGGGTGGTAGTTAGTACCCGCTTAACATTTAGATATGAGTAGGATATTATTGTATATTACGCTATAAATAACTATTCAGATATCACCAAATCTGTATTTTGATTGATACAGAATTGATTGATGAAATTTGTGGTGACTTATATTTAGTTTTTATTACCTAAGGTATATATTTCGTGGACACCGGGCGCGGTACAAAGGCGTTGTGCATCGGCAAACATCGCTACAACAGGCACAGCGCGAGCCGTGGATCCAAGACCCGCTGGATTTGCGTGAAAGTTCGTTGCATATCCACAATCATAATGGTGGGCAACGTTGTAGTTAAGACGATTAATGATCACAACCATCAATGACTTTGAGGAAAGCAGATGTGCGTCTAATAAAAGATTTTGTGAGTCCAGAAGTTGTATTAATTTAATCGTTTAATTGCGTTTTCTATTCTATTTAATAATTAGACTCTGCGCTACAGCTATGTCCAAGCTCGTGTGCTTCATTTCATTGACTTTGTTTCAACCGAAATTCAATAAAACATTATTTGTTCAGTCTATACGTATTTATGTTGTAAGATGATTGATGTTGTTAATTAGGACTTGCTTAAAGTTCTGTTCGGTCGCTTAGAAAAAAAATAAGTTGCCTCTTGTTAGAAGATATTGTCATTGATTATCATTTGACAACTATACTGTTTTTGTCAAGGTGCATTTTTCGTGGACACCGGACGGGGCACGCAAGCGCTGTGCTTAGGCTCGTATCGGTACAACCGCCACAGCTCCAGCCGTGGACCCAAAAGCCGGTGGAATTGCGTCAGGGCCAAGTTTGGATGCAAGTCCACTATCATAATGATCGAAGACGTAATTTTAAAGACGATGAATTCCCACAATCATTAGCGTAGTCGATTTTGGCTGATTCTGACTATGGACATAACGTGGAAGTGACGAAACAAGATTGTGTTGTGTTGAAGTGACTGATTTAATTAAGATTTTATGTCATTTATTACGTTAATATCCAGTGGTAATTAAATTTGAAAATTCGAAAGTATTTTTTAAATATTAGCACTAATGCAAATTTTTCTCTGAAAAAGTTGTAAGTAAGTTTTAATTTTGTAATTTTTGTGGCATTCTTTTTCACGACCCGGTTCCGGAATCCCGTGATCACAGTTGGAAAGTATTGTTATAATAAGTGGAGTTTAATTAAGATTTTATGTCATCTATCACGTTAATATCCAGTGGTGATTAAATTTGATAATTCGAAAGTATTTTTTAAATATTAGCACTAATGCAAATTTTTCTCTGAGAAAGTTGTAAGTTTTAATTTTGTAATTTTAGTGGCATTCTTTTCCACGACCCGGTTCGGGAATCCCGTGATCACAGTTGGGAAGTATCGTTATAATAAGTGGAGTGGCAGCCGAGGCCCTCAAATCAGGTGGACGTGCGTGAAGAACCAGCAGGGCTGCCGGGCCACCATCACCACGCTTGACAACGTTATCGTCAAATCCAAGAACCAACATATACACCCGTAATATGCGTTGAGCTTTGAGGACATGGATATTTTACCATTGTGTATATATTGATATATTGATGTGGATTTTGGTAATTTGCTTTCGGATTTTTTTTTCGAAAGAACAACAGACTTAATTTATTTTATTATTATTTTTAACAAATCCTTTGCTACTAAGCAAGCTTAGCCTTGTCTGCAAGTTAGCACTTGTTTTCTAGTCCTCAATAGTCCTATTGTTTCTTTAAGCTTTCAAATACGAAAAGAAGTAACGGATAACATTACACGTAATGTTATCCGTTACTTGTACGTTGTACTTTTTATATTTCCATAGATCTGATACTTGTTAGTTATAATAAAAATATATACTTAGAGTTAACCTGCGGGTCATGTTGACAGACTATTTTATTTTCATCAATTATATTTTTCTAACAAGGCTAAATTTAATTCTGCACCATAGCTTTTATATCTAACGATCAAAAGAATTCAATGTTCTTATGTAGAACTTTGTAAAATATGAGTTTTACCAAAGCTTACTTATCGGCTTTGGTCTACAATTAAATCATCATAATTAACTGTCTATCAGTTTTAACATAAATAAATACTTATATAGGTATTTTATATAGGTATTATAAGAAGATACTATAGATATACTTACACAGTTTAACGTTTTCCGTGTGTATTAATTAAAGAATTATTGAGAATTATTGCAGAAGCAATAAGTAAGTAGCTAGGTACTGGTAATAAAACTTACTACTTGTCCAATCTAAACTCTTCCAAAGTTTTTTCTGGTTTGTCTTGTTATATCCTTACCATTTTTATTTTTTATTTAGAGGTTTTACCTAGCTAATAAGTGTGTCAGCTTCATCTAGGGTTGCCAGATGTCCGGTATTTAAGCGTACAGTCCGGTATTTTCGAGGCCTTTCCGGTAAAAAATAAATAGTTATACCGGACAGAACAATGTCCGGTATTTTGAGGAAAGTCGGTACTACTGATCACAAGCGCCTACAAAAGTAGGCATATTAAATCCCTCAAACATGCATTATATTTTGTTACTAATTTAGTTGATTTATGTGATGATGATTAATAAATAAAAAATATTAGTAATTAGTATAAAAAAAAACATATTTATCCTTACTGATGTTTAATTACAAATCTCTGGCTTATCAGTATTAATTAATAACTTTAAATAAATTGGTAACTTAGTTGCACCAGATAGACGAAAAATAAAATACAATAACTGATTACTTTTATCGTTTTTAGTGTACTTCTTACGAATTATTCATAATTTGTGTACCTAGGTATTATAATGATAATATTTATCTGCTTTTATTAATTTGTATGCAGAGATTGAAAAAAGCATCTGTGGTTGACAATGCTTGATAATGTTTTATTATGTTTTATTTATTAAACTATCAGTATTATTAAATTGGATAAGCTATTAGAACTGTTGAATTTATTTTTTAGTTGGTTAACATCACATTGCTAAAATGGTATAAAGCATAACATTTTATGGTAACAGAGCAATGATATTCCATTCCTAAAGGATGCACTACGCAATACAATAGCAAAGCTGAAATGTGGCACATGCCGTTTGACAAGTAAAATGTCAAGTTGTATGAGAAGTCTTGGGGGACTTTCATAGTAAGCTGCGTTTTGGGGGAGTTAAAAGTGTCCCACAAATGCCATTGTCATGCAATATCCACAGTATAGATTGATCGAAGTAACAGAGGAACGATTTAATCACAATAACTATTTGTATGGAAGTTTTGTCTTTATTTATCTTTTTTTTGCCAGTACTGCAAGATGGGGGTGGTGTGATCAACGCTGTATTTACAACATCGCGATATGGTAAACCAGTGATCCAAATCGGAAGGTACCGGTTCAACAAATGGTCCGGCAGCAAGGGACCGCGTGCGAGATGGGTGTGCGCGAAGACATGCTACGGCTGTCGCGCAAAGATCATCACTGTCGATGACGAGATAGTGCAGCTACACTGCAACCATAATCACTAGTAGAATAGCACATTTTTGAGCTTATGATATGGTACTCATTATCATCATCATCATAGCAGCCGCACGACACCCACTGTTGAGGATAGGCTCCCCAAGGATCTCCACTCATTATGTCTTATTACAATATTTGAGATTGCGTGTACGATCCATGTAACTTTAAAGTTCCATAAGATGCATTCCTTTCCTCGATTTCAGTGCATGCCATCGTCACATCCCGTTATAGTTCTCTGTAGCTAGAGACATCTCTCCTTGGAAAATCTCATTATATTCACGCTTACGTGACGTACGTGATACGACACTCGTGTGGACGATTAATTTCATTAATTTGATATTGTCGATATTATAATTTTCTTGTAGAACTATCAACAGTAGTAATTTAGCAGTCAAAAACTTTCATAATGAGGGACATTATGATAATCGAGCTTGCTGCTCTGTGTATATACCTAGTTTAGATTAAATTGGTTTTGGTATTATCGTCATAATATTTAAGATCTTTTAAATTGGTTTTTAATTTCATAAAGAGTTAATTATTTATGTATTTTTTTCACTTGCATGTATTTTTTCTATTAAATGATTGAAATTTATATTTGTGTACTAATTTTGAACCTTTGAAATTTAAGTAAAAATAGTATTTTACAAGGGAAAAGTCTAAGAGAAAAGGTGCAATGCATTTAACGATTAAATACATTATTAAGTACAACCTAGATAAAAAGTGCTACAAAGACAATCTAGCTACTTTTGTTTCCATTTTAGTTGGGTTGTCTGAGCTCTATAAAATTAACAAATTGTCTTGTCTTTCCAGAACCCATTTTTGCATTATCGCATCGTGGGAATCCCGTTATTCAGATAGGGCAGTACAGATTTAACAAATGGAGTGGAAGTAAGGGGCGCAGGGCTCGATGGATCTGCATCAAAGACCATAGAGGGTGTCGCGCGACAGTGATCACTATCGACCTAGTTATAGTCAAATACGTCAACGAGCATAATCATTGATGGTCAGCTGCCCCTCATTTCTCTATAAACATCCGCAGCGTCGAGCGCATCTCGACGCTGCGGAAACGTCATTTTTGCATAGAACAATAGTTCCGATCATAGGCGAGCCCGTCGTCCAAGCGCTAGTGTCTATGTGACAGCGGTGCCGCAGCGTAGAGATATTTTTAGAGGATCGACACGCTGACTTGCGTGCGCACATCCTAATCTTGACGTTTGTGTATATTATTAATATTACATGACTGTGTGCTGCCAAAAAATGTTCTCAATTAAATATTAACTAATTTTGCGTATTTGAAATATACAACGTGTTACAGAATTAATAGCTAAACCAGAATATGGTAGATAGGGACCATCAAACTGAATAACTTTTACTAAGGGACCAACTCTGAAATCCCGAAAAAATAATCAACTGTTTCATACAAAAATTATTAACGATATATGAAAATCCCAAAGTAAAAGTAAAAGACAGTTTGATGGTCTCTATCTAGCATTTTCTGGTTTAGTTATTAATTCTGTAACACGTTGTATATCTAAGGTGGAAATTGTGACAATAAACTATAGGGAGGTGTGATTATGAATGCACTCACAATGTTTAGTTTTGGTTGCTGGATCGTCTGAACTCTGTAATTTGGGAAAATAGTATGTCACACCCAATGTGGCTCTGATACATTTTCCTGTTTTTTTCCAGAACCTATGTTCACATTATCGTTTCGTGGGAATCCCGTTCTTCAGTTAGGGCATTACAGGTACGGCAAATGGAGTGGAAGTAAAGGGAAGAACAAGACTCGATGGACTTGCATCAAAAACAACAGCGGGTGTCGCGCGGCTGTGATCACTATCGACAAGGACATCATTAGATACGTCAACGTACATAATCATTGAGTGACTTTTTAGAACTTATTTTTATATTGTCGTTTCGTGAGAATACCGTTCTTCAGATAGGGAACGGGTTCAGTGAATGGCGCGGAAGAAAAGGGATGAATAAGATTAGATGGATTCGCATCAAAACAACAGCGGGTGTCGCGCGGCTGTGATCACTATCAACATGGACATAATTAGATACGTCAACGAACATAATCATTGAGTGACTTTCCAGAACCTATTTTCACATTGTCGTTTCGAAAGAATACCGTTCTGCAGATACGGGATTACAGGTTCAGTGAATGGAGTGGAAGAAAAGGGATGAACAAGATTCGATGGACTCGCATCAAAACAACAGCGGGTGTCGCGCGTCTGTGATCACTATCAACAAGGCCATAATTAGATACGTCAAAGAAAATGATCAACAGCTGTCTCCTGTACGGTCTGCCTTTTTTTGCACGCCCATCCCACTCTTGACGAATTTGTACATTTATTTTGGAAGTAATTATTTCTTTCACCAGTTTTATTTATTTATTTATTGCGCGGTTATAAGATCAGTCGCCGTCTGTCATAGTCGACAGATTTACTATTTTGGAGACATATCTATTAAATTTCGTATATTGTTTGGTGATTCGTAGGATAAAGATCTTATTTATTATTAGGTCATTGAATGTACATGTTTTTGACGATAGCTAATATCATACCTATTTATTTTCAATTAAATATTTTAAATATTTGTTTTTGTCAATTTACCGTTTTATTACTAGATTATGAACACCTGATTTAGGAAAACATTGCAATAAAATAGGGATTTAGTGCCCTCATAATGGTTTGTTCCGTTTTAGTGGCAGGGTCGTCTCAACTGAACTCTTTAATTTAGGAAAAATGATTTAAGTCACACCCCATGTAGCTCTGATAGATTTTCTTGATTTTTTCCAGAACCTTTTTTTACATTATCGTTTCGTGGAAATCCCGTTCTTCAGATAGGGCATTACAGGTTCAGCACACTGAGAAAAAGTATAGGGAAGAACAAAATTCGATGGTCTTGCATCAAAAACAACAGCGGGTGTCGCGCGGCAGTGATCACTATCGACAAGGACGTAATTCGACACGTCAATGAACCTAATCATTAAGTGACAGCTTACTCTTGGTCTGCCCGCACGCACTTAAGTGACAGCTTACTCTTGGTCTGCCCGCACGCACATCCTATTGATATTAAATTAATTATTGACGTATTTGTATTGTAATTTTTTTCTTAATTTCATATTTAAATATCTTTTCATGACAACTTATTTATTACTAAAAAATTTGGAAATAAGTTAGGAAATATATTTGAAGAGAAAATAGCCTTCATAATGTTACAGGGCCGTTTGAACTCTTTAATTACACGATTGTCCAAAAAAGAAGAGTGTATTGTGTTCAGGGTTTATGTATGTTTGTATCTATATGAGTTTTTTTCCACCATAACTTCCAAATGCCAGAACAAAGGATGTGTGAGATATCGTCAGAATCGTTACATAATTTCGAGTTACACTGGCTAGATATTTTGAAAGAGTCAAAATGCCAGACCAAAGACGCCATTTTGTAAAGGGAAAACATTTTTTCTTCTTCAATTATTGCAATATCCAATATATCAAATGAAAGGCCTTTATGAGCAAATACCAATGCCAATGCTCCCACTGCAAAAACACTTGTTATTTAACATTTTAATTCGTTTTTGGCAAGGCAGTCGTGTATTTTTTTGTAAAATACTTAAAGTCACACACAATTTTCTTGTTTTTTTTCAGAACCTATTTTCACATTATCATTGCGTGGGAATCCCGTCATTCAGATAGGGAATTACAGGTTCAGCAAATGGACTGGAAGTAAAGGGAAGAACAAAGTTCGCTGGACTTGCATCAAAAACCACAGCGGGTGTCGCGCGGCAGTGATCACTATCGATACGACTATAATCAGATACGTCAACGAACATAATCATTGATTGACAGCTGCCTCATGTACTGTTTGTAAACACAACGGGACATTACACTATACATGTTGACCTTGAGACCGTCTTTATGTCGTACATAATAAAAGCTGTCTTCGTTGCTCAACTGTGCAACGCACTTTCGACTGGTCGCCGGCGACCACAAGTTGACGGCGATTGTGACGTAGTATAAGCACTTACGGCGACTCACAGACGATTTTTATTCATTTATCTGTATTTGCAACAAAGGACGTATTTTTATTTTTACTCGTTCGTTTTTCTTTAATTAATGACGATACTATTGTAACTCCTCTGCACGAATGTACAAGAAAAGCTATCCATAATCTAGTCGCTCCAGTGCTTATTGTCTCTATCTAAGCCTACCGTGGTGCCGTGTGTACATAAATCAAATCATTTTTCTTGCCAACTTTGTTTTTTATTACTCAATGAGGAATATTTTAGGTATTAAATATTTAAAGCGAAAATTATGAAAATATTGGGGAATATAACTAGATATATATTATATTGATATATATATTGGGGAATATAACTATCCCGTCTAAGTTGCTACGGGTGAGCCGATTTTTTCTAATATTTTTCATTATTTATTCATCTTAATATAACTAGAGCTTATTATAATTTCCATTTAATGTATTTCTAGTAACTATTTAGCAATCGGTGGTAGTACATCTGAGCTATAGTCAACCTACCACTGAAAATGGCTTTGATAGATATTCTTGATTTATTTCAGAACCTATTTTCACGTTATCCTGTCGTGGGAATCCTATTATTCAGATAGGATATTATAGGTTTACCAAACGGAGTACAAGTGTATTGAAGAACAAGATTCGCTGGACCTGCATCAAAAACAACAGCGGTTGTCGCGCGGCACTGGTCACTGTCGACAAAGCCATAGTCAAATACATCAACGAACATAATCATTGAATATAAAAAAAAGACTCGAAGCTGGATCCTAAGAATTATGGATCGAGATCCATTTCTTCTTTAGTGAGAATCTTATCAAAGTTAGATTAGTCGTTTATCTAAGTAAATTCTGAATTCTCGATAACAATAAATTTGTTTATCGGAAACATGGTTGGCATTGGCACGCAGGAGCAGGATACAATAACCAAATACCTTAATGATGTTTCAGGCAAAATAAATGCAAAATTAAGGGTTTCTGTAGTGTTCCTAGACTTGAACTCAGCATTTGATTAATTGCTCTTAAAGAAGCTTTATTAATATTAAAGAGTTTTAAATTATAATTGAAAGTACTAGTGAAACTGTAACAACCGTTCAAACTGGTTGACATTAAACTAAGTGTGCCACAAGGTTCCATATTGGGACATAATACTATTTATTAACTTTATAAATGACTTATTATTTATATTGCTTCAGTGCAGATGTCACTAATGCAGTGATTAATTAGTATAGATAGTGTAAATGGTTTATCGGGCCTAAAAGCTATGTCATTTTATTTAAGTCCCAGCTAGAGATCTCATGCAGTGATTTTTTTAATATTAATCTAAAATAATGACTTGGTAAAATTTACAACATTTAGGGCCTGTTTCAATGTCAAAAAGTGAGTTTTTAGTAGCTTAATTGACAGATGATTTGACAGATGCTATGTGTTTTTTTTTTTCAAATTATATGTGAAGTAATCTACAATGCTCCCTAGCATGACTACCGAAACACGATATAGGTATACCTTGATATGGTGTTTTATTTACCCTCATCTGTCAAAATCCATTGTCTTTTGACAGTAAATAGTGATGAATCGCTATATCAATCATACCGTGTTTCGGTGGTCATGTTAGGGGGGCATAACTTACTTTTTGATGGTAAAACAGACCCTTAGGAGTTAAGTCTGATGATCAGTTGATCAGGAGCCCAAGTCTGCTATTTATTGACGTCGCTATTGTGTTTCAATCGTGTTTTAGTTGTAATGCTTTTTGAAACACCAAAACCGAAACGAAATTGAAACACTATTACCTGTGATTATGACGTTAGCATTAGCAGACTTGAGCCCCAGTTCAGTTTGAAGGAAGAATTGGAAGTATTCTAGTCTAGTCAAATTTGTACATTTAGCTAATCTTAATTAAATAAAATATGATTTCTTGCCAACTTACTGCTTTTTACTAATCAGGAAAAATATAGGCTTATTAAACAGGGTGTTTGGTAATAGCCTTATAAAGCTTAATATGGCAGTCAGGGACCATCAAACTGAACAACTTTTACTATGGGACCAACTCTAAAATCGAGAAAAAAAATCAGCTCTTTCATACATTTTGATATTGTCGTTATTATTTTTTGTATGAAACAGCTGATTTTTTTTCCTGAGTTGGTCCCATAGTAACAGTTGTTTTGTTTGATAGTCCCTATCTACCATATTCGGCTTTATAAGGCTAATACTAAACACACTGTACATTATATTTTAGGCGAAAATTATTATGAAAATATAGGTACCTATGTAGTGCTTTTTACACCACTGGCCAAAAAAGAAGTGTATTTAGTTCAGGGTCTATATACATAATAATATGTATTTTTGTATGTATGTAACTTTCATTATTCCATCGTAACTTCTAAATAGGTATCTGAACAGATTTGGATGTGTAGGCTATTTAGAATCCTTATATCATCCTGAGTGACACTGGCTACAGATGAAAAAAATTAAAAAAAATATTAAAAACACGACTGCCCTGCCAAAAACGAACTAATAATAAAAAGTTAAACAACAAGTATGTCATTGCAGTCGGGGGACCTTTTTATGGAACAATTTGTGATCAAAGTGGTCCCCCGACTGCAATGACATACTTGTTGTTTAACTTTTTATTATTAGTTCGTTTTTGGCAGGGCAGTCGTGTTTTTAATATTTTTTTTTATTTATTAATTTTTATTTTACACATTTTAGTGACATGTTATATAGTTTTGGAATGTGCTCATCAAGGCCTTTCATTTGATGCCCATATTGTAATAATAGAAAAAAAAATTATTCACGTTTGAAAATGGCATCGTACAGTCGCTATATTGATTTTTTTCTAAAAAAAATATAGCCAGTGTCACTGTAAGGATTCTAACGATACCCCATTTATCTAAATCAGTTCAGGCATTTAGAAGTTATGGTGGAATAAAGAAACTCACATACCCACAAACATACATGAACCCTGAACACATATACACTCTTTTTGCTTTGGGCAGTCGTGTAAAAAATAGGGCGCCTTTTCGTAATGTGATTTTTGTTCAATTATCACTGTATGGATATGAAACGAAAGGCCTCGATGAGCTAATTTCAAAACTATATATTTTTTTACTAAAATGTATAAAAATATATTTAAAATAACCACGAGTGCTCTGCCAAAAATATGTATTAAAAAGTAAAAAAAAAGAAAGTATCGTTTTAGGGTTCCGTACCCAAAGGGTAAAAACGGGACCCTATTACTAAGATTTCGCTGTCCGTCTGTCTGTGTGTCTGTCTGTCTGTCTGTCACCAGGCTGCATCTCATGAACCGTGATAGCTAGACAGTTGAAATTTTCACAGATGATGTATTTCTGTTGCCGCTATAACAACAAATACTAAAAACAGAATAAAATATTTTTTAAAGGGGGGCTCCCATACAACAAACGTGTTTTTTTGCCGTTTTTTGGTACGAAACCCTTCGTGCGCGAGTGCGACTCGCACTTGGCCGGTTTTTTATTTTTATTTTTAGTACGTATTTTTGCAAGGCAGTCGTGATTTTTAATATTTTTTTTATTATTTGTTTATTGCTTAAATAACATTTTGTTTCCATTTTAGTTATGTCGTTCGAACTTTTGGGAAAATAATCAACTTCGCGCCCGCTCCCAAAGTGGCTCTGATGGATTTTCTTGTTTTATTCCAGCGCCAATTATCACATTATCGTCTCGTGGAAATCCCATTATTCAGATAGGGAATTACAGGTTTAGAAAATGGACTGGAAGTAGAGGCTACAAGACTCGATGGATCTGCATTAAAAACAACAGCGGCTGTCGCGCAGCAGTGATCACTGCAGAGGAAGCTATCCTCAAACACGTCAATATACATAATCATTGAATGGCTGGCAGACTCTTGTACTGTCTGTACACAGACTTCGTATACTTGTACATTTTTATTCTTAATTTATGAATTATAATAATAATAATAAATCTTTTTTTATTTCTTCACAAATGGTGGTACCTTATTTTTTTTTCAATATTACCTTACCTACATTATATCGGAAAAAGTTAGGTATAATACAGGGTAGCAGGTATGTAATAAAGCTTTTTGAAACGGTTTGTTACCATTTTAATTATGTCGTGGACTCTTTGATTTGGGTAAATTCTAAACCTCGCACCGAAGTCACAGTGGCTCTTTCTTGATTTTTTACAGAACCTCTTTTCTTATTATCGACTCGTGGTAATCCAGTAATTCAGATCGGGAATTACAGATATAATAAATGGAGTGGAAGTAAAGGGTGCAAGATTCGATGGACATGCATCAAAAACCACAGTGGATGTCGCGCGGCAGTGACCACTATCGACAAAGTAATAATCAAGTACATCAACGTACATAATCACTGAGTGTCAATTAAATTCGCAATAGGGAATATGCATAAGTCACCGATTTTGATAAATTTGAGCTTGATCGCTTATACGTGTCCGAAGCAAAAGCAGAAGAAGGAACAGAAAAAAAATGAATTACCTATTTTAATTTTATCACACGATGAAATCAGGGAAAAATAACGATTTTTTTTTCACTTTCGGATATAATGCACTTAACAGTCATATAGAATATCGAATGAGAAATCATTTTTTATATGACACATATGTACTTAAACGCAAAATTTAGGGAGATAATTGAAAATTCTTGGCTATCTCCATAGTAAACGCGCGTCTGAAACGTGACAATTGTGACGTCATATTATGTCATGTCCGTTTTGTATAGAGCGTTTTCGGCGTTTGCTGCTGCGTGCTAACTTCAAGCTGTGCTTCAAGTAACTAAATCACGAGAAAAAAACGTAAGAAAAAAGTTTTAATAATACAGTTGATTTTCTCATGCATTACTATTGATTTTGATATAAAAAAAAATTAATGCATATTCCCTATTCCTTCATGCCAATGGTCTGGTGTAAAGTCATAAATTGTGGCAGTTATATCACGTTACAAAGAATGAAGTAAGTTTATGTAAAAGTTATTGTCAAAATGCATTGTCTATTGCATATTTAATAAATTATTTTTAAACCTTTATCAATTTATCCACTTTTAAAATTTTGCGTCGCATTTTATAAGATTAAAATCACAGGTATAGAACACGTTTATACTACTAACACCTATGTTACTCCTACGCCTTAGTTCAAATGCTTTTATTACCTGTGATTTTAATTTTTATCGATTTTCCTTTGAAGAATATATTTATGATGCGTTCCTTTGATACATAAAGATTTCGTTTTATTTAATGTTAATAAAAAATGATTTCTAGAGCTTGTGTTTGACAGCGTGAAAGGAAAAGAGATGATCACCATTAACCGTTTCACGTTTTACAAGACTTCTTCTTCTGAAGATCTTTACGTACGTTGGCGTTGCACGGAAGACGTCGGCAGCAGCTGCCGAGCTGAAATCGTCACCATCAATGATTATGTGGTCCATGAAAACAGAAGCCACACGCATTGAGGTGAGAGCTATAGGTACATACAACGTGTTAATGAATTAACGCAAAATGAGCAAACCGTTTCTTCGGACCATCAAACTGAACAACTTTTACTACGGGACCAACTCTGAAATCGCGAAAAAAAAAATCTGCTGCTTCATACATTTTTATATTTTCGTTACTAATTTTTGTATGAAACAGCTGATTTTTTTTTCGCCATTTCAGAGTTGGTCCCATAGTAAAAAATTCACAGATTTTACACTCCCCGCAAGAATCGGAGCATTGAAAATGAACACCAAAATTTACGAAAAACCAAAATCAAATCAAATGCAAAGTCCTATTATATGTTTAAAGTTACCTAGGTAGTACCTATTTATTTTTACGATTGTGACACTCGGCTCCGCCTCGTGTCACAAAAGCGCCCGCTGACTGCCTCGACGCAGCCGAAATATTGTTAACCTATTTTCAAAATTCCAACGAATGCACTTCGCGTCTGCTTCTGCATCTTTTAACACTATTACCATGACGATCGGCCAATAATCATAAAAGCTACATCACTTTTTATGTACGGAAACACCCGTTTTTCAACAATTCCAAATCTAAAGGGACCACCTACAGGTCACAATTATTAACCGATTTTCAAAATTATTTCGCCATTTGGTAGCTAAACTAATACCCTAGGACCCTTTTTTCATTTTTTCTTAAGTCGGTTTTTGTTTCGAAATATTAACAATTTAGTAAACAAACACCCCCCTAAAAACCCGGAATTTTTGGAATTTTGCAAAATTCCAAAAAAAGTTACCATTAGATTTTCAAAATTCAAACGTTCACACGTGTCTCGATAAATTCCTCAACTTATAGTACTATTTTCATCTTGATCCTCCCAAAATCTTCGGAAATATGGCCAAAAATACGTCTCAGGCGATTTGCATCTGATAACCATTTTCAATGGTAAAACCAAAATCAAATCAAATTCAAAGTCCTATTATACATTACCTAGGTAGTACCTATTTATTTTTACGATTGTGACACTTGGCTCCGCCTCGTGTCACAAAAGCGCCCGCTGACTGACTCGACGCAGCCGAAATAATATTAACCAATTTTCAAAATTCCAACGAATGCACTTCTCGTCCGCTTCTGCATCTTTTAACACTATTACCATCACGATCGGTCAATAATCATAGAAGCTACATCACTTTTCATGTACGGAAACAGCCGTTTTTCTACAATTCCAAATCTAAAGGGACCACCTACAGGTCACAATTATAAACCGATTTTCAAAATTATTTCGCCATTTGATAGCTAAACTAATACCCTGGGACCTTTTTTTCATTTTATCTTAAGTCGGTTTTTTTTTCCGAAATATTTACAATTTAGTAAACAAACATCCCCCAAAAAACCCGGATTTTTTGGAATTTCGCAAAATTCCAAAAATAGTTACCAGTACATTTTCAAAATTTAAACGTTCACACGTGTCTCGATAAACTCCTCAACTTTTGGTATTATTTTTATTTCGATCCTCCCAAAATCCTCGGAGATATGGTCAAAAATACGTCCCAGGGGATTTGCATCTGATAACCATTTTCGATGGTAAAAATTTCAGTTTGATTGTCCTAACAAACGGTTTTCTCATTTTGCGTTAATTCATTAACACGTTGTATATAACAAAGTCACGGTAATGATATCAAAGTCTGGATGAAATTAATGGTTATGCTACTAACTTAGTAGTGTTTTGATGAACATAACCAATGCCTCTTTGGTTACGTTAATCAAAATACTACTAACTTGTCCATTTGATGGTGTTGTTTCAAATGGTGAGAATCCTAAGTGCCCAAACTATATGTAGGTACATATTATTACCTGTGATTTTAATCTTTATCGATTTTCCTTTGAAGAGTATATTTATTATGCGTTTCTTTTATAAAGATTTAGATTTATTTAATATTAATAAAAATAAAAATAACCAATGCCTTTTTGGTTATGTTAATCAAAATACTACTAACTTGTCCTTTTGATAGTATTGTTTTGCTTATTTTGATAGTTTATTTTAACTCCGACTTCTAGCCCCTCCAGTGCTGTCGATATGATTGCCTCAGAGAAAAGGTTGAAAATTAGGGGGGGGGGGGGGGACAATATACAGCCTTGTCTGACTCCACGGCAAATCTCAATTTGTTCTGTTATCGCATGCTCGACTCTGACAGTTGCTTTCTGGCTGCAGTACAGGTTCTTGATATTTCTGATATCTTTGCCGCCCAGGCCAGCGTCAATGAGGATTATTATTTATGTTATCAAACGCCATTTCATAATCGATGAAACACAAAATGACATCAGTCTGCATATCTCTACATTTTTGAACTAGAACCCAATCCTGTTAAGAGTATTTCCTATTCAGGAATACGTATAAAATAGTTCAAATGCACTGTTTAGTTCCATAGTGCTCAGCACCGAACCAGACCGTGAGAACGGCCTGTCCGTGGTCGTGCGCGCGGTTCCAAAGGTCTGGTTCGGCGCGGCGCGGTGAGGCGCGGGCGCGGTGCGTAGCGGTCTGCAGAATCGTGCTGTACAATTGGATTCCACCTTTAGAAGGTGTGTCTTAAATTGTGTTGTCCAGACACCGTTTACAATAAGTGTTGTAATGGTGTTTAGTTTTTATATGTAGACAAAGCACGCTTGATGTGGTTTTGATAATTATATGATCTGTCGATGTACATTAACAGGTAGTGGTTTCAGGTGACGAGACTCCGGTGTTCGAAGTTTCCCGGTACGGTCAGCCGGTGATGAAGATAGGTGCGTACCGGTTCAACAAAAGGTATTATGTCGAGAGCACAAGGAAGGCGCAGTGGCGCTGCGTGAAGGGACCCACCAAGGGGTGCCGCGCCAAAGTGATTACTGTTGACAATCAAATTGTATTCTACTTTAGAGAACACAATCATGCCCCTCCTCTCCAATTAATCACAAATCTCACGAGTCACGATGTTCTAAGATTTAAATAATAAAAATGTAGTTAATTTAATACTGATCAGATTATTTCATTGTTTTTGGAAATAATGACTAACAATAACTGCTAGCAAATACTACAAACTGTAGAAAATAGTGCAGATGATGAATTGACCGCTCGAAATTATTAATTTTGATTTACCATTATGTTTTTTAACTGTATTACACTAATTTATTTCAGTAGTTATTTTATTTAAAAATACTACTTATATCCTCTTTTTAGTAACATGGCGAATAAACAGGAGATCTGGAAGATTATTATTTTTATCTCACACCTACCTAATTTACCGGTGTTTCGACCGAGTTGCATTAGCAGTGGTCACGTTCTGACTCACGGGTTACTCACAGTCACGGCGTACGGGTCACATGGTCAAGCCCGTGACCGCGGCCGATGCCATGGAACACGGTCGAAACGCGTTGTCGGGAAATTAGATAGGTGTGAAAATACCTATCATTATTAACACTAACGTGCTGTTATGTTGTAGTTGATAGATTCAAATGCTCTTTAGGAGTTTGGTATGAATTGAAAAAAGTCTGGAACGGGTGGTAGGAAAATATAGATGATTCAAAAGTGCTTAATTATTAAGTTTATTTGAATAAAGCCATTTTGACTTTGACTTAGGTAAAAATAAAAATGTTTCAGAGCCTTTATTCACGTTGTCTCGTTTCGGCAGACCAGTAATACAAATTGGGAATTATCGATACAATAAAAAGGTTAACTCCCAAGGGCCGAATGTGAGATGGATGTGCGTCAAAGAACGTAGCGCCGAGTGCCGGGCCAAGGTCATCACCGTTGACAACTTTGTCGTGTATCATGACAACTGTCATAATCATTAACGGAGCGGAGAGAGGCTCGGTCAAGAAACATTCCATGATAATGACAAAGTTCAACCAGAGAGTTCAGGCTAACAGCCCACGGCAACAAATAGGCATCTTCCAAGGAAGGACGTTGCCATCATATCCAGGCGGGTTGAAGATCACAGTATTATCACATAACACCAAAGCTTGAAACCACAGGACAACGTTTTAATAGAATAGCTGGACTTAATGTGGTTAGGCCAGTGGCATTATGCACATTGTTTGTCCTGCCCTCTTATGATGAGGTTTCACTATTTGTAGTACCGCTTCTCGTACTTACTAGCGCCACATAAGTTAAAAGAATAATAAATGAAGCGTTTGGAAATGAATAAAATAACATTTCTGAACGCATCAAGTAACGAGAACGCATCCTTGTGCATCTGTCAATGTCATGGTCCCGCGCTGTCATTCGTTTCTTATGTCACTTCAAAGGCGCCACGAAATTCTCGCGTAATCCTAAAATAAGTGCAAAAAACCAGTTTTTATTAAGTTCAGAACATTCACAATGAATAAGAAAAGAAACTTAGAAGATAAAACATCGAAAATTGAAAGAAAATTACAGAAGTTACTCAAGCAAAAAATTGGATTCTGACCAAGACTTCTATGTTTGTATTCTACACGATGGTATTCAGGGTATGTTTTACATGTTCCCTTGTTCTTTCAGCTATGAGTTTTGCTACTGATATAGGCCCGTCTTCTGGATGACGCTATATTGTAAAGTATCAAAACCACTGAGGTACTTAACCTACCTATAATGTTTATGCAATGTTCACACTATGAACAAAACGGATATAGGCCTCCCTTCGTGGTTCAGCTGTATCGTAACGTTCGTTTGCAATAATACAAAGATGTACCTATTAATGTGTTTATGCAATGTTCACACTATGAACAAAACGGATATAGGCCTCCCTTCGTGGTTCAGCTGTATCGTAACGTTCATTTGCAATAATACAAAGATGTACCTATTAATGTTTATTAAACCTTAATGTCTAAAACATGAAACAAAGATTGTTGCTATACACAGTCAGTACATACCCAATACCAAAGGTAAAGAGAAGGAAGCAGTACCTACCTATCTACATGAAACTCGACTTGTGTCTGAGATATGAAAGAGTTGGAATAGAATTATAATTGGCAATACTTAAATTCAGACCTGACTGCGGGGTATGGAGGAGTCAGTGATGTAGTTACTAAACTACACACTAGATCACACTACAATACGTTATACCATGACTGCCATATGCCATATATGCCTGCATATCGATTCCATAAAAAGGAAACAATATAATCACACCAGATTGTGGGACGGATGATAAACAGTTCACCGCTGAAGCAGGCTCAGTTCTCAAAGATATATTATAGGTACCTATATTGTTTTTCCTGAATGGAAAGATTATAGATAGGTACTTAATTGCATTGAAGAAAAAACGTGAACAGATGAAATTCAACAATTTTACCCACAATTAAGTCTGGAACTCTGAACTATTAAAGAGACATAATTACCTATATATAAGTTTTTTGGATATCATAATGTAACCAAAACTTAGTATCAAGCAGCAGTGTTAAAACAAGAACTTGCAACAGCTGTTTATTATTATGGAAGAAGTACAAAAATAATTGGGCACAACTTTAGCAGCAAATAAATTGGTGAGTATAAAATAAATTGTTAATATGGTGAATTTACACCTCTTCAACAAAGGAAATAAATTTGACATTGTGTGCGATTTCAACAATGCTGCTAGAAAATTGTGTGTTTTCACTACACCTGAATAATATAAAGGCAGCATACCAAGCTTTTTTTTGACATAATACAGATTTTGACTTATCAATTTTGTCAAAAGTTGTCAATATTATTAAATATTCAAACTATACAGTATATAAGTCTGTATAAAACCTTAATAATGATAGAAATTACTCGATCACTAAGGTTTCTAACTAACTGCAACCGGAGCTTTAAACTGAAGGGGTACTTGTCTTAAAGGTCCAGAGAGCAACAGTTGACAACGGGAAGAAGCTACATACAGATATCTAAGATACCTACTTAATTATTTTTTACCCAATGCCTATATGAGTTAAATTGGCCATTATAATCTCTTAATAATTAATGAGTACCTACATACAATAATTTAAATTGTATTTCAGATTTACCTTATTTTGCTTCTTTTATAGATAGGTACTTAAATGCAATACTCGATAAAACTCAATGTTCATATTAAATGTTCATTTAATTCGGACAAGAAACTTAGATTTATTCGAACAGTACCTATTGTGTGAGTTAAAATATTTAAAGATGCATATTATATTATATGTGTAACATTATTCCATACATATTAGCACATAATGTGCCTATGTCTTACAATACATAGTGAGTACCTACTTAATAAAATCAAGAACTTAACTCCCTCTTATTTGGTCTTGTGTGTATGAAAGAATGTCACATGTCTCAATGCTAATCATGTTAAAGTAAGTGACATTTTTTTAATTTATAATTATGTAATTGAAAAGAAATCATGTCATTTAGTTCCTTCTAAAATGAAAATTCCTTGGTTTGATATTCAATACATATAGGTAAATACAATGACGTTACATACCTACATACATACAGATTCATACAAACTAGTAATGAAACTAGATTTTTCTATAAGATTTCTTTGTCAGGACAACCTGCCTAGATCTACTCAAAATGAAAAAGGAATATACCTACTTATCATTTTTATAAAGATAATTTAGTTGCTTAACAACTTACCAGTCATGTTAATGTTGGTTAAATAAGTCAATCTATCAACAAATAATTTTAGCCTGAAAATAGACAGATTTAAGAGTGCATCACTCCATCTAGAGAAGAGAAATCACAGTTACCTAAAACATACCTACTGTTATTATTATAATTTTTATCTTATAGCTAAAATCATTTAGACTTTAATTCAGTCTTAAAACTTTAAGTTTTAGTCTTATAATTTTTTCACAATATGATAATTCTTGTAAAAATTAATAATGCCAGTAGGTTATATTTACAGATGTTATAGAATACAGTATATCATTACCTGCACATTAATAAGATAGCAAAAACCATTCAGCAGTACCTATTTTGAAGATTTACATCAGATTAACACCTTCACGTCAGGGTACAAAAAACCAAATTAGTAGCTTGATTGAAGATTTAGCTTCAAGAAATATATTAGATTACACTGAATATAGGTATATAATAATATAATTATATTATCTAGATTCTTAGTACCTGAGTATTGTAACGAATGTTTGTTCGCTTTAAGAAATTTACCTAAATATTATTCTTATAACATTTTTTTATAAATACCCACCTACATGTTACTTTATGCATTTTTAATGCATCAAATGTATTGAAAATTGTATAGGTACCTGTTATAATCTTACTACCTATCACTACTTGAGGTTTCTTTTTTATAGTTACTCCACTCCACAAATTCAATTTATTTATTGAAGGCTGCAATTGTTTATACTATATATATATATTTTTCTTTTTGTAATCTACATATGTAGTTTCAATACAACACAATAGTTAGTTATGCTACACACGGAGTATATAATAATTCCCTTTGATGTTGCATGCATGCCTCTTAAGGTGCGTTCCCACGGTCTGTCTGTAGACGCACGAGAGGAGACCGACACGGCACCGCGGGGAACGACGCGTTCGCCGGTAACCTTAACGGATCGGTGCGTGCTCGCCCCCGTGCGGCTCGGTGCGGTGCGTGGTAGCGCCGATCGTGGGAACGCGGCTTTATTAGTGTTTTGATTATGGTGAATTACTTAGTTATATGTAAGTAAGTACAGTCACATAATACACATACCTAATACTACTTATTTAGTAAATAATATTTTACCATGCCCACCAAAATTAATATATAAATATAACTTTAAATGGGAAGTTTCTATTTGAATGTTGTTAACTATTTAATAGAATCAATTTCATTATCTGAAGTAACACTGTCTATATGACGATCTCCGTGGTCGAGTGGTTTACACACACCGATTTTCGTGGTGTTGCCATCTCTGAGTTCCCGGTTCGACCTCTGGCAAAGTCAATTTAAAAAAAAAAAAAAAAAAAAAAAAAATTACTTTTCTAGGTTGGCTTAGTTTTGACTGTTTGAATCACAACTGTTATCTCTAATTTACTTTACTCAAGTACTTCAGCTAGGTACTTTGAAATTGAGTTGGAGCAATATGTATGTGATGTTCAATATTTATATTTATCTATTTATTTATTAAAAACGGTTCATTTTATTAACACTACATTTTTTTTTTTCTTCTGGCTGTGAGCTGAATATACCTCATCAGTTTCTCCACTGACTAGTAGTGTTTACATGATGACATTTTACTCAGCTACCTACCTTTTGTTAGCGAACTTGGTACTCTCGCAGAATAACGAGCCAACTTGATTCCTCTCACATCAACATTGTTTGATTGACACCACACCTTAGTAATGGTAATATACCCTATGGTAGTAATATAATATAATATGGTTACAATACCCATACTTAGTAATGGGAGTGAAGTATTTTTTGGAATTAATACTAACCAACATTATTACTTATTTATAGTATACCTTATTGTATAAATACAATTTTAACTATAAATTTTTCTAAGTTTTTTGGAAGAAACATTAATTTATTCAATACTAAGAGTTTAATTTGTAACCAAAATGTCAATAACTTATTGCATCGACACCAAATTTATTCTAAAAAATAAATTGAATTTACTTTTCATAAATTTCATTTAGCATAATTTTTTTTTTAAATCTTTATTGTACAATATAAAGGTACAAAAGACTGACTTGCTGTTAATGGCATTCTCTACCAGTTAACCTACGGAAAAACGATATCTATTTATTAACGTGGTTTAAAATAAGTACATAATATAATTATAAATCTCTATTTTAGATGCTTATTTACACTTAAATATTTATTTTTTAAAATGGTTGGATACCTACCTGTTCAAAAATCTGATTCTGCAACTGAACTTTAAACATCTACAAATAGTGAAACCTCATCATAAGAGGGCAGGACAAACAATGTGCATAATTGTACAATCAAACAAACTTACCAAGTGATGTTCGATTGAGATTATGCACTTGTTTGTCCTGCCCGAAGATGATGAGTCCCTCCCACCCTTACAGGTACATGTACCTATACCCTATAGTTGCAGAATCAGCATCAGCTACCTACATCAGGGCGTACGTGACCTGAACTTTAAACTTAATGACAGCGCGGGACCATGACATTGACAGATGCACAAGGATGCGTTCTCGTTACTTGATGCGTTCAGAAATGTTATTTTATTCATTTCCAAACGCTTCATTTATTATTCTTTTAACTTATGTGGCGCTAGTAAGTACGAGAAGCGGTACTACAAATAGTGAAACCTCATCATCTTCGGGCAGGACAAACAAGTGCATAATCTCAATCGAACATCACTTGGTAAGTTTGTTTGATTGTACAATTATCTGAAGATCAGATTTTTCGTTATTGACATTGTAAATAATTAAAAGAACTTACTTGTTGCTAAAAAACAGTATTTGGTATATTAAGGATAGCTTAATAGCTTGACTGCAACGTTTTGTTTATTGGTTTAGATTAAAACATGAGTGAATTTTGCGTTAATATCATAAAAAAATTTTTTTTCAAGAATTTGTAAGTTATGGAATCTTAGTCGCACTTGAATTTTATTTATTTATTTATTAATTCTGTACACACACAATTACAAACAGAAAAGAAATGGACAGAAGAATTGTACAAGGGCACAACTTATTTCACATTGAAATTTCTTCCAGCAGGCCCGGGACAGGAAAGAACATTGAGAAGGGCAGACAGTGTCCCAACTAGCATTTTGGTAATAAGAATTGGTGTTAAAAGATTTATTTAAAAGTGATTTTTGCAAGCAAGAGTTATACAAAGGTTTTAGCAATTGGTGTTAGAGCACGCTCTAACCCCTTACAACCTCTTATTTGGGCCCACGTCTTATAGCGCTATAAGTAATAGAATGGTTATAATACTCACTCTTTTAACACTGAGAGTTACATTACAGCTATAGAGTGGCGTTAGTGGCAAACAATTTTGTGTGTCTATATTGGTGGTATAATATAAATCTTGCTACCTCAAGCACTTTAAAGTCTGTATTATGGTTACATTAAAAACTATAGGTGGTACACAAGTTCTAAAGTTTACTGGTATAATTTATATAGTAATATATTAGTTCTTTTTCAGGTTCATTTTTTTCTTGGAGTTACTTTATGTATCTTGATCAGTGTTGATTAGCAACTCAGGGCTGTAGCGAGTTTTGTTCTTCTATAAGTTTTCATTATTTTAGATCCAAAAGTGTTACTTTATTTCATTCAATTCAATTTGTGATATCGTCTCAAAATGATGCCCAACTAATGAAGTGAAATTAAAATTGTCAATAACTCCGTCGGTCAAGTGTGATTTCTTCATCATATGGCTAAGATTTATTGCGAGTGCTACTTTATTGAGTGAATAATATATGTTTTGCATCTCAATTTTGAAGGGCCTTGAAAATAAGTGATATTTGAATTAAAAATAATTTGCATTTTATCACGCGGGACATACACTCAATATACATTTAGATAAAAACACGATATTGGCTCTGTCTTTTACAGTCATTGTGTATTGTAGTAATAATATTGCGTTTTTAAATCAGAAAATTATACAAAAATGTGTTTAAACTAGTTTTTTTCTTAATAATTTTTAGGTTATGTTTGATTTAGCATGGCGTCTATTCCTTATTACCCTAGGTTCCTATTATTACTATTAATGAACAAGAAGTGCTAGATGGCCTGTAGTTAGAACTATTGTTGCACTTGTAATACCAGAACAGGGTTTTAAAGGTAATAAGAGTACAAGTTTAAAGAGTTTGGTTTTACTATGGTTCGACTTGGATGTAAAGGTAGTGGTATTTTAGGGTGACGTTTCTGTTCACTGACTGACTGAAACCGACACTTTCGTTTTATCCACGTACTCATGGCAAAAATCACAAAATTCTGACTACTTACAGGTATCACTGTAATTTGCATGTAATCAGATCAGAAAACATAACATTTAGAGGTTAGAGACATTATACATGTATAAAAGTAATATTTTATATTTTTTATGATTTCAAGAGTTACAATGGTTAAGTTGCATGTCAATATTGCTTAAAGTAGCATAAAAGTAAATTTGAAGCCCGCTGTAACGATTAGGGCTCTAAAAGTAACTCCATAATACCAATTGCTATCATATATAGGGGTTACTGATTACTAAATTAAGTAGCTGTAAATAGGTTGCGATTAATACTTTTATATCAACTTAGGTGGTAAAAATATTTTTCTAACTACTTTCAAGAGCTCTTGTCGGTAGAAAGAGTTATAAGAAACTATAATATTACTTTAAGTATTTTCTGATACTTGAATTTATAAAAGCAGGTGCTATAATGGTTCCGACTATTCCGTTTTTACCTCCTTAAGTAATATTACGTTTCCTAGCTAAGTTAAGTGGTATAAAACATTTACTTAGCACTCTTTAAGAACACTTGGAAATAGTGAGACTTAGTAGAAACCTTACTATTACCTTAGGTACTTATTGTTACTTGAAGTTACAATACCTAGTGTTACTGTGGTTCAGCTTTTCTCTTTTATACCTACCTAAGTCTTATTATGTCTTCTTGCTACTGTTACTCATCTTGATGAGTTATTTAGTTATAGTCATGACCATTGAACAAACAAAAGTTTTACTGGACGCTTTTATATACCCATTAAACCAATACAAACGTTAAGAAAGGTGGAAATTAGCGCCAAAATGTTTGTTGGGGTGTATCTCAAAATATATGATATAAATATGTATAAATACACATACTTACACAAATAAATAAAATAATAATAAATACCTACATATAAATATACTACCTATACACAATAATAATATAGTGAGGACAGATGTAAATATAGATAATCGTACAATGTTAAGAGCAAGTAGTTAGGTAATGCTCCTTTACACGTTTTTTGAAAAGAGAAAGCGTTTCACTATCTCGTATCTCGGCTGGCAGCGAGTTCCAGAGACGGACGGCATGTACGGAAAAGGAATAGGAAGCAAAGTCGGAATGATGTGAGGGAAACTTAAGAAGGGATTTTAGGTGGGATCTGCACGAGGTATTGGGTGGATGAACAAAGGAGAAACGTTCACGGAGATAAGAGGGATAAGCAGGGTTGTAAAGGACGTTAAAGAGGAGACAGAGAATTCTAACATTCCTGCGCAGACGTATAGGGAGCCACTTGAGTTCCTTCCGGAAATTGGAAACGTGGTCGTACTTACGTAGACCAAAAATGAAGCGTATAGCAGCATTTTGAAGGCGCTCAAGTTTGTTTAATAGTAGCTCAGTAGCGTCTAAGTAGCAGGCATCAGCATAGTCAAGAAGTGGTAGAATAAGAGATTGAGCAAGAGAGATTTTGGTGGGCAAAGGTAAAAAACTTTGGAGACATTTAAGGGAGTGAAGCGAGTAGTAGACCTTGCGACTGACATCAGCGACATGGGTCGTCCAGGAAAGATAGGAGTCAAAGGTGATACCTAAATTTTTGACGTTGTCACTATATGGAATGGTAATCCCATCCAGCACCACAGGTGGCAACTGAGAGGGACGGGCTAAGTTACGCATGTGCCGACTACCGACTATTCAAGCCTGCGATTTGTTAGGGTTCACTAAAAGTCCGTAATGCTTTGCCCAGGTAGTGATGCGATTTAGATCTTCGTTTATGAGAGCTATGGCTAGGTCCGCTTCTTCGAGTTTAAAATGCCGGTAAAGCTGCAAGTCATCTGCGTAGAGATGAAAGTTGGAAGAGATGACTCTGGAGATAGAGTTGATGAAGATGGAGAAAAGGAGTGGTGAGAGAACACCTCCCTGAGGAACACCAGCAGTGAGTTCACACCCGTCAGATAAAGTATCCTCAAGGTGAACACACTGCGTGCGCCCTCGAAGATAAGAGTCAAACCATGAGATAGTTGAAGAAGAGACATTAATCGAGCGAAGAGTGGCAAGAAGTAGGTCAAAATCGACAGAGTTGAAAGCACTGCTGAAGTCAAGCAGAGTCAAAACAGTCAGTTCTCTGTTCTCCATGGCCCAGCGAATATCGTCAGTGACATTTAATAAGGCAGTAACTGTGCTGTGGCCAGGGCGAAAACCAGATTGATAGCGGTTTAAAAGACCATTGGACAGGAGAAAAGAAGAGAGTTGCTTATAAACGATGTGCTCGAGAACTTTAGATAGGAATGGTAAGATAGAGATGGGTCGGAAATGGCAAGGTAAGGAAGGGTTGGGAATTTTGGGTAAAGGAATTATATGGGCCGATTTCCAGATCTTGGGAAAACAGTTTGAAGTGAGAGAAAAGTTAATAATAAAAGTGACTATTGGGAGGAGAATGGGTAGAATAGGGATGAACATTCTCGAGCACAAATTATCCTCTCCAGCAGATTCTGATGAGATGGCCATTATGGCTCTTCTAACATCAGTCTCGGAGACCGGAACAAGGTTGAAAGGAGAGCAGTTAGGTCTGGAGAGAGAGGAAAGTTGTTCTAATGATGCATGCACACTGGGGTCTATGCTAACTGGAGGAAGAGAAAGATGCCTATTTAAAGCGTTGAGATTAGTGCCAATAGGGACAGAAGAGGTAGGTTTACCCACGCCGACAGAGCGTAGGAATCTCAAGGCGTCTGCCGGATTGCAATTGGAAAGGGAGTCGTGGAAGAAGCGTCTCTTAGTGTCCCTGCACAAACGACTGCAGCGATTTCGGAGAGATTTGTATCGAGCCAAATTGCTATCGGATGGACATTTTTTATATCTCCGTTTGGCTTTATCCCTCTGGCACATGAGCTCTTTAATTTCAGTGGTAATCCAAGGAGCGGGGGATCGTTTAATCTTCTGTCTGAGGGGACTCGTCTGAGGGGAGCGTGTCTATCATACAAGTTGAGGAGTAGTGTGTTAAATATAGTGACAGTATCGTCCATTTCAGTAGCGGAAAACACAGGTGACCAGTCGATGTGATTGGCATCTTGTCGCAAGGCCTCCAAGTCAATACCCTTGAAATTGCGGCGCAAGATAAAGAGGGGCTTACGTTTAGGAGGGCGAAGTTGATATGAGAGAAAAACACTTTATCAGGGGAAGATACTATCATAAGATCTAGAAGTGAGGGTGTGCAATTAGGGAAATGATGTGTAGCTGAAAGTGGAAGCGTCTGAAGATTATAAGATGAAAGGATAGTTTGGAGTTTAGAGGAGCGTGCATTTGATTTCAGAAGGCACGTATTAAAATCACCCATTATTATTATGTGTTCGTAAACAGGCCTTAACTCTTCAAGCAAATTGTCAAAGGAGTCGAAGTAGTCAATAGATAGATTAGGAGAGTAAAAAACACCAAGAAGAAGTTTGAAGTGACGAATGGATATTTCTATGAAAAGATGCTCGGCAGATGCAGAATACGTAGAAGGAGAAGATCTAATAATCCGAAACGGGATGTCAGTACGAAGGTAGATGGCAACGCCACCTCCGCCCTTACCGGTCCTATCGTTTCGGATGAGATTATAGCCTGGGAGAGCAAATTGGGAAGAGGGAAGAGAGGGTTTTAGGAAAGATTCAGAGACTAAGAAAGCGTCGACCACTGAGCTGCTAATAGACGCCAGAAGATCCGAATGATGTGCAGGAATGCTTTGCACATTGACGTGTGCAAGGTTAAAGTTGTGCGGGAGATTTGAGAACTTGGAAACTAAATTATCATGCAGCGTCTCGGAAACGCTAGAGACACTATCGGAAGCACTGACGAAACTACTTTGTGAGGAAGAGCAGGAGAATAAACTATCGTCTATATCTAACAAGTCCATAGAAGTAAATCAAATAAATATAAAATAATAAATATTAATAAAATATACCAATAAATAACTAACAGAATTGTATATGTACAAAACAGATTATTAATACTGAAAGATAAAAAAAAAGATATAATATACTATAACGGAGCCTACACACATGCTGCTTACAGAGTGAAATAGAGAATACAAAAGTTAACAAAAACGGAAGCATACACGAATTAAAACATGCAAGGTGAGTTGATACGACATTCGGCAAGTAGTAGTAGTAGGGAATATAGAAGAAAATTAAACATAAAAAAGAGACGTAAAAAAATAATAATATTAAAAACATAGTTTAGTTGGTCTGTGGTGGCATCGTCAACTAGGCTAAAAAGACGTATTCCAGAGCCGCGAACCTTAGTTGACTTGCTTGACACATTGACAGATGACAGTGATAAAATAGTCGCCTACCGGCGGCACCGGCAAAATGGTATGCTTAAGAAGATACCACCATATACCACACAACTACATGAGAGGTTTACATAGCCTAAAGAATGCAAAGCAAAATCCGTGTACTGAGAAAATGACAAACACTTTTCAAATAGCGTTGTAGCAATGCAACTATTTATATGAGCTAACTAAACTAACGCCGTTTCGTCTTCCTAGCACCTCGCGTGGCAGGTTCGGCCGCCTTAGCTGATGATTGCTCTTCGCCCGCACCCTGTGGATACAGCGCTATGACGGCTTGAAGCTCGGTGTCAGTTTCGATTCGTCTTCTGGTTTTATCAGGCAAACTGATAACAATCCTGCCTTCTACCGACCAGCAGTTCTTGATGCCGAAGTGCAGAAGTGAATACATTATGACGAAGCCGAGTAAGAAATTCGGAAATCGTTATACCAGAGCCTTTGAGTGCAGTCTTGTTCTCCCAGACAAGACGACGGTGTTCGAAGTCGCAGAATCTGACCAGGACAGGACGTGTTTTGTTGCTGGAGGACCCGAGCCTGTGACAGACTTCTAACTTGTCTTTGGTTATCTCCGGCAGTTTCAATTTACTGGTAATCACTCGATGAACCTCCTCTGTCAAGTCACTGCCCTGAGTCTCGGGCAGACCGTGATTAAGAAGAACTTTGCGTCTCATAGACATCTCATGCCTGTCGTGGCAGATCGTTAGCAAATCCAACTGAGATTTAATGGATTGCAGTGCTTTACATATAAAAGATTTGAAGTCAGAGAACTCACGTGCCAGAGTTGCGATGTCAGGGATTACAGCGGCAGATTGACCGGATCCCGCAGTCGCCTTCAGTAACTTATCCTCGTACTCACTCAGACGTGATTCAAACAGCTTCTCCAAATTCTTCAAGTTCTCGGACAGATTGTGTTCCATAGTGCAATAGTGTAATGCGATTGAAAAGTGATAAATCAGGAAAGGTGTTAAGATTTAAGAATAGCAGCTGTGAGGGAGCCCACTAGGTATTTATTCCATAAATAGTGGTAAGAAAAATATGTAAAATGCGATTTTAAATTAAATAAAAGCAGGAGCTAGAAATCAGGTGACTTTCACTTGCGACTACCCACGAGCGAAAAAAAACTTAATAAATTTAGTTTTTAACCGTAAAATATTTTTATTGCTGTTGATGGTTATATAAATAAATAGATGTTTTGTAACATAATATAGCGCAGTAGTTAGAATAAAATTAGTAGATTTATGTATGCCACAAGTGTCTTTTTTAGCACCAGTATTTTCGGCATCAGCCACGTTCCCCTTAGGGGGCCGTGGCATGTGTATCAGGGGTCAGCAGTTACCCGTAAATAAAATACTGCTAACTAGCTGGCTTGTTTTTTCCTAAAATATTTACTGACAGGGGTCAGTGTTTTCTTTTTAATTCTGAAAGTGGTCCGTGACTTTTGCAAAAAGTGAAAGAAAAACCTAGCTAGTTCGTTAATTGTTTGTATATTTATTATACATAGTAATTACCTAGAACCGTCACAGAAATTAAAATTCATCATTTCAATTTCTGTCCAGCCGGGAATCGGACCCGGAACCTTTGCGTGGTAAACCGCCATGTTGACCACTGGACCACTCAGGTCGTCATTAAAAATTATTATCAGGCTCCAACTGGTTGAGATGTCGTTGTCGTTAATACCGTAAAATAATAGCCTTTGACCTGTCTTATTACCACCGCACCAACAGTTTTGAGTTTTTTTCTTTTCTCATGTAGCATGTTCTTTGCAATTTTTATTGATTGTCTGACTTGAGTTTGCCGTTTGAGTTAGTAATTATTTTTTCGTCTCATTTGCTTACTTCTTACAGTACCGGTATTTTCGCAGTCCCGGAATGGTCGACCGGTCATCCAGATTGGTCAATATCGCTTCAACAGGTGGTCTGGGAGCCAGGGCCCCCGCGCCAGGTGGATTTGCGTCAAAGTCCACTCCGGCTGCTCAGCCACCATCGTCACCTATGACAACGTCATTGTCAAGCAGAAACCACACAATCATTGAATTGACTTATTTTTAGAGAATAATAATATTTGACATAATCAAATTTGATTTTATGGAACAATTTAATCAGAATATCGTTTTTTCGGTATTATCAATTAATAAAATTGTGCTGAATAGAGATTGTGTAAGTTTACTCCTAAGTTATAGCCCATTTTCGTTCCCTTTTTATTTTTTATGATGGGACTTTGGGAATAATGGCAGTGTTCTCCGGACTGTCCACAATTTATTTTTGGACGGAAAGTTCTTATGGTGTAAGCAATTTTTTATTCAATAATTTACCTATTGAAACGGCGGAGAACTCAAAGATACCTAATGAATCCGTGAAAATAACTGCAAAAACAAATATTGTTAAATAATTTATCTACCACTTTTCAGAACACGGTTGAAATAATATTGGAATAGCTTTTACACGTATAAGTATTAGTAAAAGTGATTTTGAATATTATTTTGTGTATAGAAATCGCTGGACTGCTCGCTAGATGATCCCATTAAGCGGTATCAACGATCACGTTGATAAGCAAGGCAAACGGTATCCACTTTGCGAAGGTGCCTCGTTAAACATTGACTCGCGAGTCAGCCTCATGTGGATGCACGGCATAATATTAATGATTTCCTTCAATTTCCATAAATATCTTGTTTATAGTTCCAGTGCTGACCACCTCCCGGTTTGGCAGGCCAGTAATTTTGGTGGGAGGGTACCGCTTCAACAAGTATCACCGGAGCAAAGGACCCGTCGCCATCTGGAGTTGTTCCAAGTCTCCTACGTGCAAGGCCACTCTGAAGACGGTGGAAGATGAGATCGTGAAGATCAGCAATCACCATACCCATTGATCTAATGCAATAAATATATTTGCTTAAAGGTATTACATTTACTTTGAGCTTTTCAACTTTTTAATCCCTCCCAATCCACTTATATGAATGGACTGTGCCTTTGCAACACTTTGTATAGTAGTTTGGAATTTCTGTAATTACTAATTTGTAGACATTTATTTCTTTATGCTTAGGACGGCGATTCCATTACCCCAGATATGTCATATTTGGTTAATTAGATGCTAGCCAATGATGTCACCAGTCATTGGCGAGCTACAAACTAAAAAACAAAATAGTGAGCTAGAGCGGTCACGATAGTAAGAAATGTTTTGAAAATTACCTCTTTATTCGTGTTGCGCGCTCGACCCTTAATGTCTGTTTATAGTTCCAGTGCTGACCACCTCCCGGTTTGGCAGGCCGGTAATTTTGGTGGGAGGGTACCGCTTCAACAAGCATTACCGGTGCAAAGGACCCGTCGGCTTCTGGAGTTGCTCCAAGTATCCTTCGTGCAAGGCCACTCTGAAGACGGTGGAAGATCAGATCGTGAAGATCAACAATCAACATTCTCATTGATTTAATGCAATAAATATTTCTGCTTCCTTAAGCATTTAATATCTTTGCATTTTTAATGGCTTTGGATTGAGTGGCAAACTTATTTCATGAACTTTTGTCCTAAACGCAGTTAAGATTTTAGCTTAAGGCGAGGTGGTAGTGAAAGTAGCGCCGCCACTACATTTATTTTTATTACTCGTAAACCAAGTCAATATTTAAAAAAAAGCTCAAGTAATAATCTCTTAAATTATCTCTAATATTTTTTGAATAACTTTTCAATTCTGTTAGTTTTAAAATCCATAATTGCCAAATGTGGCCACTTTGAGCTAATTTGGATTTTAAAACTTACAGAAAGAATGAAAACTGTTAAAGAGTTATTCAAAAATTATTAGAAACAATTTAAGAGATTATTACTTGAGCTTTTTATAAATGTTGACTTGGTTTACGAGTAATAAAATTAAATGTAGTGGCGGCGCCACTTTCACTACCACCTTAAAGGTAAAAAAAAATTATTTCCTCTTCACTAGCTACAGGGTATTGGGAAAAATCTTCTGGTTTATGTTCAATTTGTGTAGCGTATTTCAATTTTAATGTATCTTTATCTAATTTACATATTATTATCAGTCAAAATATGTTTTGAACTCTTTTCTATTTCAGACGAAACGATAAAAAGAGCCCGTATCGAGTCGTGCGTAAACTGCAAACTGAAATGTTCCATGCAATTCAATGAGTCCACACTAAACCGAATTTACGAACAATTCAGACAGTTGAACAAGAAACAAAAATGGGAATACATTAATAAATATAGTGAAAGAAAGATAAAACAGAGTGTAACGACTGCTGGTCCTTCTAGGAGAAAATACACAAACAAATATTATTTGCCACTGTTTCCAAATGACCCTTACTCGGTATTACAGCCAGTATGTCAGAGAATGTTTCTTAGGTCTTTATCTATTTCATATGCATATATAAGTAAAGCACATAATAAATTAGCTTCTGGGTCTATTGGCTATCTGGGTAAAGAGGCCAGGAGAAAATAAAAAACTGGGAAAACTTATTCGATCATTCAAAACATATTTTGACAATATTTGATTCAAGTGAACATAATAAATAGTGAGAAGAACTTAGATAATCGTTTCATTTTTATTTAAATACGAATAATCATTAGAGATTAAAAGTTTTAATTGAAAGTTCCTTTAAAAATATTCTCGGTCTTGGCATGGAAGTGAAGAGAAGACATAAGCGTTTCAGGTGTTTCAACATAAAACAAAAAGAATATACAATACAACCGAATTTAAAACCTTCTCCTTTTTGAGGTCGGTTGAAAATCGGTTTTTGTCTTCGTTTTAATTATTGTTAAACGCGTGTTACGTAAAATTTTGTAAAGAGGCTTAATTTTCTCGTCATTGAGATTCGGCAGGCCAGCGATAATGATGGGTGAGTGCAAGTTCAACTCGACAAATTGTTCAAGATTTCAGGCACAGAGTAAACAAAAAGATTTTCTAATTTTCTTTTTCTGGCAGACCAGTACCTAATCTTGGTGGAAGGGCACCTTTTTCACAAGTACCGCCGGAGCAAAGGAATTGTTGCCTTTTGGAGATGCTCCATATATCCAACGTGCAAAGCCAATCTGAAAACGGTGGAAGATGAGATCGTGAAAATTAACAATGAACATTCTCATTGATTTAATGGAATAAATATTTTTGCTTTCGTGAGTATTAAAATTTAATATACTTTGCCTTTTTGGTGGTTTTAGATTTCGTGAAAAGCTAATTTCATGAACTTATATTTTAGGTAGAACATAACTTGTTTTAAATCCTTAAAGCTCAAGTTATTGGTATAGTTATTTTACAGGTATCTGTACAAATGTGTGTTTGTGGAGCGCCTTTCAATTCTATTTATATTTACCTATAATTGACACTATCAGTCGAAATGTTTTTTCAAACTAATTTTCTATTTCGGACGAAACGCTAAAAATATGAGTTACAAACTATAGAATTAAGATTGTTAACTATTAGTCCGCGCTCTTGCACGACCGTGAAATATATCCTGTTTGTAGTTCCAGTGCGGACTACCTCCCGGTTTGGCAGGCCAGTAATCTTGTTGGGAGGGTACCGTTTCAACAAGTACTGCCGGAGCAAAGGAGTCGTCGCTTTTTGGAGATGCTCCAAGTATCCAACCTGCAAAGCCAATCTGAAAACAGTGGAAGATGAGATAGTGAAAAGCAGCAATCAACATTGTCATTGATTTAATAGGACAATTTATTTTTTTCTGCTTTCTTAAGTATATTAAAATTTTATACACTTTGCCTTTTTGGTGGTTTAAGACTGAGTGAAAAGCTTATTTCAGGAACTTTTATCTTAAATAACATAACATATCATAAATTTTTTGCTCTTCTCGTTATTGGTAAAGTTATTTTACAAGTTTCTTTCCAAATGTGTGTTTGTAGAGCGCATTTCAGTTTTATTTATTTTTACATAATAATTGACACATTATCAGTCGAAATGTTTTTTCAAACTAATATTCTAATTCCGACGAAACGCTAAAAATGTTGTGAGTTACAAACTATAAAAAAGTGAGCTACAGCTGTCACGATAGCAAGAAATCAACAGCTACCTCTTAGTTCGAATTAAGATTAAGTAATCCGCGCTCTCGCACACCCTGAAATATATCCTGTTTGTAGTTCCAGTAGTGCGGACCACCTCCCGGTTTGGCAGGCCAGTAATCTTGGTGGGAGGGTACCGTTTTAACAAGTACTGTCGGAGCAAGGGAGTCGTCGCCTTATGGACATGCTCCAAGTATCCAACTTGCAAAGCCAATCTGAGGACGGTGGAAGATGTGATAGTGAAAAGTAGCAATCAACATTGTCATTGATTTAATGAGTCTGCTTTCTTAAGTATTTAAATTTAATACTTATACTTTGCCTTTTTGGTGGTTTACGATTGAGTGAAAAGCTTATTTCAAAAACTTTTATCCTAAAAATGTTAACTTTTAGGTACATTCAGCGTCAAATTGATATGAGCATCTAGCTAGAGTAGTCAAAGTAATCTGAAAAACATAAAAGCAATTTGATATACGCAGCTCGAATCATTATATTGTTGTAAGCGCACAAGGTGTTCAAAATATCTTATTACACACCTCGACTGCTTATATAAATATGAAACGATAAGTAGTAAGCTGATATTTTGAACACCTTGTGCGCTTACAAAGAATGATGATTCGAACTGCGTATTGCTTTTATGTTTTTCACCGATATCTTATGATATTTTTAACAAAATCCATCAAATCAATTATAAATGTATTAACCTGAGATTGCAATGGATCCCTTCCCACATAGGCTTAAAAGGAAACGAGGAGGCTGACAGATTAGCAAAATTAGCAGTTAATGAAGAAGGCGCTGAAACAACTATTTTACCAATGTATTCAGAAATATTAAATAAATTTAAATTAAAATGTTTTCAAAGATTTAAAGAATATTTCGATGAAAGGATCAAAGAAAAAGGAATTTGGTATAAAACTTTACAATATCAGCCTCCAAAGATCCCATGGTTCTACAAGGTGTTTGGTAAAAGCCTTATAAAGCCGAATATGGTAGATAGGGACCATCAAACTGAACAACTTTTACTATGGGACCAACTCTGAAATCGCGAAAAAAAAAACAGCTGTTTCATACAAAAATTAATAACTAAAATATCAAAATGTATGAAACGGCTGATTTTTTTTTCGCGATTTCAGAGTTGGTCCCATAGTAAAAGTTGTTCAGTTTGATGGTCCCTATCCACCATATTCGGCTTTATAAGGCTTTTTCCAAACACCTTCTATAATATAAATAATTCAAATAGACAATTCATAATAACAGCACTTCGTATTCGTTCGGGTCATTATCCATCCAAAAAATTCACAGATCTCGTGCCTTTCACGACCTTCTGGTACATTGAAAATGAATTTAATGAATTTAACAAAATATTTTATATTCTTTTCTTATAGACATTAATATATTTGGAATCGCAGAGTCACTAAGAAAGACGTGACTGATCGAGTAATTTCAAATCTCGAAATTGAAATAACAGCAACCCACGATATATAATATTTTGGATCTAGTAGAGGCCCTCGGCTTCGCCTCGGGCCTCAAACTAAAACCTCTCTTCTGTTCAACTTTCGCTCAAGATTCGTTTATCCGTTTCTCTACACACAAAAACTCACTACGACGCCTAGCACGTGTATTGGAGATAATAGCGTCATCTCTTTTGCTCCTACAGATATTGCTAACACTACTTTCTCTTTCGTTTTCACATAGTATGCGACGTCACTTACTTGAATATGGACTTATGGAGACATTTCAGTGCAGTCACACTATGGTACCGCCCCGCGCCGCCGTATCTAACGATGTTTAAATCTTTGACTAGATCTGGAATCAGCTCTCTATTCACGTCATACCATCTGTTGACCTGCTATAGCTAATTAATATCAATATCAATATTATGGTTTTAATATATATCTAAATACTTTTTTATTTATAAAAAATGTGGAAATAAATACAAAATATAAAACACTATTACAAGCTTTGAAATATACAATTATTTGAAAACTTCAATCGTACCTACTTACTACGTATTACCATTATCCCGCGCCGCGCACGTCGCCCGCGGTATCCCAACATTTCGCTTCATAAAGGATAAGCTACAGCCCAGACCGTAAGAGTCAGGGATATATACTAATTTCAGTAGGTAGCCTAACTCAATATCTCTAGGGTTTTTTTCATTTTTTCGATATCGCTTTTCGTTTTTGAGAAATTGTCGATTTAGTGAGAAAAGACCCCGAAAAAGTGTGTAATTTTTCTACATTTATGCGATTTTCGAAAAAAGTTTTTTCAAAATTTTTTTTCACCATATTGTAGCCCTTGCTGAGACGCATCTTTTGACATTTAGTACAGACACGTAGACCCAAAACTCACGGGACCAGGGCAATGTCTCACTTTGGCTGAAATTGGGTACCTTACCGAAGCGATCGAAAAAACATTTTCAATGTTAAAATTCGGTCATCTCATGAGAAAAATAGATTCTCCAAATTGTGAAATTTGTGGTACCGTTGATGACATCCAACACATGCTCTTGGAATGCATCAAGTACAGTTGGGCGAGGGATTCATTGATACAAAAACATAAGATAAATAGACTAGACGTAGGGAAATTTCTGACAATACTAGCAGACCCGCAATCTGCGGTGTTTAAAGAACTTATCAATATGTTTCTGTATCAATGACCCAAGTGTTCCCTTATATCTATGATTGTTATTTAGATAAGGGTATGATAAGGCTGACATACCTAAACTAGGTAAAAGCCTCTAAATTAAAATAGATAAAAAAAAAAGATCATTTTGACTACTCTAGACGCTCAAATCAATTTGACGCTGACTGTACTAACACTAAAACTAAAATAACTTGATTTTCTCTTAACTCATTAAAGCTTAAAGTTCTTCTACAGGTTTTCAGAGTCCAATAATGTCCTTGTGGAGCCTATTTCAATTGTATTTATCTTTACCTAATTGACACATTATCAGTCGAAATGTATTTTCATACTTACTTATTTTTATTTTAGACGAAACAATAAAAATGCCTTTAAACTGCAAGTGCATTCATTCTGTGTATATAAAAGTTTTAATTAAATGAAGGTGTATAATTTTGGTTGCAGGTGCAATATTCTCGACATCGAGGTATGGCAGGCCAGTGATAATGATTGGAAAGTACAGGTTCAACAAGAAGGCCAGGAGTTCAGGACTAGGCGGTAACTGGTACTGCAGCCGCGCTCCTATGTGTCGAGCCTCCCTGAAGACTATTGAGTCCAAGATAATCAAAATGTCTAACAAACATTCACACTGAGAATTTTAAAATAGTCGTATATAGAAGTTTGTAATTCTACAACGTGTTAATGAATTAACGCAAAATGAGAAAACCGTTTTTTCGGACCATCAAACTGAACAACTTTTACTATGGGACCAACTCTGAAATAGCGAAAAAAAATCAGCTGCTTCATACATTTTTATTTTCGTTATTATTTTTTGTATGAAACAGCAGATTTTTTTTTCGCGGTTTCAGAGTTGGTTCCATAGTAAAAGTTGTTCAGTTTGATGGTAACTTTTTTTAAACTATTCATACAAATCAGAGTAGAAAGTATTTCGAACTCCGTTTTTTTATAAAGAAAACTTAAAATAACCGTGTTGTGTGAATTTCTTTTCAACTCGATTTGTTAAAATTGAATAAACCTTTTCTCTTGAAAGGACTTTCATTTAATGATTACACAACGCATATTAAGCGATCATGAAGATAAGAATAAAAATAACGATGTCATCTTCACGATAGCTTATTCTGTGTTGTGTTCATCCGAAAGCTAATCGAAATTCGACAGGAGCCGTAACGGAGTCGAGCCGGATTTCAAGCGGAGTTCGACCGAAGCAGAACCGAAACACTACGCTAACATAAGGTGGCTTCATTGCCAAAGTAATAAACAGTGGCCCTACCATGAGTTGATGCAAACTGTTTTCGCTACCGTAAACTATCGTTTTCTCTCTTTCACTTTTATTTACTGTGAGCAGTAAATCCAATAGTGTACGGTTGCGAAACCAGTTACATCAACCAACTTAAGGTAGAGCTTCAGGTGTGAAATAATGTGAAACGGGCTCCGCTGAACTCCTGCCCGGCTTCCGTCCGTCTCTAGTCGGGTTTCGGTTAGCCTCCGGTCGAACTTCGCATTCTAAACAATAGCTTAATCTAGTCTCTATCGTAACACCTTATATAATACTATACAGCGTGAAATTTTAATCATTTGGTTCCCGCCGTGGGGTGGTTCCACTCATGATTACAAGCAACTTATACTATGGGGCCAACTCTCCTGCTCGCAAAAAAAAATCAGCTGTTCCATACAAAAGTGCAGTACCTACTCGACCTTAATGTATGGAACAGCTGATTTTTTTTTGCGAGCAGGAGTGTTGACCCCATAGTAAAAGTTGCTTGTATTCATGAGTGGAACCACCACACGGCGGGAACCAAATGATTAAAATTTCAGCGTGTATACTATATATATTTTTATTAATATTTCATATTAATTAAAAACATTGCCTTTTCAGATATGTATTTAATGCCGATATTTACCCAGACAGTCCATGGAAACCCTGTCATGCATCTTGGCGCTCATCGATTCAACAAGTATCACCGTAGTAAGGAACCTAGGGCGAGATGGGTGTGCACTAGGAAGAAGTCTGGCTGTAAAATCAGCATTACGACTTTTAATGGCGTTATAGTTAAGGTGACCAACCAACACAATCATTATTAATTTTTAAATAATGATTATGTTGGTTAATATTTTTTTAATAATAATTAAATTAATTTTTTTTATTGACTATTTATGCATTCCATGATTATCGATTAAAATCAATGTCGTCTTATTACACTTTTTGTAATATGTAGTGTATATCTTTACTGTGTGTGTTGAAACACTATAAAAATGTTTTAGTAGTTTGTGTGTGTTGTAATCTCCTAGTAGTTGTTTGATGAATAAATTATTTGCACACGAATTTTGCGTTATTTCAAATATAGCTACGTAGGTACTTACTTATTTTATTATAATACTTACGTAGCGCAGCTAAGCTTATATTAGCACTTTACTGCGAATCATAAAAAAACTTAATTTAAACTACAAAAATGATGAACGAAAAAAGCGTCAAAGAGCTTTATCGTTTCCTTCACTTTTTCCATTGCAACAATTAACCTTTTCAAAATCGGCTCAGCCGTTCCCGTGCCATTCAGCAACAGAGACACACCTCTTATCTTACCCCCACTAATTCCGTCGTGGGTAAAAAAATTTAAAAGACTGATTGCTATTACGTTTGTACATTTTTTGCGCTATTATTTATTCCAGGATGTCATGACAGTTGTCTTTTTTTAAGACTCAGGCAAGATCTGTTTACAAATATTTTGACCGAAGAAGATAACAGGAATCGCCGTAAAGAACAACAAAAGATGTATAACCAAAGAAGGAGGCAGCAAATGACTGAAACTGAATTAGAAGAAACGCGTAGAAAAAGAAAAGAATACTACCAAATGAACAAAGCACTGAAAATGAAAGTGAAAATGCAAATGCAAATGACCAAGTCTTTATTAAAAAATAAAAACATATTAAAAACACGACTGCGAAAACCGAACTAAAAAGTTAAATAATGCTCCCATACAATAAACGTGATTTTTTGTTTTCTGCTCGATATTCATAACGACAACAGGTAGACGCTTGAAATATTCACAGAATATTTAGATGTATATTAGCTTTAAAAATAATTAAATTAAAATAAAATTATAAGGAGGGCTCTCATACAACAAACGTGATTTTTACGGAACCCTTCGTGCGCGAGTCCGACTCGCACTCGCACTTGGCCGGTTTTTTTATATATCTACTGTGGTTTTGTGGAATAATTTTAATCAGAGAGATCCACCGACAGTAATGACTAATGACACTTGTTATTTAGCTTTTTATTTCGGTTTTGGCACAACGAGGCTTCCGCGACGGCAGCCGTCTCTTTAAATTTTTTTATTTACTTATTTGTTTTTCTATTTCATACACTAGTGAAAAATTAAGTAGATTTGGAATTTCCTTATCAAGACATTTCATATGATGCCCATATTATAATAATTGAAGAAAAAATGTCTTTTTTTTCACATTTGAAAGTGGTGTCCAGACGCCATATTGATTTAAAAAGCCAGTGTCACTTGGAATGATGTAAGGATTCTAACGATACTCCATACATCTAAATAAGTTAAGGCATTTACAAGTAATGGTGGAATAAAGGAACTCACATACCTACAAACATGTACATGAACCCTCAATACATTAAAATCTCTGTTTTTGGGCAGTCATGTAAATAAACTTGCAAATTAAGTGCTTTTGAGTTTTCTATATTTTCCTACCGCCCATTCGAGACTTTTTTTAGCTGACAAGAAGAATGGGCGCAAGAAACTTATCAGCTTTATCAGAAATAACGATATTTACAAAGACATTCAATTTATCTCGTTACCAAATTATGTATAGTTACGATATAATTAAATATATTATTGAAAAGGGTAAAATTAAGACATGTTAGCTACATCCATTATCCATACATTGCAGTTTTTTTTAATAATCTTGAACCTTTGCTCATGCATGAGGGTCTTTTTAACATGTGTTTTAAAAAAAAGCAGTTCAATTACATTTTGTGGAACTTTATTCAAAAAGGCAATTCCCCTCCCCATAAACGAGTTTTGTAATTCTTAAAATTGGAACGGCAAGCTTATCTTTACTTCTTGTATTAAAACGGTGGACATCACTTAATGCTAAAACATTATCTACCAGTCAACCAACAGTATAAATATAGATTATACCAGTAAAACAAGTTATGTGAATTCTAATAAAACATTATTCATTTTAGGCTGTGACTTGTCATTCACTACGTCGCGTTACGGCAAACCTGTGTTACAACTTGGAATGTTTAGATTCAACAAGTATCACAAATGCACCGGACCCAATGTCAGATGGGTGTGCACCAAGGTCTCTCTCGGGTGTAAAGCCTCAGTGAGGACCTATGACAACAATCCTTACATCATCAATAATCAACACAATCATTTGTGATGGTCCAGATTTGCAATTATGTAACAATAAAGAAGATTTTAAATTTAGCCACTTGTTAAGACTTGCAAGCAAATTAAGAATATCGTGGTATTTATTAAGCTTTGGGTTTCCGAAGCTTTAATAAAGTGTGTGAATAATGCGAATGTTATTTATGCTTATAGTTAATATTAAATAAAATTTAAGTACACTCGGCGTCAGAAAAACCGCACCATTTCTTCAAAGTTAATTTAATCCCATATAATTTAATGATAAGTGTTATTATATACTTCTGCCTCTTCGGACATAGCCAACAGTCTTTAGAAACCGTTGGAATACTCGTCGAACGGAATCAATTACTGAGATTGATTTTCCGAGCACATTACATTGCCTAATTTTTTTTGCAATATTTGAGTAACTTCATGGGCAATAGTATCCATCTTGGGTATTCCTTTTTTTAATTGAACTGTTGAAGTGTGTTTTCTCCATCATCTCGATAGCGAATTTACCCGCATTTCTTGAATTGACCCCTTTTATTTCCCTTTTGTGGTGGCGCTAACAATAACGCTTTAATCGTTTAATTATGGTAACTGTTATGTTAACTAAATCAAACAATTATCAAAAGAAAGCTCATTAAATGTACTTTCAATAGATATCAACATTTACACAATAAAACGTTAGCTAGTAATAGCAGATGGCCAAGTCTAAACTTAGTGTCGAAGAGGTGCGGTTTTTCTGACGTCGAGTGTATATTAACGTTCAATGACAAACAATATTTTTTTAACGTTCCATGAAAAACTGGGGACCACCTATTCTAAAATCAAGGCTATTTGGAAAGGTCATTTTCAAATTAAACGCTCACAGTCATGATACCACGAGTAATAAGCGAAATCACCTTTGATAATTTGTGAAGAAGAAATTGATTTCTTCTTCCACGGTATGGTACGGAAGCTAGTATGGTACTTAACAGTAATCACTGTCCTCGTGGACTGAAAAAATCCATAAGGATTTTGACCAGAATAAAAAGTATTCTGTATTAATCCAGGCTATAAACAATCTGTGTGCCAAATGTCATCCAAATCCTGTTCAGCCGTTTTTGCGAGATTGAGTAACAAACATCTACTATTTAAACAGTACAAGTAGATATTTAAGTGATTAAGATCACTGTTTGAGTTCTATGGCATTTAAACTTAGTTGTATAAAATATTGTCAACTTTAATGGTTCTCTACAATACAATCGGTAGTTCGTTTGGAAATGCTGCATGTGAAGTCTACCGCTATACCTTTAGAAAGATAATAATTAGTTAGGATATTACTTCATTCCATTTTATTGAATTAATTGATTAATTAATAATACTTTCCATGGGTTGTAAATAATTAAAGGTAATTAAATTAACCCTTTCTAGTGGTTCTGTTCATTAAAAGTGCGGGTGGTTTCAATAAAAAAATGTTGTTTCAGGCAACTCATTTACACTTACGAAGTCCAGATACGGCCACCCGGTTTTGCAATACGGCAAGTTTAGATACAACAAGATATCTAAGTTCAAGAACGACGGGAGAGCGAGATGGGTGTGCACTAGAATCAGCTTAGGCTGCAAGGCCACTGTGTTCACATTTGACAACGAAGTAGTCCGTCATAATGATGTTCATAACCACAACTGATCTGATGTTACATTAAATATTTAAAAAAATATGGGCAACCGTTGCTCCAATTTCATAGTAAGTAGCTAAAACATTTGTTATAAGGAAAGCAGAGACTATTTTGGTAGCCAAGTGCCACACACACACACCCAGCTGAGAAAATATATATTATTATAAAAAAGTTAGTTTTTTTTTAATATGTTACATGTGGTTTCATAACGCAGATAAGTCCCTTACACTTGCGCCCGTTCTTGTCAGCTAAGATGCCCCAAATCCTCAAAAATACTATGTCAATTTGAATAAATGTTTTTATATTTTATGCTCGCTCTTCGATCAAAGTTTTTTAACTTTGAGATTTTAGCATTCACAATGCTATTTAGAAAACTGCATTGTGAATGCTTGAGAGATTTCAATTTAAAAATTATATACTTAGCTGTTTCATCATTATCAATTGTCAAAATATCTAGATAGATATTTCAATTTTTCAAAATTCCTGACAAACAAAAAGTTTTTTTTATTTTGTTTGCCTTCGAGACCCAAGACCTCAATAAAATTTAATGTAATTTTAGAGATAGTCCTTCATTGTGAACTCTATTCTTGGCTGATCCATTATGCGAGTATGTCCCTCCTATACTAGAGGTCGCCCAAGTACTAGCACCATGACTGAAAAACCATCTCCTAAAATGCGGAAAGGGAAACCGTGTCAGGTATTACCTCCACATGAGGTCAAGTAGTCCCGTGTGCTCAATAAAAAATACGGCGTTTGCTGATCGAGGGATATCCTTTGGCAGGTTGCACCTTCTGAACCCTTAGATCATTTTAAGAAGGGGAGCCATCTTGGATTTTTGTATGGGAGGGAGATAAAGTACAATCTTTTTAATGTATGGAATTTGAATTTTTTTTTTCAAAACCCATCGTGTGGGATATCGGATGAAAGGGATTTTTGAGCTGATTCCAAATATACAGGGTCATTTTTGGACCCCTTTTCAAATTTTGTCAGGTCATTCTATAACAGCAGTACAATTAATTTACGAAGTAAAAAAATTTTTTTTTTAATTTTTACCCCAAACTTTTCCCTACACAAATTGAGATTGTTGTCACTGTTTGCGCATCGCACGGTCGACCCGCGCGAGCCCCCCTCCCGCCACCCGCCTTCCCCCACTCGCATCCCGTGCGCGACGGTGAGCGTGCGCGCCTAGATTTTTAGGATATAAAAAGCTGAATACTAACAGTTCAAAAATATTTTTTAAATAATTCATAATTTTCTCACCTATTTTTTTTTAATTATTTCCTTGAACTTATATTTGATTTTGTAAAGGGGTCGCAAAATTACTGTGTATATAATATTATTACATTGGAACTACTGGTTTAAAAAAAAAACGGAAAATAATTTTCCAAACATACTAAGTTTGGGCTCTTGCAGGAAGAAAACCACTAAATGAATTCTTATGAAACATACGCCAAACAACTTCTAATATAAGTACTCTTATCTAACGTCCTTGAAGCAATTTTGAAAAAATTGCTTCAAGGACGTTAATATTAAAAAAAAATAACATTTTAATTTTTTTTAATATTTTGATCCCAGTATTCTATGAGTTAAAGTACCAGAATAAAAAAATAATAAAAAAATGTTATTATTTTCAAAAATTCTTTCAATATGTTAGATAAGAGTATGTAACGAGTTATTTGACGTTTGTTTCATAAAAATTCATTTGGTGGTTTTCTTCCTGCAAGAGCCCAAACTTAGTATGCTTGAAAAATTATTTTCCGTTTTTTTAAACCAGTAGCTGTAATGTAATAATATTTGGAATCAGCTCAAAAATCCCTTTCATCCAACATCCCACACGATTGGTTTTGAAAAAAAAAATCGAAAACATCGACTCACCCGTAGCAACTCAGACGGGATTCGAACCCGCACCCTTAGGATTCCGGCCCAATGCACTGGGCCCAGTGCATTGGGCCGGAATCCTAAGGGTGCGGGTTCGAATCCCGTCTGAGTTGCTACGGGTGAGTCGATGTTTTCTAATATTTTTCATTATTTATTCATCTTAATATAAAAATAGCATTGTGAATGCAAAAATCTAAAAGTTTAAAAAAAATCGAATTCCATACAAAAAAAAAGATCGTATTTTATCTCCCTCCCATACAAAAATCCAAGATGGCTCCCCGTCTTAAAATGATCTAAGGGTTCAGAAGGTGCACCCTGCCAAGGGATATCCCTCGATCACCAAACGCCGTATATTGCACTTTTATGTCGTGAAGAAATGCAACTAAAGTAGATCACAACCTGGTCAGAACTGAAACTCGCGCCCGATGTATGTTACCCCCATGTAAATTACAGTACAGAGCACTGTAAAATTTTGTTAATGTAATGACCATTTATGTTTGAAAAATCTAAAGACTGTTCATTATAATTTTGAAATTTAGTAAGCTTATGTCATAATAGTAGTTTATGAAACTGACACATAAAGAGGGGTATTAAAACACGAGTGTGTGTTTAAAAACCGAGCCGTAGGCGAGGTTTTTAATAGTATCACACGAGTGTTTTAATACCTAGTTATGTGCAGTTTCATACACTACTTTATCTACACTCATACATTTGGGATTGAACCTACTAAATAAACGATCAACGTTAGAAAAGAGAGAGAGACTGTTTGTATTAGCAAGGTACCTACCTTGTAATAAGTCAATTCCTTAGCTGCATCTAAACTAAAATATCGGGCAGAGTAAATATTTTTTCACATTTCAAAGCAAGAATAAAAAAACCTACAAAATTCAGTAAGTATAACAAAATGTAAAAATTGAAATCAAAACTTTATCGGAAATGCTTGGCGCGCATTCCATTAGAAAAAAAAGATCAGTGCATTTCAACAAAAGAACTAATCGCACTAAAGTCATCGATTACCATAGAGTTCATTTTAATCATGAAAAATATGTGGGAAAATATCGTTGTTTTTTTTTAATGTTACGGCACTGCCTTCTTTTTGGATTTGCCCTGTATCGTAATGAGAAAAAAAGTTATTTTATGATGCAGTTGACTGCATCGTAATGAGTTTATTTTTTAATTTTACCTATCCACGAAAATAAAGTACGTATTTATATTACCTTTTTTGAATTCATATTTGGAACATTACGTTGTGAGTGTAGATAAAGGTACTTACATCATTATTTGTTGATGTAGTGCATGATGTAACGAAAACGATGCTAGGTATTTTCCAAATAAAATATGTACCTAGTTTGTTAATATTATTTATTTGTGGCTGTCTGTATAAGTATAGGGTTAATTTACAGACTATCATATTTTTTGGGACATAAAACGTCATTATGCTTTAAGGGTAAAAAATTGATACATCGCAAACACATGTTACAGAATTTTTGTTAACAATAAAACTAATTAAAATTCTGAAAAATGTATTGCGTACTCGCCTTAATAAGTACCACGCACGATAGAAAGCTGTGCTAATTATTACATTTTAGACTTTTAGCATCCACAATGCTATTTTTAGGTAAGTATACTCACTTATAGTTTCTCAGACGCGACCGAGAAGCTACGCGTGAAACGATTATTTTATTTTTATAAACAGCTTGTTACAAAACAGCCCGCAATGCGAAATTTGGTAGATAGGGACCATCAAACTAAATAACTTTTACGGAAGGACCAATTCCGGAATCGCGAAAAAGAGCAGCGGTTTCACACATTTTTATATTTTCGTTATTAATTTTTGCATAAAAGCTTTCGCGATTTTAGAGTTGGTCCCATAGAAAAAGTTGTTTAGTTTGACTCATTTTGGCCCCTATCGGTAGAATATGGTAATATTCGGCATTGCAGGTTGTTTTGTAACAACCTGTATACTCGTAATATTATTTAACAAACTATGTCATTATGCTAAGCTACTTTATTTATTATATGGCTAAGCTTTTTATGGTTTATTGTTTCTTGTGATGATGATAATTAAAAAGTTATTGTGTTGTTACAGAATATAACGAAATATTTTTCACTACATCCAGATTTGGTAACCCAATTTTGCATGTAGGAAAATTTAAATTTAATAGATGTTCCCGTTACTTTGGGAACAGAGTGAGATGGGTGTGCACTATGAAATCAAAGGCGTGTAAAGCCACCATGATAACAATGAACAATCAACTCGTCCACACTGCTAGTTTTAATGTCCATAATCATAGCAGTAAATGCCGAAATCCAGATACTATCCCCGTAAATTGGTAATGAACCTGGCGGCCATGTTTTTGATCTCAAAAACGAAAAACAATTGTAAAATTTGATTAAACCTAAACCATTCTTATTGAAAAATAATGCAATAATCAATATATTAAATTACCTATAACAATTTTATAGTTATTTGATATTTTTAGTTATAGATGATGTCAACGTAGATTTTAATTAATGTGACAAGTTCCAGTTACCAATTTGCGGGGATAGTATTTAAATAAATTTTAATCTCGATCCCAATTTCAGATTCATAACTGATTTTGTTTTTTATTGAAATATATTTTATGATTGTGAATAAATAATATTATTTTGATTATGAAGTTTATTTGATAAAAATATTTAACTTATTGTCATATTATACTAAAATTAAGCATTCTGTGGAAAATGGAAGCGGCCAGACACAAAAAGTTGTATTTTCTTATGTGTATGTATTATTCAAGTATATTTTATTTATCTCTTAATAACTCGTATTGTTATAAAAGTAATGAGGAATATTTATGTGTGCATTGTTATGTAAGAATATAATTATTGTTATTGTGAGTATGTAGGTAGATCCATAAGATCACCATTTGTATTAATTTATTTTGTATCTGTATAAATCTGTATTGGTGCCATAATTTATTTCTTTAACACTCTTACCGGCTGATTAGTATAAGCCTGTCAATTAGTTTTTTTTATAAATAAAAAAAATATTTAAAGAGTCACTGTTTCATTCTTAACTAGTGACCGCCCGCGACTTTGTCTGCGTGGTCAGTTATTACTTTATCCCTCGGGAGTTTTTTTTTTTATAAAAGGTACCCTATGTCCTCTGCAAACCCGACAACGTATAACTATGCAAACTAAAGTGTTTTGATAATCTGTTGAGTAGTTTAGACGTGAAGGCGTAACGAACAAAAACTTTACTTACGTACGAACAAACTTACTTTCGTCTTATTTATAATATTAGAAAAAATATTTTGGAACCTCAAAACCTTCGAATGCAGTGAATGATTTTATGTTTTCTTTACAGATGATACACTTGAGCCGATTTATGTATCTTCCCGATACGGTAACCCTGTGATGCTGTACGGTAATTACAAATATAACATGCAGGCTAGCTACAAAGGCAAAGACAAGTCGAGATGGACGTGCACACAAAAATATCGTGGATGCAGAGCAGCTGTCAAAACTGTTGGTGATAAAGTGATTGCAGTTTTTAGTGAGCACACTCATAAATAAAAGTATAATCAACAAATACATTAATTTACCCTTTATGTCCACTATAGTTTTAATGTTTATATTTGTAATTTTTCTTCAAATGTCTAAGCAATAAAGAGTTTTATCTGTTTATCTAACTTGGTCTTAGTTATATTGTGCGTCTACTTTCCAGATATACCAATTTCTATAAACAAAATGTTACTAACTAATATCAAGGTTTTGACTTAAAATTTATTTGTTTAAGCGGATAACGAAGTTTCTTTCACGAAATCTCGCTATGGTCAACCCGTATTATGTTACGGCAAGTTTAAATTCAACAGACAGAGTGGTTACGGCAGCGTTTCGGCGAGATGGGCGTGCACCAAGAAGAGCAGTGGCTGCAGAGCTGCTATCAAGACAGTATTAGATAAGATAGTTTCAAAGACAAATGTTCATAGCCATTACTAATTAATCCTACAGGGCTATTACCTCACCTCGCAGGAGTGATTTTACTAAGATCATAAACAACGACGTTTGTTCTACGACTTTGCCGAAAAAAAACCGCCCAAGTACGAGTCGGACTCGCGCACGAAAGGTACTAAAAACCGGCAAAAAACACGTTTGGTGTATGGGAGCCTCACTCAAATATTTATTTTACTCTGTTTTTAGTATTTGTTGTTATAGCGACAACAGAAATACATCATCTGTGAAAATTTCAACTGAACCGTGACGTGATAGCTATAGACAGCTATCACGGTTCATGAGGTACACCCTGGTGACAGACAGACAGACAGACAAACAGACGGACAGTTGTGTCTTAGTAATATGGTCCCGTTTTTACCCTTTGGGTACGGAACCTTAAAAACAATCGGCTTTCCATACAAATGTCAAACAGCTGATCCAGTTTTGTATGAAAAGTAAATTTCTGTTTTTTTTTGGAGTCAGAAAACAAACGTTGTTGTTTATGATGTAAGTAATCCACTCCTGCCCACCTAGCCTAGCCTAGTTTCTGTGGTCATGCTAGCTTGCCTAGCTAGCATGACAATCAATATTGTCAGTGTTTTACAGATAACCCGGTATGAGATGGAAGAATGAAGTAAAAGAAGATAACTAGAAAACAATAAATAGTCAACGTGAGTACTTTGCTCGTAAGTTTTATAATAAAGAGTTATTTATTTGCCAAATGGGTTTCATTTTTTGCATTATAGCACAGAATATATAGTAGTACTAAGTTATAGGTTAAGCATTGATTAAGTTGATGGATGTCATCAACAACAAAATTTGGTAGGTAGTAAAGAGTATTTTTTAAAAATATAAAGTAATGACCCCAATTATTCTCATATTTATCATTTCTAGGACATGGACAGCGCATGTTACCTATCACAATGATGAACGGATCAGGTCAGTTAGCGGACTCTGGGCTGATACTGACCACGTCTCGATACGGCAACCCGGTTCTCCAGTACGATAACTTCCGGTTCAACAAGAAGTTTACGCCTGGTGCGCGTGCGCGCTGGGTCTGCACCAAGGTGTCGTCAGGGTGCAGAGCTGTAGTCATCACTGTTGACGATAATGTCGTCCAATTCAATAACGACCACAACCACACTTGAAGCGGCTGTGAGATTGATAATAGTGATTTCCTTCTAGTCTCTACCAAGGTTCTTTGGTTGTGACTATACTAAAATGATTCAGAAGTAGGTACGATTAGGATCGTACGGACAGTTCGTCTTAAACATTTCGATTCTGATTAAAAAAATAACTCCAGTCTGGAATGGATCGAACACTGTTATTCGTGTCAACTCATAAATTAAAAGTCTGTATAATATATGTATTTATGTAACTATTTTAATTTTAAAAAAATAATAAAACCTGGTATCTAGTGATATAATCATTGTAGTTTGTTATTTAGCCAAAATTATTGAAAATCATGAAGTCAAAATGGAACATGGGAAGAATATGGAAAAATAAAGCGTGGGACGTGACGTAATTTTTGGGGATGAATATGCGACCTAAATGTAAAAAGAATACGAAAATCCAATAAGTGTTTATGAGTGAAATATTACGTTTTTCAAATACATTGTATATCATTGAAACAACATATTTAATAGGCTTCACAAAAAAGGGTTAAGTGTAAGTAATGCATAGAAGTTATACTTTATACTTATCAGAAAAAATAGCGAAAAACCACGTTAGGGCGCGCGCTAAAAGTAAAGGCTTCTCCAAACAGAACGCGTTCTAGCGCCACGGGGCACGGAAGCAGTGTGAGAATGAATGAATGAATGAATGAATTAATGAATGAATGAATAAATACTTTATTGTTCACCATAATAAATACATAGATGGACAGTACAAAAGTTGAACAATTGGCGGCCTTATCGCTGAAAGGCGAGAATCGCCTTAAGCTTTAATTTGCTGCTATGAAATAGCAAGAAAATCTGTTTTTCTTTCTTTTCTATATTTGAAGTATAAGTTTAACGCTTATATTTTTTCAGATCGACAAATAATTTTCACTTCGACGCGATTTGGAACGCCGGTACTTTGTTTAGGTAGTCATAGATACAATAAGCACAGTCAATACAAAGGCGCCAGAGTGAGATGGGTGTGCACCAGAATAGCCAGGGGGTGTAAGGCCAACATTACTACGATCTGTGATAAAATTATTCATGTCAACGAATCTCATACCCATTATTGACCCGATAAGCAATTATTTTGAAAAATATAAATTTATATTTGTGACTGTGCTCGTATAATTTCACTCGTATAAGAAGCTATAGTATTAAAAAAATATTTTAGTACATATTATTTTACAACAGTAAAAAAATATGTTTTGTATAGAAATTTGATTAACGTCGATGTTTAGTATATTTTAGCATGCATGCATAATATTAAGTTATATTAACGCATATAGTTGTAGTATTGGGTATCTACTATGAATCACATAAAAGGCGAAAGCAGCACCGCGGGGCAGACTAAAAGCGTTAATTAAAGCTTTAATTTTCAAATTCTTTTACTATGCTTTAACACTATTATGAAATAGCATGAAAAATAAGTTTTTCTCTTCTATTTAATATGGGAAGTACGAGTGTTCTTATATTTTTTCAGATCGTCAGATGATTTTCACAACGACGAGGTATGGAACGCCGGTACTTTGTTTAGGTCAGCACAGGTACAATAAGCACACTCAATACAAAGGCGCCAGAGCGAGATGGGTGTGCACTAAAAGAGCCAGGGGGTGTAGGGCCAACATTACTACGATGTATGATGAAATTATTCATGTCAACGAATCTCATACACATTCCTAACACGATAATAATTTATGAAAAAAATAATATTTTAGACTGTGATCGTATAATTTTACTTGTATAATAATACGAATTTAAATGATATGTTTTTTTCATCCGTTTCAAATTATGTTTTGTACAGAAATACAGAAATTTTATTGACGTCGATACTTAATATATTTTTAAATATAATATATTGCATGCATAGTATTAAGGTATATTAATACATATTGTAGTTTTAATCTCACAGAATTAATAATAATAGTACTGGCGCAGTAATAAATCACAAGAAATGGCGAAAAACCGCACTGAAGCGCAAGCTAAAAGAGTTAATTATAGCGTTGATTCAATTGCTGTGTTTCGAATAACGAAATAACTTAAGAAATCACCTGAGAATATTATATTTGAAATACGCTTATATTTTTTCAGATCGTCAAATAACTTTTACAACGACGCGGCATGGAACGCCGGTACTTTGTTTAGGTCAGAATAGGTACAATAGGCACAGTAAATACAAAGGCGCCAGAGCGAGATGGGTGTGCACCAAAAGAGCCAGGGGATGTAGGGCTAACATTACTACGATGTATGATGAAATTATTCATACCAACGACTCTCATACCCATTCCTAACACGATAAGCATTTATGACAAATAAAATATTTTAGACTGTGATCGTATAACTTTACTCGTATAATAATACGAATTTAAGTGATGTAAACATTACATTTTATTGACGTCGGTATTTGATATATTTACACATATAATATATTGCATGCATAATATTAAGGCATATTAATACATGTTATAGTTGTAATACAACAGAATTAATAATAGTACTGACGTAGTAATACTATAAATCACAAGAAATGGCGAGAAATCGTACTGGAGCGCAAGCTAAAAGGGTTAATTAAAAGTGTTAATTCAATTGCTATGTTTTAAATTTGAAGTACGCTTAAATTTTTTCAGATTGTCAAATAACTTTCACAACGACGCGGTTTGGAACGCCGGTACTTTGTTTAGGTCGGTATAGGTACAATAGGCACAGTAAATACAAAGGCGCCAAAGCGAGATGGGTGTGCACCAAAAAAAACAAGGGATGTAAGGCTATAATTATTACGATATTAGATAAAATTATTCATATCGACGAATCTCATTCCCATTGACTCGCTTGGCATTTAATATTCGAATTTATGTCAATAACTGTGTTAGTATAATTTTACTCGTGTAATTAAAATATATAAATGTAATTATGTGTAGTATTTTTCAATAGTGAAAATGCTATTGGTCAACAAGTCAAAGCCCACCACGCCCATACGCACAAAAAAAAAACGTTCAAGATGGGATCATACCTAGCACAAAAAACAGTTTTGAGGTTGCCTCTCATTTTATCTTATCTTTATCAATATGTTTAAGGTCACCATCTGTTCTTCTCGAAGTCGCGTTTTGGAATGCCAGTGCTTAATCTAGGCCATCATAGATATAACAAGCACAGCAATTATAAAGGACCGAAAACAAGATGGGTGTGCACTAAAGTTTCCAATGGTTGTAGGGCTATCGTTACTACTTTGTTTAATCAAGTACTTGATATCAAAGGCTCTCATTGCCATTCGTAACCATATTAATGAATGTAAATATAAATCTTGTATTTTTTTTTATTAAATTGATTTTAGATTTTAACAATTTTTACTTATAAAGTTACAAATTATGATAATCAGAAAAAAAAGATGATAAAATAAGATGCTTATTGCATTGTCTTTTGAAACTAATACTTGGACAAATTATCACCTGTAAATAACGTAATTTCTGTTCGGCAAATTATCCTTACTAATATTATAAATGCGAAAGTCCGTTTGTTTGTTTGTTTGTTTGTTACGCCTTCACGTCCTAACTACTGAACCGATCATCATGAAATTTTGCATACACGTTGTCAGGGGTACCGAGAAGGACATAGGGTACTTTCATCCCGAAAAAAAGTATAGTTCCCGAGGGATAGCAAAAAACCTTTCCACGCAGACGAAGTCGCGGGCGGCAGCTAGTCATCTATAATAACGTAATGTCTCTTGCACATTTCTCATTATTTTTATTATCAGATGAAAGCAAACTAAAAGTACACTTAGATAGGTACATTACATACGCGATTTCAGACTCACAAAGTAAGCTTTGAAATATTGACTAATGATAGCGAACACAATTTCCTTTTGCATAATTAAAAAGTAATAATGATAAAAAGTAAATGAGTGCCTTTTCATCTAGGAAAGCTCGTCTTCATAACTTCTCGTGTGGGTAAGCAGATGCTTCGTGTCGATGACTACAACTTCAGTGAAAATGGTGTCTCGACCAGCTCTCGAAGACGTTGGCTGTGCACCAGATGGAACTCTGGATGCAGAGCCTGCATCGTCACCTACGATGACGTTATCATCAAGTACAGAAGAGAACACAAGCATAAGGACCGAAAACAGAGTCACAAATAACGAAAATACATAGAATTTCTCGTATTTAACAGTCTCACGACGCCGACGGGTCTTGTATCAATAACAACAAGTAATAAATAAATTATGTTGAATTTAAAAAAACGAGGTTTTTTATATTTTATTTGATTGATTATAAATATCGATATTTGTAAAGATTGTTTGATTTTCATTTCTATGTTTGAACTTTGTTTCAGGTAATCCTATATTTCTAATATCGAACCAAGGTAATGTGATGCTCCGTTTAGGCGATAACAACTACAGCCTTAAGTATAGAAATTCGTCAAATCCCATAAAAAGATGGGTGTGCACCAAATGGGCCAGGGGTTGTAGAGCCTTCCTAAAAACAGTTAACGAAGAAATCATCGCACCTAGTACTGTTCACAAGCATGGAAATTGACGATTTTTTAGAATTCATTACGAAATGGCTGCTAAACGCTAAGCATTTTTTACAATTTGTAAAAAATTAGAACTTTAGGTTTTATAATATAATTTCGATGAAAATAAAAAAAAAAAATTATGATTCACCTTCAATTATTTAATAAACTGTCTTATGCAAATTTATTTGTTACTTTTTATTAAGATGTACTTTAGGCATAATGCGTGAATAAGATACGAATGCATTAACAGTAGTTGCTTGACCACTTGTAAATTCCAGAGTCGCCTCGGTTTATTACATCGAGAAGAGGGAATCGGATGATTAGTATGGGCAGGTACCACTTTACTCTGCACAGATGGTCGGTAAGGGGTCCAAGGAGCAGATGGGTCTGCAGTAACAGCGCCACCTCCTGCCGAGCCACCCTCATCACCTTCAATGACGTCATTTTCAAGAAAGTTAATACCCATAATCATTAAAAAAACTTTTTTTTAAACTACGTCGTTACACACTTCGTAGTATGCTACGACGAGACAACGTTACGGCATAGTACTATCCCCGTCAATTGGTAATGCGCCTGGCGGCCATGATTTTAACCTCAAAACCGAAAAACAATTGTATTTTTTTCATATACCTAGACCCTTTCTTATTGAAAATAAGAATTAAATAAATAATATATTATATTACTTATTAGAATTTTACTGTTTTTTGTCATTTTTAGTTGCGGATGATGTTGATGTGTATGTTAATTTGACAAGGTTCCAGCGCATTACCAATTGACGGGGATAGTAGAGATATTTAAAAATGCGTAGGTTAATTATTGTTATGTTACCGCTAAAGTGCGGAATCCGTTAATGTGCGAATTAACTAGTTAATCTGCACTTTACAACAAATAATCAAATGTAAAAAACGTTACAAATAATCAAATGAATAATAAAAAAAACATTTTATGATTCACCTTCAAATGTTGCAAATTAATTTGATACTTTTTATTAAAATGTCCTTAAGGCGTGAATAACATATTATTGCATTAAACGTAGTTTTGCTTAACCACTTGTGTGTGAACTTGTTATTTCCAGAGGCGCCTAAATTCATTACATCAAGACGCGGGAATCCGATGATTAGTATAGGCAGGTACCACTTCACTCTGCACAGATGTTCGGTAAGGGGTCCAAGGAGCAGATGGGTCTGCACTAAAACTGCCACTTGCTGCCGAGCCACCGTCATCACCTTCAATGACGTCATCGTCAAGGAAATTAATAAGCATAATCATTAAATATAACTAAATAAACGGTAAGAGATTTGTAGACAATAGCAGAGTCGATTACTGTATTTAAATAAAAAAACCGGCCAAGTGCGAGTCGGACTCGCGCACGAAGGGTTCCGTACCAAAAACAGCAAAAAAAAATCACGTTTGTTGTATGGGAGCCGCCCCTAAATATTTATTTTTTCTGTTTTTAATATTTGTTGATAAAGCAGCAATAGAAATACATCATCTGTGAAAATTTCAACTGTCTACCTGCAGTCGTTATTAATAACGAGTAAAAAACACCAAAAAATCACGTTTGTTGTATGGGAGCCCCCCTTAAATATTTATTTTATTCTGTTTTTAGTATTTTTGTTATAGCGGCAACAGAAATACATCATCTGTGAAAATTTCACCTGTCTAGCTATCACGGTTCATGAGATACAGCCTGGTGACAGACAGACAGACAGACAGACAGGCGGATAGCGGAGTCTTAGTAATAGGGTCCCGTTTTTACCCTTTGGGTACGGAACCCTAAAATGTGTTTTAAAAACTACGTCGTTACTCACTTCGTAGTTTGCTATGCAGTGGCGGATTTACCCTAAGGCCAAGTAGGCCCGGGCCTAGAGCGGCCAGATATTAGGGGCGGCCAAGCGAGGCGAAAAATAGACTGATGATAGGACTGATTTTCATCAGTCCTATCATCAGTCCTATCAAAGGCTTTTGCCGCATTTGACAGGCATTTTACAGGCGTGCGGCCGGCACTAAAGCAGAGAAAGGCATTTTTAATTTTCGCGGATGAAACCACTGATTACAATATTAGAGGATGAAACAGACTAAAAATCGCGCGGCGCGGCAATTTTTTTGTTAAAGACAGACAAGATTACAAGATAAGTAGTTGAAACTGACTAAAAATCGCGATGCGCGGCCGTTTTTTTGCCTTTTTTATAATCTTAAAACGTGGACCACGTTTTAGTTTGGTTTTTAGTTTGGAGTTCAATCTGACTAACTTTTTCCACATTTGATAGGCTTGTTAGGTACGGTTTTTTAGACATGCGTGCGGCCGACACTAAGCTAGGTGAGACAGGCATTTTTGTATTTCGCAGATGAAACCCATATTACAATATTAGTGAATGAAACTGATTATGACAGGCAAGATTTCAAGATATAAGTGATTGAAACTGACTAAAAATCGCACCACGCGGCTGGTTTTAGCTATAGCTAGACAGACAAGATTTCAAGATATACCTAAGTGGATTAAAATGACTAAAAATCGCGCCGCGCAGCCGTTTTTTTGCTGTCGTTTTGTGCGTCCTAGATAGGCATCCTCCCATACATAGAGGCTCCGAGCTCCTCCCCCCCTCCCCCAATGATGGGAGCTGAGAAAGGGGCGGCTGGTACTATTCGGCCTAGGGCGGTCAAGACTGTAAATCCGCCACTGTTGCTATGATAGTACTGTAGCCCGCGGACATCTAAACCACCAAAAAGGTTACCGCTTGGCTTTGTGTTTTTGTTAGATTTTGCAATATTGTATACTAAAACCGAATTGAAGACCGTCTTAAAGATCGCCGATAATTTCCAGAGTCGCCGCGATTCATTACATCGAGCCGAGGGAATCGGATGATTAGTATGGGTAGGTACCACTTCAGTCTGCACAGATGGTCGGTAAAGGGTCCAAGGAGTAGATGGGTCTGCAGTAACAGCGCCACCTCCTGCCGAGCCGCCCTCATCACCTTCAATGACGTCATCATCAAGAAAGTTAATACCCATAATCATTAGAAAAGTCAATGATAATAGACTTGTTAACAATAGCAGTGTCGAGTACTGTAACTAAGTTAAACTCCAACGCGGCTCTAGCACCCCCCTCCCATTTTGCTCCGGAACTGGAGGCCAGGCTCCCCCTAGAAAATATTCCTAGATACCTACGCTAACGCGCGCCGTACGATCCGATTCTGATTCAGTGGACGCGCAACTTTAAAAACTACGTCTCGTAACGCTCTCGTTGTATGCTACGATGAGACGTCGTCGGCGTAGTATAGATGCTTCAAAATGCGTAGGCTAATACATCAGCGCCAGAAAAATCGCACCTTTTAAAAAAAATCTTCAAAGTTTATTTGATCCTATCTAATTTAATGGCAAGAGTTATTATATATACTTCTTCCCCTTCGGACATAGCCAACAGTCTCTAGAAACCGTTGGAATACTCGTCGAACGGAATCAATTACTGAGATTCAGTTTCCGAGCAACATTACATTGCCTCATTTTTTGCTATATTTGAGCAACTTCATGGGCCATAGTATTCATTTTGGGTAATTGGGTATTCCTTATTTTAATTAAACGTGTGTTTTCTCCATCATCTAATTTACCCGCATTTCCTGAATTGACCCATTTTATTTCCCTTTTATGGTAGCGCAAGCAAACACGCTTTAAGCGTTTAATTATGGTAACTGTTACGTTAATTAAATCAAACAATTATTAATTAAAAGCTCATTAAATGTACTTTCAATAGATATAGATATCAATATTTACACAATAAAATGTTAGCTAGCAATAGCAGGTGGCCAAGTCTAAACTTATTTTTGAATAGATGCGATTTTTCTGTCGTCGAGTGTATACAAAATTATTATTATTATCGTGTAGAGCAGATTTTGTTTAGTTATGTTTTTTGAACACACTTGCTCGTAAAGTGAGCCTTATTACATCAGTTTTAAGGCCATAAACCGAGCTATAATACACACCGTGCGTAGTAATATTATACACGAGTGCGTAATAGAATTATCCCTACAAAGTTAAATTAGTACCCTACTGCAAGTTCTATGCGAGTAAACAGAGCATTCCCAATTTAACCGGGTAATACAGTTATTTTTTTTGTAAAAACAGAGGTTTTATGCCGCTGAAAATTCATATACATTTTCGGAATAAATGTGTACTTACGTCCTTAATTAAGTCAAATATTTATTATAATCAAGTTGTTCATAATTCACAATATTTTGTTATAAAATATTAAATTATTTGCAATTTATCGCTTAATATTTTTTGTTCGCAAAATATTCTTGCATTGGGGGTGTGAAAAAAAAACTCGCGCGCCTTTTCCCATAATTTTCATATATTGTCTTTATCGTTTGTTGCTGTGTGGTAAATTATATTGTTTTTTCCTCGTAAATGTGTTGAAAAACGTCGTATGAAACTCGTGAGCTCCTGCTTATTGCACACTTGGCTGAGTTTGTTAGTGATGACGACAAATAAATGAAAAGTAAATGCCTCTGTGGGCCAGAACTTTGCCCCCCGTTTAAGACGCAGGAAACATTAAAGTTAAACTAAAAAGTAACTTTTTTAAATTATTAACTATCATAATCATTGCGTTAGTTAAAAGTAAATTAATTTTTAATTAACGTATTTACTGGTGTATGTAATTTAGGTAAGTAAAGTATTAAGTTAACGGATAAATTCATGTAACCTAAACCTAAAATTATTTCTTCATTGTTACTCATATGTTAATGATTTTAATAAAATAAGTATCGACTTTGTAGGCTTTAATAACACTTACTATAAACCTCAGCGGTTTGCGTACTGCTTTTTAAATTTGTATTTTCTTTGCATTTATGTTTATACTGATAAATAATAAAAATAAATATCAATGTACTCTGTTTGGTTGATGGCCGCCTTGCTACCTACAACAACCTCATCTAAATCTGATGCCATAATAACAATTTAACATTGTCGTGTTCTGGGTCTAACAGACGGTAACTGTCAGTTCAAACAGAACGGAAAAAAGCCCGAAAATATTTCTGACTTCATTGAAAAAGGGCCGTATTACAATAACCGTAACAATACCGTAACCTTACAGTTGATAATGTCGATATTCATAAATTTTTTTGCTTAAGATAATTGTTAACGGTCCTATTTTCAATGAAGCCAGAAAATTGGCTCGAGCATTATTTCGTTCTGTCTGAACTGACTCGAAGGTAAAAAAGTTGAATCTACTCATTAAGTTGATTCAACTTGTATATTTGAATAATATTATTTAAATTGCCTAGTCATTCATTTCGGAATTTTTGTCTACTATCAGCAAAAATATAAAGTTGAATGGTTAGTTTAGTAGCCAAGAGAGTGTATGTTTGTCAATTCCTCAGTGTTTGATAATTATCCTATATAATAACTTATTGTCCCACTCGTTGTGAAGATAAGTATTTAACTACATAGAACTTGCATTTACGAACTAAATGATTTGCAGGATTTTTTTTTGTGGAATCGCAGCGCGGGCGCGTCATGATCACATGCGGCGGATACCGGTATAGTCTAAAGATAGAAAACACAAATACTGGGAGGAGAGTATGGAGATGCATCAAATGGCACATGGGATGCAGATCGGCCTTGACCACATCATATAATGAAATAAAGTTGTTTAATGCCACTCACAACCATGAATAGATAGGAGCGTTTTCAAAATAAAGTGTACCTCCCAATTTTGGGCTGTCCCTGTGTTACAAGTCTAATAATAAGTTAAAATGATATCTGGATAATTATTTTAGAGATTGAAGAGCATTAAAAATTCGTGCGCTAAGTTAGTTCAAACAATATATTTTATAAAAAAATGCGTAATATTTAAATATTGGTCATTTTTGCTAGTTTTTAAATGCTGTTTGCAGAAAATGAACAATATCCTCATGTAACGTTATTTATATTTGCTAACAAACGTTAGCGAATGTTTTCGTCTGAATGTATTTTTTTATATAACATGGGAAGAGAACTTTACGTCCGTTTTGCGACATTTTTTTCATGATTTCTTGAAAAATAAATTAATTTGTAAGAAATTAAATATCATTTCATAATTATTCTTAATTATCCTTAATATAAAATGAAATTAATATTAAATGAAATAAATCATCAAAAATTTAATATTTATAAAGTAGACAAAAATTCTGAGAAGGTACACTTTATTTTGAAAACGCTCACAGACCTATGTTTATTTTATGATAGCATATTGATAAAAATATACATGTCTTAATATATGTATTATTTTACCGATTGTTCCGGTACTTTTTAAAACTTTGGTCATGATCGTGCAGATGATATCTAACAAATAATTTTTATTGTAGAATAATTTTTAAAATATAGCTATATTTTTCTATTGCATTGTGCGTGTTAGTTCATTGTTTCATTTCCAAATATTTCCTCATTGAGTTTTTTCTTTTGGTATGTCTAACTTAAAACAGTTGTTACAGAGAATGTCGTATTTGAAAAACTTAAATTTCTTCCGCAGCATAATTAACGTGCGTCGTTACGTCGAAGGAACCACTTAGGCCGGCCACACACAGACGGAATCTCGTTACGGAATTCGGTACATACGTGATTCCGAACGCAGCAACTGCATACAAAATCTATGGGCTGCCACACATTTTGCCACACGGCGGGATTTTTCCGAACGGAATCTTCATATATTGTCGAAATTCCGTTCGGAATTCCGTTACGTGATTCCGTCTGTGTGTCGCCGGCCTTACATTCACCGCTTCTGTGGTCTAGTGGTTCGCCCACCCGTGTAAAACGCCGGGGTTCCGTGTTCGATTCCCAGTGTGGTACAATTTGTACTCGGTTTAGTTAGAGGTAAAATAGCCAGTTCCTTAGTGATGAGGATTCCGGGTGTAGTGCGCTTCCACATTCGTATCCTTCATCCGTCTTCGTATCCTAAGAACCCATGTTCCTATCGTAAACATGAATTCTTACGAACTACTTTGATTTATTTGTTGAAATTGGAGCGTACAATCTTATTTTTCTTTTCCATGTTGATAGGTCTGAGTCTGAGTTACTCTACTTCAATTCGTGGTAAACCGCTCGTGATTTTCGGCGGAGAGCGGTACAGTTTGAAGAACAATAACGGTTACAAAAAAACATGGAGGTGCACTAAATGGTCTAGAGGTTGCAGAGCCTCCATCACCATGTTAGAAGACGAGATTTATAATTATAGCGTCACACATAGTCATTACTGAAATATTTTAATAGCATACTATTTTACTACGAGTACCTGTTTCAACAAAAAAAAATGTTTGTTGCAGCTTTACTGTGCTTTTTTATTAATTTAATTGAAGAATACAAAAAGTGCTTGGAATGTAATTATAATAATCTAAATAAAATTATAGAAAACACAATGTTACAAAGTTTCATTTTTGAGGCACTTCGATCTCAGAGGCGCTTTTATTAAGAAAATATTACTCGGCCTACGTAGGTAAGTCCACAAATTATTACGAGTATGTGGGCACTATAATACGTATTCAATTGACTGCATGATCTAAATGTATATTACACAAAAACTACTTTACTTTAACTAGAATCACGTAGATTGGTTTTTTAATAAATGTCGGACAGACAGACTTCCAGAATAATATTCCTTTCTTAGTGGTTCTTCTAGTTATAATAGGTTTGCTGCGATCTATAAAAAATCCGTTGTGATTCCTATGGATTAGAGTTTCTCTCTTTTAGTCTTAATTTTTTTATTGTTGTTTTTATTAGCATGTTATTAATAAATCTTACTAAGTAGGTATTTCTTTATTTTTCAGACGTAGCATCGATGCGGCCGGCTTTTATAATGTCTAAAAGAGGGAAGACGAACATTGCAGTTGGAAAATACAGGTTTTACCTGAACAGGACACAAGGAATTCGGGGATTTTGGATGTGCATCAAATGGGGACTTGGGTGCAGGTGCAACATGGTGACTGAAAATAATGTGGTCATCATGGTGAAGAATAGACATAACCATTAATCTTCATAACTATCAATGTGCCATTGCGAACTCGAGTTTATCCACTTTGCACCATATTTTCGTGTGCGCGCGCATCGCCTTGGGCGGCGCGAGCTAAGCAATTAAGGGCCCACCAGCCTCCATTAGCGCCGCCAATCAAGAAAAAATAATTACAACGAAATAACTACTATGTTTTATAAAATTCTGAAAAATATAAAAACTAGTATTAGATAAACTAGTTTTGTATGCTTTTTTTTCCTAGTAAATGTGTTTCTTCTTGATTATCTCTCTTCTGGATTAACGCCTAAAGTGGCCACAACTAAGAATTTAACGCATACAAAATAGTTCATAAACTAGTTTTTATATTTTTCTGAATTTTATTTAACATAGTAGTTATTTCGTTGTGATGATTTTTTTTTGATTGGCGGCGCTAGAGGACGCGCGATGCACTCTTAAGCATAGTTTGTATAAGTTACTATAGTTGTAGCATAGCAGTGTCTCGCTGCACACTGGGCAATAAAAAGTGCGACCACAGTGAATGAACAAAAAAAAACACGTTTTATGACTTTATTGCCCGTTTATTGTACGTTTTTATTGCCGTGCAGCGAGATTTTGCTTCTAATTTTAATTATGTGATGACGTGGCGCTCTGGCGTGCAAGCGTATGACCTTAGGAGCATATCCTCGATAGTACAATGAAGCTTTATGTTGACTGTGAAATTAGCCGCTGTGCGACAGTGTGCACCTCAACTCAACCCACCACCTCTCCCATTCGGTAACACCTAAATTGTATATTGCTGTGGTATTGCTCAAATACTGGCGACTAACTTCACGGCCACACTAAGATTGCATTGTACTGTACTTCTAGCGTAGTGTAATGCCTATTTTAATAAACATTTGAATTTTATTATAAAAGTGGCGTGTGCTGGGTCAAAAATACGCGTTTTGTGATCGAGGGATATTATTATCCTTTGGCATATAGGCATACATAGAAGGTCCACCCACCTTCTGAACCCTTAGATCATTTTAAGCAGGGGAGCCATCTTGGATTTTTGTATGGGAGGGAGTTATAAGTTAGGAATTTATTTGGAATTCTCTTAAGAAGCCCTTTCATTTGATACCCCACACGATGGGTTTCATTAAAATATCCATACAAAAAGAGACTGTATAAGCTCCCTCCCATACAAAAATCCAAGATGGCTTCCCTTTTTAATAGATCTAAGGGTTCAGAAGGTACATCCCGCCAAAAGATATCCATCGATCACTAAACGCCGTTTATCGTACTTTGATTGAGCAGACGCTTTTATGTAATTTTAGCTTTTTAGACAGACAGCACCACAGGAATAATGAACTACAAAATGTTTTTTACCCTGTGGCAGCACTGTAATTAGTTATAAGTGATTAGTGTTAGCTAGTTTGAACATCGTATTTTATTATGTGTGAACGTGCAGTGAAAAATAAATATTTGCTCTTACTATTGATGAAATTGTGTTATTTATTTCTAATTAATGACTTGAAGGCGAATGAAAAGAGGAGTGTGAAGTTCTTTGTTCTTGACCAATTATTTCCTTAGACCCTGTCCAGTGCTAAGTGCGATTTTTTTTTTTTTTTTGTTTTGTTGGCTTATCTGCGATCAGTCTCTTGACTATGAGCAGATGTGATGTAGTCAAATTGTCTTGCAGGAAGAGTACTCCACTGAGTGCCCCTCCATTCCTTATTTTTCTATCATTCGCCTGACAGTGACAGCTCAATGATGTGTTGTCGTTTAAGCCTCTTGGGGTAATTTATAGTGGTCAATTGCGCTGCCAGGCGGTTGGGATGTGTGCTAAGGCGGTTTTTGTACTTGGTTGAGTACAGTTTAATTTCCTCATTGACCGAGTTTATCTTGAGTTCAGCATGCAGCTCAGTAGTCTTAATAAACCACCGCGCATTAGATAAATTTCTGAGAATGCCATTCTGTGCCCTCTGTACTATTTCAATGTTGGAGTTACAGGCTGATCCCCATAGCTGTATGCCGTATGTCCAGATAGGTTTTAGGACGACCTTGTATATCAGGAGTTTGCTGTCTGTGCTTAACACCGAGTTTCTTCCGAATAAGACTCGTTTCGTTATACAATGTTCGCTAGGACCAGCGACATCAGCAGCGTGTGCGTTATTAACAGCAGTGTAACCAAAATCGCGGCGAAGTCACCCTTTCTGGACAAGGTCAAGACATGATTTTTATCTTGAAATCATCATGAAGTAACTATCTATTTTTTCATCCATATAGTCACAGATGTGTTTTACTTCTTCTATACTTTATTTAAAAAAATCAAAGCTACCTTCGTATATTCTCAGGACCAACATACACTACATCCAGATTCGGGAAGCCTGTCCTTCTCATCTCTGGGCACAGATACAACCTTAAGTACACCAACAAGGATCAAACATCGGTATGGCGCTGCGTCAAGTGGGCCGCGGGATGCCGCAGCAGCATCGTCACTCTTGACAATACTATAATCAAGATCTCAACTGAACACACCTTTCACCTTCCAAGTAGCACACTAGCTGATTTAGTATCGAACTATAAACCTACATAAGGTTGAAAGTGTGAGGTTTTGGTAGTTTCTAAATGCTGATAAATATGTTGCGTTTAAAAAGTTATTTATTTAATAATCTGTAAAAGTCACTCCAGAAATAATTAAGCTATGGGCTGGTGTACGAGTTTATCAAAATCATTCTGTAATGTTTTTTGCCGTTGAATGGTTTAAAATTAATATTTTCTAACACCAATTGATTAACGGTAGGTAAGTACGACGTTTGAAGCTGTGAATTGATCTTAAAGGCATCATTTATAACTTTAGCTTTTGAGCTACATGTGGTGTAATTAAGTGTTTGATAAAATTTAAAGTAAGTTTGATAAAATTTAGCTTTCTCATTTCATTCCCAGTGCCAGTATTCACTACATCCAGGCGGGGAGGGCCGGTCCTTCTCATCTCCGGGCACAGGTACAACCAGAAGTACATCAACAAGAATAAAACATCGGTATGGCGCTGCGTCAAGTGGGGCACGGGATGCCGCAGGAGCATCGTCACTCTTGAGGATACTATAATCAAAATCTCAACTGAACACACCAACCACAAATAAACTGTCACAATTTAACTTAACTAGGTCCGAAAATCGGTTGGTATTTTGTTGGCGTTGCGTCAAGTGGGCCTGTGGGCCACTAGATGCCGCAGCTACATCGTCACACGATACTTGACGATATCTACTATAATCAAGATTTCAACTGGACTTACCTACCACTAATAAACTGTCACAATTTCGTTTTAAATATGTAGAGAAGATATTAGAAAAAAAGTAAAATTATATCAATTAAGATAGAAAATATAAAATAAGTGAAAATTGTCGCATAAATAGTGTTTTAATAAAGTTGTTTTCACAACACTAGCACATTTGCGTATGCATTAAACTCCCGTCAGGACCACATTCTGTCTCCGCCCCGTGCCCGTCCTGTCCCCGTCCCGTCCGGGGTTTTTCCCGATACGTATATACAGTAACCTTAACTCGCACGCCTAGATTGCAATATATAAATAAATTAAAAAATTGTCTCCGTCGCGGCGGAGAGAATGAGTAGGTATAAATAAACTGAACGGCGAGACGGCGCATGCGGAACGGGATGAGGCAAGGCACGTCACTGACTGAAGACAAGGAAAGAGATCTTAGTGCAGTGTTAATGATGAGGATCAGTAACGATTTTTGTTTAGTGGCTAATTAGAAAGCTTATGCCACCACATGATGAACTGTGATTTTTTTACGATATCTCTTAAACCTGAGAAGATATAAGAGCTAAAATACTGGTTTTTTGGGGGTCCTTATGACGTCATCGTTTTCGTACTAAAATGCGCTTAGTGAGAGCTCTGGTCTTTCCCATCTTCATGTATGGAGTGGAAACATGGACCATACTAGCCAGAGAGAGACATAGAATAGATGCATTCGAGATGTGGTGTTGGAGGCGAATGCTTGGGATACCCTGGACGGCCAAACGCACAAATGTATCTATCCTAACACAATTAAATGTCAAGACTCGGCTGTCCACTATCTGCTTACATCGCGTACTCTCATACTTTGGCCACATAATGCGAAGAGGAGATGAAAGTCTCGAAAAGCTGGTCGTGGTTGGTGGAATAGAAGGCAAGAGAGCCCGAGGTCGTTCGCCACATCTGGTTGGCGACCTCGTCTGACCAAGTAAGACAAGCAACCTCCTCAAGCAAATTTCATCAAGCAGTGAGAGCAACCATGGACCGAGACCGATGGAGACAAATCGTAAAAGCAGCCGGTGATCACGATCCTCAGTTATGAGGGAACGATTAAGAGAGAGATGACGTCATCGCGACGTACGCGAGCCTAATGTCATACGTGATAAAGCACATATTGCATTGAGCTTGGCATTTCCTTCAAACCCTTTTAACTCAACCATTTCTAAAGGGATTTCAAAAATTCTTTCACTAGGTTTCATAGCTATCAATATGTTTTTATATTATATCAATAAAACTATAGGATTCAAACCTGTTACTGATCCTTATTATCTTGACGATCATCATCATCGATGTTAATAGTTGTGAAATCATCATCACGTACTTTTGTTAGATTAGCAGATCTTATACATTACCTACTGTTTCAAGTACCTACAGGTATTCCTTCTTATTATACAGTATCAAATTATTAGCTTTCGTATTCCATTCCCAGTGCCAGTATTTACTACATCCAGACAGGGAGGACCGGCCCTTCGCTTCTCTGGACACAGGTACAATCAGTATAGCGCCAAGAACGGAAGAGCAGTATGGCGCTGCGTCAAGCGGCCCAATGGATGCCGCAGCTGCATCGTCACCTTTCATGATACCATCATCAAAATCTCAAATGAACACTCTTACCACAGATAAATTGTCACAATTTAATTTTGAACACACCATTAAATGTGTTTATTGGACCTAAAATATCAATGTTTTTTAAACATAATATGCTACAAGCTTATTATGTCACCGGCTGCAATTTTCAGTACCTATGTCTAAATTACGGCCCGGCCACATCCAGCGCGGCAGGCGGCGTTTAATAATCACTGCGCGCTATCTCAATGGCGGACTTTATGTTGACCTGCGATTTCGCTGTAAATATTTGTCATATCATCATTAGTATCATTACGTACTTTTGTCAGATTCGCAGATCTTAATTACCTACTGTATCAGGTACCTACTGGTATTCACATTTTTTGATAGAATTTAAAATAAGTTAACTTTGATAAAAAGAGCTTTTAAAAACAAAAGAAAAACCGCCTTCAAAAAACTGAAAACAAAAACAGCTTAAAAATTAAATACCTCTAAAAAGCAAGAAATAAATTCGAATCATTCGTTACACATATCAATATTAATAAAACACGTCTATTGAAGTCGGGTGGGGCTGGCAGTCAACTATTTTTTTTTCTAAAAGCCTTCCTTTTTTTGAAGTCGGTTAATTATTAGTTTTCTTATTTCATTCCCAGTGCCAGTATTCACTACATCCAGGCGGGGAGGACCGGTCCTTCTCATCTCCGGACTCAGGTACAATCAGTATACCGCCAAGAACGGAAGAGCAGTATGGCGCTGCGTCAAGCGGCCCAATGGATGCCGCAGCTGCATCGTCACCTTTCATAATACCATCATTAAAATCTCAAATGAACACTCTTACCACAGATAAATTGTCACAATTTAATTTTGAACACACCATTAAATGTGTTTATTGGACCTAAATTGTCAATGTTTTTTAAACGTAATATGCTACAAGCTTATTATGTCCCTGGCTGCAATTTTCAGTATGTTAAATTAGGCAGCTGTGTGATACATTCAATGGCCATGTGAGTATAAACTGAACGGTAAAAGCTTGGGATTTGGGCAAGGCAAGTCAATGCTGTTGAAGACTCAGATCTAATGTATCTCTTTTACAGTACCGTATAAATTTTATTTTGTTCCCAGAACCAGTATACACTATGTCCAGATGCGGAAGGCCGGTTCTTCTTATTGCTGGACACAGATACAATCAGTATAGCAACACGAATAGAAAAGCAGTATGGCGCTGCGTCAGGTGGCCATATGGATGCCGCAACAGCATCATCACGATTGATGCGTCCATCGTTAAAATGTCAAATGACACAGAACACACATTCCACAGATAAATTATTGTAACAATTGAATTTTTAACACACCATTAAATGTGTTTGTGGGACCTAAATTGTATTTTTTTTTATATAATAATGCTACAAGCTTATTATATCCTTGGCTGCAATTTTTACTATATCTAAATTCAGGAGCCGTGTGATTATATTCAATTGTCATCCTACTAATATTATAAATGTGAAAGTTTGTGGGTTTGGATGTTTGTTCCTCAATCACGCAAAAACTACCAAACGGATTTGGTTGAAATTTGGCACACAGATAGTAGATAGACTAGATTAAAACATATAATACTTTTTATCCCGATATACTTACGGGAACGGGAACCACGCGGGTGCAACCGCGGGTGGCCGCTAGTGTGTGTATAAACTGAACGGTGAAGGCGTTGGACATGTATGGGCAAGGAAAGTCAATAGTATCACTGTTGTTGAAGATATCAGGTGGACCATAATTATCTTTGCAATGTCAATGCTAACATTAGTGAAATCGTCATTAGGTAGGTACTTTTTAAGATTCGCAGATATAATATTATGTAACTCACAGCACTCTATCAAACTTGCTCTTAAACTTGTATTCTGTTTCCAGAACCAGTATACACTATGTCCAGATATGGAAGGCCGGTCCTTCTTATTGCTGGGCACAGGTACAATCAATATAGCGACAAGAACGGAAAAGCAGCATGGCGCTGCGTCAAATGGCGCCATGGATGCCGCAACAGCATCGTCACCATTGATGATACCATCGTTAAAATATCAAATAATAAACACACTTTCCACTAACAAATTGTCACAATTTAATTTTATACTTAACTTACACACCATTAACGTACCTATGTTTTGTCTTGGACCTTTTTAAACATAATATTTTACAAGTTTATTATGTTCCCGGCTGCAATTTTCACTATATCGTTTAACATCCGTATGATTATATTCAATAGCCATGTGAGTATAAACTAAATGGTGAGTATAAACATACAACATCTATGGGCAAAGCAAGTCAATAGTATCACTGTTGTTGAACACGTCATATTGACCATAATTATCTTTGCGATGTCACTGCTACGATTAGTCATATCGTCATTAGGTAGGTACCAGTGGCGAGGGGTCGAAATATCGCGAAGGTAAGCCGAAAAAAAACCACCGCGTGATGCAAGCTTCAAGCGTTTCTTCAGAAGTTAGGCCCTCACTTTCACCATTCAAAAAAGCACTGATAAGATAGTGACAATGTCTAGCCCGTGCTATTTCATACTGAGTTGGAATCAGAAAATAATAAACATGGAAAACAAATAATTTTATTGAGTTTGCAACTGCCTATCATCCACGTATATTTTTCGTACAAAGATGTAGGTTTGATATTGAAAATGTTTAAAAACCCGTCTTGCTAACGTAACTATAACTTCTTAACTAAGTTTGGAAAACAAAGTTTTACCGGTAAGTAAGTAGACACGCAAACAACACTCCATATAAATTAAAGCCATTATGGCAAATAAAACTTACCGCGATGAACAAATCGGTATAAGATAAACACAGTAAAATAAACAAAACTTGCGAAAAGTATCGATTTTCACTCACTAATTCACTATTTTGCAAAAAAACTCACTTTCCAAACACGCACATAATAATAATGGCGGACAGGTACTAATTATTATTTGTTAATCACTCAGATGTCATGTCGTTTCATTCGCGTCATATTCGCGTATATTCGTAATAGACAGAGAAGGGAAACGTAAAATCGCTTGAAATAGAAAGAGATGGAAAAATACAACCCGGTGGTGCATCAGGTTATTTTAGCCGAAAGGCATGCGTGCGTGTGAATGAGACAGAGTAATAACAATGTTACGGTTACCATGGCAACGCACGCCAGACGCAGTGCGAACATGAAGCCAAAAATAGGCGGCTTAACTCGTCGAACTTTGCTGTTGAAATAATGATGCAATAATACTGTCCATGTATTTCTCCTCACAATCTTTTGACAATAATTAATGATATGTTATAATCTGCATGGTGGATCGGTGGTGGGTAGTTCAGGGATTTCTCAAAGGGAAGCCGATGGGAATCGGCTTGTATGGACCCTTCGCCACTGGTAGGTACTCTTTAAGATTTGCAGATATAGGTATCTCCTATACAGGACTGTATCAAAATCCCTTTTAAGAAACTGTTTAAAATTACTTATTGTATTTTGTTTCCAGAACCAGTATACACCATGTCCAGATTCGGAAGACCGGTCCTTCTTATTGCTGGACACAGGTACAATCAGCTTAGCGACAAGAATAGAAGAACAGTATGGCGCTGCGTCAAGTGGCCCAATGGATGCCGCAGCAGCATCGTCACCTTTGATGATTCCATCATTAAAATCTCAAATGAACACTCTTACCACTGATAAATTGTCACAATTTAATTTTAAACACACCATTAAATGTGGTTGTCGGACCTAAATTGTAAATAATTTTTAAACATAATATGCTACAAGTTTATTATATGTTCCCGGCTGCAATTTGAAAGTTTTTTCGATCGCTTCGGTAAGGTACCCAATTTCAGCCAAAGTGAGACATTGCCCTGGTCCCGTGAGTTTTGGGTCTACGTGTATGTACTAAATGTCAAAAGATGCGTCTCAGCAAGGGCTACAATATAGTGAAAAAAAATTTTGAAAAAGTCAAAAAGTTTTTTCGAAAATCGCATAAATGTAGAAAAACGACACACATTTTCGGGGTCTTTTCTCACTAAATCGACAATTTCTCAAAAACGAAAAGCGATATCGAAAAAATGAAAAAACCCCTAGAGATATTGAGTTAGGCTACCTACTGAAATTAGTATAATAATATGTCCCTGACTCTTACGGTCCGGGCTATAGCTTATCCTTTATGAAGCGAAATGTTGGGATACCGCGGGCGACGTGCGCGGCGCGCGATAATGGTAATACGTAGTAGGTACGATTGAAGTTTTTAAATAATTGTATATTTCAAAGCTTGTTATAGTGTTTTATATATTTTATTTATTTCCACATTTCTTATAAATAAAAAAGTATTTAGATATATATAAAAACCATAATATTGATATAGATATTGATTAGCTCTAGCAGGTCAACAGATGGTATGACGTGAATAGAGCGTGAAGCAAGAGCTGATTCCAGATCTAGTCAAAGATTTAAAAATCGTTAGATACGGCGGCGCGGGGCGGTACCATAGTGTGACTGCACTGAAATGTCTCGATAAGTCCATATTCAAGTAAGTGACGTCGCTTACTATGTGAAAACGAAAGAGAAAGTAGTGTTAGCAATAACTGTAGGAGCAAAAGAGATGACGCTATTATCTCCAGTACACGTGCTAGGCGCCGTGGTGAGTTTTTGTGTGTAGAGAAACGGATAAACGAATCTTGAGCGAAAGTTGAACAGAAGAGAGGTTTTAGTTTGAGGCGAAGCCGAGGGCCTCTACTAGATCCAAAATATTATATATCGTGGGTTGCTGTTATTTCAATTTCGAGATTTGAAATTACTCGATCAGTCACGTCTTTCTTAGTGACTCTGCGATTCCAAATTTTAAAACGATCTCTGAGAATGAGTGTGATGATGATGCCTAGGTAAACATGAGGGTTGTTATCGCACATTCGAGTGATGATGAAGTCGGCGCGAGAGTCTCGCATGCTGCATTTGATTTTGTTTTTTTTTTATTAGGGTTAATTTATTTAGAAATACATATGTTTTAGTTATACATAGTACTTAGGTCAACTTTCAATAAAATATTAATCTCTATAAGAAAAGAATAATAAAATATTTTGTTAAATTCATTAAATTAATTTTCAATGTACCAGAAGGTCGTGAAAGGCACGAGATCTGTGAATTTTTACTATGCGTTTTAGCGGCCGTGTGATTATATTCAATTGTCATGTAAGTATTACTATAAACTGAACGGTAAAAGCATGGGACATGTATGGGTAAGGCAAGGCAATAGAATCACTGTTGTAGAAGACGTCATTATCAGGAGTCGTCACGTGACCCGCCCGGGCATATGGCACCAACTAGACAAGAAAGATTTTGGTTTAATTTGAATAGGTCTTTACGATAGCAGGGCAAAGATTATTGAAATCGTACTTATGTAGGTACTTTTTAGTTTTCGCAATATACCTATGTGTAGATATCTTTTTTTTGTATTTTGTTCCCAGGATCGGTAATACCCGTAATTACTACGTCCAAACGCGGAAGGCCTTTACTTCTCCTTGCTGGACACAGGTACAATCAGTGTAGTAACAACAACCAAAAAGCAAAATGGCGCTGCGTCAAGTGGACGTATGGATGCCGCAGCAACATCGTCACCTTTGAGCACTCCATCGTCAAAATCTCAAATGAACACACGTTCCATGAAAATACACCACACTTTATCTGAATTTTTAGTTCTGAACAGAATGCAGGTATCTAATGTTGCTGATTGATTGAGTGATTATTAGATTATACGTACTAAATGAAAGGTATGTTCTATTTTAAAAAGATTGAAAAAAATATGTAAGATATGCGTCAAGGACTTTATTTATTACACTAATATGACTAAGGTTGCAGATTCATGTTCTAGACATTAAATAATATTAAATAATAAAGTGATAAATTATTGATAACTTCTAATATTTGGTTGTGCTTAGTTTTATTTACTTAGTGTTGAGGATAGGACACGAGCAATTAAACCACTTTTTCCGGTCTTGAAGTTAATTGTCAACTGTACAATTTACATTTGTTTTATAAAGATGTCGCTGAAATTTAGAATTTGAAAGGTAGACCAAAGATAAATCTAAAGAGTCTGTAAAGTTGCTAGTCGGTAACATTTAGGTGACAAAATATATGGATATTTTTAAGTCTATAAAATTTTTTTCTTTAGTAAAGCTGATTGAGACAAGACAAGGCAAGCCAATGCTGCAGGTCGATGGGTACCGCTACTACCAGCACAGCAGTTACAGGGAAGGACACCCTAAGTGTCTGTGGGTGTGCATCAAGTGGAGCAATGGGTGCAGAGCATCCATCACCACCATCGACTCCGAAATCGTTAAGATGAATGACAAACACACCCACAAGTGATTCCGTTTTTCGTTTATTCCCAGTAGTCCTTTTGACAGTTTCTTCAAAGGAACGATTGGTACTTTGTCTTCCCACTATTTCCTTCGAAATTATTAAAGGAACTAATGGGAAGAAAAAGTACTATAGATCCTTATTTACACATACATGATGTAAGGCACCTCTTATCACATTCAAACTGACGGATTACCTAAAAGACACATAACTACATTATAATAAAAAATAAATAAATTGACGATGTAAGTGGTGCAGTGGTCAACATGCCGGTCTACTACGCAAAAGCTCCCTGGTTCGATTCCCGACCGGGCAGAAATCGAAATGATGAATTATAATTTCTGTGACGGGTCTGGGTATTAAAGACACCGGCACATAATTAACAAAACAAAAATGAGACAAAAGATGTGCAGCAGCTACAAACACTAAACTCGACGCATCTTTTGTCGTATCTTTGTCTTGCTATGCTAACTTCTGTGCCGTATATACTATGTATTTTATATTATAAGTATATAGGAGGTAGTATAAAAATATATGGGTAGTATATCAGTTGTCTAGCACCCATATTACAAGCTTAGTTTGGGGCTCTAGCCGCCATCTATGGCGCTGTGTGAAAATTGCCCAAGAATTTATAATATGGTTAATAATAGTGACTTAAGAACCTTTATAACAAATAAACCTATGCTTATTTCTACAATTTTTTTTAAATATATGACAAAGGATCTGACCAGATAGTCGACACATCAAGTTGATTTAAGATAAAAGGGTATGTACATTCATAATATTTTTCATTTCATTGAAAAAAGATTTTTTTGTTATCTATTCTACACATCACCAGTGTGCATTTAGAAAAGATGGTAGAAAATTCACTTCAGGTATTTATTTTGTTTCGCTGTTCCTATTTATCGTACTCAAAATTACGGTCTCTATTATATACCTATACTAGCTTCCGCCCGCGACTTCGTCCGCGTGCATATTAGAGAAAATCCTTAGGGAACCTACAACCAGAATCCGACCAGCCGTTTTTACGTATTTGGCGGGTCCCCACCAAGCGCGCTGCCTCGCGAGGCACAACATTTGCCGCGTGTGGCGAGCCTCGCACGACCACTACCAGCACAGCAGCTATATAAGGAGGGCAATCCGAAATACTTCTGGGTGTGCGTGAAGTGGTGCAGTGGCTGTCGATGCTCCATCACCACCTATTGCGATGAAATCCTCAAGGTAAACGACCAGCACAATCACAACAAACTAAAGTATAATCCATTGTAAATAGTAATGGATGAAGATAATTATTCGTTAGAATTTATATTTTAAGCTGAATAACAAGAGGACAGTTCTTTATACCCAAGACTGCAGAGAGGGCTATACTTTCGTGCGTATCTTGCATTTTTAATGTGGATTTGTAATAATATTCTTTATAACCTCGTGGCTACATACAACTCCAACAAATTCTCTTTCTATAATTTGGAAATAAAAACGTAATTATTTGTAACATTAAGCTTAAAATATAAATAACCCAATGTTGAATTTTGTTTAAAGCTTCGGGACTTGGGTATATGAGCAGAAACTTCTTCTGCTAATTTTGTAGGTACTAAATAAGAATGGTAAGTTTTAGTGTTTAACGTTCTGAAAAGGCTAGGAGCGCGGTGCCACAGAGAAAATCATCATCATATTTTTTTTAGTACTTACCTATTTAATGTTCTTCAAAACCTACATACTTTTAAATAGCTAATTTGTCACCTTTCAGGGACTCTCTAGCTAGTTAGTAAGACTAGTGTCACAAAGACACGACTCTTTTTATCTGTAAATTTTTTTCTGTTAGTAATTAGCTGTTCCTCCTTCTTTTCTTAGCTGTTAATCAATCAAAATAATCTTGATTCCAATAAAGTTAATTAACTTTTTTTGAACTCTCCGAACCTTACTTACCTTACTTGATAAATAATTCACTAAACTTATTTTTTCGTATTCGTCTTTACAGATCCCTCTTTATTTATAAACTATCACATTTTTCAAAGAGGAGAAAGAAGAAGAAGTTGTTACTGGTGTTACCGAAACCTCCGAAAAACTTTAACAAGTCGCGAAGCTGACAAGAAAGTCAAGAAAGTATTAACCGAATGTTTAAAATGCACTAAACCGTTATGTTTGAAATGCTTTAACGAAATACACATTGTATTATAATAACGTAATATTTATCTATCAATAATCTATTTAAAATAAATTACTTTTTTATATTTTTATTCCTTTCTTAGCGGATATCCAAGTCATCATAACAATCTGTACGTTAGGTCTCATTCGACCCGTCCAGTGGTTTGAGCTGGCATGCCGTTGACAGGTCATCTTAATAAAAATAAGAAATAGAATACTTGTTCTATAGGTACATATACCATACATTTGATTGTGACTTCATGCTGTCACGACCTTTAGTTATGAGGGTCGCGACAGCATAAAGTATTTCGATGTATGAGGTATGTTATGTATGAGGGACATGAGGGCTGCGATGCACGAGGAAGAAAAAGAAAAATACTTTTAAAAAAATAAGTTTCTTTTCAGCGAAACTTTTCTTTTTAACACCTATCTTTTCCTTTATCCGAAAAGGTCAGATAAATGGTTAAGGGAAAGTGTAACATATAAGCTGACAAGAACGAATAATTATTTTCCTGATATTTTTATTTTATTTCTCATCATTACAGAACCTCCACTATACTTAAAACAGCACCTTTTACAAAGAGGAAAAAAGAAAAGGAATTGTTCTGGGTGTTACCAAAAACTCAGAAAAACTTTAACAAGTCGCGAAGCTGCCAGAAAAGTGAAGAAAATAATTACCGAATGCGAAAAATGTGCTAAAAGTTTTTGTTTCAAATGCTTCAAAGAAAACCACAGCTTACCTGGATTGATGTTAAATAAAAACTTACAATAAGTATTAATTTTTTTTCCAAATTAGACCCCATATTATAGGATATTATATTAGCGGATGAATGGTAACACAAAAAAATTTACAAATTCAAAAGTATAACAAATTTACTACTACCACTATTATTTTCTGTGACTACCTTGTTGGTTTAGATGAAATTCACCCAGCCCGGAGGAAAATCTTCCATTTGGCCTTCCTACAAGTGGCTACCTTTACTCCATACCATTCCATACCTGGTTCATACTACAAATCCTACAAGGGTCCAATTCCAACGACAATAGCTCTCGAAATATGCAACATAGAGCAATAAATCTTGGTGTCGTTTTGAAGATAATATTCCTAAATGATTTGTATTATTTTCTATTTCTTTCTTACTGGATAGCTGCTGGATATACAAGTCATAATAACGTAACAATCTGTCCGTGGTTTCAGCTCGATTCGTCAAGCTGTACGATACGATGATCAATCAGTCAATATACCAGATACATCTAGCATTTTATAATACATATAGATAGGTATCGAAATACTAGGAGACTAATAGGTATAAATGTTGAGGGCTGGAAAATAAGACGATGATCACAGAAGAGATGGATGGATTGTGTCCGGAATGATATGAATGTGAAGGGAGTGGATGAGGAGGTGACGAGTGACAGGAAGGAATGGAAGAGAAGGACGCACTGCACGCCAAATAAATTGGGATAAGGGTAGGGGGATGATGATGATGATGAGATATCGAAATATTTGAAATCCGACAAAGATTATTTGGTCGTGTTGATTAGTCTTAATTCTCTTTGCTTTTTTCAAGACTGACATCAGACTGATATAAACTGCCATTTTATACTATTTATTCTAAGAAATTATAAGAAACAATAGCATAAATGACAGCCCTGCATCAGTCTGATCTATTATTTTTAAAAATTACGCTATTTCTTACTTTTTTTACCGTTAATTTTAACATTAACGTTATGTCAATAAATAACGTTAATTTGGATAATTTTACATTGAAATTAACGTTATTTAAGCAAATAACGTTAATGTTAACGTTATTTCTTACTTTTTTAACCGTTATTTTAAAATTTACGTTATTCCAATTAATAACGTCACTCTTTTCCGATAATTTTACCGGTACCTTTATACCGGTAAAGTTTTACGCTATATTTAACGGTAATTTTACCGGTACATTGATTTTAACGTTATTTTTACCAGTAAATTTACCGATAAAATGTTTTAACGGTATTTTAATGTTATTTTTTTTATCGTTATTTTTTTAACGGCATTTCAATCCCTGAACTCTGAATGATCATGTAATCCCTCTTTTACAGACTTCCAGTTTATAGAGTCAGCATATGGAAAGCCTATACTATTGTTGAGAGGGTACCGGTACTACTCTCGTTTTCGGAAAAACAAGGGCCCGAAGGTGCAGTACCTCTGCAGCAGTTCGTCGAGCCGTGGCTGCCGAGCCTCCGTCACCATGGTGGGCCGGGACATTATCAAGACCAAGAATAAACATAACCACTGAAGGAATAACAGTCACACCAAAGCGTAAATCGTAATGATAACTGTTTACTTTTATATTTTCGATAATTAAAGTCTTAATTTTCTTTATTTGTTTTTTCAATTTGTACATTCTGCTCTTCAATTTACCTATATTCATTTATTAGACAGGGATTACATGATCATTCAGACTGACATCGGACTGATATGAACTGCCGTTTTATTAACCGACTTCCAAAAAGGAGGAGGTTCTCTGTTCGATTACTCAAAAATGTCTGGACCGATTGAAATGATTCAAACGTTATTACATTAGGTAAACTCCCAAGTTGGGGAGAGGGAGTTAAAATTTGTAAGTCGGTTCAGTACTTTTCAAGTAATCTTGAAAAAGCACGAATATAGTATGATTTTGTGTGAATTACCTCGATGATAATGGTCGTATTACTTCTTTGTTTATTAACTGAATAAGATAATTATTTTTTGTTGGAAGAGGGATATCTGTGTAGTTTTTCAACCGACTTAAAAAAAGGAGGTTCTCAGTTTGACCCGTATGTATGTATGTTTCTTCGCAATTGTCTCACGTTTGGCTGAGCCGATTTTACTATCTTAATAATATACCTACAAGGTACCTACACTAAAAATAAAAAAATAAATATTGTTTTAAAAAACAAAAAACCGACTTCAAAAAATCTACTTCTAAAAAGCAAGAAATAATATTCGTAATAATAAAAACACGTCTATTGAAGTCGGGTGTGGCTTTTAGAATAAAACATAACCCTTTCTTTGCAGTCGGGTAAAAAAAGGAATCTGTACTCCAGCCCCACCCGACTTCAATAGACGTGTTTTTATTATTACGAATATTATTTCTTGCTTTTTAGAGGTAGGATTTTTGAAGTCGGTTTTGTGTTTTTTTTAAACAATTTTTACAATTTATTCTAAGAAATTATAAGAAACAATAGTACAAATGACAGCCCTGCATCAGTCTGATGTCAGTCTGAATGATCGTGTAATCCCTCTTTTACAGACTTCCAGTTTATAGAGTCAGCATATGGAAACCCGATACTATTGATGAGCGGGTACCGGTACAAGTGTCGTTCTCGGAAGAGCCAGGGCCCGAAGGTGCAGTACCTCTGCAGCAGTTCGTCGAGCCGTAGCTGCCGAGCCTCCATCACCATGGTGGACCGGAACATTGTTAAGACCAAGAATAAACATAACCACTAGGTAAAGGAATAACAGTCACACCATAAATCGTAATGTTAACTTTTTATTAGTGTAGTGTCATGTTGACAGGACAATGATGCGGTGCGGTGCGGGGAAAGGTGTCATCCAATGCCCCTACCATGAGTTGATGCAAACTGTTTTTGCTTACCGTAAACTATCGATTTCTCTCTTTCTCTCTGATATTATGAAAATATAATATTGTTAGTGATGTATTGTGACCGGAATGAAAATAAATAAAGTATCATTGCTTAAATAGATTAGTGTAATAGAATAGAAGGTTTGTTTTATACGTTTTTTACTCTAACAGCCATGGCGGACGTCTAGGTTAATTTTTTAGGCTTTTTACAGCGAACTAAAATCTATGGAAGTGTAATTGTAAACAAATATTGCTTAAAAAAAACAAAACACCGACTTCAAAAAACCTACCTCTCAAAAGCAAGAAATAATAAAAACACGTCTATTGAAGTCGGGTGGGGCTGGAGTACAGATTCCTTTTTTTTATTCTAAAAGCCCCACCCGACTTCAATAGACGTGTTTTTATTATTACGAATATTATTTCTTGCTTTTTAGAGGTAGGTTTTTTGAAGTCGGTTTTTGTTTTTTTAACAAATTTTTATTTTTTATTTTTAGTATAGGTACCTTGTAGGTATATTATTAAGATAGTAAAATCGGCTCAGCCAAACGTGAGATAATTGCGAAGAAACATACATACATACGGGTCGAACTGAGAACCTCCTTTTTTAAGTCGGTTAAAGAACTACACAGATATCCCTCTTCCAACAAAAAAATAATTATCTTATTCAGTTCATAAACAAAGAAGTAATACGACCATTATCATCGAGGTAATTCACACAAAATCATACTATTTTCGTGCTTTTTCAAGATTACTTGAAAAGTACTGAACCGATTTCTAAATTTAAAAAATGGGACCAACTTGGGAGTTTATCTAATGTAATAACGTTTGAATCATTTCAATCGGTCCAGCCAATTTCGAGTAATCGGTGTACATACACAAAAAAACAAATATACAGACGAACAGAGAACCTCCTCCTTTTTGAAAGTCGGTTAAAAATGGCACCACAATACCGAAAAAGTACAACCCGCTCGGTTTATATTGTAGAGAAAAGAGTTTAGATAATGACGTCAAATAGTGTAGAAGACGCAAAGAAGGCAGTAAAAATATGCAGAAATAACGTATCATATTTTTTTGTTTAAGTATAGGAAATATCTATGAGTATACAAATTATGGTCGCTAAGCATAGATCTAAAACAAAGGGTGTTTTAATATTATTATTTTTTGTGTTGTAGTAACAATAATTATATCAAAAAGCAATACTTAAGTATAGGTACTAATGAAAAACCATTAAACCACAGTTGTAACATAAAAAATTTGCAGAATCGAGGTCCAGGCACGCCCAAAATTTACGAACATGTAAATTACATTGTCTATGTAGGTACACACGACGGCACGTCAGGTGTAACATTTGTACTGCAGAAACAACTTTTATTACTAAGTACGTAACGGTGTTCTCAAGGTCGATATATTAAGTCTGATGTGCTGTTGTCTGTAACCATTTTTTTTTTAATCTAGATGAAAAGTACCGGGGTTTTTATCTTTTAGACATGCCAACTCCATCGTGACCTTATACTATTCTGTTCAAAGGGGAGGTAGCAAAACAGTAACCAAGCGACAAAGGCTTTTTGCAACATCTGATCGTGGTACTGACAAAATACTTTGGACAAGGCCAATATCAAAGGTGTTTAAATTGTATTTTTTTATTAATAGCTGCCTCTGTAATGGTACTTTTTGAGGATGTAGTATTGAATGTGGTAAGTCTGTATGCACCGCAAGCAGGATGTGAGGATACAGCGAAAAATAAATTCTGGAAGGATTTTGACGCTTTAATGATGGCAATACCGGTAAATGAAGAAGTTTACATAGGAGGGGATTTTAATGGACATGAGGGAAGAGTGAGGTTATGGCAACCGTAACTGTGAGGGAGAAACACTTTTACAATCTGCTACTGCATACGACCTAGACCTATTTCTTATAATTTTTTGGAACCATGTATTAGCTATTATACATGGTTCCAAAAAAATATTAGAAACAATTGTACAAATGACAGCTCTGCATCATTCTGATGTCAGTCTGAATGATCGTGTAATCCCTCTCTTACAGACATACAGTTTATAGAGTCAGCACATGGAAAGCCGATACTATTGATGAGTGGGTACCGGTACTACTGTCGTTCTCGGAAGATTCATGGTCCGAAGATGCAGTACATCTGCAGCAGTTCTTCGAGCCGTCGCTGCCGAGCAACCATCACCATGGTGAACCGGAACATTGTTAAGACCAAGAATAAACATAACCACTGAAGGATTCACACACACACAGTCACACCATAGCGTAAATCGTAATGATAACTTTTTACTAGTGTAGTGGGTCGTGTTGACAGGGCAATGATGAGGTGTGGTGCGGTGCGGTGGGGGGCAAGGTGTCATCCAGTGCCCCTACTGTAAAATGTGTGAATAAATGAAAGATTTTTGGACTGTAAAGAAATGTATGGGAAATAAATACAAGCTAGCCCGACAATGACAATGCGTACGCGCGTAGTCCACAGCGGTCGTGAGGCGAGTGATTTGCATTGCAATATTGAGCCCTCGGTGAATGTCGCGCCGCGCCGTCTGCTGTCGCGATCCCTCCTCCTTCACCTCATGCCCAGGATACACCCGGGCTGGTGTTGTCATTGCGTGAACACCTACCATGAGTTGATGCAAACTGTTTTTGCTTACCGTAAACTATCGATTTCTCTCTTTCTCTCGCATTGACTGTGAGCAGGGCCCCGTTTCATAAAGCTTGACAAGTCGACAATTTGTCAGAAATCATGACATATGTCGGACACGACAATTGCCGTTTCATAAAACTTGAAATATTTATAATTGTATACAAAAATTCAGTGGTAAATTGTCACTTTTTTCCGTTTGTTTCATAAAACCATAGTCATGACAAGTCTTGTATAAAACACCTGTCGTGTGTAAATCATTGTCGGTGTCATTTAAAAAAATGTCACAGTGTGACAGGACAGGTAAATGATTGTTAGCGATTGGTAAATAACTGTGTTTATTTTTTAATTAATACCCTCTAATATACTACCTACCAACAAAACATGCACTGATATTTAATCAGACGCAAACATGGCGGAGGTAAACAAGATGCTAAGTTGTGGAAGAACTTGATACATTATAAAATGACCTTCAATTATTATTTTCCCATTGGCTTGCTAACGACGAGCATCTTGGTATTCTTGAGTCGTGAACCGAAACTGGCAAGTGGCCACCGTGCGCTAGCATAAAAGAATTCCAGATTTAGACCACATATAACCTTTAAATTTATAAAGTGGTTTCCGTATCGATCAACAAAAGCAGCTTTAATTTTTATTACAACTGATTAAAAAGAAATCTACCACAACTTTACTTATACAGAATTTTTCGTTGAAAGTAAAGTCGGTTACTGCCAAAGAAAAGTATTTTTTTCGCTAATTATTCTCTCCTCCGCCTATTTTCTTCCAAATCATTATCATCACTGTCACTACTATTATCACTGCTAGAATTTAGCATTTTTACTTAAGTAAGAAATCAATGCGATTTCCTTAATCTAATCCTGAGTAATCCTGACACAGCCCAAAGGTGCCTGTCAAAAATGTGCGACAATTCGACAAGTTTGTAATTGCGTATTGACAATTATGTGTTTCATAAACGACACTTGTCAGAAAATGCTCGACAATTTGTCGAAATTTCATTGTCACCTGTAAATTTTTATGAAACGCTAAATTGTCGAATTGTCGCGACAATTTGACATATATGTCGGCTTTTCCGATGACAAATATGTCAGACCAAATGTTTTATGAAACGTACAATTGTCGAATTGTCGACTTGTCGCCTGTCACCTGTCGCTGACAATTGTAATCTTTATGAAACAGGCCACAGTATATCCGAATTTCGATAGTTTGCGGTAGCGAAAACAGTTTCATCAGCTTATGGTAGAGTTCATCCCCTCAGCACCGCTACCGCGCCTTCGGTCGAGAATATTCTCGACCGAAGGCGGAAAAACTTGTCGAATTGTCGCACATTTTTGACAGGCACCTTTGGGCTGTGTCAGGATTACTCAGGATTAGATTAAGGAAATCGCATTGATTTCTTACTTAAGTAAAAATGCTAAATTCTAGCAGTGATAATAGTAGTGACAGTGATGATAATGATTTGGAAGAAAATAGGCGGAGGAGAGAATAATTAGCGAAAAAAATACTTTTCTTTGGCAGTAACCGACTTTACTTTCAACGAAAAATTCTGTATAAGTAAAGTTGTGGTAGATTTCTTTTTAATCAGTTGTAATAAAAATTAAAGCTGCTTTTGTTGATCGATACGGAAACCACTTTATAAATTTAAAGGTTATATGTGGTCTAAATCTGGAATTCTTTTATGCTAGCGCACGGTGGCCACTTGCCAGTTTCGGTTCACGACTCAAGAATACCAAGATGCTCGTCGTTAGCAAGCCAATGGGAAAATAATAATTGAAGGTCATTTTATAATGTATCAAGTTCTTCCACAACTTAGCATCTTGTTTACCTCCGCCATGTTTGCGTCTGATTAAATATCAGTGCATGTTTTGTTGGTAGGTAGTATATTAGAGGGTATTAATTAAAAAATAAACACAGTTATTTACCAATCGCTAACAATCATTTACCTGTCCTGTCACACTGTGACATTTTTTTAAATGACACCGACAATGATTTACCTGTTCCGACAGGTGTTTTATACAAGACTTGTCATGACTATGGTTTTATGAAACAAACGGAAAAAAGTGACAATTTACCACTGAATTTTTGTATACAATTATAAATATTTCAAGTTTTATGAAACGGCAATTGTCGTGTCCGACATATGTCATGATTTCTGACAAATTGTCGACTTGTCAAGCTTTATGAAACGGGGCCCTGCTCACAGTCAATGCGAGAGAAAGAGAGAAATCGATAGTTTACGGTAAGCAAAAACAGTTTGCATCAACTCATGGTAGGTGTTCACGCAATGACAACACCAGCCCGGGTGTATCCGGGGCATGAGGTGAAGGAGGAGGGATCGCGACAGCAGACGGCGCGGCGCGACATTCACCGAGGGCTCAATATTGCAAATAGCGATGGGCCAACTCGATTTATTTCCAACTCGAGTCAACCCGTTTAAAAATTCGCGTAACTCGGTTTCAACTCGAGTTAGCCAACCCGAGTTAGCTCGCGGGTCAACCCGCTACGACCCGCGAGTCAACTCGGAAATTCGCGTAACTCGGTTTCAATTCAACTCGAGTTAGCCGACCCGAGTTGGCTAGCGGGTCGTAGCGGGTTGACCCGTTAGCCAACTCGGGTCGGCTAACTCGAGTTGAATTGAAACTGAGTTACGCGAATTTCCGTAGCTGTAAGCGAGTCAGACGGAGTTGCCTAATCGGTTCGGAACCGACCACAGATGGTCAGCAACTGTGGAGACCTTTACTTTTTTGTTCATAGATTAGATACTAGCTAAGTAGGTTAGGTTAGGTTTCTTTTTCGGACTGGATGACATTGTCTCAAAGTTGAACACAACACAAAACACACACTCAAAACAATTACGAAGTAAAAAGAGCTTATAAAAACCGAACTTTAATATCTGTCTATCCAAACATTAAAAGAAACAAAACAAGTAAACAGTAAAATATAAAAATTCGCCGGTAGTAAGAAAACATAATTTCGGGTGCTACGGTTAAACTCGGATTAGATCGGCCAACTCCGCCGCCGGGCCGGGCTGAGCATGGCGGAAGCGAAGGTACACAACACGAGTTCTTAACGGGCTGACTCGAGTTCTTAACGGGCTGACTCGAGTTCTTAACGGGCTGACTCGAGTTGACCCGATACAACTGCAACTCGAGTCAACCCGGGTTGGAACTCGAGTTGGCCCATCACTAATTGCAAATCACTCGCCTCACGACCGCTGTGGACTACGCGCGTACGCATTGTCATTGTCGGGCTAGCTTGTATTTATTTCCCATACATTTCTTTACAGTCCAAAAATCTTTCATTTATTCACACATTTTACAGTAGGGGCACTGGATGACACCTTGCCCCCCACCGCACCGCACCACACCTCATCATTGCCCTGTCAACACGACCCACTACACTAGTAAAAAGTTATCATTACGATTTACGCTATGGTGTGACTGTGTGTGTGTGAATCCTTCAGTGGTTATGTTTATTCTTGGTCTTAACAATGTTCCGGTTCACCATGGTGATGGTTGCTCGGCAGCGACGGCTCGAAGAACTGCTGCAGATGTACTGCATCTTCGGACCATGGATCTTCCGAGAACGACAGTAGTACCGGTACCCACTCATCAATAGTATCGGCTTTCCATGTGCTGACTCTATAAACTGTATGTCTGTAAGAGAGGGATTACACGATCATTCAGACTGAATTGTAAGTTTTTTTGAATAGGACCCAGTTGTCCCCCACTTTGTCCACTGGGGGACCAATCGGGAAAAAGTTGACCTATCGGGAAAAAAAGTGTTTCTTCCATACATTTCTTCCCGATATCCTCCAGTGATTAAGTTTTAACCGTCTTTTTTTGATGTGAGTATAGTGAAAATGTCAAAAATAGGTTGTTTGAAGTTTGGTAAAACCCAGCATAAGTATTTCGTGACTTTCAGTCTCAAAAACGGCACATCGAAATAACGCCCCACTTACAAACTGGGCGCTTAGTTTGTGCTGTCTACTTTGTTTCTTATATTACTATTTAAAGTTGAATTTAATCAAGACGTTAAGGAAGTTAATTTCTCGAAAAAGTGTCAGTTAGGAGGTTTTGGTACTTCGCCGTCGATCTGTCAGCATATGTGTAAAGACAAAGGATATTATGAAAATATTAAATTGGTAGGGGTACGTATCAGAATGTCTAAAGTTAGAATGTCTAAACTTGTAATGGCAAAGTTCGAAATGTCAAAAATTTGAATGTCTAACGATTAAAATGTCGAAAGTTTGATAAATCGAAAACTTAAATGTCTAACGGTCAGATGGTCATAATTTAAAAAGTCTAAGTTCAAATGAAGAAAATGTCTAATATTCTAAATACATATTAATGACGTACAGAATTTACTTATGGCTTTTTTTCATTTAGGTACCTAATTAAATTAATAGTTTAAATAATTGCGTGTTAACCTCTGTGCCTCCGCCGCACTAGCGGCGCAATAGCGCAATAGCGGCGTGGCTATGGTGATAGCCGCGCCGCTCCCTGATTTGGTAACCGTATCAGTAGCTGATTCAGTAGCCGTCGAACAAAATCCACCAATTCAGTTTGAAATAGATTTTTTTCCGATTCATGTCAACCTAACATGCTCGTCGCTACGCTCCTCGCACCTATCTCGTGACCTATGGTCTACGGTTTCAAGTCCCAGTACATTAGTTTAGACTCATTTCCGGCAGCTAAATTAGATAAAAAGCATTTCATGCGGAGCCCAAAGACACCTCCACAGACTCAATTAACCTTAAAGAAGGCGATTCATTTTAAGATGCAACCCAATTCAAATAAATCATTGTGAACTTAGACTTAATGACCATTGATATTTTAACTCGTCAAGTATTTGATACGTTTGATACTTCTAATTTTGCTATATACATAATGATTTACGACATTTTAAACTATTTGAATTTTAATTTTTTACATTTTGAACTTTACCATTTTAAGTTTAGACATTCTAACTTTAGACATTCTGATACGTACCCATTGTTAGTGATGTATGTGACCAGAGTGAAAATAAATTAATTTTCATTGTTTAAATAGATTAGTGTAATAGAATAGAAGGAACCCTGCCACCCATGCCGCACGTCGCATTACTAATTTCCCATAAAAAATGTAAACAAGGAAACGACACTGTCAAATTAACAAACTTACCCTGATAGTGACATTTGCAGATATTGAAAACCTTTGAAGTAAACAATTATTATTAAATTTCATAACTTTTTAATTGTTTATTATATTTTGAGTCAAAATAAATATTATGTCGTCCAGGGTAATTTTAAAGTAGGATGGTAATTCGAAATTTTATCTTTATAATTTTTTGATGTTAAAAGTTCTTGAAACGAACAGATAAGAAAACTTTACTTAGATATTGACTGTATGTAAACTATTAAAAATACGTAACATGTTCGCCTGTTCCCCCCCAATACCAAAAGACAAAAGTTGTTGTTGATGTGTACGGTTTGCAGGAGATGTGTGCACAGCATCACAAAAATGTTTTCTACTATAAAACTGTTGTTATGAAATATTAAATTATATTACTGTTTTTGCCGCAAAACTCATGATTCAAAATATTTATCAACCTTTTTTTATTAGGTTTGTGATGAAAAAACATGCCATTGTGTTTATTTCTTGACTTAGCAATTTACTATTTACTTTTATGTTGTTTTGTTCTGGCAACACCTTTGTTTACATTTTTGCTGGGAAATTAGTAATGTGACTTTTAGGCTTATTTAACAGCTTTATCAGCGTGCGATTCTGGCAACGTTAAAAGCGTTGACGAAAACGGCATTCCATACAAACTTTCAAGTCCTTATTTTTCGAAATTAATGAACCGATTTTAATTAAACTTCATACAATTTCAACTTCATAAAAACAATTATATCTCAATGGTCTTTCGATATATAGTTTTATGTGTTTTAGTCACAAGAACCATACTTAGGTACTTCTAAAACACTACAATTGTTACATTATAATAAGCAGAATCGAGGTCCAGAGGCCCTATTTTTGAATCTACTGATTTTCGTTCGAAATTTGACACAAATGTATGAGATGTCGAACGAAAATCAGTAGAATAAAGCGCTCGACGCCATCCGAGCGATTCAAAAATAGGGCCCCAGGCACGCCCGAAATTTATGAACGAACATGATGGCACGTCAGATGTAACAGTTGAACTTCAAAAACATTTTTTATTACGAATAGTCCGTGAGCCCGCGACAGTATTGCCTACGTCATATGACATCACGATGAAATTCATGGCACACGGTCGGAAAAGTTGTGCTGAGCGAGGAAGAAGATTATCGCAAATAAAATTGGCCGGAAGCTTGAGAAAATCCTCCACTTCCGGTCAAAATTTTAAGATTATATTTACGTCATGTGACATCAGTAAGAGACCCGTGTCATCATTTAGTTTTCAATCGTAGAGAGAGTAAACATAAGTCTGTCAGTTCTGAAATTACTAAAAAAAACAAAATTTTTAAGTTAAAGGTATGCCGGCCATTTCAGAACTGACAGATTTATGTTTAATCTCTCTACGATTGAAAACTAATTGATGACACGGGTCTCTTACTGATGTCACATGACGTAAATATAATCTTAAAATTTTGACCGGAAGTGGAAGATTTTCTCAAGCTTCCGGCCAATTTTATTTGCGATAATCTTCTGATCCTCGCTCAGCACAACTTTTCGACCGCGTGCCATGCATTTCATAGTAATGTCATATGACGTAGGTAATACTGTCGCGGGCTCACGGACTAGAAGAACATAACGGTGGTCTAAGGTCGACATGTTAAGTCTGATGAGGTGCTGTCGTCTGTTACCATTTATTTACAACTGGAATTATGAGAAATTAATTAGTAGAATTGTGGTTATACTACATAATTATACGTGGTTATACGTATTATTTTTGTAAAAGTTATGTGAATATGTTTATACTTATTATCCTCACTCAATAAATAAGTTGTGATAAATAAGATATTACGATTTTATTATTTTGTTTTATTGGACTTTTCTATTTTATTTGAAGGGTATATTTACCCTTAACCAATTTTGGTTAAATAAAATTATTTCACGTGATAAAAGTTTAAAGCCGTTTGCACTAAACTTAAGAATCGCCTAAGTCTTTTCCTAACTTCAACTCACTAATCCCCATTGGGCCCGCGTGGTGCTTGTGTTGTGGGTTATGGCCCATCGTCCTTATCCACCCGTAAAGAAGGCCTGTGCCCCAGCAGTGGGGACATAAAAAAACGTGTTAAATGGCTGATGGTCATTGCTGTTTTGCGTGCCTTTTTAAGATTTAACATTGGTTGCAAGCATTTCACGGTGATCGACACTATTTCCTTCTTATAAGTCCAAGTGCATCTTACCTTTTTTTAATCGACTTCATAAAAAAAGAATAGCTTCTCAAGTCGACAGTTTTTTTATGTATGTTTTAAGAATGATTATAAAATCTGTTAACAACTAGGGAAGTTATGGTAAAACTTTTACCATAACTTCCCTAGTTGTTAACCGATTTTATAATCATTCTTTTTTATCTGAAAAAACATAGTTCAGGTATGGTCACATAGATTTTTTAGAAGTTCATTTGTTTCTTGATGATATTTCTAGGTGGACAAAACATTGTAAACTACGATGTCTTATTTCAGAACCCTTGCTAACAACCTCTAGGAAAGGCAATCAGATGATCCTGATCGGTCAATACCGGTACAGTCGCAGGAACCACCTCAAGGGACCGAAAGTTCAGTGGATGTGTACCGCTTGGAGCAAACTTGGTTGCAGAGCATCCCTCTACACTCTAAACGGAGAAATAATCTTTACAAGGAACGATCATAATCATTAAGATTAAAATAAAGTCACACAAAAATTGTGTATCTATTTAATAACACTGTTAGATTTCTAATTAACTCACAATGAATTAAAATTTTAGGTATTCTCGATGCTTTTTTTATTTTATATTAATATTAATTATCGTAATCAACGAACTAAGTTCGATGATTTTCCTTACTAATATTATAAATGCGAAAGTCAGTTTGTTTGTTTGTTTGTTTGTTTGTTACGCCTTCATATCTTAACTACTGAACCGATCATCATGAAACTTTGCATACACGTTGTCAGGGGTACAGAGAAGGCTACCTTTCATCTCGAAAAAAAGTACTGTTCCCGAGGGATAGCAAAAAACATTTCCACGCAGACGAAGTCGCGGGCGGCCGCTAGTAATATATAAAAACTCATTGTAGGTACAGATATCGGCATATAACTTGACAATAGAAAGATGCAACAAACACTAAACTCGGCAAAAACTCGGCGCATGTTTCGTCTCATCTTTGGTTTGCCAAGTTCTGTGCCGGTATCTGTACCTACAATAAGTTTTTTTTACTAGGCTAATTACTCGCATTTTTTTTAGATAGACTTTTTTCTAAAATTTTCCTTTATTATCAGAACCATTATTTTTGAAAACAAGACATGGTACTCCAGTGATCCAAATCGGCAAATATCGGTTCAATCGACGGAATTGCTACAAGGGACCAAACGTGAAGTGTGTGTGCGGCCGCTGGACTGCTGGCTGCCGTTCTTTCGTGACCACATTCAATGACGAAATAGTGGTTTACCGAGAAGTTCATAACCATTAAATTTTGAAGCACATCTTGAGACCGGTCTTTTTCTCTCTCTTCTACGCTATGTTAGAATATCATGGAAGTTTTCCTCTGATGTTTTCCTCTCTACTTCTTCACTTCGAGCTGTTCTCTATTGTCGTACGTCTTGATGTTGGTATTTTTTATTGCTTTGACACGTATTGTATTCGTAATTAAATTTTATTTTAGACGTTCAATGAACTTTAATTTTTTCTTTCCTCAGTTTTAACAAAATATTTATCAGCTTATATAAACTAGCTTTCGCCCGAAACTACGTCTACGTGGACATTTAGAAAATCCCTACAGGGAACCTTCTTGTGATGTTATTCGGATTAAGACAGTATTTGTCTACACAGGTTGGTCAAAAGTTCTGTTACTGAGTTTCTTTATCGATTACTGGCCATTAAAACAAATGAAAAGAAAAAATAAAAATGACATATTATTGACAGTTTTATAAGCTATAATTCCATACCACACGTATATCATATTTTGTTTATTTCACCATGGAATGGGGGTTGAAGGAGAATCGTGTCGCTGTAATTGCTCTGCACAAATGTGGGCAGCCACCGAATATGATTTTCAAGTTGCTACAAAAGTTGAAAATCAACAAGCAATTTATTTGTCGCACTATCCATAGGTACAGTAATACCTTGACCGTCGATGACCGAAAAAGATCAGGAAGACCACGCACCGTTCGGACACCAGCTGTGATCAAGGCAGTGAAGGCGAGAATCACGAGAAATCCCGTCCGGAAGCAAAAGTTATTGGCAATACAGATGACTGTGAAGAGAAGTTCCCTTAAAAAAATTATCAATGATGACCTTGGGCTTCACGCTTACCGTAGACGAAAGGGCCATCTGCTAAACGCACGATTGAAGGCTATGAGGTTAGCACGAAGTCGCGCTCTACTAAAGCAGTACGCACAAAACGGCCATCGAAAAATCTTGTTTACTGATAAAAAAATCTTCACAGTCGAAGAAAATTTTAACCGTCAAAATGATAGAGTATACGCTAAGAATAGTAAAGAAGCCAGCATGATTGCTCCGAGGGTCCAACGAGGTCACCACCCCTCATCAGTGATGATTTGGCTGTGGGTGTCCTATTCAGGGCTAAGTAAGGTTCATTTCTGTGAAAAAGGTGTGAAAACTGGCGCTAGAGTCTATCAAGATACCGTTCTGGAACCTGTTGTCAAACCCTTAAGCCACACTTTATTTCAAAACCAGCCATGGGTCTTCCAGCAGGACTCTGCCCCTGCGCACAAAGCAAAATCTACACAAGCATGGTTTCGGGCTAACAAAATTGATTTTATCGCGCAGGAAGAATGGCCATCCTCCAGCCCAGACTTAAATCCTCTGGATTATGCCATAGCAACTTATTGAGGAGAAAGCATGTGCTAAGCCCCACATGAATCTCGACTCTCTTAAGCGCGCTATTCTCAAGGCAGTCGCAGAATTGGATATGGTGGTAGTTCGTGCTGCCATCGATGACTGGCCTCGTCGTCTAAAGGCGTGTATTCATGCCAGAGGCGGTTATTTCGAATAATTTTAATACATGATAATCTTAAATATTTGTGCTTTCATTTGGTATATAATTCATTGTAGCATTATTTGTAAATTTAGTATTATTCATGTTTTCCATAGTTACAGAACTTAGTAACCAACTAGAGTTCTTTTAAATAAAAATTCCAAAATCAAAATAAATTCCAATTATATTTATTCATACAAAACTGTAAATCGCATTATTAAAAGATTTTATTCACATATGTACCATTTCCCGGGACGTTTCGGTACCTTTCCAGATACTGTAAGTCACGAAATACTTATGCTGGGTTTTACCAAACTTCAAACAACCTATTTTTGACATTTTCACTATACTCACATCAAAAAAAGACGGTTAAAACTTAATCACTGGAGGATATCGGGAAGAAATGTATGGAAGAAACACTTTTTTTCCCGATAGGTCAACTTTTTCCCGATTGGTCCCCCAGTGGACAAAGTGGGAAAAAGTTGGACCCAGTTGTCCCCCCCAGGGGGACAACTGGGTCCTATTCAAAAAAACTTACAATTTACAATTACAGGTGACAGGTGTCAATTTTACAAATTTCTGTTCAATAAAAAATACAAGTTACAAATCTGTAATGGTGGAAAATTTACATATTTGTCGAATTGTACTTACAATTTTACATATTTCTGTTCAATAAACATTTTCCTGTTACAGGTGACAATTTACAAATTTGTAGGAAAAACTGCTTTATTGAACGCATAATTGTATTTACAAGTTTATTTATTTGTAGAATTGTAATACATTTCTGACAGGTCACCTCACCCTCGGTAAAATTTTATTTCGGCATTTTTTTTTATTTTAGCTGCTTTTTTTACCAAAATCCAGTAGTGAGAGGAGTGATAACGATGAAATCGTGCTAATCGAACGACAAAGAAAAATATTTCAAAACACAATATTTTATTCTTTTGATGTGACTGATTTCACATTTAATGATAAGTTTAGGGTAAATAAGGCAACTATCGATTATCTTATAATTCTAAGATTTTTGAAATCTATCCTCGTTAATTAAGAATCTTCAACAAAAATTTCGAGAAGCTTGGTGGCACCGTGGTTTAGCGCCTGGCCCACCGATTGCGGAGGTTAAGCAACGTTCGCAAGGGTCGCTCATGGGATGGGTGACCAAAAATTTATTATCTCGAGCTCCTCCGTGCTTCGGATCGCTCGTTAAGCCGTTGGTCCCGGCTGCATTAGCAGTCATTAACTCCCACCAATCCGCATTGGGCCCGCATTATGGTTATGGCCCGTCCTCCTTATCCACCCATAAGGAAGGCCTGTGCCCTAGTAGTGGGGACATAAAAATGGCTGATGGACAACAACAGTTTACAAATTTATGTTATTTGTAAATTACAACTACAAATTTGTAGATACAATATTGTCATCGAAATCTACAGGCGTTTTCTACATATGTAAACGTTTATTGAACAGCATTTACAATTGTAATATTTGTAAGATTTTTACTTGTAAAATTCTTACATAATTGTAAGGTTTATTGAACAGCACTTGTCATACAACTTGACAAATATGTCACTTATTGACAAATTTGTAGGATTGTAAGTTTTATTGAATAGGGCCCTGGATTAGGCCCAATAAACCTTAATTTAAATCACGTTAGAATCCTTAAAAGTATTTTTTAAAATTTTTAACAGCATAGGTAAGATAATAATAGCATAGACAGATTTAAAATCTGAATAAGTACCAAATACAAATGCCGACATCACCGTTGAATATAGTTAATGTCTAATGGCACATTAAATATCACGCTTTCAATTTATTTAAAAGATACGGCCATTTATGTTCAGTAAAATAGCCTATGGGATATTTCCCTGTGACTTCTTATTTTATACGATATGCCGCTCTCCCGCTCGCTCATTCCATGTTTTCTCAAGATTTTTTAAATCTGAGTGCATAATTAAAAATGTGTCTTGGCTTTGGCTTTTCGCAATTTGCGGTCATTTTAACATATATTTCAGTTTCGTGTAGCGGAAGTACAATAACTAGTCGTTTCTGACAGTTCAAATAACGTTCAGTAACGACAACCTGTACTTCAGCAAACATGAAATATACGAGCGAGAGAAACCCACAAATTTAATTTGAAGTAATTTTTGCATTTGTTCAGAACATAACTAATTCCCTTTTTTAAAATATTATTATAGCAGGTATGAAACACCGTAAAAAGTGGCCGGAGGAGGTAAGGAGACGTCGAAATAGATTATATAAGCAGAGACTAAGGGCACGAATCAAGAATGACCCCGTCGCTTTAGCAGAGGAAATCAGGAAATCGCATGAAAGATATATCAGAAGCAAGGAAAAGGGATTAGTAAAGACCATTTCTGAATTAAGCCAAGAGGAACAAGAAGCTAGGAGAAAATATTGGAGAGATAATTCAAGAGAGTATAGGAAAAGAAAGAAAATGTTAAGAAAGACTAAAAGTATTACTGCTAAAGGTAGCAAGAAATCTACACAGATTATCGAGAGTGAGTCTGATTCAGAATAAGTCAATTATATTTTACAAGCGACCGCCCATGACTTCGTCTGCGTGGACAGTTATTTGAGTTATTTGCTATCCCTCAAGAACTATTTTTTGTTTCTGGATGAAAGGTACCCTGTGTCCTTCTTTATACCCCTGATAGCGTTGTATGCAAAGGTGATGTCCCAGCGTTGCCCCAGTTTCATTTTATTTAATTACTTTCATAATTAAAAAATGCTAATTACAATTTATTTAGGTATAGTATCAGTCAATAATTAATATTGTTTTATATTTAGAAAAACAATTACAAAAACATTAAGTTGTTTTCTGAAGTATTTTGTGAAAAAAATGTAAGTAAATAGTACTCTAATGATAAAAAAATGAGATTTAAAAGCGTTTTAACTTAAAAATCCCACTTTTTAATGCAGAAAATAATTATCAATTTGATTCTAGAGTAAAATACCGACTCTGACATAGTACTTTAATTAAGACGCGATAAACTTTCATTTTTTGAGAATGGTGGGGCAAATGACATAGGCGCGATGGGACATGTCCTTTAATTTGAAATAATTTTTGCATTTGTTCAGAACATAACTAATTCCCTTTTTTTAAATATTATTATAGCAGGTATGAAACACCGTAAAAAGTGGCCGGAGGAGGTAAGGAGACGTCGAAATAGATTATATATGCAGAGACTAAGAGCACGTATCAAGAATGACCCCGTCGCTTTAGCAGAGGAAATCAGGAAATCGCATGAAAGATATATCAGAAGCAAGGAAAAGGGATTAGTTAAGACCATTTCTGAATTAAGCCAAGAGGAACAAGAAGCTAGGAGAAAATATTGGAGAGATAATTCAAGAGAGTATAGGAAAAGGCAGAAAATGTTAAGAAAGGCTAAAAGTATTACTGCTAAAGGTAGCAAGAAATCTACACAGATTATCGAGAGTGAGTCTGATTCAGAATAAGTAAATTATCCTACTAATATTATAAATCTGAAAGTTTGTGGGTTTGGATGTTTGGATGTTTGTTCCTCGATCATGCAAAAACTACTGAACGGATTAGGTTGAAATTTGGTACACAGATAGTAGACAGCCTAGATTAAAACAAAGGATACTTTTTATCCCGATATTCTCACAGGAACCGGAACCACGCAGGTGAAACCGCGGGCGGCCGCTAGTATTTTATTTAGAAGACGCCTTTAGCATTTCATAAACCAAGTCTCTATGTATTAATGTTTCAATCTTAAATTTTAATGTTTCAATCTTATCATTAACCTTATTCAATCAAATGACTTATCATTAAAATGCTGATTCTGCAAAGAAATTTTCTTTGTTTTTGGTTTGGTTGTTTATTTCAAACATAAACTAAAACCTAATAAAAATTTAAGTATTTAATGAATATTGTAGGTATAATCGTCGTACGGCACGCCTAACAAAGGATTTAATAACGAGTGTATAATGATTAGTTTTTGTTATATATAGTATAAACGTTTAAAATCAAATTAAGAAAATATTTTTTAATAATGATAACATTCAATTGAAACGTTTCAATCCACAGTATTAGAAACAAATATCTAAATCTGAATATAGGTAAAATGTATACTTTTTTAAGAATATTATCATTATTTTTCAAATGCTTAGGTAATTTATTTTTCATCCCTTCTATTCGAAAAATTATGATTTGTTCCTATATAAGTGGGACCAAAATAGCTCTTTTCTGGTAAGAACTTTTTAGTGGGAGAAAAAGAGATTTGAATTTAGAACATGTATCTTTCAAAGAATTCGAACGCCGCCGGCGGCTGGTATGTATTGACTGGCTGTATAGACGGCGCGGAGACAAAAAAAAAACATAAGCGCGCGAATTAAGTCTGTGTTCTTGTAATTAGTATACATACTTACGTACTTAGTACAATAACTTTTGAAAACTGCGCTAGTGTATCAAACGTAACCATAAATTTGTAATTATTTTTACTTTTCACGTGTCTTTTTTAAATAAAGAACATTTTCATTAATGACATAAACACAGTCTCCTATTTATTTTCTCATAGAAAGGGGATGAAAAGTAGAGTATATGACTCGGGCGCAAAATATTTTTGGCGAGGGCGACATACTTTGAATCCCTCGCTACGTTCAGGATTCTACTGAAGAATCCCTCGCTACGCTCGGGATTCTACTCTAGAATCCCTCACTTCGCTCTGGATTCAAAATAGCGCCCTCGCCGTAAAAATATTATTTTGCTCCCTTGTAATACAATCTACTATTTCATCCCTTCTATTCGAAAAATGATGCTTTGTTCCTATAAAAGTGGGACCAAAATAGCTCTTTTCTGGTAAGAACTTTTTAGTGGGAGGAAAAGAGATTTGAATTTAGAACATGTATCTTTCAAAGAATTCGAACGCCGCGCCCCGCCGCCGTCTGGTATGTATTGACTGGCTGTATAGACGGCGCGGCGAACTGAAAAAAAAACATAAGCGCGCGAATTGTCTGTGTTCTTGTAATTAGTACATACTTACGTACTTAGTACAATAATCTTTGAAAATCGCGCTAGTGTATCAAACGTAACTATAAATTTGTAATTATTTTTACTTTTCACGTGTCTTTTTTTAAATAAAGAACATTTTCATTAATTACATAAACACAGTCTTCTATTTATTTTCTCATAGAAAGGGAATGAAAAGTAGAGTATATGACTCGGGCTCAAAATATTTTTGGTGAGGGCGACATACTTTGAATCCCTCGCTACGTTCAGGATTCTACTGAAGAATCCCTCGCTACGCTCGGGATTCTACTCTAGAATCCCTCCCTTCGCTCTGGATTCAAAAAAGCGCCCTCGCCGTAAAAATATTATTTTGCTCCCTTGTAATACAATCTACTATTGAACAAACAGTCATATGTGTTTGTCACCCACATGTGTTTTGTACACATAGGTAATCATGTGAATGTGTCTACATTAAAACACAAAATAGAGAATTTCATTTGAAAGAATTTAACACATTTGCATATCGAAATTCAAAATTTATCGTATTTACTATTAGTGATCAATATGTTTGTGCGTAGCTGTTATGTTTATGTACACATGACAACAGCTGTTGAAATGCGGAAACGGCTATTATTACGTATCGGGTGTAAAGACGGTCTCAAGGTCAACATGTGGGATCTGATATGCCGTCATCTGTACCTAAACAATAAAATAGCATGTGTAATAAAAAAGATTAAATAACATTACAGGACCATCATTCACATTATCAAATCGAGGTAATCTCGTCCTGCTGATGGGTGACCATAGGTATTTACGTGACTCGCGAACTGCTGGCAAGGTGAAGGTTTCCTGGCGTTGCAGCTTCCGTCAGCTCACTCGCTGCAAAGCTATGGTCATCACACTTGAAAACAAAATCATTACGATGGCTAATACTCACAATCATGATGGGAAACACACTGGGCTTACGTGACGACACCCCACGCCACGTGATGAGATGACACAGCGAACATCAGCCAGATTGTAATAAATCCAGATTGTAACTACAAAAACATATTTAAACCAGGAAAAAATGCATACAGAAGTAATTTATAACAAATACTATTTTTTATATATTTTAAGAATTTTATTAAACATAGTTATTTCGTTGTAATTATTTTTTCTTGATTGCTGGCGTTAGTGGACTCACAATGCACCCTTAATAAAATCACGTTAGTGGTTTTTATTTCAAATGTCATTGTCACTTTTCAATGTCACATTAAATATCACGCTATATACTCATTCAAAAGGTACGTCCATTTATAAACAATAATATAACAACCAAGAAGCTTATACCCACAATGGAGTTTGCACGCCTAGTATCATGGTGAAGATTGAAAAAAAACTCTTTAGTGACGTCACGGCTTATTGCTATCTCTTTCTTTTCGTTTTACAATACGTTTTCGTTTCTCACGAACGAACGAACGACGAACAACGAACACGTATTGTAACACTAAAGAAAGAAGTAGCAATAAGCCGTCACGTCACTCAAGGACATTTTTTCTATCTTCACTATGACACTGGCCGTGCAATCTCTATTGGAGGGAGGTATAATATAAGCTTCTTGATAACAACCTATCCTATGGGTTAGTTCCCTTCGACCTTTAATTAAAATTAGTCCGAAAATGATACTTTGTAGTTAAATCTGAAAAACTTGCAGAACCTCCTAATTTAACACATTGAATTGAATGCCAAATAAAGGTCATCATTGGCTCCCACCATACAAATGGTCTTTTACGTAATACTACGTACTCGGCTCCCCGTTTAAAAATGGCATGTGTGGTGCCTACTACGCAATATTTCGTATATGCAACATTACGTAGATTGGCATTGGAATAATTTGTTTATTCTGGACGCCCATCCTACGCAATATTACGTATGCGTAATATTGCGTAGTATGCGCCTCACATGCCATTTTTAAAACGGGATGCCGAGTACGTAGTGTTATTACATAGAAGACCATTTGTATGGTGGGAACAGAGGAGACCTGATGGTCTCGTATTACTCTTGCCTCAGAAAGACACTCAGATGGCACAAAAAAATAGCACGACACATCTTTGAGGTTTACTTACAAAACGCGCATAGCTTGCTACGTTTGAAAGCCAAGCTACATCCAAAATACGGCTCTTGAAGTTTCGGGAAGACGTCGTCAAATATATACTGGGACTGAACTATGGCGATATTACTCCCGCAGCTGCAGAAGCACCTGGACCACAAATACCGCCAGTACAACCTGAACCAGAACAAGCAGACCCATCGCCGCTACTGCCTGGGCCATCTGCACCACCTGCATCGCCAGCTGTTCATAAAAGTCGTGTCCCGTTGAGAAATTTTCACTACTTAGAAAAGCTCCCACCTACTGCCAAGAAGGCTGTGCCAGCGAAACCTTGTCGTGTCTGCACCAAAAATAAAAAACGAAAGGAGTCTTCTTTCGTGTGTGCCACTTGCCCGGAAAGGCCTGCCTTGTGTGTTGTCAACTGTTTTTTCACTTACCACGCTGATCCTCGTTTTGTATAATTTTACCTAAAAATTCTATTGTTGTTCTTAAAAGTTCCTGATTTTTTTTTAATAATTATCGATCTCATTAGTTGTAAAACTAATTTTTGATCTCATTATAAAACTGTACTTTTTTGGCTCAAAGTGCCTAAGAAATCTTGTGGTTTGAAATGTTTTTAAACTAGCTTCCGCCCGCGACTTCGTCCGCGTGGATATTAGAGAAAATCCTTAGGGAACCTTCAACCAGGATCCGACCAACCGTTTTATACGCGATTAGGCGGGTCCCCACCAAGCGCGCTGCCTCGCGAGGCAAAACATTTGCGACGTGTGACAGGCCTCGCACGAGGCTGTGTGTGTTTGCCTTTTTCAGCACATCTACCATTTTCTTCTTATCTTGAGCTGATTTTCATGGTGTTGTGCCGACTAGAAGCAGAAGCAGAAGTCTGTCTGGCAGAAGCTTGCAAACAATATTTTGTATATAAATCATGTCAACCACTGTGAGCATATTTCTTCCACAGCTTTCTTTTCATTTTTGACAGTTTAAACTGATGTACATTGGAAAATTTTCAAGCAGTATATGGCCCTTGCCTTTCATCTAGCTCAAGATACGCCAGTAGGACTCTTAAACAAAAGAAATTTTTCGGGAACAGCTCCTATGAAAATGACTGTGAGATTCATCAATTCCCTGTAGTCACCTCGGGGTAAATGTGCTTTTCGTGGTTTTCCAGCAAAAGATATCTTGTCTGTGGCCACCACTACTAGGATCTAGCATCTTAGGCATCTCGGCATCATTAATTAATATTGTTTAAACTTTTAGATTTTTGCATTCACAATGCTATTTTTATATTAAGATGAATAAATAATGAAAAATATTAGAAAAAATCGGCTCACCCGTAGCCGTCCCGTCTAAGTTGCTACGGGTGAGCCGATTTTTTCTAATATTTTTCATTATTTATTCATCTTAATATTGTGTAGTATTCGCTGTGGTCAATCGCGTACACATTTGTCCTTAAGCCTTTTGAATAACTGTATATATCAAGACCTCTAGACGCACTAGTAATTGATCCACTACTGCTAATAACGTAATTTCCATTATGTTATGTTGACAAACAAGTCAAAGCATATCTTTTTCAGTAGTTTGTTCCAAAAGAACACAAACTCCATTTCTTAAAGCGATGTTATTAAAACACATACAATTTACTTCATTGATCAAATTTTATAAATTTATTTTATGAATTTTAGGTGCAGGAGAGGGGTAGTGGAAGAAGAGGACGTTTTACATGTCAGTTTCTGCATATAAAACTTTAAAAATGATAAATAAACACTTGTCCAAATCAATTTTGACACTCATAGTTAAAGTGGCCATACAAAGTTTTGGTAAAAGTTTGACAGCTGGTAGCGACCTTTAAATCTCGTCTAAAAATTTTGAAATAAATATCCTATCCATATTTCATAGTAGAGAATCATATAAAAAGGTGCCACGGTGACATTTCAAAAGTTGAAAAATAAGGACCACCCTCCATATAAACCGTAAGAAATTTCTACATTGTATTACGTAGCTGGCCCCAGCATCACTAGTACCTACGCAATATTGCGTAGTTGAAATTAAATGTGTTAATTTGGATAAAAAAATTTGGCCTTTGTTTAAAAAAGTATGTAATTCTCATTTTATTAAAAAAATATAGGTAACATGAAACACCGTAAAAAGTGTTCGAAGGAGGAAAGAAGACGGCGAAACAGATTATATATGCAGAGAGCAAGAGCACAATTGAAGAATGACCCCGTGGCTTTAGCAGAGGAACTCAGGAAGGCTCGTGAAAGATATACCAGAAGGAAGGAAAAGGGATTAATAAAGACCAGTTCTGAATTAAGCCCAAAGGAACAAAAAGTTATGAGAAAAATTTGGAGAGATAAATCAAGAGAGTATAGGAATAGACAGAAAATGTTAAGCATGGCTAAAAATATTACTGCTAAGCGTAGCAAGAAATCTATGCAGATTATTAAGAGTGGTGATTCTGACTCAGAATAAGTAAAGACGGACAGAAACGTCATTTTTGTAAAATTTACTTTCAATAGAGGTCTTAAACTTAAATTTCTTGAAGCATTGGCTATTTCACTCAGTCTTCCGCGATTTATCAGTGTAGCATACGTTTATGCAGATTAATAAATTAGGTAAAGTTCGGAAATCTGCTACTTTAAAGAACAATGTCGCACTTTAACGGAACTTTAGGACAATTTTTATAAAATCAAAATGAACAAAATTGAAGGTGAAATAAACATAAAAAAATCTCAAAACGAATAAGGTGAAATAAACAAGAAAAAACACAAAAAGTCATAAGTGATAACTGATGCTAAACAACATGAAAGTAACGATTTTTCTTTTAGTATTAGTAATCGTTACTTTCATAATTTTTAGCTTATCTTTTATTTTTGACTTCTGTTAAAATTATAGGATCAGGCATACATAATTAAAAGCACTAAGTCAATGTTTAACAAGGATATATTTAAGTTACCAAAAGCAATACTCGCATTGTTAAGAAAACAACATCTTTGACCTTATTAATCACTATAATATTCTATTAACCAATACTAAGCAAGATTTAACAAGAAAACATCATTAATCTTATTAATCACTATATTTTACCGTAACTTTTATAATCACTAACATTCTAAATTGTGTAACTAATAAAACGACACATTAGACTGCATTATTTATATTGAAAAATGATTAATAACCAATTTTACATTAATTGCCAATAAACAACTCATAAAACATTAATCATCATGAATAAACAATTCAACTTTACTTTTGTAATCACTACTATTTTAAATTATTTGTATTACGAATGAAATAACACACTAGTCCTTATTATTCATTCTAACGAACATTGCATTAAATGCCAATAAAATAACCCATTCAAATCAAACAAATTAATCATCACATCATAACAAAGGGTTCTGAACAGAATAACATCTTAGACGTTATACTCCTTTGATCAAAAATAACACTGGTATTCAATACTTATCTTATTATTCGGCGAGGCACAAAATCAGACTGACCCGTTACACCATTTGATTTCACTTTTTAAGCATTCGTTATTGGCGGGAATTGACACTTCTTTCCCCCCATTACTGTTCATAGTCAATGTCATATCTTTTTACTGTTAATCATTAATTTTCAAGAAAGTATGCAAAACACAATTTTAAAATGGACAATAAGAATTATTTAAATTGTATCACGCTAATAAATGTGCCCAATTACATGTATAAATTTAACAAATTAACTTTTCTGTAAAGCCAAATACACTTCCGTCAATTCACATACTTTTAATCAGCTAACTAAAAATTGTATGATTTACTAATTAACATTTTTACGATTAATTTAACTCATAAAAATTATATAACTCATAATTAAACTTAGAATTATTTAATAACATCGTTATGATAACTTTCCTATCAATTGTTACCCAACCGGAACACTCGATATTTAATACTTCTTGTAATTTTTATGTTTATTTCACCCTACATTTTGATCACTTCGATTTAAGAATCTTTTGTCCTAATTATATCAATATCGCAGTTTGACAACAGCCACGCCAAGCTTAATGTGCTTTCAGAAGCACGGGGGAGAGCGATATAATACATTTTTGGTCACCCATCCCATGAGTGACCCTCGTGTAAATTGTTTAACTGAGCGTAACATTTACTGAAAATATATGTACTTAGTTAAATCCTCAGTAAGATGAAAATATAAATTTATCTACTTTGTCATTCATTGAATGATCAGATCAGAATGATGTGCAGGTAGGTTACTTCGAAACCATAATAAATAATTCAGAAAAAACTGAAGCCTTCTGCAAATTGTGTCAATAGCTACCTAAAGCCCATAATTTCCAGTAGTTTGACATCCTCCATAACTGCATGCTATATTGACACCATAACTGCATGCTATATTGACGCGCAATTTCTGCGAAATTTTTTGGTATATAATCTCAATGATGTGCTATACCCAGATCAAGTGTGGTTTTCAACTCGGAACAGGCCTGTTCTGAACGTTGGCGGTCATAGGTACCACGCGCGGAGTTGCAAGGGTCCGAAGGTGCAGTGGTTGTGTCAAAGGTGGACCACGTATGGGTGTCGAGCAACAGTCACGACCTTCAAAGGAGAAGTCGCAGAATTCAACAACATACGTCATAACCATTCACTACCATCAGAGCTGGGCGTAATCAACAACTTTTTGTAATTATGATTTCTAACTACGCCTACAAAATTAGTTAACTACAAGTAGTTATGTTATGATCACATGAAACATAACTACAAATAATCAGATTACCTAAAGTAATCGTAAATCTGATTACTACAATCAAGTAGTTAAAAAGTACTGATTACAAGAATATTTGGTTTTGTAAGTAGAACCATGTAATCATGTGATTCGTGATTGCAACTACTAACGTAAACCGTAAAAAGTAGTTAAAACTGATGATTACTAATAACAAGTAATCATCAGTTATAACTACTTTTTACGATTGAATAAAAAAATAAGCGTAATCTATTATTTTGAAATCAGTAGTTGTAATCAGTAGTCAGATTAGGGTAAAACCCGGATAGTCGCCTCGGGGGTATAGTAGCCTCGATTGCAATTACTCTAGTTTCGCGAATGAAACACATGGTATATTATTTATCTATCGAGAGACTCTGCAACTACAACTAAGTTGACCGTGTTGCATGTCTCTGTGCGATTGCATGGGACGGCTAGGTGCGAACTAAGTTTTTGCGGGATAAATGTCCTCTGTCGCGACGAGTCATCTATCCTAAACGTAATTTATATAGATTTGGCATATGGGATAGTTGTCCCAAAATTTAGAGGTCCGCAAAAATCGCCAATACTCTGGAAATATCAAAGATAATATTTATTCCTTTCATACATTTGAAGTTAATAAACCAAAGTAGCTACCCGTTTAACAACTAAAGAATCTCGCTTTTTGTACTAAGAGATATAAAGTAATTTAAAAAAGTGGGGCAACTATCCGGGTTTTACCCTACATTTTGCCTAACTCTGACTACAATTTATGTATTTCATAATCGCATTAGGAGACCACGCACTCTACAGAGTGTTGATTGGCAGATAGTTTGATAGCTATTTTGATTTAATATTTTGAACATTTGATATTTTGATTATTATGTATTTGATTAACAGAGCGTATCGCTCGCGAGTGGTATTTAAAAATCTGCTGATCATAAAGCAATTTCAACTTTTTCGGTGCATAAGCTCTTAATTTATTAATTATTGTATTGGATCTGTCACTTCTTTATTTGTTTCATGTCTGTCGCTGTAAGCTCTGACATTATTAATTTCTCAACCTAATCATTAATTAGTTTAAGAGCCTTTTATTTTTCTCATTGTCCTCAATTATTTTTTAAATTCATATTTTTTTTTGGATTCAATCGGTCTATTTGAAACCATATAAATTGTAGTATTTAGACATTTTTAATTTAGCTGTTACAAGCACTTGTGAATGTGGAAAAGCTTACTGAAACTACTTACATCCGTTTTAGCCAGTAGTCTATGCTAGACTTCAAGAAGTACGTTGTAACTATTTTTTATTCTATGTTATTTGTTTTATATAAAGCCTGGTTCACAATGTCGAACCGGAAGCGACAGGTGCTGAACCATTCCGGGCACCGGTTTCACGCGCAGAGCCGTCGGGGTCTCAAGACGCGATGGGTGTGCCATCGCTGGACCTCTCATAAGTGTAGGGTGGCCATCATCACCTACGACTGTCAGATTGTCAAAGTCAACAATGATCATAATCATTAGTGTTACCATGGCTCAGGTTAAACTTTTTTTGTGACTTGCAATAAAACGAACTTTTAGGGGTGATTACTTCTATTAAAACTTGTTTTAATTTCTTAAAACATTTTGTTACTTGGATGTGTCTAAAAGTGACGAAAAAGACTCCCTGTGAGTTACTTTAATTTTTTTTAAATGCAAATTATTCAAGTTAATCACAGAACCAATCCTAAAAGTTTAAAACGTCAATTGAAACCTATGTATACGTACGAGTGGTATAAAGCGAAAAGATTTGTAACCTCAGAATTTTATTCTGCAATTTAGAAAACAACATCTACTTTTGATGTTAACTGTTCAAGGCTGCATAAATTAAGGAAGTTTGATTTGAATGTTTCTGTTGCAGATCAAGCCTGGCTCACAACCACAAAGCACAATAACCAAATTTTAAACCATTCAGGGTATCGATTTTACGTGCAAAGTAGAATTGGGTTCAAAACAACATGGGTTTGCAACCGCTGGAACTCTCACAAATGCAGAGCTTCAGTCGTTACTATAATGTCCGTGATTGTCAAAGTTGTCAATCGACATAACCATTAAACTACTTTTTTAAATTGCTGGAGTTTTGATAATAATATATTGTATAACAAACTTTAGAGTCGGTCTTAATGGGGAAGTTTTAACAACTCGTAGCTCTCGATAGTCATTGTTTGTGAAAGTATTTAAAACTTTAAATAGTTTCAAAGGATAAATATGGACTTCATGATCTTAATTCACTAAAATTATCGACACGAATCACTTTTTTCGACAGAGGTGAAAAATAGGGTTATTATATTTTTATAAGTTACAGGTATGGCGGGTAGAAAACGATCGGAGAAAGAAAAAAAAGATCGACTAAAAGAAAAAAAGAAGGCATGGATACGAAAAAAGAGAGAAACAATGACTGAAGCTGAACTGGAAGAAAGACGTCGAAAAGATAGGCAGAGGTACAAAAGAAAGAAAGTAGCTGGGCAAATAAAATCAATTAAAGATTACGCACCAAGAGCGCAAGAAGTGATAAGAACAAGTTGGAGAAAGCGCGCACAAACACGTCAGAATAAATTAAATCGAAAAAAGTTACACAATAAAGAATAATGAAAGATATAAACTCCTTTTTCACGTACAACATTTTTAAATTTTCATTGTTTTCTAGAACTTCCATAAGCAAAAAATTTATGCATATAGAAATAGATAGACGAAAACAGATCTCTAACAGATAGCATCTCAGGCAGATAATTTAGGAGTTTTAAAAACAGAAATGCGCAAAAGAGAGATTAGGTATGATTCCGATGTCGGCAGCAAGCAGCAGTGTAGCCGCAGCACTACTGGTCCCCATACATTTTCTATAGGTTTATATGAGATTACAATCCTAGCTCGGCAGCACTGCTGGGGCAACACTGCTGCTTGCTGCCGAGATCGGACTCATACCTTAAGAAACAGAACTTTTAGATTTGAGGCATTCACAATGCTATGTTTATATTAAGATAATTAATATAATTGAAAAAATACTAGAAAAAGTCGACTCACCCGTAGCAGCTCAGACGGGATTCGAACCCGCACCATATTATATATTCTGTGCCCGCACCCTTGGGATTCCGGCCCAATGCACTGTGAGTCGATATTTTCTAGTATTTTAATAATTATTAATTATATCAATTATCTTAAACAGTTAGCAAATAAATTGGGCGATAAATGCTATTCCTATTTCTAGAATTGTTGCTATCGTCTAAGTCTAGCTACGGTCACTGCTCTCCATGCGGCGGAACTTAAACTTCCTGTTTAATGTATTTAAGGCGCTAAGAATGGTCAAATCCCAATATTCAATCCAAATTATTGAAAGATTACGCGCGTGAAGCTATCATGGAAAAAATATATAATGTACTTGGAATAATACACAATAGATTTAATTGAAAACATTTGTAAAAATTTTACCACCTTTGATGTAAAAAAATATTCCGTGGACCCTGTTTCTGGCCCTATTTGCAAAATTTCTCGGAAACAGAACATTCGTTAATGTTAAAACCAACACATAAAAATCGGCGACGTTAATACCTTCAATCTTAATTGAACAGATTTTTTTTAACTAACTTGAAAGCGAAGAAATTTAATAAAAACATGTAAAAATTGAGAATTCGGTGCTAGTTCTCAACGCAACCGCCGCGTTGGAACGCGCACTGATTTGAACACAAAGTAAGTAGAGTTACGTTCGATTTCACACCATCACGGATCGACCCGCTCGGATTGAGGCATGTTAAAGCCTTAAGATCGCAAAAGTTTATATAATTATAATAATGAAACAAAACAGTTCATGTTTTTGAGGAGCCCGAAGACGCTATGGTTTGACAATTAAAAGGCTGACAGTTATGATGATTTTTTGTTCTAGTTCAAGCATGGTACACATTGTCGAACCGCAATACACGTGTGCTAAACCTGCCTGGATATCGCTTTTACGCCCGCAGTGGATCCAAAGGCCCGAAGACGCAATGGCTTTGTCAACACTGGACTAAGCTCAGATGCAGAGCCTCCGTTACCACGCTCGAATTTGACATTATCAAAGTTAGAAATGATCATAATCATAGTCCCACTTAAGTTTTTTAGTCATCTGAAAAGCTAGAATATGTAAGAAAGATTCAAAGATATTCTGATAACATATGGACCGTAAGAAATACTTCGGACCCGTTCCATCGGTTCTGGTTAAGTTCCAACTAACTTACCTTACACAAAATTAATAGAAATTCTGTTCAATTTGAATATAAACAAAAGTCAGTGTAATTGAATTATTTTTATTAACTCATTTAATCAATAATCTATTATTTTTATTATCTCAGTAATTTTATTGTAATAATCATTAGCAGTCATTAAAAATATATTTATTTGTGCCTAAATATTTTAACAAAATAACATTAATACCTACAATAGTCAAAGACTTTATTAGCCCCACCTCGAACCAGTATGAACTGAAATAAATTTACTGAATCTAAATGGATATTATGTAAAACGAACTTTCTTATAAATGTAAATGAAAATATGTTATATTATATTGTTATATAGTTTTGTCTTTATTTAAAAAAATGTATTTTGGTTTATTTTGTTGAATTTATTTCTTAAAAGTATCGACTGCCACGACTGAGCATCCATTGGAGTGATTCTGCCAACTGAAGGCTATTAAAAAAATGTAAATCACAATCACTACTTTTTTGTGTTTATTTACAAAATTAGCTGTACTTACACTTTTGAGTTCTGGGTCGTGGCTACAGATTTATTTAAATATCTTTTTTTTAAAAAGGTTCGGTTTAATGTGCACAAATTTTATTTCCTGGACGTTTTAAGATTTAACATAACGATCAATTTGGTTAGTGTGCCCTAGATTTGATGCCAAATCAAAATTAATATTTTATTATTTCTCTCCAAATCTGTAGATTAAACGATTTATGTGAGATATCGACATTTAATTCATCTCTTTTTTTTCTAGAGCCTCAGTTCATCCGGTCAGCGAGAGGCAATCCCATTCTCCAGATCGGTAAGTACAGGTACAGTAGGCACAGAACCACAGCAAACAAGATCCTCTGGACCTGCACTAAATGGTGTTCCTCCACCTGCCGAGCTATGGTCACTACCATCGAAAACACCATCGTAAAACTTAAGAATGAACACAACCATTGACCTATGCGCCGATATTCGACAAAAATATCCCGAATTCCTTATGGTATTTTTTGATCTTGACTCATGTAAAGTATTTAATATAAAACCGATCTTCCTCATATGTATTCCTGTACGTCGACCTGTCTCTCGGTCTCCATTAATCTATCTACAAAAGCGGTAGCGCTTGATAAGAAGAAATTTCGAAATAAACCAAGTAATTTAAAATTTTAATGAAGAGTATTAAATAGCTTAGTTTAATTCCAAAATATTTTTATTTTAACTGATATCAAGGCCTCTCAGTCCTTGATGAACTGCTATATCTTCTTATCCTTCAATCTTCGTTAAAAGTATGTACGTATCTATTAACTTGTTTATAAAAGTATTTTTTTTCCAACTCTTAGAAGTTATTCATACTGTTTTTATCTTTCAGAACTGTTTCACCGGAAGACTATAAAATCACGTCGGCCCAAACGTAAACAGAAGAAAATAGCAAAATGTTATGGATCGCCATTAGAAGTGAAGACTTTCCATCGTATTTAAACATCGGCCGTGAAAATCATCAGCACTTATTATTAAATCGGATAAAAGCTTTCAATGAAAGCTTTTAGCTACAATGTATTCAACCAATGTCTAAGCATCTAATATAAGAAGGAATAGTTTGTAAGTTTTTTTTATGTTCAATATTTTGTTTTTTTATTAATTTTTTTCAAAAATTTTGACAAAACCAAACAGTTCAATGTAATGAGCACTACCATTAACTCGTAGGCAAGTGGCTTTTTTGTCTATAACGTCATATTGGGAACCACCAATAAACTAATTTACGTACTTTACATTATGGGTTGTCTATGACGAAAGTAGGAAAGCCTCTTGCTTAAGGAAGTGAGGCGAATGGCAAGTTCATGCTTCTTACAGTGGTCTTTTCTTTCAGGTCTGGTCTTCGGCGTGTCCCGGCAAGGAAATCCCGTTATCCAGATAGGTATTCATAGGTACAGTAAGCACTCTTGCTATCGCGACAAGACTTTTTGGGTCTGCTCTAAATGGACTTCTGGCAAGTGTAGAGCTTCAGTCACAACTTGGGGTAAATGTATTTTAAAGTACAGAAATGATCATAATCATTGAGTTCTCCGATGAAAATGAAATGAAAATTAGGAAATGTGATTTCGGTAATATTTCTTAGTGTGGTTAATTGGTATGTAGAATGACAAAATTATGTAATGAATAGTTGCATAAAATAAACAAAAAAAACAAAAAGAAAAGTATAATAGTTCAATTTTATTGTAACAAGCACTACCATTTACTCGTAGGCACGTGGCTTTTTTGGATATAACGTCATATTTGGAACCATCATAAACGAATTTACGTACTTACTTTACATTATGAAAATTAAATGTCTATGAAAAAAGCAGGAAAGCATCTTGCTTATGGAAAGGAGGTGACTGGCAAGTTCATGCTTCTTACAGTGGTCTTTTCTTTCAGGGGCCGTACCGGCTAACGAATCGATTTTCATAAAAGTCTGCTGGGTTTCAAATTAAAACAGATAAATCGAGCCCCAATTGGGCCAAAATGACGAACCCAAATTCATGATGTCACACGAACATCGATATCTTCCGAATCACGTCAACATAAAGTACAAAACGAAATTGCTTACTTTGATTTCTCTGTTTTAAGTTGAAACCCAGCAGACTTTTATGAAAATCGATTCGTTAGCCGGTACGGCCCCTGGACTGGTCTTCGGCTTGTCCCGACAAGGAAATCCCGTTATCCAGATAGGTATTCATAGGTACAGTAAGAACTCTTGCTATCGCGATAAGACTTTTTGGGTCTGCTCTAAATGGACTTCTGGCAAGTGTAGAGCTTCAGTCACAACTTGGGGCAAATGTATTTTGAAGTACAGAAATGATCATAATCATTGAGTTCTAAAAATCAGGAAATGTGATTTCGGTAATATTTCTTATTGTGGTTAATTGGTGTGTAGAATGATAAAATAATGTTTGAACAGTTGCATAAAATAAAAAACAAAAAGTAAAGTAACAGTTCCATTTTATTAATAAGCATTACGATTTACTCGTAGCAAGTGGCTTTTCTGTATACAACGTTATATTTGGTACCACCATAAACTAATTTACGTACTTACTTTACATTATCGAATGTCTCCGAGGAAAACAGGAAAGTCTCTTGCTTAAGGAAGGTGACTGGCAAGTTCATGCTCCTTACAGTGGACTTTTCTTTCAGGTCTGGTGTTCGGCTTGTCCCGACAAGGAAATCCCGTTATCCAGATAGGTATTCATAGGTACAGTAAGAACTCTTGCTATCGCGATAAGACTTTTTGGGTCTGCTCTAAATGGACTTCTGGCAAGTGTAGAGCTTCTGTCACAACTTGGGGCAAATGTATTTTGAAGTACAGAAATGATCATAATCATTGAGTTCTAAAAATTAGGAAATGTGATTTCGGTAATATTTCTTATTGTGGTTAATTGGTGTGTAGAATGATAAAATAATGTTTGAACAGTTGCATAAAATAAAAAACAAAAAGTAAAGTATAACAGTTCCATTTTATTAATGAGCATTACGATTTACTCGTAGCAAGTGGCTTTTCTGTATACAACGTTATATTTGGTACCACCATAAACTAATTTACGTACTTACTTTACATTATCGAATGTCTCCGAGGAAAACAGGAAAGTCTCTTGCTTAAGGAAGGTGACTGGCAAGTTCATGCTCCTTACAGTGGACTTTTCTTTCAGGTCTGGTGTTCGGCTTGTCCCGACAAGGAAATCCCGTTATCCAGATAGGTATTCATAGGTACAGTAAGAACTCTTGCTATCGCGATAAGACTTTTTGGGTCTGCTCTAAATGGACTTCTGGCAAGTGTAGAGCTTCTGTCACAACTTGGGGCAAATGTATTTTGAAGTACAGAAATGATCATAATCATTGAGTTCTAAAAATTAGGAAATGTGATTTCGGTAATATTTCTTATTGTGGTTAATTGGTGTGTAGAATGATAAAATAATGTTTGAACAGTTGCATAAAATAAAAAACAAAAAGTAAAGTATAACAGTTCCATTTTATTAATGAGCATTACGATTTACTCGTAGCAAGTGGCTTTTCTGTATACAACGTTATATTTGGTACCACCATAAACTAATTTACGTACTTACTTTACATTATCGAATGTCTATGAGGAAAACAGGAAAGTCTCTTGCTTAAGGAAGGTGACTGGCAAGTTCATGCTCCTTACAGTGGACTTTTCTTTCAGGTCTAGTCTTCGGCGTGTCCCGACAAGGAAATCCCGTTATCCATATAGGTATTTATAGGTACCACAGGCACTCTTGCTATCACGATAAGACTTTTTGGGTCTGCACTAAATGGACTTCTGGCAAGTGTAGAGCTTCAGTCACAACTTGGGGCAAATCTATTTTGAAGTACAAAAACGATCATAATCATTGAGTTCCAAAAATTACAAAATGTGATTTCGGTAATATTTCTTATTGTGTTTAATTGGTGTGTAGAATGACAAAATTATGTAATGAATAGTTGCATAAAACAAAATAAAAACCAAAAAGTAAAGTATAAATACTATTCATATGACATAATTTCTTAAATCTGCATGCGTGAATGCTATCTTTAGAGCATTTAACCAAGTAATGCTATCTGTGATACATCAACGTAAGTTAGGAACTAGGATTGACACTCTATTTCTGGTTTTCCAGCTCCCGTGTTCACGACTTCGCGTTTTGGCAAACCAGTGATAGAGTTGGGAATCCACCGATACAACCTGTACTGTGGGGCGGGCCCCGGCGCACGTGTGTGGAGATGCGTGAAGTGGTCGAGCGCTAGCTGCCGCGCTTCCATCATCACTATTGGGGGATCTATCATCACCTATAGAAATTCTCATAAACATACCAAAAATAATTGTTATTACCGTTATCCGCCACAACAAATGACAAATTATGATGGTTATCAGAACAAATAAAATAATGTGATTGTTCCGTTGAGGAGCTCGCTGGCGCAATGGTTAAGTGCTTGGCCCTGCGATTGTACAAGCAACGCTACAAGCAACGTCCGCAAGGGTCGGTCATGGGATGGGTGACCAAAAGTTTATTATCATGAGTTCTTCTACGCTTCAAAAGGCACGTTTAGCCGTTGGTCCCGGCTGCATTTGCAGTCGTTAACATCCACCAATCCGCACTGTGGTGTGGTGGTTATGGCCCATCCTTCTTATCCACCCGCAAGGGATTTCTGTGCCCCAGCAGTGGGGACATTAAAAATAGTTGATGTTGATTGTTTCGGTACGGTTTCGGATGTGAAAAATGAAGTCACACAGAGCACATGTATACCTAAAGTAAATTAGAGACATTATAAATTTGTCATAAACATAACATGAAATTTTGGCCATGCATTTAAAAAATAATCTCTTTGTAAATACTTGTGTGTTTGTTGATGTAAAAATTGGTGTCAAGGTGGTTGTGGATGTGAAAAATGAAGTCACACAGAGCACATGTATACCTAAAGTAAATTAGAGACATTATAAATTTGTCATAAACATAACATGAAATTTTGGCGATGTATTTAAAAAATAATCTCTTTGTAAATACTTGTGTGTTTGTTGATGTAAAAATTGGTGTCAAGGTGGTTGTGGATGTGAAAAATGAAGTCACACAGAGCACATGTATACCTAAAGTAAATTAGAGACATTATAAATTTGTCATAAACATAACATGAAATTATGGCGATGCATTTAAAAAATAATCTCTTTGTAAATACTTGTGTGTTTGTTGATGTAAAAATTGGTGTCAATGTAACCGTATCCATAGATTAAAAATTCATGATCGAAGATTCAAGAATACAATTGTATCTTGTTTTTTACTGTTAAATATCCTAGTTTCTATGTCTACTAGTGGGCGTCAGTCATAATATGCAGTTGATAATTATGATGATCATCATTCTTAATACTACTATTTCAGAAGAGGGCAAGCAAGTGAAAGAGCATCTTGAGGGGTTACATTATCTTGAGTATTTACCGGCGACACAGAAGAAGGCTAGAGGAAGTAGAAAATGTCGTCAGTGCTGGAAACAGCATAGGAGAAGAAGAGAGACAATATACTGTTGTGCTGTGTGCCCTGAAAAACCAAGCCTGTGTGTTGTTGACTGTTTTCAATCGTATCACTTACCCCTTATATTCTAGGTAAGATTGAAATAAAGTATCTGTATTATCTCAAATTTGGTTCTTTTTTTTATTCAGGCACGTTTTATACGTGCGTCTCGGAGTAAAACAAATATATTTGGTACATAAAGAAACTTTTTTTTACTCCGCATACAACTCTACATTTTTATTTCAGCTAGATAGATGTAAATAACTGTCTGTTGTCTAAATAAAAAAAAAATGATTATAGAACCGCTATTTCTAACGTCGTGTCGTGGTAAGCCGGTGATGCAGCTCGGCCTGCACAGGTTCAACATGAACAACCGCAGCCGTGGCAGCAGGGTCTGGTGGAAATGCAGGTATTGCAGCAAGGGCTGCAAGGCTAGCGTCACCACTTATGAAAGCGTCATCATCAAAATGAATGATATGCACAACCATTCAAGTTTCTAAATTCTTGTCTAGTAACGCCCAGCCCCCCTAGCATGACCGAGGAAACACGATATATATCGCGTGATATGGCATTTTATTTACACTCAATAATTGTCAAAATCCATTATTTTTTGACAGTTAAACGTGATAGAACGCTATATCATGCGATATAATATCGTGTTTTGATGGTCATGCTAGGGGGGCTGAAATGCTTTGTATCTTTAGTGAACTAGAACCAAAGATGATTATATTTTCTTATGGCTTATGTTTAAATGATCACCATACTAACCTAACCTAACTCCTAATAAGTCCTCATCTTCTTGGGTGGTTTAGGATTTGATGAGCATGTACTAACTTTGGAGAACAAAATGTTTTTTGGTATGCTAAAGTATTAATTCCCTTTTCTAATGTTACAAAATGTTTAATATTATAATGGTAAATAATAGGTAATGTAATTCACAACAGTTCTTTTATTTCAGTGCCGTTGTTTCTAAAGTCGCGCTTCGGGAAGCCCGTGATGCTGCTCGGGCTGCACAGGTTCAACATCAACAATCGCAGCCGCGGCAGCAAGGCTTGGTGGAACTGCACCAAGGCGCATAGCCGAGGCTGCAAGGTTAACATCACTACTTATGACAACGTCATCACCAAAATTAACCACAGTCATAACCATTGAAACATCAAGATCTTAATGCTATGCGTATGTTAAGTTATTTGCTACTTAATCATTTCTTAAAAGGTATATTTTTATATTTCCAAAAGTTACTTGTGTATGCCTGTATTTTTACTTGTTATTCTCAAAAATAATTATGTCGTAACAATACCTAACCACAATTTTTTTTAGTGTGTTGATATGAATGAATATAAGCTTTTTCTTTAGTTCATTATTTATTTATTGAGTTCGTTTATTGTATTAGTTATTTTAGAAGATTGTTATGTCAAAGATTGTATCAAAAAGGAGTTTTTAAAGGATGACAAAATAATAAATAGTTTCTAGGTTTTTTTAAAATGTTTAACTGTTACTAATGAAGGTTTGGCCTCACACACAAACATTTAAGTTTTAATATTTCCAAATTATTCATTGAATTAGAATTAATTTCAATATTTTCAGAACAAAAAGTTGAAGAATAAGTAGAAATAAAAATAATTTTTTTTCTTCAAAATAATTTTAACTTTTATTTAATCACACAAAATAGTATGTAAATAGTATATACACTATATATGTAATTTTAACAGTATTATATTACTATCGACAGTAATATTCACAACAACCCCTCGTGGCAAACCGGTGTTGCTGCTTAATTCATACCGGTACCACAAGAACAACCGGAGCAGTGGTCCCAAGGCAGCCTGGTTCTGCGGTAGGAGGCGACTAGGTTGCCGTGCCTCCATCACCGTCTACAACAGCACCATCCTCGGCTACAGAAACAGTCACAACCATCTGCCGTAACAAAAAGAATCGTCCCACTTTACCGCACTGCTATTAGATTACTCGTATTTGTCCATTTTGATATTTCAGAACTCTGTAATTATATATTTAACCGTATTATTTTTTACTATCGACAGCAATATTCACAACAACCCGTTGTGGCAAACCGTTGTTGTTGCTTGATTCATATCGTTACCTCAGGAACAATCGTAGCAGTGGTCTTAAGGCAACCTGGTTTTGCAGCAGGAGGTGGCTGGGCTGCCATGCCTCCGTCACCATCTACGATACCACCATCCTTGCCTACAAAAACAGTCACAACCATCTGCCGTAACAATAAGGATATTCCCACAACCATAGACATAGAACAATTTTCGCTGCGTTCAAGAAGACCAACAAAGCGTGGAAAAGAGATGTTAACATTATACGGACACGGTCTGTGAAAAAAAGAGACAAAAAATCAAGTGACACTGTACCATTTTTTTACAGTAAGAGCCCCTAGCGTCCCGCCTTGCATATGAGCAATCACAGTTTGTTTAAAATATTTGTTAATCCTTATTAGAATTTCAAATAAAGGTATCGTGGAGCCATGGTGTCTTGTGCTCTAAGTAATTGTGATGTGATAAAAAGAAACAATCCAAGTTATCACACTTTTCAAAGGTAAATAAGATTTTGCCACACATTTCTCTAAAACCAAATTTCGCTACATTTATTCGTTTATCGACGAAGAAAACAGTATAAAACATAGTTTATTAATTTCCTTTGCCCATAATATAGTCATATTTTATGTATGTAAGTCAAATTTTACGTATCTCATACAAAATGTATACATTCGTTTTTCGGATCATCTGTTTATTAACATTGTTGTTCTTTGGCATTCTATTTCTATGGTCACAACCATCTGACGTTAAAATAAGAATTGTCCCACTTTATTGTACTGCTATTAGATTACTCGTATTTGTCCACATTGATGTTTCAAAGCTATGTAATTTATATATTTAACTGTATTATTTTTTATTAGCAACAGCAATATTCACAACAACCCGTAGTGGCAAACCGTCGTTGCTGCTCAATTCATACCGGTACCGCAAGAACAACCGGAGCAGTGGTCCTAAGGCAACCTGGTTTTGCAGCAGGAGCTGGCTGGGCTGCCGTGCCTCCGTCACCATCTACGATACCACCATCCTCGGCTACAGAAACAGTCACAACCATCTGCCGAAATAATAAGAATGTTCCCACTTTACCACACTGCTATTAGATTTTTCGTATTTGTCCACTTTGATTTTTAGAGCTGTCTTATTATATATTTTACTCAAAATTGCTTGTAAAATGTTCATTATTTGGATAACATTCTTTGAGCAAAGTCGAGGTTCTCGCGCTCCTCTGTTGGTGAAGCAACAAAGTTGTATGGGATTTCATTATGGTCGAGTTTTAGCCACCATAAATTTCCTTTAAAATCTATTATTGTCGAGTTTTGTTTCAAACATAGTTAAGTGAAAAATAGTACATTTTAATATAAACAATAGGATTATAAATGGAATCGTTCATATTCACTTCTTGCTCGCACACTAAACGCCACACCTATCGCTCTCTCAGTCACACTTGTTTCATGGCTTTAATAGATAGATCTAAAGCCGGTCTCAAGATCGACATGTATAGTCTGAGGTACCGTATTACAACCCCTAAAAAACCTATTACACAGATGACTCGCACTTGACGTTTTTGACATTTCATTAAATGCCTCTTATCTACATTTAAGGCTCTTTAGAGGGTCGAAAAATAGTAGATTGGACCAAGGGAGCAAAATAATATTTTTACGGCGAGGGCGCTTTTTTGAATCCAGAGCGAAGTGAGGGATTCTTTAGTAGAATCCTGAACGTAGCGAGGGATTCAAACTACGTCGCCCGAGCCAAAAATATATTTTGCACCCGAGTGATACACTCTACTTTTCATCACCCTCTATGAGAAAATAAAAGGTGCCTCATATTTTATTGTAATATCATTATTTAATAAAACATAGAGTAACAACTAAATTGAAATTTAATAGTATATCATAATAAAACTACTAAAAACTTATATTTACATTTGAGACATTTTCGCAATCATGAAAATGTCTCTCTCTTGCATTTCTCCATTCAATAAAATTACCATAGCCTTTCATATATTTCTCCCGGGATTTTGCAGGTATAGATTATATCCATCACATTTGTTGCGTCAGTTCTATGCAGGGGTTAATTCTATTCACCACATGAGTAAAAAGCCTTTCTTTTCTCTCTCTTCTTTGATCAAAGTCCAGGTTGTCGCTCTCCTCCGATGGTGACGCAGAAAAGTCGTATGGGATTTCATTATTGACGAGTTTTAGCCACCAGCAATTTCCTTTGAAAATCCATTATTGTCGCACACTTAACACCACACCTAAGTCACGCTTGTTGTGATAAGCACGGTGAGCCGCAATTTTCAATCCAATTCTTTATCTACGCAAAAACAGCTTTTACTACGTAGGATATAAAGGCTGTCTCAAAATCGACATGTACAGTATGAGGTACCGTCGTGTGTACATCGAGGGGAGAAAACCCTATTACACTATTACGCAGACAATAAAATGACAAAAACGTCAAGTGCGACTCGCACTGACTCGCTAGTCTGAGGTACCGTATTACAACCCCTAAAAAACCTATTACACAGATGACTCGCACTTGACGTTTTTGTCATTTTATTAAATGCCTCTTATCTACATTTGAGGCTCTTACGAGGGTCCAAAAAACTTAATGTTTTGGCTCCAACGCACCGTTTCTGAGATATTGACGTTTTAGTAAAAAAAAAATCGATATTAATATAAAGTACTATTGTATAGTAGGTAGGTAAGTATACTACTCGCATTGTTTGAGTAAAACACTATACAGCCTTGGTCCACAATGAATGGCCAGCAGTGGCTGGCCATGGCCACGTTATGATGGCCTCGAGCTAAGCTTAACTACGCTCTCGGCCTTCAAGCTTGGTCATCATTGCAACCCTTGCTGCCCGCGCTATAAAGCTATTTTGTTATGAGCTGTTATGCTGACCGCGCTGTGACCTGGTCCTGCGCTAAGCTCGGCTCACACCTATCACATGATCGCTGCCAGCAACACAGTCATTGTAACCTGGTTTTGCAGTAGGTGGTGGATGCCGTGACTCCGTCACAATCTACGATACCACCATCCTTGGCTACAGAAACAGACACAACCATTTGCCTTAACAATAAGAATATTCCTGCTTAACCGCTCTGCTATTAGATTCCCTGACCACCTTTATGTTTCAAAGAATTGTATAACATAAGAATTGTATTGTGTATTATTAAACCTATTTATTTTTTCCATCGACAGTAACATTTTCAACAACCCGTCTTGGAAAACCGGTGCTGCTGATAAATTCGTATCGGTTCTACAAGAATAACCGGAGCAGAGGTCTCAAGGCAGCCTGGTTTTGTAGCAGGAAAGGGCTGGGCTGCCGTGCCTCCATCACCGTCTACGACACCACCATCCTCGGCTACAGAAATGGTCACAACCATTTGCCGTAATTGTCCACTTGATGTTTCAGAGCTGTGTAATTATATAGTTAACTGTATTATTTTTTTACTATCGACAGCAATATTTACGACTACCCGTCGTGGTAAATCGTTGTTACTGCTTATTCATACCAATATACCTCAGGAACAACCGTAGCAGTGGTCTTAAAGCAACCTGGTTTTGCAGCAGGAGCGGGCTGGGCTGCAATGCCTCCGTCCCCATCTATGATACCACCATCCTTGGCTACAGAAACAGTCACAACCATCTGCCGTAACAATAAGAATATTTCCGCTTTACCGCTCTGCTATTAGATTCTCTAACCACTTTCATGTTTCAAAGCTAACTAAACCTATATATTTTTTCCATCGACAGTAGTATTCTCAACAACCCGTCTTGGCAAACCGGTGCTGCTGATCAATTCGTATCGGTTCTACAAGAATAACCGGAGCAGAGGTCTCAAGGCAGTCTGGTTTTGTAGCAGGAGCGGGCTGGGCTGCCGTGCCTCCATCTCCGTCTACGACACCACCATCCTCGGCTACAGAAACAGTCACAACCATTTGCCGTAACAATAAAAATGTTCTCACTCTACACACTCCTATAAGATTATTTGTCCACTTTGATGTCTTAGAGCTATGTCATAATATATTTAACTTTTTTTTCTATGGACAGTAATATTCTCAACAATAAATGTTTACACTGTCACCGAATAAATCATTCATTCATTCATTCAACAACCCGTCGTGGTAAACTGTTGTTATTGCTGAATTCATACCGTTACCTCAGGAACAACCGTAGCAGTGGTTTTAAAGTAACCTGGCTTTGCAATAGGTGGCTGGGCTACCGTGCCTCCGTCACCATCTACGACACCACCATCCTCGGCTACAGGAACAGTCACAACCAATTTTGCCTTAACTATAAGAATATTTCTGCTTTACCGCTCTGATTTTAGATTCTCTGACCACTTTCATGTTTCAAAGAACTGTGTTGTGTATTATTAAACCTATTTTTTTTTCCATCGACAGTAATATTCTCAACAACCCGTCTTGGAAAACCGGTGCTGCTGATCAATTCGTACCGGTTCTACAAGAATAACCGGAGCAGTGGTCCCAAGGCAGCCTGGTTCTGCGGCAGGAGGCGGGTAGGCTGCCGTGCCTCCGTCACCGTGTACGACACCACCATCCTCGGCTACAGACACAGTCATAACCATCTGCCGCAATTATAAGGCTGCGAACGCACCGATTGGTGCCTAGATTAGTGCTTATATGTATCCAGGTTAATTGCTAGGATACCTAGTGACCGCACTGGAAGGTGAGTCGCTAGGATAGACGCCTTGCATAGTCTTTGGTTGTAAGCCTCGTGCCGACGATACATTCTAGGCAGTCGCCTGGATGTATCGAGGTGCCTAGCATAATGCGGCCGGTTGCGAACATTCGTTAGGCCCCCTAACGCACCGACAGATGCCTAGATACATCCTGGTTACTTGTTAGGATACATGGTGACCGCACTGGAATGTGTGTCGATAGGATAGGAGCCTTGGTCATACAACCTCGCACCTACGATACATGCTAGGATGTATCGTGGGCGTAGCGAGGCGCCTAGCGTACAGTGCGGCCGCCGGTTGGATACATAATCTAGGATCTAGGCACTAATCTAGGCACCTGTCAGTGCGTAGGCGGCCTGAACGTTCGTTTTACTTAGATACATATTTAGGCACTAAACTAGGCACCTGTCGGTGCGTAGGCAACCTAAGAATCTCACACTTTACCACAAGGCTATTAGGATTCTTGACCTGACTTCTAGCTTTGAGATACGTTTTTGCCATATTCATCTTATCTAGACTGTTGATTTTATGTCTTCTTCGGATGATAAGTATTTGTTGTTTTAATATTGGCAATAAGCTAACTGTTTCAGAACATTTTAAAAGGATTCATATCATGGGTGTAGGTCACAGACCATACAACAAGTACTCTGTGGTGTAGATAAAATATTGTATGCAACTGTACATAATTAGGTATTAAAATACCTCTAATGATACAACAGTTGCATAAATAACTAAATGTGTTATTGTTGTATTGTTTATTTAAGAAACTAATTAAGAATTTACGGCTTGCATTAATAAATGAAATGTTATTGATTAAAGCCTTTTTCAGTTACACATTTTCTTAGCTAGGTTATGAAAGTTATATTGTGTTTTGATTAATTAAAAATGCTTTGTTTGAAGTTTTTTGCTGGCTAGCAAATTAGTGCTAAGTTTAACAACATTGAAAAAGTATAGTAACATTTTTTATATTGATGTTAAAAGTAGAATGACAATTGTTTCCATTCAGTGTCTGAATTAACTTAAAGAAAAAACATTTTTGAGAGAGAGAGAGAGAGAGACAATGAAATATATATTTAACACAAAATACCACACAAAAGACGTAAAAATTACAAACAACAAATAGTTCAGGCAAAGAAAGCTGAAAAAAGGGTATAGAGGGAAATGCTTGGAACACATTTTTTTACTTCGTAACTTTGTTTGGACCTGTTAGGAGGTGAACATATCAAAAGTCCCCCGCCCGTAGCCCCTACGCCGGGGGGCATATATCTCGGAAACTATGAGTTCTAGTGACATAAGACTTGCTACAAAATGAAAGTTTATTAAATTTGCTACAAGTTTTATTCAGTCAAGTTTTTCGATATTTTGAATAGTTTTTGAAATATCCGCTCCTGAATGTCTGTGAACATGCTTAAGGTGAAGCTTGAGGACAATCTTTTTACACACACATACTACACTTTACATAATGATTTGCAAACAATATAATAACTACTGGATCACATATAAGTACACACAATTAATTATTATATACTTTATTATTCTTATCTTTATTCCACACACAAACAAACTTAATCTATACGCTCACACATTAACCAAATCTATTTACACTTATAACTACATACGAATTTCTCCTTTTGCAATTATAGACAGTGCTTACCCATTTTGGAATGAATACAGCACTTTCATTTCTTTAAATGGATAATAGCCATATAAATATTATGAATGAAATAGACAATGCCGAAATGGCGGAATCAGTTGAATGTTCAGTACACGATCTATCGAAATTTATTATAATAAGTTCGTCAGGTTTAACCTTAATGACTCAAAATATAAGGAGTATTTACAAAAATATAGACGACTTACAAATAACATTATCGGAGTTAAAATTTGATGTTGACATCTTAATCTTGACCGAATGCAGACTTAATAATAATAAACATCTCCCAATTATTTCGAATTACACAGCACATACTACAACCCACCACATAAATCAGAACGATGGCGTGGTTGCATACATAAAAAATAATGTACAAAATACACTAGTCGAAGAAATCACGTTAACTCATGCTTCCTGTCTTCAAATTAAATTACATGATTTTATCATACTAGGAATTTATCGCTCCCCGTCAAATAGTAAAGCTGATCAATTTATAGATTCTTTAGATATACACTTAGATACCATTAGTACATATAAAAACATAGTTCTCACGGGAGATATAAATATTAACATAATCCCAAAAGAAGTTGAAACATTTTATGAACATCACAATAGGTTATACTATCTCAACATACTGTCAACTCATGGTATTTTGCCGGGGCATCTGTTGCCGACTCGAGTAAATAACTGCCTCGATCATTGTAATTTAAAATTGAATAAAAGTAAACATGAGGCGTTTATAGCTGTCGTTAATACGTCCGTAACAGACCACTCCATGGTATTATTGAACATCTCGAATGCTCCTAATATCAACCCCAATCTCCCAAAATCCAAAAAAGTAATTGATTATGAGCAGGCTTATTTGAGCTTTACCATGACTAATCCACTTGAGTTAATACATATTCACGACCCAAATATATTGGTACACCACTTGATTTATAACATAAAAAATCTCTAACAGATAACACCAAAGTCATAATCACTCATAGATCTAAACGAACTCTTAAACCCTGGATCACAGATGGTATATTGCGTTGTATTCGGCTGCGGAATAAAATGCAAAAGAAACTTAGGGCCGATCCTTACAACGAGACATTCAAACTAATTTTCAAAAGATTTCGAAATTTCTGTAGTAATTTGATTAAAAAACATAAAAGACAATAACAAAGAAAACAAATAAACAAGTCATCTAAAAATTCAAAAGTTATGTGGAAAGCCGTTAATAATATAACCCATTTTAAATCACCTAAAACTACTAACACAAATCTCCTTCAAGTTATGTCTCAGCCTGTTCACTCAGTAAATTACGTAAATGCCTATTTCGCTAATATTGGGAAAACTTTAGCTGAAAGTATTATTACCAATAATATACCGCCTTTAACCGTTACAAACACAGCAAACACACAAGCTACATCTTTTTTCCTCTTTCCGACCGACGAAAATGAAGTAAGAGCCATTCTCAGCGGTCTGGATTCGGGTAGTGCTCCTGGTTGGGACAATATACCCACTGTGTTTCTTAATCAATGTCAAGACGTAATTGTCCCAATTTTAACACACTTGGCAAACTTATGTTTCAACACTGGTACATTCCCGTTTCTACTCAAGCAAGCCATAATTACGCCAGTATACAAAGGGGGTGACAGAGACGATGTCAACAACTATCGGCCAATATCTGTGTTGCTGGCTTTTTCTAAAATATTGGAAAAACTACTTAATAATAGGTTGACTCATTACTTAAATAAACTCAATATTTTATCTAATTCTCAGTTCGGCTTTCGTAAAGGATTGTCAACTGAGGATGCTATTACAGCGATAACGTCATTGATTGTTTCTAAGGTAGATCAGGGTAAAAGGTGCCTCACAGTATTCCTCGACCTAAAAAAGGCCTTTGACACCGTTTCTGTGCCCACCCTCTTACAACGACTGGAAGCCATCGGAATCAGAGGGAACTCACTCGCTCTATTTCAAAGTTATCTGTCTGAAAGGACTCAACGAGTGAAAATTGGTGAGCATATAAGTGAGGAGGAACAAGTAAGCTACGGAGTTCCACAAGGAAGTGTTCTCGGCCCAACCCTGTTCTTAATTTATATAAACAGCTTGTGCAGTCTTCCAATAGAAAACAGTCAAATATTTTGCTATGCTGATGATACAGCCATTGTATTTTATGGAAATTCTTGGGAAGAGGTGCACAACTCCGCAGAAAAGGGTTTGAGGCAAATAGCACAGTGGCTTAATCTTAACCTCCTCACTTTAAATGTAACCAAGTCCAACTTCATATGCTTTTCAATAGATAAAAGAACTCAACCGCAAAGCAACTTCTCACTAAAAATACATACCTGTGATTCCCAAAAATCTGATTGCAATTGTCCCCCCTTAAATAAAGTCAGTAGTACCAAATATTTAGGCATTATGATGGACGAGCGATTATCGTGGCACTCACATATGGACCTGGTTATAAATAGATTACGAAAATTCATTTGGATTTATAAAACATTGCGACACGTCATTTCCAAAGAACTTTTAAATAAAATATATATAGCATTAACGCAGTCAATATTAAGGTACTGTATACCGGTGTGGGGTGGATCTACAAAAATGAAAATCTTGGAGTTAGAAAGGGCTCAAAGACTACTATTAAAGGTTATGTACTTTAAACCTCGTCGATTTTGGACAGAGATCCTATACCAATATGCTGACCTACTTACTGTCCGAAAATTATATATATTAAGTGTAGTACTAAAGGTTCACAAAACCTTTGGATATGATCCCGCACTAAATAAGAAAAGGCGAAATAATGTAGTAGCATTTAGACCCACAAAAACAGTTTTTGCTAGAAGACAGTATGTTAAACAATCAGCTCGGCTATACAATATTATTAATTCAAAACTACGTATCTACCCACTTAAGATCTACGATTGTAAGAGTATAGTTATAGACTGGTTAAAACAATTAACTTATACAGAAACTGAATCCCTTCTGGAAGTTCAATCGTAAATAGTTGTATTAATATAATAATAATAATATATAATTATGAATATTTTTGTAATGTATGTATTTTTTGATGAGTAATATATAAACATAAATATTATAATATAGACATACGATATCACCCACACACACCCATTCACACACACACATACACACACACACACACACACACACACACACACATATACACGCACAATACACTCCACACTCACACACACATTGTAGTCGTAGTTACTTAATAATGGGGAATGTCCGAAAAAAATCAAATTGGCTGAATATTTTTCTATAGGTAGGAATAAGGTCCCTTAGTAATAGAATAAATTTTCATAATTTTCGGTTTCATGAAAAAAATTCAAAAAATCAATGTCACTTCGACTTCACAAATGTATGAAAGTAACAGCAGAATGGAGATTGTACCTTTGCCTACACCTGCCACAACCACAACATGGTATTAAAAAAAAAGTTTCAAGACAAAATGTAATTTTTTTAAATACGTGTTGTGTTTCTGGCAGTTAGCGGCAAAGGCATAATCTCCATTCTGCTGTTACTTTCATACATTTGTGAAGTCGAAGAGACTTTGATTTTTAAAAACTTTTTTACCCAACCGAAAATTCTGAAACTTTTTTCTATTACTAAGGGACCTTATTCCTACCTATAGAAAAATATTCAGCCAATTTGATTTTTTTCGGACATTCCCCATTGCTTTATAGAAATAGTAACCTCTTTTTATAAACTCAATCGCTTGTTTGAAATAAGTTTTAGGAAAAGCGGATACTCCTGACACAAGTGTTTTTACAATACTTAAAGGGGGTGTTCCAATAAATATTGTGTTATATTGATTGAGGAACTGTAATAAACATATTTTTATTTTTTTATTTTATTTTAATTATAATCTGCCGTGCATAATCAAAAAATATTTATGCCGGTAACTGATCTGAAGCCGAATTTGACCTTTTAAAACCATATGGTTTCAGATCAGTTACCGGCATAAATATTTTTTGTTTATGCACGGCAGATTGTCCTCAAGCTTCACCTTAAGCATGTTGACAGTATTCAGGAGCGGATATCTCGAAAACTATAAAAGATATCGAAAAACTTGACTGAATAAAACTTGTAGCACAAACATTGTTATTTATGAGTCAGGATCATTGACAGGGTAAAGTGCAGTGGCGTGAGCAGAGCTTTATTACACGGCTGCCCAAAAAAACAGAAAGTATAATTTGATGGTTTAGGATGATTTTACTAACATTCACTGACTATGTTTCAGAGGCCAGATTTACCACTACCAGATACGGCAAGCCGGCAATCCAACAAGGAAAGTACCGGTTCAACAAGAACAACCGCAGTACCGGACCGAAGGTGCTGTGGGTGTGTTGCCGCACGAGTTCCGGATGTCGAGCGAACATCACTACTTACAACGACATCATACTGAAGAAAAACACTGTGCATAACCATTGATGCAATCGGGGAGTACCATGTCACAAGAGTTAATCACTAACCCCTAAAAATGAGGTTTATTTAATTTAAACAAATTAAGATTTTTTCATACAACGTGTTAATGAATTAACGCAAAATGAGAAAACCGTTTTCGGACCATTAAACTGAACAACTTTTACTATGGGATCAAATCTGAAATCGCGAAAAAAATCAGCTGCTTCATACTTTTATATATTTTCGTTATTAATTTTTGTATAAAACAGCTGTTTTTTTTTTTGCGATTTCAGAGTTGGTACCAAAGTAAAAGTTGTTCAGTTTAATGGTCCGAAAACGGTTTTCTCATTTTGCGTTAATTCATTAACACGTTGTATGACTATTAAAAAAACACGCTATAAATATTGTAGAAAATAAATAGTTTAGTGAAAAATGAATCTATCTAAGTCGATAAATACGAGTATATTTAAGCCAATAGTTTTCGTAGGATTAATTATCTTAGCGTCAAATAAAATCTCTAAGTTTGTTTTATGTTGGTTACTTATGTTTATTCCATAAAATATTAATTTAGTAGATATTTGGATGCAATAAATAGTTAGTGATACATATATTAAAAACTGTTTCTTTTTTCATTGCATAATTTGAATAGGAGTCTAAGCAGTGTGACAAGATTTTTGTTTTCAACATTCACACTAGATCAATACTCAAACGACCCTTGCCTATGCGAATGCACTGCGTTGAAATAGAGCTCTGTGATTGGTTCGTTTGTTTTACGTATTACGTGTGATTGGTAGTTGGGACGACGCTGTCCGTACGCGGCCACTGGTATTTGTGAATACTTACTTACTTACTTCGCTGGCTCAGCGACCCGAAGTGGATCTTGGCCTTCGATATCAAAGTGCGCCATTCTTTCCTATCTTTTGCCACATCAGTATTTGTGAATATGGAAAGTAAATGAGTATCTATTGTTTTACTGTTGTAACATATCGTTTTTCAGAACCCGTATTTACAGTATCCCGTTATGGCAGACCTGTGATCCAACTAGGCCACTACAGGTTCAACAGGTACAGCAGAAGTAAGGATCCCAAAGTGACCTGGATGTGTGTGAAGAACAGGTCCAGAGGATGCAGGGCTACTCTTACCACGATGTTCAATGTCATTGTAAAGATCAATGACATTCATAGCCACGATTGATGATAATGACGTCATCAAAATAGAGAATAGGTAATTGGATTTCACAAAAGGTCCTAGTAGATTGCACTGAGATTTGACTTTATTACTTGTGTCAATTTTGTAAAGTTTGAGTCATCCGTGAAACTGCTGTTAAGTGGAGTGAATTTCTTTTTCGGGAGTTTCGATCCCTTTTCTTTCCGTTTGAATTAAAAATATTTTGTGGGTTAACATAAATGTAAAATACATTAGGCCTATGTTCAGCAGTGGACGATGATAGGCTGATGATGATGAAAATACATTTATGTTAACCCGAAAAATATTTTGTTTTTCATACTTGTTTATCTAAATTGTGTAAATTGTGTTGTAAAAATACATATTACAATTCGAATTCAAATATTTTTTCACATTCTTTCTCATTTTATCTTAACGTTCGTTAATTCACTTATTTTCCAAAACCCTTTTGCAATATCGTGTAAATTGTTCTAGGTCCAATAATACTGCAGACGCGAAAAGGCAAGCCATTGCTCCAAATTAACGAACATAGGTACAACTGCAAGCGGTCGACGGGGCCCAAGACATACTGGGTGTGCAACAAGGCTCCCCAAGGATGCAGGGTTAGCATCATTACCTACGATGACACGATCGTCAACATCAAACACGAACACAACCATAAGTAGCTCGAACACAATCATAATTAAGTGTTTTTACTACATATCATCACTGTCACTACATATATAAAACAAAGTCCCTCGCCACGTCTGTCTGTCTGTTCGCGATAAACTCAAAAACTACTGAACGGATTTTAATGCGGTTTTCACCAAATGATAGAGCGATTCCTGAGGAAGGTTTAGGTGTATAATAAGTTAAGGTTTTATGTAAATTGTTAGAAATAATTATGATGATAAATGTTGAAGATGTCGGCAAAAATTAGCCCGACTGGGAGCTTGCATCGAAAACGCTGCATAAACATTTTTTTTTCTTTTTGAGAGTTGTCGGAAGGTCGCATTTGGCAAAAAAAGTAAGGAACCGATGCGAATCGAGGGCGGGTTGCTAGTTGTAAATAAATAAAATAAACACACGTTCGATGATAAAGTGCAACGATGAATCGTTTTGGTGTGTAGCGTTAGCGGGTGTTGGCGGTCGATGGGACCCAAGACCTACTGGGTGTGCAAGAAGGCGCCCCAAGGATGCGGGGTTAGCATCATCACTTATGACGACGTCATGGTCAACATCAAATACAAACACAACCATAATAATTAGGTCTTCTTGTCAATTGGGTTGGTTAACTTTTTCAAAACTGTTGTGAATTATATATTTTCTGGTAGCTTTTGGCTTTGGAGTCAGGAATAACGAATTGTGGAATTTTTATAATACGTCATTTTAATTTAATTAATAATTTAAAATTAAAATTTACAACATAGTACAATAAATCACTATTACGGCTGTATGCGTAATGCTTTTGTTCAAATTAAAAACAATTAAAATTTTGGCATTGGCAATGTCAACTAGTCAGCTAAAATAAAAAAAATAACTCTTTTGTAAGTTTGTAGATATACATATTTACGTGATCATCACAAACGTATAAGGCTCTCTGAAGGCAATTCCGGTTTAATCCTCTGCACCACGTCTCTTTCAAAGGTATGGGAATTGTACAAAATTTGGTCTGCGGATGGTCACATCTATATTTTAAACAAAACGGAACAAAGCAGTGAAGGTACTTCATCGGCGTAATAAGCTGGATAATGGATTTCTTCAAGCTGATCCATTTCCCATAACTGAACAAGAAAAACACTAGAAAATCACAATAAATAAGCTGAAAAACAAACAACAACATTAGGTCGTGATTAATGATTACCAGAGAGTAAAATAATTGGATTATCCTTTGTCACTTTCTGTCAAATCTGTCCTGTCAATCAGTTTTTTATCAGTAGGTAAATGCAAGGGAACTTCGTGTTCAGCCGTTCGTTTGATATTTTATCGCGATAATAATATAAAAAAAATATTTGATTAACAAGGTGAAATGAAAAAATCATAATATTAATTTCTTTATTCTTCAAACTTGTGCAATCAAAAAAAATATAAAACAACTCTCTTCGAAAAAGTTTACCAACCCAATTGTTAAATGTGTGGTTTTGTATTCATAATTTTATTTTGTTATATCATGTTGATTTCACTTTTAGAAAGTAATGTAAATATAATGATATGACGAGAATGATATATGGTTTTAACAAAATGTAATATATTAATAATGTAGAGATAAAAATCTGAATGTAAAATAATTACATTAAATTAAGTTTATGCGTGAAACAACATTTAAATTTTTAAAGATGTTTTATTTTCTGATTGTTGTTTTATTAACTAAAGTGAATACTTTTTTAAAAAGGCAGTGTTTTCAACAACTATACATAATATATATGGGAAACCCGTGCTGATATCAAATGACATAAGTATAAATTAAGTTTATGCCTGAAACGCTAGACATGAAATAAAACACTTTTTAAAGGATATTAGCGTGGTTTTATTGAAAGTACTTTGGCAATTAGTTGGTATTTGATTTTTTATTTTCCCGACGTTTTAATTTTTAGAGCTTTTTTTCTGATTGTTGTTTTATATACTAAAGTGATTACTTTTTGACAGAAGCAGTATTTTCAACAACTAAACATGGGAAACCCGTGCTGATATTTAATGGGTCCAGATTCAATTTGATCCATGTATCGGGTATAAAACGTCACTGGGCATGCAACAAAGCGGCAAGAGGGTGTAAAATGAAAATATGCACTATCGAGGATACCATAGCGGTTTTCAAAAATGAACATAATCATCTTTAAAAAAAAACACACTAAACAAAAAGCCCTGCCGAAAGAAAAATTAACTAGAAAGTAAAAAAAACAAGTGTCAATGCCGTTCTGTGGAACAACGACGAACAACGAACACGTATTGTAACACTAAAGAAAGAGGTTGCAATAAGCCGTCACGTCACTTTTTCTATCTTCACTATGACACTGGCCGTGCAATCTCCATTGGAGGGAGGTATAAGCTTCTTGTGTGGAACAATCCGACTGCAATGACACTTGTTTTTGTTTTAAATTTTTTCATACATTATTGTGACAAATAATTTTTATTTTTGGAATGTGCCCATCAAGGTCTATAAATTGATACCATACAAGATATACCTATATATATATTGATACGATACAAGGTATATACAATATGTTTGGTTAGCGATGTCGGAGCTTTTAAAGGCAGATAATATGATCAATTTTATCGATAAAATCCCCCACATGTTGGGGTCTATCCCCTCTCCTGTTAGAATGGCCGGAATTTTAAATTTGGCTTTTTAATTTAGTTAGCCCCGCCGAAAAATATTAATTTCTCCTGATTGAAAAGTCCTATAGCTATAAATAAATGTTTTTCGAAAGCTAATAATAAATCACCGACCAAGTGAAAAATTTAATATTGTAAATTTTTTACTTTAACACGTCATAAAAAATACTTAATTTAATTTTAATCTGAAATTATTGTGCTATTTTTTAGATTTCCTCACAGATCTCAAAAACTATGACGCAGGAATAATATCTACAAAACCACATCAAAATCTTTGCTCTGAGTTGCATATCTAGAGAGTTATTGTAGTTTGAATTTGACCCTTACGTAGGTAACCAATAATTTATTTTTTCGAAAATGGACAAATTTAAAAACATTTTTATGAGTTTTAAATTAATTTGATAATTTTATCTGAAAAGAAATGTCATTGAACTAGCAAGTTTTTAAGAGTTTTGAATACTAACATTTAGTGCTTGTAAGGGTCACATTCAAACAAAAATAACTCTCGAAATATGCAACTCAGCGCAATGATTTTGATGTCGTTTAATAAGTAATATTCCTATGTATTATAATAATGCAAAAAAATTGCGCATTGATGCCCTAGTTTTTGAGATCTGTGAGCAAATCTAAAAAATAGCACAATACTTTCGGATTAAAATTAACTTTAGATTTTTTTTGTGACGTATTAAAGTTTAAAATTTACATATTATATTTTTTTACTTTATCCAGTAACTGTCATCACTTATCAGTGATTTTTTTTTATAACTGTAGGACTTTTAAATCCAATGAAATTAATAATTTTCTGCGGCGCCATCTAAAATAAAAAGTGAAATTTTAAATACCGGTTATACCAACAGGAGAGGGGATAGACCCCAACATGTGGGGGGGTTTTGTCGATAAAATTGATCATATTATCTGCCTTTAGAAGCTCCGACATCGCTAACCAAACATATTGTATATTGATAGGTTTTTTTAATAAATTTATAGCCAGTGTCACTCGGAATGTAAGTTAAAAATAATATTTTAATAGTCTTTAAGATACAGATAGTCTTAGACTAAGACTATTCTTAGTTGAGTCAGTAGTACCAAGGTAGTAGTCGTTTTTAGCAGTGTCATCTCATTTCTGTATCTTCATTAAAATTGTTTAATTCTAAGTTCAGTCTAACTAAAATAAATAAAGAATAATTAACTTACTCATGATAATCATTTATACATGCATGGATGTAAAAGTAGCAAGTTTATAAAAACATATTTAAGCAAATTATTCCACTCAGAGCAACTGAGCGAATAGCAACTGAAGTATTTCACTAAGAGCAATAGGTCTAATTAGGTATTGGAAAATTATTCGTTGTTCTTCGCCCAATTGGTGGTATTCTCTCAATGGCTTCAAATGGAATAGTGGAATTTAATCGGATAGTACATAAATCGATACGAACAAACTATACCTATGCCAATCGATTGTCCAGACCGTATGGACAGGGTTGTCTCGTTCGTTCTAAGCAATTGATTGGCATACAGTTTTAATCAGGTGAAAATAACAGTATTTCCTTCTCCAGCTGAATTCACGACCACTAAATACGGTAAGCCATTGCTGATAATTAATGAGTGCAGATTCAACCTGATCAAGACCTCTGGTATGAAGCATTACTGGGCCTGCAATCAAGCACCGAAGGGTTGCAAGATGAAGGTTTGGACTATAGATAGCCTTATCGCTCGAATAACAAATGAACATAATCATAGTATTGGTTAGCAAAGCTTCCTTTATGATTACCAGGGTCGCGATTCTGTTAATGTTAACGTTAAAATAGTGTCTAAATTGTGTTTCAATGGTATTGCCTTTTGATGTGGAATTCACTTTTGTGACTAAAGCCCCACGACTTACCGTAAAGCTTAACAATTCCATACAATACATCGAATTCTGTAATTTACATAAGTTTGCAACATGTAATTTAATCATCTATTGCTGATATTTAAGCTTTAAAAGTAAGCGTAGCGTTCAATTCAATCGAATAGAAAGTTGGCCATTTGAGTAGGGGGGCTGGTTAGCAAAGTGACCCCCTTTATGATTACCAGTGTCGCGATTCTGTTAACGTCAACGTTAAAATAGTGTCTGAATTGTGTTTCAATGGTATTGCTTTTTGGTGTGGAATTCACACGGGTGACTAAAGCTGCACGATTTGCCACGGTGACATTCTACTGTGTAAATGGCAATTCGGTCTACATACCTTATTTTCATAATATATTTGTAAAAAATTAACCATCACTTATGTTACTAATTACTTACCTACTCTAGATAGCTTATAAAAAATGATTTGACAATCTTTGAATATCGCAGCAACTATGTTTTAGCAGGCCTACCTATTAGGCCTATTAATAGGTAAATTATAAACTACCACCAACTTATAATTCACTCTGTTTTTTGTTAATATGATTTCAATTTCAGAATTTTCGTACTTACTACAAATAAATGAAGTGTCACAATCAAACGTGATTGCCGCAAAGTCCTAATTAACTGTCAAATTAGTAGCCGGACCCATCGTTCGTAATAGATAAAGATACTCCTAGTTCAGTCAGTAGTAGTAGTGGTTTTGGCAGTTTCATTTCATTTCTGTATATAGAATCTTGTTTAATCCTATGTCTAGTCTATCTAAAATATATAAAGAAGAACTAACTTACTCATGATAATCATTTATACATGCATGTGTATATGTAGAAGTAGTTTTATTGAAAAAATACATACTAAGAGCAACATTCACTAAGAGTAAATTGGTCTCAGTTGATTCGTGTTCGTATCGATTTTTTGATTTTTGTTTCATACAATATCTTTCTTTCTTTCTTTCTATACAATATCACGTACATCACGTAAAAATAACAGTGTTTCTTTGTCCAGCTGAATTCTCGACCACTAAACATGGGAAGCCATTGCTGATAATTAATGAGTGCAGATTCAACCTGAGAAACATCTCTGGTATGAAGTACTACTGGGCCTGCAATAAAGCACCGAGGGGTTGCAAGATGAAGGTTTGCACTATAGATAACCTTATCGCTCGAATAACAAATGAACATAATCATAACCATAATCATAATCATAACGTGACTAAAGCCGCACCACTTGCTGCACGGTGATATTTGACTGTGTAAATGGCGATTCGACCTACGACGCAGGGTGACTGAACAAACCTTCTGATCCGGTGGCGTTAATACAAAGGCGGATGCAACAGACATCCATAGTTTGTGCTGCATTATCTTACGAATGGCTTCGAGTAGTAATAATCCGTCCGAACCCAGCTGCAACACAGAGGCCTGTAGTGCAGCAGCGTTTGTTTGCATAAGGTAAATGCAAAGGCGGATGCAACACAGACACCCACAGTCTGTGCGAGTGCGAGTTTGAAGTGCAGTCGAATTTGTTTGTATAAGGCAATGAATAGACATAAAAGGGGGTGGACACAAAAGCAGGGGGAAACCCCCCGCCATAAAAAAAATCACAGATCTCGTGCCTTTCACGACCTTCTGGTACATTGAAAATGAATTTAATGAATTTAACAAAATATTTTTTTATTCTTTTCTTATAGACATTAATATTTTATTGAAAGGTAACCTAAGTACTATGTATAACTAAAATATCTGAATTTCTAAATAAATTAACCCTTATAAAAAAAAATCACAGATCTCGTGCCTTTCACGACCTTCTGGTACATTGAAAATGAATTTAATGAATTTAACAAAATATTTTATTATCCTTTTCTTATAGACATTAATATTTTATTGAAAAAGTACTATGTATAACTAAAACATCTGAATTTCTAAATAAATTAACCCTAATAAAAAATAAATCAAAATCAAATGCAGCATGCGAGACTCTCGCGCCGACTTCATCATCACTCGAATGTGCGATAACAACCCTCATGTTTACATAGGCATCATCATCACACTCTCATTCTCAGAGATCGTTGTAAAATTTGGAATCGGAGAGTCACTAAGAAAGACGTGACTGATCGAGTAATTTCAAATCTCGAAATTGAAATAACAGCAACCCACGATATATAATATTTTGGATCTACATTTTTGTATCTACTCGTAAGTACCTATTGAGACCCTCGGCTTCGCCTCGGGCCTCAAACTAAAACCTCTCTTCTGTTCAACTTTCGCTTAAGATTCGTTTATCCGTTTCTCTACATACAAAAACTCACTACGACGCCTAGCACGTGTACTGGAGATAATAGCGTCATCTCTTTTGCTCCTACAGTTATTGCTAACACTACTTTCTCTTTCGTTTTCACATAGTAAGCGACGTCACTTACTTGAATATGGACTTATGGAGACATTTCAATGCAGTCACACTATGGTACCGCCCCGCGCCACCGTATCTAACGATTTTTAAATCTTTGACTAGATCTGGAATCAGCTCTCTATTCACGTCATACCATCTGTTGACCTGCTATAGCTAATTAATATCAATATCAATATTATGGTTTTAATATATATCTAAATACTTTTTTATTTTTAAAAAATGTGGAAATAAATAAAAAATACAAAATATAAAACACTATTACAAGCTTTGAAATATACAATTATTTAAAAACTTCAATCGTACCTACTACGTATTACCATTATCCCGCGCCGCGCACGTCGCCCGGGGATCCCAACATTTCGCTTCATAAAGGATAAGCTACAGCCCAGACCATAAGAGTCAGGGATATATTCTTATTTCAGTAGGTAGCCTAACTCAATATTTCTAGGGGTTTTTTTCTTTTTTTCGATATCGCTTTTCGTTTTTGAGAAATTGTCGATTTAGTGAGAAAAGACCCCGAAAAAGTGTCATTTTTCTACATTTATGCGATATTCGAAAAAAGTTTTTGACTTTTTCAAAATTTTTTTTCACCATATTGTAGCCCTTGCTGAGACGCATCTTTTGACATTTAGTACATACACGTAGACCCAAAACTCACGGGACCAGGGCAATGTCTCACTTTGGCTGAAATTGGGTACCTTACTGAAGCGATCGAAAAAACATTTTCAATGTTAAAAGTCTTAAAGAGTTTATTAGGTTAGGTTAGTATTATGACCAAAAACACGCGAGCCGAGCGAGCGCCAGAAACTACATTTTAGTTTGTATTAAATAGCGACTGTAAACTGTATTGCAGCCGGATTCGTAAAAACAATGCCTTACAAAGCCGATCATACTGCAGACAATTTTCAAATGTCTGTGGTGTAGCCGTGATTGTAATACTTTATTCTTACAGACGTGGCTGCGTTACAGAGCAGCTACTGTCTGTGTTGCATCCGCCTTTATAATACGCGATCCGGTGGTTAAAACTGGAACTAAGTGTTATACATATTGTTACCAATGTTACGCCATTGACTTAAAAGACACCGTCACCGATGTGTTACCAGCATCAGCGATTCAATTTCACAAGCGACTTGATAGGTGAATAAAATCGACCCATGTAAATAGCCTATGTATGACACAGTTCTTATTGTTACTTTAACACTAGAATCAATACTATTGAAACACAATGGAGACTCGATTATTTCCTTAACATCAGCAGAGTCTAAGCCTTTAATAGCTTTTTGTCAATACATAATACTTCGAGGAAATTGTCATCGATTAATAAGTAATAGTTTTAGAATAAAAAATGTTTTATATCCTTCCTGTAGTGTGTTAATTTACGTGCATTTACTCTAATTTTCTGTTGGCTAACATTTTGGTCAGCAGATTACAACCTAAAACGTTTGGGTTGTGCCAAATTATTATTAAACTTGGATTGCCCTCCGTACCTTATTTTCATAATTTATTTGTAAAAATTAACTAACACGTAGGTATGTTATTAATTATATACTCTAGATAGCTTATAAAAAATGTTTTGAATATCTTTAAATATCGCAGCGACTAAGCTTTATAGGCCTAATAATTAATAGGAAAATGTAAACTACTACCAACTATAATGCTTTGTGATAATATGATTTCAATTTCAAAGTTTTCGAACCTATGCAAATAAATGAAGCGTCACAATAAAACATTGTAGGTCTATGATAACCCGGGCTTAAATTGAAAAATGTACGTAAAAGAAAATGAGGATTGCCACAAAATCCTAATTAATCCTATATCTAGTCTAAAATACATAGAGAAGAATGAATTTACTCTTGATTGATAATCATTTATACATGCATGTATGTATGTAGAAGAAAAAGTTTTATTGAGAAAAATACATACTATTAAAAAGAAACATTCACTAGTCGGTATTTGGAATAATTTATTTAAGTAAATAGTACAGAAATCAATACGAACAAATTGATTTTTAAACCGAATGAGACAACCCTTCTCGTTCGTTCTAAGCAATCGACTGGCATACAGTTTTGTACGTATCGATTTTTGGATTTTTGTTTCATACATATCATGTACATCAGGTGAATATAACAGTGTTTCTTTGTCCAGCTGAATTCTCGACCACAAAACACGGGAAGCCATTGCTGATAATTAATGAGTGCAGATTCAACATTATCAACATCTCTGGTATGAAGCATTATTGGGCCTGCAATAAAGCACCGAGGGGTTGCAAGATGAAGATTTGCACTATAGGTTACGTTATCGCACGAATAACAAATGAACATAATCATAAAATTGGTTATTAGCAACCTCCTTTATGACACAGGGTCGCGATTCTGCAATGTCTCTTGTTATGTACTTTAATACAAAAATCAGTACTATTGAAACACAATTATTATATTACCTTAACATCAGTAGAATCGAGAACCCGTAATGATTTTTTGTCAACACATAATACTCCGAGGAAATTGTCATCTATTAATAAGTAATAATTAAGACTAATAAAATGTTTTATACCCTCCCAGTAGCGTGTTAATTTGTACATTCATTATATATTTTCTATTGGTTGACGTTTTGATCAGAGGCCTAAAACGTCTAAGGGCTGAGCCAAATTATTATTTAAGTTGGATTATGCTCCGTACCTTATTTTCATAATTTATTCGAAATATGAACTTACACTTATGTTATACTACCTTAGAGCCTATACTGGGTTTAATATAATGGGAAAAAAAGCTTTTGAACATCTTTAAATATCGCAGCAACTAAGCTTTAGTAGGCCTATCTCTCATATTGACGACCTGAGTGGTGCAGTGGTCAACGTGCCGGTCTACCACGCAAGAGGTACCGCAGGCTGATTATCTAAATAGAAACTATTTAGCGACCGGTTTCATTTGACATACATTGCTACTTTTCTTTGGTATGTTTTTTTAATCCAAAAAGATGTAGCAATTTATCACATTCATCTGTGTGTTTGTAATTAGATAATCAACCTGCCGGGTTCAAATCCCGGCCGGAGCAGAAATTTAAATGGTGAATTTGATTTCTGTGACGGGTTTGGGTGTTACTATGTCTAATAAGTATATATTTAAAAAGTATATAATTGTAATATATCAGTTGTCTAGCACCCTAATATGGGTGCTTTCATTGACTTCTATATATTCCACTAGACTGGCAGCTGTCAAACTGTTCTTGTGCCTATTTGATTTCCGCCATTTTGGCGCTGTAGCAGGTAGCGTGAGCATAGCGTGAGGGACATGGTACTAAAGTCTGGTGTCATCATGGCAACCATTTTCATTGTAGTTACGTCAGATAACACACGTCTTAGACAGACGCTAGAGGCGTTTCAAATAGGCACAAAAACTTTGCTGTCATATCATACAGACAGCCAGTCCAGTTAAATAGAAAATAGTAGATTATACACCAAGGGGATAAAGCACTGTTTTATGTCACGAGCGCTACATTGAATCCTGAACGTAACGAAGGACTCCAAATTTAACTCCCGAGCGCAGCGAGGGTGTTATAAGTTAATTCCCGAGCAAAGCGAGGGAATTAAGATCGAGTCCTGAGTGCAGTGAGGGATTCAAGCGCCCACGAAAAAAACAGTTTTATCCCGGTGGTGTATACTCTTACTTTTCTCACTTTATGCGAGACAATAAAAACCAGGCTTAGTAGATAGTGTTTATAGAAATATTATAGAATCTTCTAAAGCTATTAGTACTACTAGCTACGGCTATAGCAACTTCTTTCAGCTGGCGTGGTCTACTCCATTTGACAAACAAATGAAGTTCGTCTCAGTGCGAATCTAGTGGGTCACGGCCTCGGTCTTCGAAAATCGAGTTGGCCGAGCCCGCTGAGGACACATTCTGTTTAGTGAAATTAGACTTTATGGACATAGCAATAAGAATTATGAAAGTGAAAATAACATTATTGACCAGCGGGTTATAATATAACATTATAACCCGGCTAAAGCCAAGAGATATAATGTCTTGCTTTCGGTAAGGTTTACATGACATATAATTCGGCATTGTCGAGCATGTGGTGTGAAAAAATTGTTTCATGTCAGTGGGTGCTTTGCTTAGTTTTGCTAAGCTTTGCTTAGTTTGGGGCTAGATGGCGCTGTGTGAAATTGTCCAAGCATTTATTATGTGCTGATGCCTAGTTACAATATTTTTATAAGATCTTTGGTGATTCACAGATTTTTTAAGAAACAAGCACTTGTATCACGAAGGCTACAAGTTCTCACGGACGAGAATCAACAAGTACAAAATTTGGTGGACTTGCAGCTCCCGGAAGAGCCAGCACTGTAAGGCTTCGCTGACGACCTTCGCCAACGGAGTGATCATCAAGACGTTCAATCAGCACAGCCACCCATTAAACCCTTGCCGATTACAAAAAGAAACTACTATCACAGATAATATTATAATATACTAGTCTCCTATATTATAATGATTGTGTTTACTTGACCATCAGCCATTTTTAATGTCCCCACTGCTGGGGCACAGACCTGCCTTATGAGTGGATAAGGAGGATGGACCATAACCCACCACGCGGGCCCAGTGCGGATTGGTGGGTGTTAACGACTGCAAATGCAGCCGGGACCAAACGGCTTAACGTGCCTTCCGAAGCACGGAGGAGCTCGAGATAATATTCTTTTGGTCACCCATCCCGTGACCGACCCTTGCGTGTTTACTTATTTCCTCATAATTCTTAGACAAATTGATGAACGTAAAAAAAAATTCAACATCGTTATACATATACTTACTTAGGTATTATTAATATCCCAGGACGGTCTCTACGTAAAAAAAAATGAGATTTATTTTTCGAAATAAAATCGAAGCAAAATGTTTTGTTGTTTAGTATATTTTCGCATTCGGTTCGGTTGGCGAGTTATATGGAATTTAATCTATACATAAAAAACTCTAAATTGATTGATTCATTCACTGATCATTGACTGATTCATTGTTGGGATAGGCGTAGAGCCCTTTTTTTTTTTTTAGCCGGATAAACTGCTTTTACGCATCCCCCCCCTGTAGGTGAACAGGGGGTTCGTATGTGAGGCTCACCAGCGCCATCAGCACTGATTACTATTGCCGATGGCGCCAGCGGCCGCCCTCCACGACCGCCTCCCGCGATCCCACCGAGCCACTAGAGGCTGGGTGGGATCACGGGAGGGGGGAATACTCACTAAAAACTCCGGCACTTGCCCTTGCCCGCTCGCCGCCAGTTGGTCACGGGGGTCCATTGTTGTCAGGCGTAGAGCCCTAACGGCTGAAGGTAGAGGCACCATTTTTGGCACCTTTCATGGTGTTAGATGAGCACTAAGATAGGATTTTAGAAAATTCCTGTTATATAGGTTGCTACAGGTTGTTCAAGTTTGTATGAGAATTTGTATAGGGTTGGAGGTAGAGACACCATTTTTGGAAGGTAGATACCTTTCATGGTGTAGGTGAGCACTTAGAAAGCATTTTGGAAAATTCCCGTTACACAGGTAGCTGCAGGGTGATCCAGTTTGTATGGGGATTTGTATAGGGCTGAACCATTTTTGCTGGTAAAGATACCATTTTTGGAGGCTAGATTTCATAGTGTAGGTGAGCACTAAGAAATCTTTATTTGTCATCTTGTTTTGTAATCTTTATGCAAATTAAAGGTCGCTGTATACGTGACCGGAAAAAACCCTAACGGTTCAAATACACTAAATCAGTTATCGGCCGAACTATGCCCGAGCGTCATCGGTCAGACTCATCCGATCGAATCAAACCTATGTAACATAAAGCGAGCGCGTACACTACCTACAACCGCCATCGTCCGAGTCGCTCGATGACAGCCAATCATCCATCGAGTCCGAATTTCATCCGGCACGGTATCGGAAGACGCCCAGTCAAACGTTATAACTTGAGAGTACTTTTTTACTAACTTAATACAAGTGCACGCTAAGTATATATTCATACATGACAACGGTAACGATACCTATCCAGTAAAAGAACGGAGGTTTTGTTTTAATGTGAGGTTGCATAGCTGAGAGTGACTACAGAAGATCGGCAGGGCAACGCCCAATGTCGGCACAGCAGGTGCAGGTCCGAGTTACTCGTCCGAGTAGGTCTGTCCGCCATCGGCCGATAAAATCGGTTTTGGTGTACGCCTACCGTTAGACGGGACGGGCACGGAGTGGAGACGGAACGTGGTTCTGACAGGAAGTTATACATACGCACCGTGACGGCGGATCTATCTACACATTCGCCAACGATCGCCACAAATCGGCATACATTGCCGGTTTTGTAACAAATATGTCAAAGAGGTTTTGTTACAAAACCGGCAATGTATTCCGATTTGTGGCGATCATTAGCGAATGTGTAGATCCGCCGTGACAGTCGAGAGAGTGACTCGGAACTAACGTGATGCTAACGTGCTAGGACTGTGAACACGCAATGTTGAAAAAATATAATATTATTTCTCTTATTTATATTACTTTTTGTTCTATTACAGATTGCTCAATTAATGAAACAAGCCTTTTCTTACAAATCGAAGAAATTAAGAGCGAGAATTTGACGCCACCTAAAATGCAAGTAGACGCAAGAGATGTTATAGAAAACAAGATACCTCCAAAATCAAAAGAAAGATACACAAAAACTTATGAGAATTTTTTGCAATGGAAGAAAGAAAGGAAATCGAAGTCTTTATCGGAGACTGTTTTTCTTGCGTATTTCAACGAACTCTCACAGATGGTTAAACCAACAACACTGTGGGCAATTTATTCAATGTTGAAATGCACAGTTTTAATGAATCATAATGTGAATTTAAAGCAGTATGTAAACCTAACTGCAATGATCAAAAGACATTCACACGGGTATAAATGTAAAAAATCTAAAGTTTTCACTGCATCAGACGTGGAAATGTTCTTGTCGGAAGCACCAGACATTGTATACCTGGATCTTAAAGTAAGTTTTCGTATTGAAAGGTCCTTTTTTACTTTGTTTTAGTTAAATTAAAAAATTTACACAAATTTACATCTGCTTTATTTTTGTTGCAGGTTATTCTTATTTTTGGCATTTTCGGTGGCTGTCGAAGTAACGAAATAACAAATATTTCTGTACAAGACGTGGAAAATCGAGACGGTGTGATTATTGTGAATCTACGTGATACAACAAACCAGATTGATCGTACATTTGTAATCCGAGATGAATTAGTTGATATCGTACAAAAGTACATGGCACTGCGTCCTAAAAATGTAAACACAGATCGTTTTTTTTTAAACTACAGAAAAAATAAATGCACAAACCAAGCGATTGGAAGAAATAGAATCGCCTCAGTGCCAAAGACAATTGCAACCTATTTGAACTTGCCAAATCCGGAAGATTACTCGGGTCATTGCTTTCGTGCTACAGCCAATTCTCAGATACTTCTACGTAGAAGAATCGGTCGAAAATAAAAGCAGTAATACCGGTAAATCAATTAAAGTATCCAGCCTTATCCACCCAGAATCAAACCTTGAAATAGAAAACAACAATGAAATTACAGTTTGGTCACACAGAGAGCGTTCTACGTGGTCGGGCGTTCGGCGTTAGTATTCGTTTTCTGGGTTTGTTGCGTTGTATTGTAACACTTATCTCACACAGCATTTGAAACACAAACGCGGAACGCCCAAACGCATAACCGATTTCTATATGTCCGAAGCCTTATTCCAGTTTAACAATAAATTTAGTTATCTTTTTATGTTGTACTAAATAGCATAACAGCAACGGGTTTTTATTGGTAAAATAAAAAAAAAATCGGATTGACTGTTTCTCTCCCCACTTCACCACACACTTTACCCTCCCCTTCGCTCACACACAGCACATATCCCTACTACTATGTACACATACACAGACAACATATGCTATATTAAACAGACACAAAAACCTGGCTCTTTACCCAATCAAAGAAACTATACCCCGTGATATAGAGAACTCAATTTAATCCAATTTTACATTATTTACACCTTCCAAACTTTTTTCGCTCGCAAGTTGGAACAAAACTTTCACAATTTGGTGCATTTTAGTGAACCTATGTGGTTTGTGGCTTGATTAGTCATTTGGTAGAAAAGATGTGGTTGATAGAATAACAGTTGAAAGAAGATAACATTATTTCATTAATTTAAATGACTTTTTGTTCTGTTACAGATCGCTCAATGAACGACACAGATTTTTTTTTGGAAATCGAAGAAGTGAAGAGTGAGAATTTGACGCCAGCCGAAATTCAAAAAGAGGAAAGAGATTTTATCGAAAACAAGTTACCTCCAAGATCAAAAGAAGCGTACATGAAAGTCTATGAGAGTTTTATGTAATGGAAGAAAGAAAGAAAATCTAAATCTTTATCGGAAACCGTTTTTCTCACGTATTTTAACGAACTCTCCCAGACTTCTAAACCAACATCACTGTCGGTTTATTATTCAATGCTCAAAAGCACAGTTTTACTGAAACATAATGTGAACTTAAAACATTATAAAAAATTAAATGCTATGCTAAAAGAACATTCAGATGGGCATCAACGTAAGCAGTCGAAAGTTTTCTCGACATCAAACGTGCAAATGTTCTTGTCAGAAGCACCAGACATTGTGTACTTGGATGTTAAAGTAAGTTTTCGTATTATTAGGTTCTTCTGTTTACTTTGTTTTAGTTCAAGAAGCTAACATCACAACTTAACACTTTCTTAATTTTGTTGCAGGTTATTCTTATTTTCGGCATTCTCGGTGGATGTCGATGTAAAGAACTAATAAATATTACTGTGCAAGACGTGGATAATCGAGGCGATATGATTATTGTGACTATACGTAATTCAAAAAAACAGAATGATCGTACATTTATTATTCGAGATGAATCAGTTGATATTGTACAAAAGTACATGACACTGCGTCCTAAAAATGTAAATACAGATCGGTTTTTCTTAAACTACAGAAATAATAAATGCACAAACCAAGCGATTGGATTAAATAAAATGATCACAGTGCCAAAGATGATTGCTACCTTTTTGAACTTGCCAAATCCGGAAGACTACACGGGTATTTGTTTTCGTGCTACAGCGAATTCTCAGACACTTTTACGTAGAAGAATCGGTCGAAAATAAAAGCAGCCTGTAAATGAAATAGTATCCAGCCTCGTATACCCAGCACCAAAGCTTGTAATAGAGAACAACAATGAAGTTAAGGTTTGGTTACACAGAGAGCGTTCACGCAGTTGGCCATTCAGCGTTTGCATTCGCTTTCTGAGTTTGTTGCGTTGTATATCTTTATTACATTCCCACAAAGCATTTGAATCACAAACCCGAAACGTCCGTACGCATGAACGAGTTCTGTGCTTAAAGCCTTAATCCGGTTTAAGAATACTTTTAACAATTATGACGTCACCTTTTTTGTAATTCTTGTGTAATAAATAGCATAACAGCAAGGGTTTTATTGGTGAAATCAGGTTTCTCTAAACACCTCACCACACACTGTCTCATTCACTAATCCACAGCACATTATCCCTACTAGTTTGTACACATACACAGACAACATAGCTTATGTTAAATAACACACGAAAACCTGGCTCTTTACCTAATCAAAGATACTATATATTCCGTCAATCAAATTCAAATTCAATTTTTTTAAAGCCTCTTATCTTTGCCGCTTGCAAGTTGGAACTAAACTGCAAGAATTTGGTGCCTTATTTATAGTGTACCTAGGTATATTTTATGGTTTGTGACTTGATTAGTAATTCGGTAGAATAGAGTTGGTCGGAGCGAGGAGGTTAATAGAATAACTGTTGAAAGAAGATAACATTATTTCATTTATTAAAATGTTTTTTTGCTCTGTTACAGATCGCTCAATGACACAGAGTTTTTTTTTGGAAATCGAAGAAGTGAAGAATGAGATTTTGACTCCACCCGAAATTCAAAACAAGGCAAGAGATGTTATAGAAAACAAGTTACCTTCAAGATCAAGAGAAATATACATGAAAGTCTATGAGAGTTTTATGCAATGGAAGAAAGAAAGAAAATCTAAATCTTTATCGGAAACGGTTTTTATCGCGTATTTCAACGAACTTTCACAGACTGTTAAACCAACAACACTTTGGGCTTATTATTCCATGCTGAAATGCACAGTTTTAATGAAACATAATGTGAATTTAAAGCAGTATGTAAACCTAACTGCAATGATCAAAAGACATTCACACGGGTATAAATGTAAAAAATCAAAAGTTTTTACTACATCAAACGTGGAAATGTTCTTGTCGGAAGCACCAGACATTGTGTACCTGGATCTTAAAGTAAGTTTGCGTATTGATCCGTCCTTCTTTTTTTTAACTTTTTTTTAAGTTTAATAAGCTATCATCACAACTTTACCTCTTTTCTATTTTTGTTACAGGTTATACTTATTTTCGGCATTTTCGGTGGCTGTCGAAGTAACGAAATAACAAATATTTCTGTACAAGACGTGGAAAATCGAGAAGGTGTGATTATTGTAAATCTACGTGATACAACAAACCAGATTGATCGTACATTTGTAATCCGAGATGAATTAGTTGATATCGTACAAAAGTACATGGCACTGCGTCCCAAAAATGTAAAATCAGATCGTTTTTTCTTAAACTATAGAAATAATAAATGCACAAACCAAGTGATTGGAAGAAATAAAATCGCCTCAGTGCCAAAGACAATTGCTACCTATTTGAACTTGCCGAATCCGGAAGATTACACGGGTCATTGCTTTCGTGCTACAGCGAATTCTCAGATACTTCTACGTAGAAAAATCGGTCGAAAGTAAAAGCAGTTATACCGGTAAATCAATGAAAGTATCCAGGCCTCGTCCACCCAGCATTAATCCTTGAAATAGGAAACAACTATGATATTAGAGTTTGGTCACACAGAGAGCGTTCACGCAGTCGGGCGTTCAGCGTTTGCATTCGTTCTCTGCGTTTGTTGCGTTGTATTGTATCACTTTTTAACAAGTTCCAACACAGCATTCAAAACACAAACGCGGAACGCCTGAACGCATAACCGATTTCTATGTCCAAAGCCTTAATCCAGTTTAACAATAAATTCAGTCATCTTTTTTTGTTGTATTAAATAGTTTAACAGCAACGGGTTTTTATTGGTGAAATTAATTTTTTGAGTTGATTGTTTCTTTGCCCACCTCACCATACACTATTATCCCCGTCAATTGATAATGCGCTGGAACCTTGTCACATTAACATCCATGTTGACGTGATCCGCAACTAAAAATGTCATGAAACAAGAAAATTCTCATAGGTAATCTAATATATTATTTATTGAATTATTATTTTGAATAAGATAGGGTCTAGGTATATAAAAAAAATACAATTGTTTTTCGTTTTTGAGTTTAAAATCATGGCCGCCAGGCGGATTACCAATTGACGGGGATAGTATAGTAGGGATATCTGCTGTAAGTGAACGAAGGGGTCGTTCACTTACAGCAGATATCCCTACTATTATGTACACATACACAGACAACATAGCCTATGTAAAAAAGAACACGAAACCCTGCCTCTTTACCCAATCCAAGAAACTACCGCGTGATACAGAGAACTCAATCTCTCTCTCTCTCTAACCTTTGCCGCTTACAAGTTGGGATAAAACTGCCAGATTTAGGTGCCTTTTAGTGTTCCTTTATTTTATGGTTTGTTACTTGATTAGTAATTCGGTATAGTTTAGGTCGTCGCAGCGTGGTTGATAGAAGAACAGTTGAAAGAAGATAACATTATTTAATTTTTTTTAATGACTTTTTGTTCTGTTACAGATCGCTCAATGAACGACACTAAGTTTTTTTTGGAAATCGAAGAAGTGAAGAGTGAGATTTTGACGCCACCCGAAATTAAAAAAGAGGCAAGAGATGTTGTCGAAAACAAGTTACCTCCAAGATCAAAAGAAGCGTACATGAAAGTCTATGAGAGTTTTATGCAATGGAAGAAAGAAAGAAAATCTAAATCTTTATCAGAAACGGTTTTTCTCGCGTATTTTAACGAACTCTCCCAGACTTCTAAACCAACATCACTGTGGGTTTATTATTCAATGCTCAAAAGCACAGTTTTACTGAAACATAATGTGAATTTAAAACATTATAAAAAATTAATTGCTATGCTAAAAGAATATTCGGATGGGCATAAACGTAAGCAGTCAAAAGTTTTCTCGACATCAAACGTGCAAATGTTCTTGTCAGAAGCACCAGACATTGTGTACTTGGATGTTAAAGTAAGTTTTCGTATTATTAGGTCCTTCTGTTTAAACTTTTAGATTTTTGCATTCACAATGCTATTTTTATATTAAGATGATTAATATAATGAAAAAATATTAGAAAAAAAATTTCGGGTTCGAATCCCGTCTGAGTTGCTACAGGTGAGTCGATCTTTTCTAATATTTTTTCATTACATTAATCATCTTAAGGGGCGGTAATAGGAAAACATGGTTTGCGGGGGCCATTTTTTTATATAGTAAACGTAAACTTGTAGCCACCAAAAAAAATCATACGACAAGCTAAAGAGTTTCTCCAGTTGCTACAAACATAAAATTGTGTATAAACCTAACAGATGATTGTAGAAAAAAACAGAATATCACCAAAAGCGCTTGTCGCGGGCCATATTTTTGGCGTAAATAATAACTGAAACGTATTGAATTCTACATCAAAATACACTTTAACGTACTTTGCAGTTGCTCCAATAACTTTTTTTCAAGAAAGATAATTATGCTAAAGATAATGATGAAAAAACAACGAAAAACATCGAAAAAGTGCAGAAGTGAGGTTATTTTCCATACTCTTTACACGTAAAGAAAAAGACAGAGATAAATGATTTCGCGTAAGGGAGCCTTAATATAAAAATAGCATTGTGAATGCAAAAATCTAAAAGTTTAAAATTAAATGACTGTTTCACCTTAATTGATTGTCTATTAGCATCTGCAAAGAAGCAGCTTTCGAATGTCGAAGTAATTCTCTTTACATTGGTGAGATGGCGCTGATCTTCAGCGGAAACGTAAAAAGTATTAGAAAATTTCGCCAAATCCATTAGTGGCTCGGTAGCATAATTGGTAGTGCATTGGGCCGGAATCCTAAGGGTGCGGGTTCGAATCCCGTCTGAGTTGCTACGGGTGAGTCGATTTTTTCTAATATTTTTTCATTATATTGATCCTTCTGTTTACTTTGTTTCAGTTCAAGAAGCTAACATCACAACTTAACAACTTTTTAATTTTGTTGCAGGTTATTCTTATTTTCGGCATTCTCGGTGGATGTCGATGTAAAGAACTAATAAATATTACTGTGCAAGACGTGGATAATCGAGGCGATATGATTATTGTGACTATACGTAATTCAAAAAAACAGATTGATCGTACATTTGTTATTCGAGATGAATCAGTTGATATTGTACAAAGATACATGGCACTGCGTCCCGAAAATGTAAAATCAGATCGGTTTTTCTTAAACTACAAAAATAATAAATGCACAGTCCATGTGATTGGAATAAATAAAATGATCACAGTGCCAAAGACAATTGCTACCTATTTGAACTTGCCAAATCCGGAAGATTACACGGGCCTTTGTTTTCGTGCTACAGCCAATTCTCAGATACTTCTAAGTAGAAGAATCGGTCGAAAATAAAAGCAGTAATTCCAGTAAATCAATGAAAGTATCACACACAAGAACTTTGTCATAGAAAACAACAATGAAGTTATGGTTTGATCTCATAAAGAATGTTCAGCGGTGGGCCTTCAGCTGCTCTCTGCGTTTGTTACTTTGTATCACTTTATAACACGATCCCACAAAGCATTCAAAACACAAACGCGGAACGCCGTAACGATTTCGCCGCTTTCGTCAAACTCAAAACCATCTAGTTTAACAATTAATTTAGTTATATGTTTTTGTAATCTTTGTCTAATAAATAGCTTATCAGTAAGGGGTTTTTATTGGGAAAATTCAGTTTTTCGGATTCACTTTTTCTTTCGCCACCTCACACACCTCACCACACACTAGCCCCTTCGCTCTCTCTTAGCACATCCCTACTACCATGTACACATACACAGACAACATAGCCAATGTAAAAAAAAACAAAACCTGGCCCTTTACCCGATTGAGAAACTATCCCATGAACAGAGAAGTCAAATTAAATTTTACATTATTTACACGCTGCGGATTTAGCACTTGGCCCTACGGTTGCGGCAGTTAAGCAACTTTCGCAACGGGCGGGATAGGTGTCCAAAAATTGATTATCCCAAGTTCCTCCGTACTTCGGAAGGCACGTTAAGCCATTGGTCCCGGTTGCATTTGCAGTCGTTTAAAGCCACCAATCCGCTTTAGGCCCGAGCGCATACAACCTGACTCTATTCAAGGCCAGAGTGAATAAGCACCTGCTGGGCAAGCTCGCTCCATCGTATACCCTGTCTTTGCTTTTGGGCTTGCCCAAAAGCAAAGACAGGGTCAAGCTGGGGTCAAGAGCAAACCCTTTTAATACAAAAAAAAGATATCCCTATTTCTATGTACACATACACAGACAACATAGCCTATGTTAAAAAAACACGAAATCACGCCTCTTTACCCAATCCAAGAAACTACCCCGTGATACAGATACCTCAATCAAATACAATTTAACATTATTTACGCCCTCTAACCTTTGCCGCTTGCAAGTTGGGATGAAACTGCCAGAATTAGGTGCTTTTTAGTGTTCCTTTATTTTATGGTTTGTTACTTGATTAGTAATTCGGTAGAGTTTAGGGCGTCGGAGCGTGGTTGATAGAAGAACAGTTGAAAGAAGTTAACATTATTTCATTTATTTAAATGACTTTTTGTTCTGTTACAGATCGCTCAATGAACGACACTAAGTTTTTTTTGGAAATCGAAGAAACGAAGAGTGAGATTTTCACGCCACCCGAAATTAAAAAAGAGGCAAGAGATGTTATCGAAAACAAGTTACCTCCAAAATCAAAAGAAGCGTACATGAAAGCCTATGAGAGTTTTATGCAATGGAAGAAAGAAAGAAAATCTAAATCTTTATCGGAAACGGTTTTTCTCGCGTATTTTAACGAACTCTCCCAGACTTCTAAACCAACAACACTGTGGGTTTATTATTCAATGCTCAAAAGCACAGTTTTACTGAAACATAATGTGAATTTAAAACATTATAAAAAATTAATTGCCATGCTAAAAGAATATTCAGATGGGCATCAACGTAAGCAGTCGAAAGTTTTCTCGACATCAGACGTGCAAATGTTCTTGTCAAAAGCACCAGACATTGTGTACTTGGATGTTAAAGTAAGTTTTCGTATTTATAGGTTCTTCTGTTTACTTTGTTTTAGTTCAAGAAGCTAACATTACAACTTAACACCTTTTTAATTTTGTTGCAGGTTATTCTTATTTTCGGCATTCTCGGTGGATGTCGATGTAAAGAACTAATAAATATTACTGTGCAAGACGTGGATAATCGAGACGATATGATTATTGTGACTATACGTAATTCAAAAAAACAGATTGATCGTACATTTGTTATTCGAGATGAATCAGTCGATATTGTACAAAAGTACATGGCACTGCGTCCCAAAAATGTAAAATCAGATCGTTTTTTCTTAAACTTTAGAAATAATAAATGCACAAACCAAGTGATTGGAAGAAATAAACTCGGCTCAGTGCCTAAGACAATTGCTGCCTATTTGAACTTGCCAAATCCGGAAGATTACACGGGCCTTTGTTTTCGTGCTACAGCCAATTCTCAGATACTTAAGTAGAAGAATCGGTCGAAAATAAAAGCAGTAATTCCGGTAAATCAATGAAAGTATCCAACCTCGTCCACCTAGCATCGAACTTTGTCATCGAAAACAACAATGAAGTTATGGTTTGGTCATATAAAGAAAGTTTAGCGGTGGGCCTTTACCATTCACATTTGCTCTCTTCGTTTTTACTTTGTATCACTTCATAACAAAATCATTCAAAACCCAAACGCGGAACGCCGTAACGATTTCGCCGCTTTCGTCAAACTCAAAACCATCTAGTTTAACAATTGATTTAATTATATGTTTTTGTAATCTTTGTCTAATAAATAGCTTATCAGTAAGGGGTTTTAATTGGTAAAATTCAGTTTTTCGGATTCACTTTTTCTTTCGCCACCTGACACACATCACCACACACTAGCCCCTTCGCTCTGTCTTAACACATATCCCTTCTACCATTCAAATCTTCGATTTGCAACGAAAACGAATTGAAAAGTGAAATTGTGACGCCACCTGAAATTCAAAAACAGGCAAGAGATGTTACAGAAAACAAGTTACCTTCAAGATCAAGAGACATATACATAAAAGCTTATGAGAGTTTTATGTAATGGAAGTAGAAAGAAAATCTAAATCTTTATCGGAATAGGTTTTTCTCACTTATTTCAACGAACTCTCTCACGCCGAATAATCAAACGCTACATAACTTTGAGCGGCTCTCAAACAGCATGCTGTCTTTGTCATATCTTTGACATTTAATGCGACAGGACGACATTTGAGAGCCTCTCAAAGTTAATTAGCGTTTGAGTATTCGGCAGTCAGACTGTTAAACCAACAACACTTTGGGGTTATTATTCCATGCTGAAATGCACAGTTTTGATGAAACATAATCTGAACTTAAAACAATATGAAAACTTAACCGTTATGCTCAAAAAATATTCACATAGTTATAAATGTAAGAAGTTTTTACTGCATCAAACGTGGTAATGTTCTTGTCGGAACCACCAGACAGTGTGTACCTGGATCTTAAAGTTATTTTTCGTATTAATAAGTCCAACTTTTTTCTCCTTGTTTTATTTATATAAACTAACATCACAACTTCACACCGTCTTTATTTTTGTTGCAGGTTATTCTTATTTTCGGCATTTACGGTGGATGTCGATGTAAAGAACTAATAAATATTACTTTGCAAGACGTGGAAAATCGAGACGATGTAATTATTGTGACTATACGTGATACAAAAAACCAGATTGATCGTACATTTGTAATCCGAGATGAATTAGTTGATATCGTACAAAAGTACATGGCACTGCGTCCCAAAAATGTAAAATCAGATCGATTTTTCTTAAACTACCAAAACAATAAATGCACAATCCAAGTGATTGGAAAAAATAAAATCGTCACAGCGCCAAAGACTATTGCTACCTATTTGAACTTGTCAAATCCGGAAGATTTCACAGGTTATTGCTTTCGTGCTTCAGCGAATTTTCAGACAGTTCTTCGTAGAAAACCGGGCGAAATTAAAAGCCGTATTTAATGAGGACGAGGCACGAAGACTACCAATTAAGGATTACGTCTGCTCGTATATTTTAGCAACTTACAATCATCCTTACTTCCTTACTAATATTATAAATGCGAAAGTCCGTTTGTTTGTTTGTTAAGCCTTCACGTCTTAACTACTGAACCGATCATCATGTAATTTTACATACACGTTGCCAGGGGTACAGAGAAGGACATAGGGTACCTTTCATCCCGAAAAAAAAGTATTGTTTCCGAGAGAAAGCAAAAAACTTTCCACGCAGACAAAGTCGCGGGCGGCCGCTAGTTTTTATTATAAAAAATGACACCGAACATTAAACAATGTCCGATTATTTACACCATTTATTACTCAAAAACGACCGACCGGATTTAAATGAAATTTGCCATACAAATAGTTTATAACTTGGATTAAAAATAAGATACTTTTTATTCTGATCAAAGGTCCTCTAAGGTCCACGTGGACGAAGTTGCGGGCGGGCGGGCAAAAGGACTTTAATCATGTTCACACCCTAAGCACCCTGAACAAGTTTCTGGAGAAATCACTCAGGTAACCGCTCACGCACACTTTAGGTACTCTCTTTTGAGCCACTTGTTGACTAGACTATTAGTACAAAAATAAACTTTGTCATCTTTTTTGTAATCTTTGTGTTATAGATAGCTTAACAGCAACGGGTCTTTATTGGTAAATTTTTGTTTCTCTGATTGTTGCTCATTCTCCACACTTCACTACACACAATCCCCTTCGCGTACTCACAGGACATTACCCTACTACAACATAAGTACACAGACAACATCGCCTTTGTAAAACCAGTACGAAAAAGTAAAAAAAACTTTAAAAAAAGAAAAACCACCTTTAAAAACCTTAAATCAAAAACCAAAACTGCTTTAATATCACAGCTGTAAAAAGCAAGAAATAACATTATAATAATTTTAATATTGTTTCTTGCTTTTTACAGCTAATTGATTTCGAAGGTGTTTTTGTTTTTACTTTAAGGTTTTAGAAGGAGGTTTTCTTTTTTTTAAACTTTTTTTATTTTTAACTTTTATGTGGTAAGTATGTAAGCGTGTAATATTTTTTTAACATTATATATTTCCAAAAGGCCCATAACTCTATTTCCAAATTCACTCTGTTTGTTTTTAAGGAGTTGTTGTGCCTTCGTAGTCAAAGTCTATTTCAGAACGTCGCAGACCATAGTTCAGTTTGTTTTAAATTGTCATAAACCTACCAATTTCTCAATTACTATACATATCCTATTTGAGTTTATGGAGTTCCATTGGATATCTTCGAAGTCCAAGGTCCAATGTCAATGAAATTAAAAGGTTAACACTAATGGTATTCCCTTTCAAACAAAAACCATTATCTAATTCGGTTTATAAATAACCAAGTCGTCAAGGTAGTTAATGAGAAATCATAGTATATTTAGTATAACTTAAAAACTACTGAACCGATTTGCAATGGTTAACATTTCATTTTGAGAAAGTACTAAAATTAGAAAACCATTTCGAGATTTTAGTGTTCTAAGCTCATATTTTTCTTTTCAAAATTTTTAGTTCAGTATTTTTTACGTTATTTAAAAAAAACTAAAATCTAGTCCAAATTGGGAATGTCAGGAAGTTTGAGTTGAGTCTATTTGTCTTGTATTTATATTATCTGTGCATTCATTAAAAAATAAAATCCATTGTCATAATAAATCATAATGACAGAATGTCATTCAAGCGTATTTCTGATCAGACTAGTAAAATATAGAAATTTATAAAATATTATTGTAAAAAACTTAAAAGAAAGTCATAGCATTGTTTGGGATACTTATGCGTTACCAGTGAAATTATGTCTTGTGTGATTAAGGCTATAAATCTCGCACAGGAAGAAATGAAAATACTCAATAAACAATATGATTTCATCGGTAAGTTTATACTGTTTTAGATGTTTTTATGTAGTGTAAATAGCTTGAAACTATTATAATATGCTAATAATTTGTGCAAATAGTCGTTTGTGTACCAGTTCTTTGCTGATTTTGCAAATATCAGATTTTTTATTACATGTCGTAGAGGTTATATTATTTCACCTAGTGATGTGCATTTCTATATCGATATTTGTTTTATTGTACTTTCTTACTTTATATTTAATGGGAACAAAAAGTAGAAAACCATCACATGGCTTGGCACATCTTTCTTTTATGTAAATACATAATAATCACGTAATTTACATTTGAAAACTCAAATCAGTTGTAACATAATGTTTTGTATGTAGGTACTACTACAAGCTCAATTTCTTTGTTTTAGGCGCCACCGTTATCCAACATAACACAAAACGTAACACGTCAGGAGAGCCTGCGAGCTATCAAAACGTAACACGTCAGAAGAGCCTGCGAGCTATCGACATGAAGCAATTACCTATTTATAGTTTGCAGCGACAACTAGAAAGAGGTAAAAAGTGAACGCCTTAAAATAATAAACACTGATATTTTTAACGTGTTCTTTTAATTTCCTTGACTAGTTTCCGCTAGGTTTATAAACTATGTGTGTGCTTTTTATCCAAAATGAGTTCAGCCTTTTTTTCGTGATTGATTAAGAAACAAATATTTAGTTTAAATTAGTTTTTGTCGATTTTTTACATTTTATATTGGATAGTTTTAAAAAGTAAAAAGATGTGTAATCAGCGAAATAATACTTACGACTGAATAATAAAAAAAAACAGTGGGTGTTTGTCACTGTCACGTTTTATTTGTTGATGAATTGTTACTTGTTTTCATCGTTGTTGAGAAATATTATTTTCATGTTATTCTCTCTGATTTTTTACTGAATATAAAGCGCACATCTAGCAGCTCGTGTTTAATTAAAATATTGTTTGTAAAATGACGAGCAAAGGAAGCGCAAATGTGGAATCACAATCGTATTTTTCGAATTTTTTGCAAAATGTCTGAGATATGTAAAAAAAAACATATTTCAGTCCAGCTTTCCGGCGCTGTTTGTTTTCCTCTACACAAAACCTGCTCACAAAATTTTGCGAGAATCGGTTGAGAAATGCGACCTCTCAACCGATTCTCGTAAAATTTTGTGAGCAGGTTCAAAAATTATATAAAATTTTTAATCGCGCCAGTTTTTCGAAATATTGGATATATTAAAAAAAAACGCCTTAAAAATAAATTTACCCCGAATTTGAAAAAAAAAATCAGAATTAGAATTGCTATCTAGCTGCGAATATAAAAAAGCTGAAAATATTTATATAAGCTGACGACATTTAAACGTCGACTTTCTCAAAATGAAAATGTTGTCTATTATCGACATCACTTACAGCAATCCCATGCCACATCACTATCGAAATCATGGTGTCATATTGTCACAGATAAGTACAGAATTGTTTTTTTTTTGGCAAAAGCTACAAATTTCTACTTCCTGACAATGTACTTACGCTCTTTTAGAATGAGTAAGATTTCAAACAGTGATTTAATATACAAAATGAGACCATCTCGCAAGAAAACTCAATCAAACAAAAAATAATCATCAAAATCGGTCCATAAATGTCAAAGACGCGCGAATATCGAAAAAAAAAATACAATCAAATTCAGAACCTCCTCCTTTTTTGAAGTCGGTTAAAAACCTAGCTCTGTACCTAATGTTAAGAAACTATCACGTGCGTGATATAAGAAGTCATTCATATTAAATTTTTCATTTTATTTATACCTATCTTCTAACCTTTACCGCTTGCCAGATTAAACAAAACTGGCAGAATTTGCTGTCTTTTGGAGTATGTGGTTAGTGCCTTTATTAGTGATTCGGTAGAATAGAGTAAGTCGTGGTTGATAGAATAACAGTTGAAAAAAATAAAATAATATGTTTCGTATTTATATGACTTTTTGGTCTGTTACAGATTGCAATGAAACAAAGCTTTGGTTGCAAATTGAAGAAATTAACAGTGAAGTTTCGACTTCATTTGAAATTCAAGATGAAGAAAGAGATGTTATGGAAAACAAGATACCTCCAAAATCAAAAGAAAGATACCTAAAAGCCTACGAGAGTTTTATGCAATGGAAGAAAGAAAGAAAAACTAAATCTTTATCGGAAACGGTTTTTCTTGCGTATTTCAAGGAACTCTCCCAGACTTTTAAACCAACATCAGTGTGGGTAATTTATTCAATGCTCAAATGCACAGTTTTATTGAAACATAATGTGAACTTAAAACTATATGAAAACTTAACTGCTTTGCTCAAAAAACATTCACATGGATATAAATCTAGGAAAACTAAAGTTTTCACTGCATCAAACGTGGAAATGTTCTTGTCGGAAGCACCAGACAGTGTGTACCTGGATCTTAAAGTAAGTTTACGTATTGATAAGTACTTTTTTTTACTTTATTTTATTTATAAAAGTCAACATTAATACTTCAAACCTTCTTTGTTTTTGTTGCAGGTTATTCTTATTTTCGGCATTTTAGGTGGATGTCAACTTACTGAAATAACAAATATTTCTGTGCAAGACGTGAAAAATCGAGACGATCTAATTATTGTGGCTATACGTAATACAGAAAACCAGATTGATCGTACATTTGTAATCCGAGATGAATTAGTTGATATTGTACAAAAGTACATGGCATTGCGTCCCAAAAATGTAAAATCAGATCGATTCTTTTTAAACTACCAAAAAAATAAATGCACAATACAAGCGATTGGAAAAAATAAAATTGGTACAGTGCCAAAGACAATTGCTACCTATTTGAATTTGGAAAATCCCGAAGATTACACAGGTCATTGTTTTCGTGCTTCAGCGCTTTCTCAGATACTTCTACGTAAAAGAATTGGTCGAATATAAAAGCAGTACTATTATTCACATAAAACAGAGTGCATCCTTAGTGGTATTAATCACAAATTTACTTTATAAATTCACACGGTTTAGCGAAACAAAAGGCATGTAAAATGACAGTTTAAATTAAACTATTGTATGTGATTAGAAATAATAAATTTTATGACAAAATTTGACATTGTAAACATTTAAACATTAACATTAACACAATTTAACATTCTTCTTTGTCTTATAACTATATTTTATATTTGTAATTACTGTATGTTATACCCTTCTGCAATATAATGTTGTGATAATGCTTTTATTCAATAAATATTATTATTATTTATCATGTTTCACATAGGGAGCGGTCACACGCTTTCTTTCTGACAAACCTTAATCATTTACAACAATAAACTTCATCAGGTGTTTTTGAATCTTCGTTTTATAAATAGCTTAACAGCAACAGGTTTTCATAAGTTAAATTTTGCTTCTCGCATAAACACCATAAAACTATCTAAAAACCATCGCCGATAACCTACAAATCCATAACAGAAAACCGCATCGAAATCAGTTCAATAGTTTTACCGAACCTGAACCTGCTCAGCCCCCCTAGCCAAAGTAACATTTGCAAATTTTCGCTATCACTTCGCTTCGAAACATGTATGGATTTGACGTTTTAAAATTCGATTGTTAACGAAACCTTATGTCAATCCCATACATGTTTCGAAAGCGAAGCGATAACGAAAATTAGTGAATGTTACTTTGGTTAGGCCCTCTGAAATAAAACCTTTTGAATGCATGGAACTGCATCGAAATCGGCCCAGTAGTTTAGCAAAATGTAATAATAATAGGCAAACATACAATCACACAAACAGACAACCTCTTACACCAAACGCATAGACCGCCTCCATTTGGTTCCGTCCGTCGTGGGTAAAAATACAAAAAGTCAATCAAATTAAATGTTACATTATTTACTAGCCTTTGCCGCTTGCAAGTTGGAACAAAACTGTTACAATTTTGTGTCATTTAGTGGAGGTATATGGCTCATGCCTTTATTATTAATTCGGTAGAATAGAAGGAGTCGAGTCGTGGTTGCAGGAATATTATTTCACTTGTTTAAATGACTCTTTTGTACTGTTATAGGTTACTCAATGAAGGACACAAGGGTTTGGTTGCAAATCGAAGAAGTTCACAGTGAGTGTTTGACGCCACCTAGAGAAGAGGCAAGAGAGGTTATGGAAAACAATGTTCCTCTAAAATCAAAAGAAAGATACATGAAAACCTATGAGAGTTTTATGCAATGGAAGAAAGAAAGAAAATCTAAATCTTTATCGGAAACGGTTTTTCTCGCGTATTTCAAGGAACTCTCCCAGACTTTTAAACCAACATCACTGTGGGCCATTTATTCAATGCTCAAATGCACACTTTTCTTGAAGCATAATGTGAACTTAAAACAATATAAAAACTTAATTGATATGCTCAAAAAACATTCATTAGGGTATAAATCTAGGAAAACTAAAGTTTTCACGGCATCAAACGTGGAAATGTTCTTGTCGGAAGCACCAGACAGTGTGTACCTGGATCTTAAAGTAAGTTTACGTATTGATAAGTACAGTCAGCGTCAAATTGATATGAGAGTCTAGTACAGTAGTCAAAACGATCTGAAAAACAAAAAAAAAATGATCTACGCAGTTAGAATCATCATATTCTTTATATATAATGTTATATAATATGCTTTTGCATTATTACATTGTGCACAGATAACTTTGACAGCTTTGTTTGCTAAGATGATTTTGAACACTCTTACTGCTCATATAAATATGAAACAATGAGAAGTAAGATATTTTGGACACCTTGTGTGCTTACAACAAATTATGATGATTTTAACTGCGTAGATCAAATTGATTTTTTGCTTTTAAGATCATTTTAACTAGTGTAGACGCTCATATCAATTTGACGCTGACTGTACTTCTTTTTTCACTTTATTTTATTTATCTTAACATTACAACTTCACACCTTCTTTGTTTTTGTTGCAGGTTATTCTTATTTTCGGCATTTTAGGTGGATGTCAACTTAACGAAATAACAAATATTTCTGTGCAAGACGTGGAAAATCGTGACGATATAATTATTGTGACTATACGTAATACAGAAAACCAGGTTGATCGTACATTTGTTATCCGAGATGAATTAGTTGATATTGTACAAAAGTACATGGCATTGCGTCCCAAAAATGTAAAATCAGATCGATTCTTTTTAAACTACCAAAAAAATAAATGCACCATACAAGCGATTGGAAAAAATAAGATTGGTACAGTGCCAAAGACAATTGCTACCTATTTGAATTTGGAAAATCCGGAATATTACACAGGTCATTGCTTTCGTGCTTCAGCGCTTTCTCAGATACTTCTACGTAAAAGAATTGGTCGAATATAAAAGCAGTACTATTATTCACACAAAACAGAATGCATTCTAAGTGTATTAATCACAACTTTTATCTTCGGTTTAGGGAGACAAACGGCATGTGAAATGCAGTTAAAATTAAGTCATAAGTAAATAATTACAATGAAATAATTTGAAATTAAATTATTGTATGTGATTATAAATAATTAATTTTATGTTAAAATTTGAATTAAAAAATTCTTCAAATGAATAAAATATTTTTTTTTACCATTTTCATATAGAGAGAGCGGTCACGTTTTCATTCGGACTTAATCCTTAATTTTGCACATCAATAAATTTCATCATCTGTTTTGGTATCTTTGTGTTATTAATAGTTTAACTAACATCAACGGGTACTAAATATATAAATGCATACTTTTTTTTTATACATAGATTTTTTTCTTCCCACTAAACCGCACATCCTTCGATCAATCACAACACATATCCATACAAACACAACATAACCTAAGTAAAATGCACATGAAAACCTGGCTCTTTACCCAATTCAAAGAAACTACCCTGTGAGGCTGCCCTGCAAAGCCAAAACACTGTAACTCGAGTTACAGTGTTTTGGGTTTATAGGGCCAAATCGATTTATTTAAGTGTATTTTATATCCCTATAAAATATTTTTTCAGTTTTATATAATATATAAGGAGATATAAGTATATACAAAACACTGTAATTAAATTTTATTCATAGTTTGTCATGCCAAAACACCATAATTCAAATTACAGTGTTTTGGCTTTACTGATTTCGCGAGACAAATAGTTACCGTGTTATGGTTAGCCAGTTTTGTCGGACCTATCGTGCAGTAGCATTTAGCATGGAGGAGTAGCTCTACGATAAGTGGTCGTGCCAGAGTCGCGTCACGATCACGCAAAAATGTGTGCGTGTGGTCGCAGTAAAAAAATTGCAACCAGGAGTAGAGCACTATTCAAGCCTTGGTCCAAAATGACTGCACTGCTGGCCACGTTATGATGGCCTCGAGCTAAGCTTAACTACGACGGCCTGGACCTGAGCTAAGCTCCGCTCTCGGCCATCATCATCGCTGCCAGCAACGCAGTCATTATATTCCGGCACTTCTTTCCCAATTGACACTGCGAGCACCCAATAAGCCACTCAGATTTAACCAGCTGCTACGCGTCCCCCCTGCATCCACAAATTACCGACAGAATGCATATTTATGGCGTGCGTGTAATAGTTTTAATTTGGCATCGCGACGGGCAGACTTGAATCTGTTTGCAACGAGTGAGGCTTCGATTAAGCAAATCTTGAGTAAGGATTTTTTCAATGAGGCATAATTGTACTGGTTTAGTATTCATTAAGTAAGATGAATAAATAATGAAAAATATTAGAAAAAATCGGCTCACCCGTAGCAACTTAGACGGGATTTTATTTAATGTTTTCTTAAGTATATTATTAAGTAGGTAATTATTTATTAAGTAGGTAAATAAAATTAAGATTTAGTAATAAGATGGTGCTTGTATTGTATAGTTTGTTACTATTTGTGATGACCTATAATTGGCTTTCTGTTGCTATGTAAATTATTTTATCTGTTTAATATAGCTGTTGGTCGTTCGAAAATAAATAAATAAATACCACGGCACTTATGTACTATTACTTGTTTAAATGACTTTTTGTACTGTTACAGGTCGCTCAATGAAAGACACAAGAATTTGGTTGCAAATCGAAGAAATTAAAAGTGAGTGTTTAACGCCACCTGGAATTCAAGAAGAGGCAAGAGATGTTATGGAAAACAATATACCTCCAAAATCAAAAGAAAAATACATAAAAGCCTATGAGAGTTTTATGCAATGGAAGAAAGAAAGAAAATCAAAATCTTTATCAGAAACGGTTTTTCTTGCGTATTTCAAGGAACTTTCCCAGACTTTTAAACCAACAACACTGTGGGCCATTTATTCAATGCTGAAATGCACAGTTTTATTGAAGCATAATGTGAACTTAAAACAATATGAAAACTTAACTGCTTTGCTCAAAAAACATTCACATGGGTATAAATCTAAGAAATCGAAAGTTTTAACTGCATCAAACGTGGAAATGTTCTTGTCAGAAGCACCAGACAGTGTGTACCTGGATCTAAAAGTAAGTTATGATAAGTAATACCTACTTTATTCACTTAATTTTATTTACATAAGCTAACATTACAATTTCATACCTTCTGTGTTTTTGTTGCAGGTTATTCTTATTTTCGGCATTTTAGGTGGATGTCAACTTAACGAAATAACAAATATTTCTGTGCAAGACGTGGAAAATCGAGACGATGTAATTATTGTGGATATACGTAATTCAGAAAACCAGATTGATCGTACATTTGTTATCCGAGATGAATTAGTTGATATTGTACAAAAGTACATGGTACTGCGTCCTAAAAATGTAAAATCAGATCGATTTTTTTTAAACTATCAAAAAAATAAATGCACAGTACAAGCAATAGGTAGAAATAAAATCGCCTCAGTGCCAAAGACAGTTGCAACCTATTTGAACTTGCCAAATTCGGAAGATTACACAGGTCATTGCTTTCGTGCTTCAGCTCTTTCTCAGATACTTCTACGTAAAAAAATTGGTCGATTATAAAAGCAATACTATTATTCACAGAAAACAGAGTGCATTATTAGTCACAATTTGTGTCTTCGGTTTAGCGAAACAAACGGCATTTGAAATGTCAGAGGGCCTAGTCAAAGTAACATTCGCTAATCTTCGTTATCGCTTCGCTTTCGAAACATGTATGGGATTGATATAAGGTTTCGTTAACAATCGAATTTTAAAACGTCAAATCCATACATACATGTTTCGAAGCGAAGCTATAGCGAAAATTTGCAAATGTTACTTTGGCTAGAGAGGCTGGTTAAATTAAGTCATATGTAAATAATTGTATATTCACTTCTCAAGCTGACGCGCTCACTAGACATAAAATAAAACAATTTTTAACGGATACTAGCGCGGTTTTATTGAAAGTACTTTGGTAATTAGTTGGTATTTGGTTTGATTTTTGGTTTTCCCGACGTTTTGTTACCTTTGCAGCTGCCGTAGTCACGGGGGACTGAAACTACTCGTTAACTTACTCTCAAGCGATGTTTTTTTTAAATACGTTCAGAAATCAATATTTAGCAAAATTTTTTAAATGGTTTAAGTTAATTTATAATTTAATTTAGTGATTTAATTAATGCCAAAAAGAGAGAATCTACTGAAACTACCACCATTTCACAAAATTGGGAGGCCCCTCCGAGAAAGAAATGGCGAAAGAAAACTTGGAGAGGAAAGCCGACCTCCGTCTTTTTAACCGACTTCAACAAAAGGAGGAGGTTCTCAATTCGATTGTATGTTTTTTTATCGTTGTTCGCGCGTATCTTCGACATTTATGGACAGATTTTGATGATGATTCTTTTTTTGTTCGATTGAGTTTGCTTGCGAGATGGTCCCATTTTTTTTTTCAAATTGGTCGAGTAGTTTTCAAGTAATCCTGAAAATACTATGATTTTGCATCAACTACCTTGACGACTTTCTTATTTATAAACCGAATCAGATGTTTTTTTGTTGGAAAAGGCATACTTTAGTGTAGTCTTTTTCACCTACTTCAAAAAAGGAGGTTCTCAGTTTGACCCGTATGTATGTATGTTTCTCCGCGATTATTTCACGTTTGGCTGAGTCGGTTTTCTACCTAAATAATATACCTAATACAGAAGGTCCTTACACTAAAAATAAAAAATAAATTGTTTAAAAACCAATAAACCGACTTCAAAAAACCTGCCTATAAAAAGCAAGAAATAGTATTCAAATCATTAGATATGATTTAAGATCCATATATGTACCACATGAAATGCAATAAAGATTATATTCTATGCATTATTATTGTTATATTAAAAATACGTCTATTGAAGTCGAGTGAGGCTTTTAGAATAAAAAAGGAAGTTGTACTCTAGCCCCACCCGACTTTAATAGACGTGTTTTTAATATAACAATGACAATGCATATCTAATGATTTGAATATTATTTCTTGCTTTTTATAAGCAGGTTTTTGAAGTCGGTTTTTTTAATCAATTTTATATTTATTAATTTATTTGCAAAAGGAACTAACCGTATCATTAGATATTGCAGTGTCTGTTTGGGGGCTTTAGTTTGTGAATGATGGGGTCCCAAGCTGGTGGAATTTTCCAACCATCATCTCTGTTGAAATTAGGATATTTATTTATTTCGACAACCTCGCGGAACATTCTAGGAATAAATCTACGTTCCCTAGCAAGGATTTGGGGTTTGTCAAATCTAATGTAATGGTTGAGTCCTTTTTCTGTGACGAAGGCGTGGTACTTGCAACTTGTTGTTACGTAGTACTTGTTTCACGTGCTGAAGCTCAGCTGTCAGGTGTTGTTTGTTACAGATGCCGCAGGCTCTCTGGAACAAAGATTTGACTGTGGGCTTTACTACATCGGGCAAACGTATAGGGACCCGCGTTAAAGAGCATGTAGCTCTGACACGAAACATAGGCGCGATAACAAGCCTGCAGTGTGTGATCACGCCTTTGAGGGGCCCAACCATTCCATTAGATTTGACAAACCCCAAATCCTTGCTAGGGAACGTAGATTTATTCCTAGAATGTTCCGCGGGGTTGTCTAAATAAATAAATATCCAAATTTCAATAGAGATGATTGATGATTGAGTGGAAAATTCCACCAGCTTGGGACCCCATCATTCACAAGCTAAATCCTCAAACAGACACTGCAAGATCTAATGATATGGTTAGTTCCTTTTGCAAATAAATTAAAAAATATAAAAGACGGAGGTCGGCTTTCTTCTCCAAGTTTTCTTTCACCATTTCTTTCTTGGAAGGGTCTCCCAATTTTGTGAAATGGTGGTATTTTAAGCAGATTCTCTCATTTTAGCATTAATTAAATCACAAAATTAAATTATAAATTAACTTAAACCAATAAAGCCCCCCCTAGTGGTCTAACACCATGAAACATGTCTAAGAACCTGCTCTGAAATAATACCTTTTGAATGCAAAGAATTGCATCGAAATCGGTCCTGTAGTTTCCGAGGCAAAACGTAATAATAAAAGGCAAACATACAATCACACAAACAAACAGACAACCTCTTACCCCAAACGCATAGACCGCCTCCGTCCGTCGTGTGTAAAAATACAGAAAAGTCAATCAAATTAAATGTTACATTTATTTACACATAGCCTTTGCCGCTTGCAAGTTGGAACAAAACTAACATTTTTTTTTCATTTAGTGGAGGTATATGGCTCGTGCTTTTATTAGTAATTCGGTAGAATAGAAGGAGTCGAGTCGTAGTTGATAGAATAACAGTTGAAAGAAGACAGAGAATATTATTTCACTTGTTTAAATGACTCTTTTGTACTGTTGTTACAGGTCGCTTAATCAAGAACACAAGGGTTTGGTTGCAAATCGAAGAAGTTAATAGTGAATGTTTGACGCCACCTGGAATTCAAGAAGAGGCAAGAAATGTTATAGAAAACAAGTTACCACTAAAATCAAAAGAGATATACTTAAAAGCCTATGAGAGTTTTATACAGTGGAAGAAAGAAAGAAAATCAAAATCTTTATCGGAAACGGTTTTTCTTACGTATTTCAAGGAACTTTCCCAGACTGTTAAACCAACAACACTGTGGGCCATTTATTCAATGCTGAAATGCACAGTTTTATTGAAGCATAATGTGAACTTAAAACAATACGAAAACTTAACTGCTTTGCTCAAAAAACATTCACATGGGTATAAAGCTAAAAAATCTAAAGTTTTCACTGCATCAAACGTGGAAATGTTCTTATCGGAAGCACCAGACAGTGTGTACCTGGATCTTAAAGTAAGCTTCCGTATTCATAAGTACAACTTTTTTCAATTTTATACACGCTAACATCACAACTTTATACCTTCTTTGTTTTTGCTGCAGGTTATTCTTATTTTCGGCATTTTAGGTGGTTGTCGATGCAACGAAATAATAAATATTTCTGTGCAAGACGTGGAAAATAGAGACGATGTAATTATTGTGACTATACGTAATTCAAAAAATCAGGTTGATCGTACATTTGTTATCCGAGATGAATCAATTGATATTGTACAAAAGTACATGGCACTTCGTCCCAAGAATGTTAAATCAGATCGATTTTTTTTAAACTATCAAAAAAATAAATGCACGAAGCAAGTGATTGGAAAAAATAAAATTGCCACAGTGCCAAAGACAATTGCTACCTTTTTGAATTTGCCAAACCCGGAAGATTACACGGGTTATTGCTTTCGTGCTTCAGCGCATTTGCAGACACTTCTACGTAGAAGAGCTGGTCGAAAATAAAAACATTACTATTACCTTAGAATAACATTATAAGTTAAATAAAATAAAATAAAATCGAATCGATTCATTTTATTTACACAAAACAGTGTGCATTGTAGTTGGTAGTAATAAAAATGTTTATCTTGCGTTTTGCCAAACGACTGTCATTTGAAATGTCAGTTTAAATTAAGACATAAGTAAATGAAATTCAGTAATATTGTATGTGATTACAAATAAATAATTCATTTTATGTCAATATAGAAAAATCATTAATAAAACTGAATTCATTATTATGTCAAAATTGACATTTTTTTAATTTTAATAAATGCATACCATTTATAACCATGATTAATTGTAATTGAACCACATTGAAGTGGGTTTGATCAGACAGAGAGCGGGCACGCGTACGGGTATTTAGCGTTCGCATTCACTTTCTGTATTTGTTGCGTAGTCTCACTTTCTAACACATAACAGGAAACACAAAACGCGGAACGCGTGACCGCTTTCTGTCTGACCAAACACTTAATCACGTACAACAGTAAACTTCGTCATCTGTTTTTGTAATCTTTGTGTAATTAATAACTTAACATCTACGGGTTTTTATTTGTGAGATTTTGTTACTCGGATTGACTCTCTTTCTTGATCTCAACAACACACTATCCCCCTCACACACTCACAGAACGTATCCCATCACAGACAACATAGTATTATGTAAAACGCAACGAAAACCTTAAGATTACGTAACACTGTTGCTAACAATTCTCGATTGAAATCGAGTGAAACCGCAGTTACATTGCTGCTTTAAGTAAGGTAGTTCTCATATTGGTTCTTAATAAAGCAGCTATGTAACTACGACTTCTGTCAGAGTTGATTGCAACAAAGTTACATAATTAGCCCCCAGTTCTTTACCCAAATAATAAAACTACCCTGTGGTAATAAGAACTAATGATAATAAAATACAGAGAAGTCCATTAAATTCAATTTTACATTATTTACATCCTCTACTCTTTGCTGCTTACAAGTTGGAATAAAACTGCCAGAATTTTGGGTCTTTTAGGCTTAGTTCCAAATCACGCCAATAGCACTGTAAGCGCAAAATCCATAAAATGCAAAGGTACACTAATACCCTATTTTGTATAATATTTTGTGACTATTAAATTTGGTTGGATTCGCGCTAACAGCGCTGTTAGCGTGATTGGGATCGCGGCCTTAGTGTACCTATGTGGTTTGTACTTTCATTAGTAATTCGGTAGAATAGAGGTAGCTGAGTCGTGGTTGATGGAATAACAGTTGAACTTATTTAAATGACTAGTTTTTTACTGTTACAGATCGCTCAGTGAACGAAACACAGCTTTTGTTGCAAATCGAAGAAATTAAGAGTGAGATTTTGACGCCACCTGAAATTCAAGAAGATGCAAAAGATGTTATACAAATCAATTTACCTCCAAAATCAAAAGAAAAATACATAAAAGCCTATGAGAGTTTTATGCAATGGAAGAAAGAAAGAAAATCAAAATCTTTGTCGGAAACGGTTTTTCTTGCGTATTTCAAGGAACTCTCCCAGACTGTTAAACCACCAACATTGTGGGTAATTTATTCAATGCTCAAATGCACAGTTTTAATGAAACATAATGTTAACTTAAAACAATATAAAAACTTAATTGATATGCTCAAAAAAATTTCACATGGATATAAATGTAAGAAAACTAAAGTTTTCACTGCATCAAATGTGGAAATGTTCTTGTCGGAAGCACCAGACAGTGTGTACCTGGATCTTAAAGTAAGTTGACGTATTGATAAGTACTACTTTTTGTACTTTGTTTTAGTTACATAAGCTAACATCACAACTGTACCTTCTTTATTTTTAAACAATGCTTAATAATATACTAGAAAAAATACGACTCGCACCAGATCAATACTCAGACGGGAATCGAACCCGCGACCTTTGGATATCCGGTCAAATGCTCTGACCGCTGAGCTACAGTGACATCGTCGAATTTCTTCTAGTATATCCTACTCTTACGCTGCAAGCTAGCGTTATTTCACCAATGTGAGGAATTACCTCGACATTCAATTGAAATATCTTTCCAGATATTTAGACAATTGATTAAGATGAAATAGCTTTATAATTTTTAAATTTGAGATTTTTGCATTTACAATGCTATTTTTTAAACAATACTAAATAATATACTATTTTTTCTAGTACATTATTTAGTATTGTTTAAAAAATAGCATTGTAAATGCAAAAATCTCAAATTTAAAAATTCTTTATTTTTGTTTCAGGTTATTCTTATTTTTGGTATTTTCGGTGGATGCCGGTGTGTCGAAATAAAAAATATTCATGTAAAAGATGTGGATCTTCGTGACGGTGTGATTATTGTGTCTCTACATGATCGTACCTTTTATATCCAAGATGAAGCAGCTGATATTGTACAGAAGTACATGGCACTGCGTCCCAAAAATGTAAATTCAGATCGTTTTTTTTTAAACTACAATAATAGCAGATGCACAAAGCAAGTAATTGGAAGGCATAGAATCGCCGCAATGCCAAAGACAATTGCTACCTATTTGAATTTGCCAAATCCGGAAGATTATACGGGCCATTGCTTTCGTGCTTCAGCGAAACTTCAGACACTTCTACGTAGACGAATTGTTTAAATTTAGCAGTATTACACTAAAAATCAATGAAAGTATCAGGCCTCGTCCATCCTGCATCAAACCTTTGAAATGTAAGACATAAAATAACCATTTCCCAAGGTATTCAACTTAATGAGGGTCAGTAATGTGGTAGGTGATAGTTTTATTTATACAGTATGAACTGAACACTTTTTCATAGCTATGAAACCCAGTCAAAAAAATATTGGAATCCATTTTGACATGCCTAAGTTATAAGGGGTGTTTAAGTAATGCCAAGCGCACTGAAATAAGTGCTTTAATACGTTACTACGTAAGGTTTACCGGGTTATAATGATGTCATATCATTCACCCTATTCTCACGTGTATCACGATATATGGTGAAAATTTCTTCACAGCTATTTATCTAGTATCATAGGCTATTGCAAAAGGCACTCAACACAAATAGTGATCCTGATGCTCATTGCTACATATTTGAACTTAGCAAAATCCAGAATATTACCCAGGTCATTGCTTTCGTTAACCTTTAGCGGCCGGCTTTTCTTGAAATACATGACGGGCGGAAGTCCTGATGGCTGGAAGCTTCGTAGAAGAAGAGATTGAAAATAAAACCTACACGTTAACGTTGCCCTAATATAAATTGATTTGAACCAGTATCATTAAAACAACATAATAAATTATTGTAATAAAATTATCAATGACAGATGACCGGTCATTTTTGTCACGTATAAAAACAGATTTTAGTACAGAGATCGAAAACCATGATTGGTTACTTACAAATACTACGGCATAGGCCGCGCTCACAAAGTAGTGACAGTTCTTCCGTTTTCGTCTCTAGTATTTTAGTCAAAATAAAATAGATTATTTAGTAAAAATACTATTTATTATATTCGTTATAAATTTTTAGTTATCTGTTAGACAAAGTAAAAACTTGTTATATTTACTTTCAATTCATTTTCTTACTTTTTAGAATAGTGATAATAATATTATAAATATTTTTTTATTTATTTCATACGCTTAAGTTGTACAAACTCTTTAATTCAGAATTTGATGCACAATTAAATTAACTATTTATTTTACATTACAGCGTTTTATTACTTATTTATGTTTTAAGTTTGCAAAATGTCAGTGTTTTTTATACATATGTACTTAACTACACAGTATGGACAGATTTTACATAGTTGGAATAGAAAAAGCGCTATTTTAGCCCGATTCAGGAAACAGGGTATTATTATTTAGTATAGTAAAGACAGTATAATAGCAATTATTACGCTCTCTATGCTATTTTTTACCCTGTGTCAGTAAGCCTTCTTCATTTAATAAGGCAGAAAAATATTAATACTTAATAATACTTTTAAGACCTCAGTGTAACATAACAACATAATTATAGTGATGTTTTTCTGTTCTTTTTAAGATATATTTTCAAAATAATTCATTGTTATAATAAATAATAATGTAAACATGTATACCTATTACAGGTCAGATCTTTTATTACTCGGTGAACGGCAAGAGATGGCGGTATATTCGTCGGCCAAAAAAGAAACAAAGGGGTCGAAAAGCGATTGTTGATCTTGCCACGCAGAAGAAATTGATGCAAAGCTACGCTGACATTATAACAAGTCCCAATCTCGGTTGTGGAAATCCAATTTTTAAAATAATGTCTGAGGAATTACAACATAAAATGACACCAAAGGCATTATATATGTCTTATAAAAAATACTATCATGATTTCTTCAAAACAAGTCGCCAAGATATCTAGTAGGTATATTTGATGTCTAGAACTTAGGTTAGCCTCGCCCAAAACTAAAGTCCCCGATTCAATATTCCGTATGTACTTATGTGGCGAGCCTAAGACTGATAATCACTAGATAACAGAATAATTATACAGAATTGGTCAGGTTATAAAAGTTATAACTGAGACCAATAAAAAAGGAAATTGCGTGCAAGTTTAGATTGGTCGCGTTAGGTCATTTAATGTTGTATTTTATGGTTCGTAACTACAAGCAAAAATATGTTAAGAGGGCTCCACACTCGCGCCGCGAAAGCCCGCGAAGGCCGCGAACCGCGAGTGTGGAGGGTTTCGCGCGGCTTCGCGTATGGGCTTCGCGGCTTTGCGTTCGCGCTTCGCGGCGTTCCCCGTTCGGCGGCGGTTTTTTGGTCCGCGTCTAAAGCCGGCTCCACACTCGCACGCGAACCGCGGCCGCGAATCACGGGCGCGGTTCACGCATGAAAACGGTGCGAAAAATATAGCCCTCCAGACTCGCGCGTGAACCGCGGCCGCGAATCACGGCAACCTTAGTTCGGCACACAAGTCCTTTGACGCGGGCCAAAAAACCGCCACCGGACGGGGAACGCCGCGAAGCGCGAACGCGAAGCCGCGAACTCCATACGCGAAGCCGCTAAACCCTCCACACTTGCGGTTTGCGGCCTTCGCGGGCTTTCGCGGCGCGAGTGTGGAGCCCCCTTAAGGACTTGTCTGCCGAACACGCGCGAGTCTGGAGGGCTATATTTTTCGCACCGTTTTCATGCGCGAACCGCGCCCGTGATTCGCGGCCGCGGTTCGCGCGCGAGTGTGGAGCCGACTTGAAACACCGTTTGGAACATGTGACATAGACATTCTAATATCTACTATTTTTGTGATAAATCGGTACTAATCATTATGTGATTGATGCTTAAGTACTTTAATTTCTAAGATTTTTTTGTATTTGTTTTGAACCTCAAAAATTATGTATTTTCCAAACTTAAATCGATTTATGTCTGTTATAAGGATACGAAGAAAATATTTGTGAATTAATATAACTTTAAATTTTGCGATATATCTTTTTTTGAATGAATTTCATTAACAGCAAGTTCTATTCTTATTTCTATTGGCAACTTTGTAAGATAAATAAGCATATTACGTAACACGTACGTAATATACACGTGAAACATAAATTATATGTTACCGGAATTGTATGTACAAGAACACGAATTATACAATTTACGTCAATTAATGAAAGTGGAAGAAAAATATTGATGCCTTATTAAATAAATGTTGAACTATCTAATTAGATCTGTCTTTCTATCTAGATACGAATCTATGGTGGTGTCATGACGTTCAGTGTTAAAGTCTCTAAACAATAATAAACTAAAAAATAGGTAAAAATATCTACAAACTGTTTTAGATTTAGTGGTTATTTTTTTTACTTTAATGAATGGAATCCGCGTAGCTCTCTTATCCGCAGTCAAACAACATTACTAAACCTTTTGTAGTGATGTTTTCTGTTTATAAATCTATAAAATGAAGAATTTTATACAGTACGAGGCATATATCTTGAAATTTTTTCGATGAAGTGGGGATAACTTCGCGCATATGCTTTTGTGATTGTGAGCGACCAATAGCGCGCGCCCCTCTCCCACCGCCCGCGCCCCTCACCGCTACGCATGCCCAAAATACGCGTTCCGCGCAATCCTCACCCGATTTCAAGATATATGCCTCGTACTGTACACGCGATGATAAAAAAAGTTGTTCAGATCAAACTTAAGGAATCATAGCAAATCAATATTTTGGTTATTCTAAGCATAAACTTATTCCTTTTCTTTAGTAAGGCAGGAAGTTAAAGTTTTACCTTGGAGTTATAAAATGATTAATGCCAACATGTTCTTTGTTCCAGGTCAGGTCCTTTATTACTCGGTGAACGGCATGATATGTCGCTATTTTCGTCGACCAAAAAATAGACAAAAGCTGGCATCAAAATCGTTTGTTGATCATGAGACACAGAAGCAATTAATGCTAAAATATGCCGATATTTTAACGAATCCCGATATTAGATGTTCAGATCCAGTTTTTCAAAAAATGTCTGTCGAATTACAGCATAAAATGTCGCGAAAGGCGATATATTTGTCTTTTAAACGTAAATTTCTTGATTTCTTAAAGACTACACCAAACGAACAACACTTATCCTAGATATTTAGTTTCTTGGATTTGAAAAGGGTTTGAACATTAACATATGAGAGGCTGGCATAGTGGGGGCGCAGTAAGGCCCTCTGCCCCCCATAGGGTGGAGCCCTAACGGGCCGCTCTCCCCGGGTCCAGTGGAGCGTGCCAACGCTTACCCACGGACTCGGGATAGGAAAAGCGCAGGTCTTCGAGAGGAGTTTAGTTGGTAGTGGTGCCTCCTCCCATTCACCCCATCTGGCCCGCCCACACTTAGTGGGTAGCCTTATGGGGAGATGGGGAGGAGGCTCCCTCCCCCTGCCCGGCCCCCTCTCGATCTTTCGAGATCGTTAGGGGACAGGGCAGAGGTGAGAACCGCCCGGCCCTGACACGAAGCCTATTAGGCTTGGTGGGAGGGTCGGGTGCGGCGAGGGACATGCTCGGGTTTCCCGAGTATGACCGAGTCCAACATGCCGTTTGGTATGCGTAAAGACTGCATTCTACTCTTGATACAACAAAAATAAAAAAAAAGGCTGGCATAGTGGCTGTTATTAGTGGTAACCACATTTTATGATAATTGATGGGGATTTCGGAAATATAGCGGCGCATGATGAAACCTGTGTTTATCGATAGCGGATCTTTAGAACATTAAAAAATTCTTACGATATAATAAACTCCTAAAGTACAACGTTTTTGAGATAATCCGGGGAATAAGTTTGGATTTTTTACCTATAAAGGATCTTTAACATCGATTATCTCGGAAACGTTGCGCTTTAGAACTTTATATCATATTACGTTTTTTGTTCATCTATAGATCCTCTATCGATACTTATTCATCATACACGATTTCATCGTGCGCCGCAATATTTCCGAAATACCCGACAAAAAAAAAATGGTTACCACTATGCAAAAATTTTCAAAGCCCTTTAATTGCAATCAACATAAAAACAATTACGTTTTGAATTTCTAGAGAAGTATAGTTTTTTTTTTACTTTTATGTTTAGGTGTGTTATAATGAGATGCAGGTGAGACGTAGACAGTGGAGCATGCACGTGCTTAATGGACGACCCCTTATAGTCATGTTATTCTGTTTACAAATCACTCAACTTACAGATAAATGAAAATTGACATAAACTTGTAATGTGTTAAGAGTTAAAGATTTCATAAGTTTTCAAAATATGATAAATAATAAAATCGTATGTTTTATTACGGTCTTTTATTACTCTGTGAATATTCACCGGCCAAAAAAGAAACATAATCCAAGGGGTCGGAAACCGATTATTGATCATGACACACAGAATAAGTTAATGCAAAAATATGCCGACATTTTAATAGATCCCAATCTTAGGTTTTCAAATCCAGTTTTTCGAATAATGTCTAACGATTTACAACATAAATATTGCCAAAGGCATTACATATATCTTATCAACGTAACTATCATGATTTCATTAAAACAAGTTGAATGATGTATGTTTTTAGCGGTTCTTAACGAGCCAGCCCCTGTATTTTGTTTAATTATGGTTTAAGATATTAAATGTAAAGTATTCTAAGCATACTAATTTTTTCTTTAGTTAAGTAGTTAACGTTTTTCATAATGTTAAAATTATGATAGATATTAATTTCGCTTGTTTTATTACAGGTCAGGTTTTTTATTACTCGGTGAATGGCACGAAATGTCGATATATTCGTCGGCCAATAAAAAAACATAATCCAAGGGGTCGGAAACCGATTATTGATCATGACGCACAGAAGAAGTTAATGCAAAAATATGCCGACATTTTAATAGATCCCAATCTTAAATATTCAAATCCAGTTTTTCGAATAATGTCTAACGATTTACAACATAAAATGTCGCCAAAGGCATTACATATATCTTATCAACGTAACTATCATGATTTCTTTAAAACAAGTTGAATGATGAATGTTTTTAGCGGTTTTTAACGAGCCAGCCCCTGTATATTGTTGAATTATGGTTTAAGATCTTAAATGTAAGGTATTCTAAGCATACTTATTTTTTCAGTAGTTAAGTGCCTAGTTAATTTTTTTCATAATGTTAAAATTATGATAAATATTAATGTCGCTTGTTTTATTACAGGTCAAGTTTTTTATTACACGGTGAATGGCACGAGATGTCAGTATATTCGTCGGTCAATAAAAAAACATAATCCAAGGGGTCGGAAACCGATTATTGATCATGACACACAGAAGAAGTTAATGCAAAAATATGCCGACATTTTAATAGATCCCAATCTTAGGTTTTCAAATCCAGTTTTTCGAATAATGTCTAACGATTTACAACATAAAATGTCGCCAAAGGCATTACATAAATCTTATCAACGTCACTATTATGATTTCATTAAAACAAGTTGAATGATGAATGTTTTTAGCCGTTTTTAACGAGCCAGCCCCTATATTTTGTTGAATTATGGTTTAAGATATTAAATGTAAGGTATTCTAAGCATACCTATTTTTTCTTTAGTTAAGTGCCTAGTTAATTTTTTTCATAATGTTAAAATTAGGATAAATATTAATGTCGCTTGTTCTTTACAGGTCAAGTTTTTTATTACACGGTGAATGGCACGAGATGTCAATATATTCGTCGGCCAATAAAAAAACATAATCCAAGGGGTCGGAAACCGATTATTGATCATGACACACAGAAGAAGTTAATGCAAAAATATGCCGACATTTTAATAGATCCCAATCTTAGGTTTTCAAATCCAGTTTTTGGAATAATGTCTAACGATTTACAACATAAAATGTCGCCAAAGGCATTACATATATCTTATCAACGTAACTATCATAATTTCTTTAAAACAAGTTGAATGATGAATGTTTTTAGCGGTTTTTAACGAGCCAGCCCCTGTATTTTGTTGAATTATGGTTTAAGATATTAAATGTAAGGTATTCTGAGCATACTTATTTTTTCTTTAGTTAAGTGCCTAGTTAATTTTTTTCATAATGTTAAAATTAGGATAAATATTAATGTCGCTTGTTCTTTTCAGGTCAAGTTTTTTATTACACGGTGAATGGCACGAGATGTCAATATATTCGTCGGCCAATAAAAAATCATAATCCAAGGGGTCGGAAACCGATTATTGATCATGACACACAGAAGAAGTTAATGCAAAAATATGCCGACATTTTAATAGATCCCAATCTTAGGTGTTCAAATCCAGTTTTTCGAATAATGTCTGACGATATACAACATAAAATGTCGCCAATAGCATTACATAAATCTTATCAACGTCACTATTATGATTTCATTAAAACAAGTTGAATGATGAATGTTTTTAGCGGTTTTTAACGAGCCAGCCCCTGTATTTTGTTGAATTATGGTTTAAGATATTAAATGTAAGGTATTATAAGCATACTAATTTTTTCTTTAGTTAAGTAGTTACAATTTTTCATAATGTTAAAAGTATAATAAAAGTAATAAATATTATGATAAATATTAATGTCGCTTTAGAATAAACTATGTCGGGAATTACACCATGTACCTGTTTATTTTGAGACTCCGATATTTCGGCGCAGTTGCATGCGCCATGATCACGGAAGAACTGTCGATTGTTGCGTGCGGGTAGATGTTATTGGCAGACGAATCGGTCTACCCTCCGTCTAGTTCTTTTATTATTAGATTTGGAACACAGGTTTTAACGCGATTTTAACTAAAACATAGGTGTTGAGCACCTACCTTATCCCGACGTTTCGACCGAGTTTCATCGGCCGTGGTCACGGGCTGACTGGAGCTGCGGTGTTACGCCTCCTCCTCTGCATCGGTGGAATCTTCATCCACCGTCGAACAGTTTTTCCAACTACCGCCACACACAATACTAACGGTGTCCCTATTCTGTATCATAGCCATATTCTGATAGTTAGCCGACCGCGAACAAAGAGGTAGTGCGTTTGTAATGACTGGATTCCACACTGCAGATAATTTGTGTCCATCTTCCCGATTGAAGTTGTTAGGATGTTTTTTAATTTCAATCGCTTCACGTACGACTCGTGAATAAAAATGACGATCAGTGGAAAGAACCTGCGTGCGATGAAATTCAATCCAGTGGTTTGTGCCACTTTCCAGCAAATGTTCTGCAATCGCTGATTTATTAGTTTGGCGGTTTTTTACAGCTGTGATGTGTTCACGGACTCTTTCGGTGATAGTTCGTTTCGTCTGACCAATATAGCAACTACCACAGCTGCAGTCTATCTTGTACACGCCAGGTGTTTGTAATGGTATGACATCCTTCGGCGTACCCAATATGTTGTTGACCTTTATGCCAGGAGTGTAAACTGTCGGTACAGAGTATTCACGTAAAACGTGGCCGATCTTATCTGTTACTCGTTTGACATAAGGCATGTAGGCTGGTTGTCTACTAACCTCGGGATGCCTACACTTTTTCCTCGGCAGTTTATGTCGTCCGTGCACTTGATATCCGTTTTTCTTAAGTACCTCCTGAACATGGATCAGCTCATGCTCTAAATGTTCAGGGTCACATAGGTCATAGGCTCTATTCTTTAAGGAAGTGATAACAGATTGCAAATGACGGGGGTGGTGATGTGACATTGCGTGTAGGTATCTGTCCGTATGTGTGGGCTTGCGATAAACACAATGTGATATGGACCCGTTAGGCTTCACGGAGATCTTGACATCTAAGAAGGGCAGCGTCCTGTCAACCTCTAGCTCGTAAGTGAATCTCATATTAGGGTGAATAGAATTGAGATGCTACAAAAGGTGGTTCACTTCCTGCTCACTGCCTTTTAAAATGCAGAATACGTCATCTACATACCTTTTCCAAAGTCGTATGTTGTTAGGTTCGATGTTTAGCGCACTTTTTTCGAAGTGTTCCATCCAAATATTGGCCAGTACCGGGGCCACTGGACTTCCCAGGGCGACACCATCTATTTGGAGGTAGTACTGGCCTTGAAAAATGAAGTAGTTTCCTTCTAAGCAGTTCTTAAGTAGGTCGACGTAGTTGAGCGGCATCTCTTTGTCTATCAGTATTTCCATCACCACATCAAGGCACTCTTTAATTGGAACATTGGTGAAGAGCGATTCTACATCAAAACTCACCATCATTTCTCCTGGTTCCAGTGTGAGGCCCTTTATGATTTCCACAAAGTGCCGTGAATCCTTAACAAAAGACGGTGTTTTTCCCACAAGTGGCTGCAATACTGACGCAACATGCTTTGCTAAGTCGTAAGTAGGAGACTCAATTTGACTTACGATTGGTCGCAACGGCACGTTGGACTTATGTATTTTTGGCAGGCCATACAATTTTGGTGGTTGGTGTGGCTTTGGTCTGTATAGATTCTCGTACTCGTCTTCTGTGAATAGGTCCTGGTTGTCCTCTATCAGAGTTCGTATTTTTCGAGTTACTCTGGCCGTAGGGTTATATGTGACCGGCTTGTACACCTTTTTGTCCTGTAACAACTCGCCCATTTTTTGCTCATAATCAGATGTGTTCATCACTACAGTGGCGTTTCCCTTATCGGCCTTAAGCACTAAAATGTCCTTATTATCACGGATATTTTTTAATGCTTGACGCTCCTCCACAGTGATGTTAGATGATGGAAGCTTCGATTTCCGTAAAATTACCGCGACGTCCTGCCTTAAGCCTATATTAAAAGGCAGTGAGCAGGAAGTGAACCACCTTTTGCAGCATCTCAATTCTATTCACCCTAATATGATATTCACTTACGAGCTAGAGGTTGACAGGACGCTGCCCTTCTTAGATGTCAAGATCTCCGTGAAGCCTAACGGGTCCATATCACATTGTGTTTATCGCAAGCCCACACATACGGACAGATACCTACACGCAATGTCACATCACCACCCCCGTCATTTGCAATCTGTTATCACTTCCTTAATGAATAGAGCCTATGATCTATGTGACCCTGAACATTTAGAGCATGAGCTGATCCATGTTCAGGAGGTACTTAAGAAAAACGGATATCAAGTGCACGGACGACATAAACTGCCGAGGAAAAAGTGTAGGCATCCCGAGGTTAGTAGACAACCAGCCTACATGCCTTATGTCAAACGAGTAACAGATAAGATCGGCCACGTTTTACGTGAATACTCTGTACCGACAGTTTACACTCCTGGCATAAAGGTCAACAACATATTGGGTACGCCGAAGGATGTCATACCATTACAAACACCTGGCGTGTACAAGATAGACTGCAGCTGTGGTAGTTGCTATATTGGTCAGACGAAACGAACTATCACCGAAAGAGTCCGTGAACACATCACAGCTGTAAAAAACCGCCAAACTAATAAATCAGCGATTGCAGAACATTTGCTGGAAAGTGGCACAAACCACTGGATTGAATTTCATCGCACGCAGGTTCTTTCCACTGATCGTCATTTTTATTCACGAGTCGTACGTGAAGCGATTGAAATTAAAAAACATCCTAACAACTTCAATCGGGAAGATGGACACAAATTATCTGCAGTGTGGAATCCAGTCATTACAAACGCACTACCTCTTTGTTCGCGGTCGGCTAACTATCAGAATACGGCTATGATACAGAATAGGGACACCGTTAGTATTGTGTGTGGCGGTAGTTGGAAAAACTGTTCGACGGTGGATGAAGATTCCACCGATGCAGAGGAGGAGGCGTAACACCGCAGCTCCAGTCAGCCCGTGACCACGGCCGATGCAACTCGGTCGAAACGTCGGGAAAAGGTAGGTGCTCAACACCTATGTTTTAGTTAAAATCGTGTTAAAACCTGTGTTCCAAATCTAATAAAATGCAACGCGAAAGTTTAAAAGTGTATATAGTTCTTTTATTACTACGTTCGATACCGGTACCACTGTCTGCAAACTCACTATTCACTCGAATTTGTTCTCGACACACGACACTCACTGTATCTGTACGCGAAACGGCACTTTTTTATTTTTGTTGTTTTTACACAACCGGACTATTGGATTCCAGACAATCGACAATTTAAACCCGTCCTCACGATTGAAATTTTTGTATTTGGTAATTTCAATTGCTTCCCTGACCATTCATGGTATGTAGTGGCGTTCTGTTGAAATAATCTGGGGATTATGCAACTCGATCCAGTGATTTGTGTCTGAATGAATTAAATGTTCAGCAATGGCCAATTTTTGCGTATCGTTGTTTTTGACCGATTTTATGTGTTTCTTTATACGGCATGCAATTGTGCGTTTACAACTGCAGTCGATCTTATAAACGCCAGGTTTCTCCAAAGGAAAACTATCTTTCGGGGACCTAGACATTGCGATACCTTTTTCAAAGGAGCGAAGATAGTTTTTATTGCGTACTTTTTCAAAATATTTGACACCTTATCTGTCACTCCATATATACAAAATGGCAACACACACATGGCAAAAATTCTGGCTGTCTATCTCCATCCTGCCTCTGTAACTGGTGCTTTTTCTTGTGTCTAGGTGGAAGCTTTCCTGAATATCCATTGCTCTGCAGGACATGGCGCACGTGTTGTAACTCTTTGTCCAGGTGTTCATCATCACAAAGATCATAAGCACGGTTTGTTAGTGATGCCACGGCAGAGTTTAGATGCCTAGGATGATGATGCGAAGTAGCTTTAAGGTATCGATCTGTGTGTGTGGGTTTTCTGTATACAGAGTGGCTGAGTGTACCGTCAGCGCGCACAATAATGCATGCAACTACGCCGAAATATCGGAGTCTCAAAAATAAACAGAGTGTAAATCCCGACATACATAGTTTATTCTAATAACGTCAATAACCATGGAAATTTAAAACAATATATTAATGTCGCTTGTTTTATAACAGGTGGTTTTTTATTACTCGGTGAATGGCACGAAATGTCGATATGTTCGGGGTCGGAAACCGATTAATTATTGATCATGACACACAGAACAAGTATGCCGACATTTTAATACGTCCCAATCTTAGGTTTCAAATCCAGTTTTTCGAATAATGTACTCTAAGCATAAAGTAATTTTTTGTTCAGGTAAGTAGTTAACATTTTTCATAATGTTAAAATTATGATGAATATTAATGTCGCTTGTTTTATTACAGGTCAGGTCTTTTATTACTCGGTAAATGGCACGTAATATCGGTATATTAGTCAGCCAATAAGGAAACAAAATAAAAGGGGTCGGAAACCGTTATTGATTATGACACACAGAAGAAGCTAATGCAAAAATATGCCGACATTTTGACTAACTTGCTTGGATTGTTTTCCTTTCTATCTCCATGTTATATCACGATTTACAGAAAATTAGTTTATGTGACGCGAAGTTTTCGGGCTACCGGTCATGTTAGTTACTAAATGTTGTACATAATATTATGAACAACATTTAGTACCTATTTATCATTGATTGATATATTATAATAATAAATAATTGTTTACTTAATCTCCTTTGTAGAACATCGCAACAAAACAACATTACCGATCGATACCTAGTTTCTTTTTTTTCGGTATTTCGTATGGTCAAAGGTTATGTCAATTAATTATGTCTTTGTTTCATTTAAGGTCACTCGGTAAGCGGAACAAGGAGTCCGTTTGATAGTTGGCCAAAACACAAAGTGATTCAAAAGGGAGGTGTTGATTTGGAACTACAAAAAATATTAATGCGTAAATATAGCCACATTTTAAAGGATCCCAATGTTAAACATACACATCCAGTTTTTAATATAATATCTCGTGAATTAGATTATAAAATATCAAGACAGGCATTATATTTTTCTTTGAAACGTAACTATCACATATTTTTCGAATAATGATGTCTCGCTTTTATTTAAGTCATAAAAAACGTATATGTATTCAGCTTTTAAGATAAACAATTAAATTTAAAGTCTTATAAATCTTAATTAATTGAAATTAATTTGAACCCTTGTTTAGAGAAGTAAGTAAGGTATGTACTTACTTTACAGAAACAATTCGGTTACATTCTTACCTACCAAGTTAGACTGGCCACACACAGAAGGGATTCTCTAACGGAATTCCGTACATACGTGATTCCGAACGCAGCTGATCCATGGACCTACCACACACATGCGGAATTTTGCATACGGAATCTTCATAAATTATCGAAATTTCGTTCGGAATTCCGAATCGGGATTCCGTCTGTATGTGGCTGGGCTTACATTGGCATGTCTCTTTATGGTATCGATTACATTGCAGCCCCATAGCATGACCACCCAAACGCGATATGATGATAGCGATGTATCATGTTTAACTGTCAAAAGACAATGGATATTGATAGTTGGTGTCGATAAAACGCTTTATCACGCACGCGATATATATCGTTGTTCAGCTCCGTCGTTGGCATGTCTCTTTATGGTATCCATTACATTGCAGCCCCATAGTATGACCACCAAAACACGATATGATAGGGGTAGCGGTTTATCACTTTTTAACTGTTAAAAGACATTGGATTTTGACAGTTTGACCGTCAAATGACAATGGATTTTGGCAGGGGAGTGTCAATAAAATGCTGTATAACGCGATTTATATCGTGTTTCGGTGGTCGTGCTAGGGGGGGCTGGTGGGCATGACTTTAATGACAACAATAACAAAGTTCTAACAATACTTCTTTTTGAATTTTCTAAATCCTTGCAAGTTATTTATTTAGTAAGTATTTAGATTTATGCATCTGGTGTATGAAACACGCTTAAGCGAATTTTTCTGCATTGACCGTTTTTGTTTTTAGTGATGTTCGGCATGTCGCAAAAAGGGAACCCCGTGGTGATGGTGAATGGTCAAAGGTTCAAGAGGACCTCGTACTACGGGTTCAAGTCCTGGTGGCACTGCATCAAGCGCAGCTCTACGGGATGCACAGCCAGCATCAGACTGACCCACGACCGGGTGGAGAGACTAAACCTCCATCATAACCATTAAATTTCCTATGGCCAATGGGAACCCTGTAGTGATGGTGAATGGTTAAAGGTTCAAGAGGACCTCGTACTACGGGTTCAAGTCGGCGAACTAAAATCTATGGAACACGCATTGTGCTAAAAAATGGCACCACACGAAAAGTACAACTAAGTGGATGGAGCTAAAAATGCTAGCTAAAAATTAAGCAGCACAAAGCGTCTGATTGCTTATTAGCGACCATAATTTGTAAACTCATAGATATTTTCTATACTTAAACAAAAATATGATACGTTATTTCTGCATATTTTTACTGCCTTATTTGCGTCTTTTACACCATTTGACTACACAGGACGTCATTTCTAATAAACTTTCTCTTTCTCTCTTTTCTCTACAAAACAAACTGCAATTATTGTAGAGAACGCTAACGTCAGTCACCGGGTGCGTGGCTGGCCCAACTAAAGCTAAGCGGGTTGTACTTTTTCGGCACCGTGGTGTCATTTTTTAAGCAATATTTGTTGCAATTACACTTCCATAGACTTTAGTTCGCTGGTTCAAGTCATGGTGGCACTGCATCAAGCGCAGCTCCACATGATGGACAGCCAGTATCAGACTCATCCAGGACCAGTGGGTCTATTGCCAAAGTGTCGTCGACTTCGCCGTCAGCTTCATTTGACAGATGGTTGTAATACATTGCTACTTCTTTTTGGTACAAATAAAAACTTACCAAAGAAAAGTAGCAATGTATTACAACCATCTGTCAAATGAAGCCGACGGCGAAGTCGACGACACTTGGGCAATAGACCCCCAGGTGGAGAGACTAAACCTCCATCATAACCATTAAAGTTCCTATGGCCAATATTTTTAGGCTCTATCGAGAATAAAAAACACGGGATCGTCCTAATAGAACGCGACTAGGCGATCATCGCGCGAATAAGCGACGCGACCATCGCGTGTTCGTGCGATGACAAGAAATGTGTGTCCTAATGAAACGCGAACGATCATCGCGTGAATTGACGACGCGACCAACGACGTGACGCGAATATCGCGCGAATGTCAATGAGGACACCTCTTCGACATCAATAATGTTTGATCGTGGATTCGTACGACTAAAATTCGCGCGAACTTGAGATGATTGCGTAGTCGCGTTTTAGTAGGATGATTCCTGCCTGCCTAGCATGACCGATTTATATCGCGTGATATAGCGTTTTATCACGTTTAACTGTCAAAAAGACAAAGGACTTTGACAGTTGAGTGTCGATAAAATGCTATATCACGCGATATAAATCGGTCATGCTAGGCAGGCTGGGAAATCTCAATTCGCTTTAATGATCATCCACACAGCTCTGTCACGTCACAGTCACGTCTACGGTCAGTCAAGTTTTGACAGTCACGCGACACGTCAGTAACCGGCAAATCAAAACTTGTACTGACCGTTGACGAGTCTGAGACGTGGCTGAGCTGTGTGAATGATCATTAAAGTGAATTGAGATTTCCGAACGAAGCGAATTGCGAATTGAGATTTGTAGCTCTCGTAAATACGCGTCTTTTGAGTCTTTTTGAATATCATAACTAAGTAAAGTGTAATTCAATAATAATAGAACACGCAACTTAATATTTTTTTAAATTTATCTTCCTTAAGTTATAATATAATCTATAGGTATTTATTTTATAATTATTTAGGGATTAGAATGGGATTTCATGATGCGCTTTTAAAAACATGATCCATTATCAACGTCAGTGGTGACCAATTAGTTGTTTCTGCGTACAGTCAGCAGCGTCTAATTGATATGAACGTCTAGACTCTCTCTGATAATTTTATTATCATATTAGTCCTATAACAAATTGATTTTGTTTGCGGACACAGATTAGAACTAAATGTTACTTGCAAAATTACCATAAGTCTTCCCTTTTGATATTTTGTTGTGTACAGTCAGCATCAAATTGATATGAGCGTCTAGAGTAGTCAAAATGATCTGAAAAACAAAAAATCTATTTGATCTACGCAGTTAGAATCATCATATTGTTGTAAGCACACAAGGCGTTCAAAATATCTTATAACTCATTATCTCATATTTAAGTAGGTATTAAGCAGTCAAGCTGCGGACAAACCAACGCGTTCAGCTTGCGTTCGCGGTGGCATGCTCGGTGGCGATCTTCTCGCGTGCAAAGCCCGTTCACACCAAACACGCGATCTACGACGCGTTCAGTCCAGTCTGCATCCGTTTTCCGAACATAGTCCTTTTGAATATTTGTGATAAATTGAAAATGGAAGATAGTGGAAATAAAATTGATGATAACATTCGGTTACAAGCTAAAAGCAAAAGGAGTAGGTACCAGCTCATTTGAAATAAATAAATTTAAAATCAATCCAGTAATTAATATTGACGCGGGTTTCACTGTATATCGCATTTTATGATGAGGTAGTCATACACTTTATATAAAAGTACTTAGTAAAAAATCGAATATTACCTACAATAATATTTTATCTAATATTTTTTTATATCCAATCGATGGAATGCAATACAATAGGGACATTATAAAATTCGATACATGGTAAAACCACAAACCACGTAAGACCCTCATTAATAATGACTACTAATGTTTAAGCAGTTTTTTCGGTTGTTTTTATAATCGATGAGAAGATTGGTATAATCACTACATAGTATAAAACAAAGTCGCTTTCTCTGTCCCTATATACCTATGTATGCTTAAATCTTTAAAACTACGCAACGGATTTTGATGCGGTTTTTTTTAATAGATAGAGTGATTCAAGAGGAAGGTTTATATGTATTATACATGGTGTCAAATTCCACACTACACCAAAGCCAAGCGAGGGCGGGTCGCTAGTATTCTATATTTTGCACTTCAGCAATATTTTTTTCCGTCTCGGACATCGTTGACTACCTTCAAATTAGTTGCGTGCAGCGTTCAGATTGTGTCGACAGCATCTGGACGCCACCGCCGAATGATCGCGCGTGCGAACGCTGCATTTCGAGCGGCCAGACGCACCGGTTTGAACATGTCGCTACAAACGCTTCTGCAGTACTTGGTCGCCACCGCGCACGCGGACGCGAACGCAAGATGAACGCGTTGGTTTGTCCGCAGCTTCAGAGTGTTCAAAATTATCTTAGCAAACAAAGCTGTCAAAGTTATCTGTGCACAATGTAATTAATGCAATATGCATAGATAACTTTGAGAGCTTTGTTTGCTAAGATAATTTTGAACACTCTACCTGTTCTTTTAAATATGAAACAATGAGTAGTAAGATATTTTAACACCTTGTGTGCTTACAACAATATGATGATTCTAACTGCGTAGATCATTTTTTTTTGTTTTTAGATAATTTTGACTATTCTAGTCGCTCATATTAATATGACGCTGATTGTACCTACCTATTATTTTAGATGTATAACTTAAATATAATATAACAACAAATTATACTCATACTGAGAAGAGGCAGTATTCAAAAATTTGTGTCGGGACATTGTTGTGTTTGTAATTATTTAGTATACTTACATATAAATGTTTTTAGCGTTATTTCTCTATAAATTGTGAGTTATGCTATGACGTTTTTTTTATCACAAAATCTGTAAACGATTTGTAGTGTTGCTCAAAATGACGAGACAAGAGGTCCCGGGTGTTATATAATTATATAGTATATCAGTTGTCTAGCACCCATATTACAAGTTTTTGCTTAGTTTGGCGCCAGATGATGCTGTGTGAAATTGTCCAAGCATTTATTTATTTATTTATTTATTAACAATTTTTATATAGAAACAAGCCTGAAATAACAGAAAAAATCCAGCTGTTTCATCTAATATTTTATTCAAACTCTGGTAAAATTGTATGAAACAGGTGAATTTTTTTTCATTCAAAATTGTTTCCAAACAAAAGGAGTAAACGGTTTTCAGGTTATTTGTAAAGAACGTAACGTAAACGTAAGTATTTTACTTACGTTTTATAATCATTAATAATATTTTTTATCTACTCTCATATCGTAAAATTCAAATTATTAAAAAATGTGAGCACAAATTGATGACTGAATATTAAAGAGCGGCCGTTATTGAAGGACGCGCACTCAGTATTTAGTAAGTTTGCGCGCTAACGTGTATCTAGCTTTTAGGGTTCCTTACCCGAAGGGTAAAAACGAGACCCTATTACTAAGACTCCGCTGTCTGTCTGGCTGTCAGTCTGTCTGTCCGTCTGTCTGGCACCAGGCTGTATCTTATGAACCGTGATACCTAGACAAATGAAATTTTCACAGATTATGTATTTCTATTGCCGCTATAACAACAAATACTAAAAACAGAATAAAATAAATATTTAATGGGGCCTCCCATACAACAAACGTGTTTTTTTGCTCGATATTAATAACTACAACAGGTAGACGGTTGTAATTTTCACAGATGATACGTATTTCTGTTGCCGCTATAACAACACTAAAAACAGAATAAAATAAATATTTAAGGGGGGCTCCCATACAACAAACGTGATTTTTTTTACCGTTTTTGTTACGGAACCCTTCGTGCGTGAGTCTGACTCGCACTTGGCCGGTTTTTTAAACGTGTAAATCTTCCAAGTTTTTGTGTTTACTACCCAGAAAACCCAGATCTGAACGCAGAAGTTACGGTTTTTTTCAAATTAAATTCAGGGGAATAATGTGGTGTAAGTAAAAATATGATTCAATAAAAAGTTGGTCGTTTTTATTCGAACTCGTCATCTAAGCATGAAATAAATATAATAGAATTATAATGCTTCAATATAATTATTACCACAAAGACACCAAATAACTCAAAGACAGATTAGTATAATCTGCATTTATTCTTCGACATGCAGGTTTGCTTGCAAGTTTATAATAATAATCATAAAACACACTGACTGCTAAAGTCGCATTGTATCTTGTCTTTGACTGTACAAATTCTGGTATTGTGGGAATCTGATGAATCTGGTATCTGTTATTTTGGGAATTTGGTAAAGAGGAATTGCGCGCAAACTAAAGCTACCTACCGAGTTTTTCGACCAATCAGAGGTCACTATCGAAACTCAGGAGTTAGATATATGCCACCCGGAACCCTCATAACTAATTATGAATGGGCCTAGCTAGTGGATGTATTATTATTTAGTATAAATATATTTTTTAATTAGGCTAACAGTATATCGGATATAAAAATTAATGAGTAGATTACTCTAAGATAAGCTCTATTAATTTTAAATTAAGATTAAGTAACCTTTAGGCATATTTTTTCTCCTTTACATATTTGCTGATATGATCAAAATATTTTATGGGATGTATTTAATAGCACTTTAAATTTGATGAAAACAGCTATAAAATTGTATATCAGCACTTTAAAATAATGTTAGACCTATAATTTAATCTTATCACTACAAAAATAATGGTTTGCACTTTAAAATAATAATAGATCTATAAATTAATATTATCACTACAAAAATAATGGTTTGCACTATAACTGTGTCCCAACTCCGAAATCATTTAATTTCTGTCAAACCATGTCAGACTAATGAGATGGCAAGTCTCACCAAGTCGGTTCTAGCGTTGTTGGTCGCAATGGAACCTAACCTCCTCCTCAGCTCCCCTCTCGCTGCGCCCGCTCGTCGTCGCACCTAGTCGTCTGTTTACCAGTACTAATGTTATAAAATTAATTTGTATGGTGCAAAGTATTAATTTTAAAGCTAAATAATTAAATTGTATAGTCCAAAGTATTAATTATTTATAGTGGAAACCATTATTTTTAAAGTGCATTCAATAAATTTTGAAGCTAAACATTTTAAAGTGTGTTACATTATTTTTAAAGTGCAATTATATATTCCCCATATTTTATTGACAAATAATTTATATCATAATCGTATGAAATTTTATGTATTCAAATTATATTTCTGAGAATAATTTTTATAGGTAGGTACTTATTATTAGAACTCGAATACTGAATACTTATATTACTATTTAGTGCCTTAAGTGACTGTCCAACATGTTTGTGAAATAGTATTAGTTTTATGTAAATTTTTTTTATCATTTATCTTTTATTAGTAAGAAATAAATATACTTAACTACTTAACATATTACGGATTTCTGTTGTCGTCCTATATTATTTATTAACTTTTTTAAGTACTACTATTATCAAAAAGAGGAGATCCGTTTGTGTTCTAGATACATAAAAAAATCATCTAACCCTGCTTTCGTTACCTGCTGAGGCGCTGTAGGTAGTGAAACTAGCGCCACCACTACATTTATTTTTATTACTCGTAAACCAAGTCAATATTTAAAAAAAGCACAAGTAATAATCTCTTAAATTGTCTCTAATATTTTTTGAATAACTCTTCAACAGTTATCATTCATTCTGTAAGTTTTAAAATCCATAATTGCCAAAAGTGGCCACTTTGAGCTAAAATGGATTTTAAAACTTACAGAAAGAATGAAAACTGTTGAAGAGTTATTCAAAAAATATTAGACACAATTTATGAGATTTATACTTGTGCTTTTTTTAAATATTGACTTGGTTTACGAGTAATAAAAATAAATGTAGTGGGGGCGCCACGTTCACTACCACCGCGCCTAACAGTAATAATGCACCATACGTTTATTTTTTTAGTACCAAGAATAAAAAAAAGAAGAACCAGAAAAAATATGGGTGCTCGTCCATACAGGAACTATTCAGCTGAAATGCTTGAAATAGCCGTCAAATCGGTAGCAAACAAAGAACTATCTCGAAGGGATGCGGAGAAACTATTTGGTATTCCGCGAACCACTATATTTAATAAAATTCATAAACGACATATGGGTGCCGTCGGGGGTGCGGGACACCAAAAAGAAAGAAGAAATAAATATCCTTAACATACTTAATACGGGTTTCTTTTGCCGCGGGATACATTTCACACTTCACTAACTATGTAGTACTGCTATTTATTACTATAAATTTAATGCGAGCCTCGGTGTACTAGATAAGATACATAACCAAAACTTTCTAACTCTGCTTTCGGCGTGCACAGATACCAATTTTATCTGTTTAAGTAATTAAACATTAACAATGCAAATTATTAGTATTGTATAAAAATAGCATTGTGAATGCAAAAATCTCAAATTTAAAAAAAAAATGCATATTAGTTAGCAAGTTTTTATTTCTATACCTTTTATCTAATGATAAGTTTAGCAAGATTCTATTTATATACCTTTTATCTAATGATAAGTTTAAATTTGTTTTATTTTAGTACCAAGAATAAAAAATGGACGAAGCAGAAGAAAATTGGGTGCTCGTCCATACAGGAACTATTCAGCTGAAATGCTTGAAATAGCCGTTAAATCGGTGGCAAACAAAGAAATATCAGCAGGAGAAGCGGAAAAACGATTTGGTATTCCGCGACGCACAATATTAAATAAAATTCATAAACGACATATGGGTGCCGTCGGTGCTGCGGGGCATCAGAAAGAAAGAAGAAATAAATATTAACATACTTAATACGGATTTCTTTTGCCATCGGATACATTTCACTAACTATGCAGTACTGCTATTTAATCTAACTCTTCGGCGTGCACAGATAATTTTTTTTATAGTGCAAACGAGTCAGAAAGTTTTTAATTTCCGTATCTATTTCATCCACTTACACGTTTGAAATTGTTTTTTTTTAGTATCGAGAATAAAAAAATATTCAGTACCAAGAATAAAAAAAAAGCAGAGAAAATTGGGTGCTCGTCCATACAAGAACTATTCAGCTGAAATGCTGGAAATAGCTATTAAATCGGTAGCAAACAAAGAAATATCATCAAGGCAAGCGGAGAAACGTTTTGGTATTCCGCGACGCACAATAATTAATAAAATTTATAAACGACATATGGGTGCCGTCGGGGCTGCAGGGCACCAAAAAGAAAGAAGAAATAAATACCCTTAACATACTTAATACGGATTTCTTTTGCCGTCGGACACATTTCACATAAATCATAAAAATAATCACTATAAATTTAAAAAATTGCAGAGCTTCGGTACACTAGATAAGATACATAACCAAAATTATCTAACTCTGATTTCGGCGTGCACAGATAAAAACAATATTTGTTTAAGTAATTAAACATTAATAATGCAAACTAGTCAGAAAGATTTTTTTCCATACCTATTTCATCTTCTTACACGTTTGAAGTTGTTTTTTTTTGTATCAAGAATAAAAATAAATTCAGTACCGAGAATTAAAAAAAGAAAAATCTGAACAAAATTGGTTACTCGTCCCTACAAGAACTATTCAGCTGAAATGCTAGAAATAGCCGTTGAAGCAGTAGCAAACAAAGAAATACCATCAAGAGAAGCGGAGAAATGCTTTGGTATTCCGCGACGCACAATATTTAACAAAATTTATAAACGAAACATTGGTTGTGGCGTCGGGGCTGCGGGGCACCAAAAAAATTATCTAATTCTTAAAGAGGTACAAAATCTTATTGTAGCCGCTAATTATAGTCAATAATAGCCGCTGGAGACTTCGGAAACACCCTAATAAGATAAGATGTCGTCCGTAGTTTAATGTTTTTGTTTTTAATCATTTATCTTTCTTTAGTAAGAAATAAATACCTATCTATATACTATGAATTTATTTTGCCGTCTCGGATACATTTCACTCTGTTGTAGGTACAGTACCTCGAGCGTCTAAAGTAGTCAAAATGATCTGAAAAACATAAAAACAATTTGATATAAGCAGTTCAAATCAACATATTTATTGTAAGCACAAATCTCGAGTTGGTATTTTGCGTATGTGGTATAATGCGTCTAAAGGACACAAAGTGTTCAAAATATCTTGCTACTTGTACTCATTGTTTGATATTTATATGAGCAGTCAGGGTGTTCAAAATTATCTTAGCAAACAAAGCTCCCAAAGTTATCTGTGCATAATTACATTGTGCATATTATATTTGAGAGCTTTGTTTGTTAAGATAATTTTGAACACCCTGACTATCATCTACTTAATCCTGCTTTCGGCGTGCACATATCAACTTTATTTGTTTAATTAAACATGATTAATTCAAACTAGTCAGAAAACAAAGTTTAGTTTCTCTACCAATCTGATAACACGTTTAAATTTGTATGTTTTAAGTAGCAAGAATAAAAAAAAGAATAAGAAGAAGATTGGGTGCTCGTCCATACAAGAACTATTCAGCTGAAATGCTGGAATTAGCCGTTGAAGCAGTAGTAAACAAAGAAATATCATCGAGGGAAGCGCAGAAACGATTTGGTATTCCGCGAGCCACAATACAAAATAAAATTTTTAAACGACATATGCGTGCCGTTGGCGCTGCGGGACACCAAAAAGAAAGAAGACAAAAGAAGTAGAAGTTAATAAGAAATAAATATCCTTGACATAATACGGATTTCTTTTCTTTTGCCGTCAGACACATATCACTTTCATGTGGTACTTACTATATTTATTACTACTAATTTAAAAAAATTGCAGACTAGATACATAACCGAATCATCTAACCCTGCTTTCGGCGTGCACAGATATCAATTTAATTTGTTTAATTAAACATGATTAATGCAAACTAGTCAGAAAATTAAGTTTAGTTTCTCTACCAATCTAATAACACGTTAAAATTTGTATTTTTTAAGTACCAAGAATAAAAATAAGAAGAAAATTTGGTGCTCGTTCATACAAGAACTATTCAGCTGAAATGATGGAATTAGCCGTTGAAGCAGTAGCAAACAAACAACTATCATCGAGGGAAGCGCAGAAACGATTTGGTATTCCGCGAACCACAATACAAGATACAATTTTTAAACGACATATGCGTGCCGTTGCGGCTGCGGGGCACCAAAAACAAAGAAGAGAGAAGAAGTAGAAGTTAGGAAGAAATAAATATCCTTGACATAATCGGACATATATCACTTTCTATGTGGTACTAAGATTTATTACTACTAATAAAAAAAAAGCAGACCCGTTGGTGTACTAGATACATAACCAAAATCATCTAACCCTGCTTTCGGCGTGCACAGATTAACAATTTTATTTGTTTTAGTAATTTAACATTAATAATGCAAAGTAGTCAGAAAGTTTTTGAGATTTTTAGCATTCACATAATGTACATTTGTGAATTTGAAGAGACTTTTTTTTTCACACAATCGAAAATTCTGAAACTTTTTTCTATTACTAAGGGAGTTTATTCCTAACCATAAAAATATATTCAGCCAGACTTTGTTTTTTTTCGGACATTCCCTATTATCTCAATATTCAGTCAGAAACAGTTGAGAGTTTTTATTTCTATACCTATTTTATTTAATTACACGTTTAAATTTGATATTTTTTGTAGTACCAAGGATTAAAAAAAGAAATCTCAAAAAAAATGGGTACTCGTCCATACAGGAACTATTCAGCTGAAATGCTTGAAATAGCTGTTGAAACATTAGCAAACAAAGAACTATCATCGCGGCAAGCGGAGAAACTATTTGGTAATCCGCGACGTAGGTACGATACTTAGATATAGTAATATGCGAGCCATTGGGGCATTAAAAAGATTTACCGTATCTGCATATAAAAAAGAAAACAAGTACCAAAATAATTAAGTAATTATAACGGCTGGAGTCTTCAGGAACCACCTGACAAGATCCTTGAAAAAATAATGGATGTGAAAAATTAATTTATTAGTAAATTGCCAGACAAAATATGGATTCAAAACTTTTCTAAAAAGTTAAAAGAAGTTTTAGATAGTTGTGATTGCCTTATTATTGAGGGGTTTTCAATTTGACATGAAAAAAATGAAAAGTAACTATTTGCCTCACTAGATGGCGTTGATGGTAAGAGGGAAGTCAAAATTGGTAGTAAAAAATACTTTGAATCCCTTATTTTTTTCAACGCCATCTGTCGAGCCTACAGCTTTTTGTCATTTTGAAAAGCCCTCCATAGAATATGTACGCACCTTTAACATTTCATCGACCTTTATACCTTTTTAATAAAAGTCAACATCCTGTCAAAAGTGCCGACCCATTTTAATGAACTCGACTGTACCTGTGAAATAGGCAATATTTAATGTTGAAATATATGTACTTATATGAGTAACATAATAAAAATACTTCTTAAAATTTAATTTTTATTAGTTTAGAAAAAGGTGATAATCCCTATCAATAAGGGTTGACATAGTTCTATCACAGGGCAAAAAAAATGGGATTCTATGGAAATGTTCATCAAGAATGGTACTGTATGAGTAAAATTGCCTAACCAAAACGAAAATACCGTAGTATTCGACTTACTTTTTTATAATAATAAAATAGCTCGCAATTTCGACCTTATTTTATAATGGCGAAATTGGTCCCATTGCCAGGTTGCCATCTTTGTACAATTCTTCATCAAGAAAAATTTACTGTTGTCAACTGAAAGAATGCCTTCAGTTTAATTAGTAATAAAATCAAAATTTTACGGTCAAAATTTTTTGACTTACCTACCTACAAATTTTATATTCGGTTTGGTTGGTTGTACGGCTTAATTAAAGCTCGCCTGCCTAGCTACCACCATCTTTACCTAAGTCTGATGCCATAACAACATTTTTTGTTCCGGCAGTAAGAGATAGGTAAGATAGCCAGTTCTTCAGTTCAGTATCGGATTGCGGGTGCAGTGCGCTTCCGTCCTTCCTTCGCTTTGGCCTAATCTTTGCTTAAGGCGACTATATCCCTCAAGTGAAGCCCTCATCTTGATTAAATTTATTGCTCGCTAAGTGCATAATGTATCGAAAATTCAAATATACAGATTGAAGCTGAGATTCTACAAATAATAACTTAATTAAAAAAAAATGTTCTTTGTAGTAGTAGTAGGCAAAAGTGCTTAAAGTGATGACTTTTTGCTTTTTCGTTTACTTCTACTACAACGGACCATATTTTACGGAGGTTATTGTTTGTAAATAAACAATAGAACCTTAGCTTCAGTCTGTCCTTCAATCCACATGTGAATTTTCGATACATTATGTACTTAGCGAGCAATACATTTAATTAAGATGAGGGCGCCACTTGAGGGATATAGGGGCCTTAATAAGTAAGGTGAAAGCCAAGCATTGCATTTCAAAAATAAAACACTAATTACCTATTATTCATTCGGTTACAGAAGGTGTAATTATAGAATCAAAACCAGGTACACTGGTACTCCTGGCCGGACATCACAAGTACCATTTCAAGCGACAGAACACTAACTCCAAGTATTGGGCCTGCAGTCATGCCAGGTTTGGGTGTCGCGCCACCGTCACCACCGTAGGTGACATCATCGTCAAACAGAAGAATGAACATTCACATGTGAACGTTCATATACCGATGAAGAACGACAAATTTTAAAAGACTTTATTTTAGCTTTGGTTATCTTAGTACTATTTTGTGATTATTTAAAATTGTTATTAATTAAATAATTAGGTATGGTTTCTGGATTTTATTTTACCTAAAAAGGGTAAGACAACTTAGGAATGTATGCACATATAAATAAATACATAATAAATATTAGACAAAATCGCAAACATTGCTCTGATTCCAAAGTAGCTAAAGCACTTGTGTTATGGAAATCAAATATAACTACAAATACCTAGACCTGAGCCAAGAAAAGTTCGTTTTCTAAATTGACACAGCCGGGGATCAAACCTCAGAAAAGGTGACACCTTGAAACCCGGCGTACAAATCACTCGACCACGGAGGTCGTTGGTGCCACATTTGCATGCACATAGGTGGATATCTAACATAGGTAATTAAAATAATTATTATTATAGAATAATATGGATTGTAACACATAGGTCGATTTATTTTAAATCTGATTTAAAATTGATCATCTTTATTATTATAACAGGCTATAGTGCGCTGTAAGACTTAAGGAGCTCGGTGGCGCATTGGTTTAGCGCCTGGCCTTGTGATTGCGGAGGTTAAGCAACTTTCGCAAGGGTCAGTCATGGGATGGGTGACCATTTTTATTTTATTTTATTTTATTTACTTACCTATGTCATATATCCGTTTCGGGGGTCAAGCAAGGGGTGCAGGATTACTTCGAGTTCGTCTGATATTGTTTATTTAGTGGTGTAACACCTGACTTAAGGAAATTTGATACGAGCTATTTTCTTTTAAAGTAGCTTTAACAATACTAAAAACTAAACGAAGAGGCTCTTAAACACTCGTTTGTTATCTTATTTCCAGATGTTATATTTCTCAAGACCAAGAAAGGTTTGCGAATCCTCCAGGCTGGTGGTTACAGGTACAACCTGAAACAGCACAACCGCGCTGGAACCACATATTGGGCCTGTAACCGCACTCACAAGGGCTGTAAGGCTACTGCCATTACTCACAACAACGTTATCGTCAAGAGAAAACATATCCACAATCACCCCGCAATGCTTCTTGATCAGTTAAAACTTTATTAACCATTTAATTTGAATATTTAAAAGTGAAAATAAAAAAATATTGGTAATAACTTGCGAACCATCAAGTTATTACTGATCACCAGCATGGCTTCTGTCCACGCCGGTCAACTGTGACTAACTTACTGTCATGCATGTCGAAATGGATCGAACAATTCAACGAGAGACAACCAATCGACGTCATTTACCTTGACTACGAGAAAGCATTTGACAAGGTTTCAATAAACAGGCTGCTGCATAAGCTGGAATTTGTGGGAGTAAGAGGAAAACTACTTAACTGGATAGAGGCATTTCTGCGGCAAAGAACCTTTCAAGTAAGAATAGGAGATGAACTGTCTGCCCAGCGCCAGGCTCCCAGTGGCGTGCCCCAAGGGTCAGTTCTTGGACCGGTGCTCTTTATTATTTACACCTTTGACCTTCCGCGCTGCCTGCAATGCAATGTCAGCATGTTTGCAGATGACACAAAGTTATTTGCTAACCCACTTATTGATTATGATCGACTCCAATCTGATCTGAATGCCATTGCTAACTGGTCTAAAAATTGGCTTCTGAACCTCAATGCTTCTAAATGCACTGTATTGCACATAGGTAATCGAAATCCTCGCCTGATTTATAAATTAGAAGATGTACAACTGTCGGGGGTCAAAGTCCAGACTGATTTAGGAGTGAAGATATCTGAGGATTTGAAGTGGGAAGATCATATTTCTTCTATATCAAAAAAAGCCAAAAGTCTAATCTACCTCATCAGAAAAGCTTTTGGAGCCCTGACTCCTGAAATGATGTTAAAGATTTACAAAACATATGTCAGACCAATTTTGGAGTACGCATTTCAAGTCTGGAGTCCCTATTTTGTCAAGGACATCGATCAGTTGGAGAAAGTGCAGAGAAGTTTCACTAAAATTCCCAGAACGCTGAAACGACGAACCTATGAGGAACGGTTGGATGTGCTCAAACTTACAACATTGAAAGACCGCAGGAACCGTGGAGATCTAATTGAGACTTATAAAATACTTAATGGACATTATGACCTCCATGATTTTGACAACTTGTATAAACGTAATGAAAACCATAATCTCAGGGGCCACAGTTTCAAGCTAAGTACTACCATCGCACATAACAACCCATGCAAGAACTTCATCAACAACAGAGTTGTCAAAGAATGGAATAAGCTTCCGGATGATGTTGTAACTGCCTCAAATGTAAATCAGTTCAAAAATCGACTGGACGGATATCTTAAAAATAAACAGTGAACAAAACGCATAGATATCAGGATACAGGCGTCATCAGTTATAACAACTGCTTGCCTGTTAATAATAATAATAATAATAATAATAATAATAACTGTTTGAAATTTGACACCCTTTTTACGACATGATGTTGTCGTATTCAACTTTCGTTGTCTTTGTAGAAAGAACTAAAAATGATTGTTTTGATATCCCTAGTCATTCCCAAGTTAAGTTTGAGTTAGAGCCTTTACTCATTTGTTGGCGCAGTATCGGTAACGACGCCATCAACATGCTCAGTATAAGCGGTACCGAAAGCATACTGAAAGCTTTGGACTATTGGACTATTGGACGCCTATATTTCAATTGAGCTCTACTCATTTGTCGGCGCAGCAGCGTCTTGTCATAGCACGCTGTACCGTGCCGACAAATGAGAAACGATCTATTGGAACTAGAGTTGTTCATAACGCCTATAAAGCAACAGCACGATACAGACTATATGTTATTGATTTCTAGCGCGCTATTAAATACGCTATGTTATAACGCGCTATTTATGAGGTAGAGTGCGGGCGGCTGGATGGCGCGTTAGATGCAGCACCTTAGATTTCGTAACACGTTACTTCACACGTCGTTCGTTAGACAGATCAATTTTTTTAATACGTTACATTTTAGTCTTAAATAAAATAAAGCAGTAATGAAAACTAATGAACTTTATTTTATACTTTTCGGGTTTAGAAATCACTAATGTTTTCTAGTTAAAAAAAACAGCAATTTTCGACCTAATTGACGTTTGGAAATTCGGTTGTTTTTTTGCCGTATTCTCGTTTACTAATTCTGATGTTTCATTAAAAACCGTGATTTTGATAAATGTCAATAAGGTCGAAAATCGCTTGCACTTATTTTTTTAACTAGTGATCACTATACAATGTTTTGTAGTTAAAAAAAAACAGGTGCAAGCGATTTTTGACCTTATTGACGCTTGAAATTCAGCTGTTTTCACCATATTTCTCGTTCACTAACTTTGCTTAGCTAAATAGCTTTTACATAATACTGACTAATTGACTTAGTTGTGTCATAAAAGTCCTAATCGAACTAACACAATATAAGATTGCGCGCGATATTATACTCGTACCTAGCGTGCTGCGAGCGAAACGCGCGTAACGCGTCCGGTAGCAAAAGCGCGCACGCGATGTTTTTTAACTATAACGAATGCTCGCGCCCCCGTCCGGCCAACGACGACGCTACTTGTTGCCACGCGCGATATTCAATAGCGCCATAGCGTCTACTTACATAGCGCGCTATGTGCGCTATGTACACATAGCGCGCTATGATATGGCGCTAGATGCTATATTAACCACCTCTAATTGGAACACAGGCGTCCAGTAAGCTTTCGGTACCGCATAATACCGAACGTGTTGATATCGTACCGATGCTGCGCCGACAAATGAGTAAAGGGCCTTATGGCCTGGCCAAACGAAGGAGCGAACGGCGGGCGGCGCGGCATAACCTTGAGGTTAGCTTACTCACTGTAGGGCTACTGCCATCACTCACAACAACACCACTACCTACTAAAACTGATGAAATATAAATTACTAAACTTCTCATACCTATCTTACAGAGTTGCGTTTTCTAAATTCTAATCGACACTTCAAAAAGGACTCTAAGGTTCTTCAAATCGGTGAATACAGGTACAATCGCAAGCACAACACTGTCTCCGGGTTCACGTACTGGTCCTGTAACCGTGCGCCCAAAGGGTGCAAGGCCGCTGTTGTCACGTTTGGAAATGAGGTTGTCAAGTGGAAGAACTCGCACATCCATCCCGCTAATCTGCCGCCGCATAGTTAGGGTCGATTTTTCAATCCTCGGTCATTTTAATTATTAAACAAATAAAATAAAAGTTATTCAAAAATTTTACAGACAAATGTATGACAAACATTTTCTTAAAGCATTTAACCAATGGAGACGGCAAAGGCCAAACTACGATAGCCACTTTACCATGTACATACAGTCACGAGCAATAATATATTATTATATACATGGACACTGTACGTACATACGTAAAACTACTATAGCGCGACCGGCCATTGCTATTCCGTATCGCTTCGTGTTGCGAGAGAGTGCGCGCGTGCGGAAAAATGGTAAATTGTGCTGTTTTATCTAAAAAGCGAGCTGCCATTCCATGCCATGCCATATGGTGTTTCCTATCATGACTGTGTCAATATTTTCATGTACAGATATGTTTGTATTTAAGTGCTATCTAGAAATAAAATAAAAGCCATTACGACAAGTTAGCGACAGCCAATATAGTAGTAGGAAGTAGGGAGGCAGCTGTCACACTCACACAGTATAGTATAGACATAGAGCATACTACGACCTTTCTCTTAGTGTGCTGTACGTTTGCCTACCTGCACAGCACACTACGCGACATTTTTCGTAGTGGTAGTGTGTACGTGTTCACCTCCCCTCCCGCAGAATGTGTTCGGTGTAGTACGGTCTTGCCGTCTCCATTGGATGCTTAATGTGAAAATATCGTCGGAACTTTGTTCATTACACTTAGCAAAAAAATATGTGTGCTGTTTATTGACGGCGATTTAGTTTATAATCGAGATGATTAATTTTTATGTTAAAGTAATAGTACTAAGCGAGGAATTGAAATAAAATTTTCTTAGTAAAAATGTAAAATTTTAATTAGTTCGTGTGACCATTGTGAAACGACCAGACATGAACGCCGCCATAGTTTCATTAGCGCTGGCTGATGAGCTCTACTAGGTAGGTACTTGTTGGGGAAATTCAGTATTTTAAATAATAATACGAAACTTCCCGCATTTTTTTTTATTATAATGATAATATTTCAGAGCATAAGTGAGGGCTTTAATATTTCGAGGCAATTTAAATAAATAGCTTCCATTACTAGGCTTGTATTGTATAGTTATTTTCTCATGCGAGGAAATAAATTTTTCTTAGTAAAAATGTAATTTTTAAATCGGTTCGTGTTGCATTTTCATGCATGCATGTTCATGCAGCCATAAAGTTTCGTAAAAAAACCGCTAGCTAATGAGTTCTACAGTTTTGAATTTGATTATAAAGTAAATAGCGGCGCGGCAAGCGAATTTGATATTCACCGCTCGCTATCTCGATGTCGGCCACTCAGCTTGATTGATTCAGGTGTCGTTTAAGAAGTATTTAGTTCAGATTTATTGGTTTTTGGATTTCCCGACGTTTCGACACCAATAAATCCAGACTGAATAGTTAGTTCTTTAACAACACCTGAATTAATAATAGTTTTTTTTAATAATACATATTTATTTATTTTTGTCTCTAAGATTAAATTAAACTGATTGTTTGTTTCATCTGCAGGCTTGATATTTGAAAACAGTGGGAAACGTAACCACCTTTGGCATCAAGGTTATATGTACACTAGGAATCTTCAGTCCGGAGAAAAGATATGGTGGAATTGCAGTCGGCGGAGAGCCATGAAGTGTCCCGGTGCTATCACCACTTTTGCCGGAAAATTCTTTAAGATTACGAGAACACATACGCATCCAAACAATTGATTCAAAAATATTATTAATTTATTAACTGTGCTTTGTATAATAAATATGTTTCTGCATTACTTACAGTTCGTTTAATCTTAAATTCGTTGCCCCAACCCTCTCCTTATAGAAGAGGCTCTCCTTATAGAAGAGGCCGATACTGGAGAGAGCCGGCCCTTTAGAAGCCTGTCTTCATCTCACATTAATGATTTTCAACTGTTCAGGGCTGGTCTACAGTACTGTTGGAGAATGTACCTACGTTTGGCACCGTGGATATAAGTACAGCAGGTCTTCGTCGTCCGGAGTCAAGGTGCGGTGGAGATGCAGCCGTTACTGGTCTAAGAAGTGCAAGGCTTCGTTGTCCACATATGCTGGCGAATTGGTCTCGACTCGAGGAGCCCATACGCATTGAATGATACTGCTGCATATAGTGGTGGTCACATAATTAAAGATACCAGTCGATTTCAAACAAACGAGGTAACTTTGAAGCCTTGGTTCTCCGCCAAGTATTGATCGAGCTGTGTGTGATCTGATGATGGCCATCCAGGGACTCAATGGAGGAGATTCAGATCGCTATACACACCCTACTGATCTGATCAGCATTCTAAGAGATTATTAAGATCAGAGTTATCAGTTTCAGAATTTCCGTACATTTTTATGCTAATTTCGCGGTTTTTTTTAAACATATTCTTATATCTTTTAGAATGTTGATTAGATTAGTTGGGTAGGTATGTGTAGCGATCTGAATCTCCTCCATTAACTCCCTGCATGCATAGCCATCATCACATCACATCACAGCTAGGTCAATCCTTGGAAACAAGACTTCAAAGTAACCTCGTTTGTATGAAAATCGACTGGTGTCTTTAATCATTTGACCGCCACTGTATATGTGTAAAACCTAGTATTACTTATTATTAACCTAGTATACAAAGAATCAAATAACGCAAAATTTTGCCAAAATTTTACAAAATCGTGCTGGATCGTCGTTTATTCCCAGGAGTTCCTTTTGACAGTTCCTTCAAAAGAACTAATAGTAGTAGGTACTTTTTTGAAGAACTGTCAAAAGAAATTTTTCACGGAATAAAAAAGGAACTTATGGTACTTTTTCTTCCCACTAGTTCCTTCGAAAAGATTAAAGGAACTAACGGGAAGAAAAGTACCATTAGTTCCTTTAAAGGAACTGTCATAAGGAACTACTGGGAATAAACGTTGATCGTTGCTTGTTTCTTTTGTAATCAGGTGAATGATTTTTGTAATCATTAATGTACCTTAATACTTATTTGGAAATACTTTTCATTTATAAGCCTGTTAATCTTTTCATGTCTGTACATTGAAGATATTCCAGAAAAAACTTTGAGTACTGGGTACTGGACACGTAATCATGCACAAAATATTTTTTTTTAATGTTTGTCTGTATGTTTGTGTGCACATCACGCAAAAACCACTCAACGGATCTAAATCCGTGAAAAGCTCATCTAAACGAGCTTTTCACAGTTTGGTAGCTTGGAGTCCAACTTAAAATCAAAGCCATGTTTTATCTAATTCGGGTTGGTAGAACCAGGGAAACAGCTTTAACTCTCCGTAGTACTCGATTTTATACATTAAAGAGGTCATTAAAACTGGTTGCCTTGTAAGTCGCGGGCAAAAAAGATTGTCCTTTGTAGATCTTAAAAACAATTAATTCAATATCACATTTATAATACACGATCGTGATATTTTTAATTTGAAAATTAAAAAAAATATAATTAATTCAAATTCAAATTGCTTTATTTGCCATAAATAGGGCAATTAAGGCGAAAAAGAGTTTTTCAATTACATACCTGAGTAGTTAGTAGTTTTCATAACAAACAGCTTACTAACATTTTCTTAATTAGAGGCACATTACATTACATACCTATTATTGAAGTTTATTACATATTTAAGTTTTTAATTTAATATGATTGTACGTAGATGTGACGTTTGAAACAAAAGGGAGCTGCTCATATCTATATCATCGTGGGTACAAGTATACCAAGAACAAGGAGTCTGGAGAAAAGATGTGGTGGACGTGCAGTCGGAGGAAGGCCACCAGGTGTGCGGCCTCTGTGGTCACGTTGGCCGGATATCTCATCAGGACCTCGAGAACACACACGCATAGGACTACTTACTAATCACAGTAGTCGGAAAAGTGCGCGGCCTTTTTGTAACGAGGAACATCTCTATCCTCAAAATTACAAAACCTGAGGGCCTATTACATAAAAGAACCACGATAGTCGGACGCAATTCGTCGTTCAAATTACTAATTGAACCTTATCGTGAGTCAATAGTGTCACGAAGTGGGACGAAAATCGTACGGTTATCGCGATGCTTTTTTGTAATAGGCCCTCTGAATCTGCTAAACCATTTTTTGCAGAAGATTTCGACAGAGCACCTTCTTAATAAACATTACAAATCTTTCTTTGAGCACTAGCAGCAAAAAAAATTTTTTTTTTAAAGTCTGACTGAACCCTTTTCGAAAAAAAATTGCAAAGCTCATCAAATAAAAAATATGAAAATGCAAGACAATTATCAATTTGTTAACTTTCCCGCTATTGTCAGATAGTCAGCTGTACAACAATATGCGTGTATAATAAATCTATTACATTACATTCCCGGCTAAGGTTATTCATTACCAGAAACATAAAGAGGGCTCCACACTCGCGCCGCGAACCGCGGCCGCGAATCACGGGCGCGGTTCGCGCATGAAAACGGTGCGAAAAATATAGCCCTCCAGACTCGCGCGTGAACCGCGGCCGTGAATCACAGCAACATTAGTTCGGCACACAAGTCCTTTGACGCGGACCAAAAAACCGCCACCGGACGGGGAACGCCGCGAAGCGCGAACGCGAAGCCGCGAAGCCCATACGCGAAGCCGCGAAACCCTCCACACTCGCGCTTCGCGGCCTTCGCGGGCTTTCGCGGCGCGAGTGTGGAGCCCTCTTAACACGCAAAATTAATGCTTTAATTAAAAAGGCCGCGAACTTTTCCGACTACCTATTATAAAGGCCGTGTTCTAGAGAGCCCTATACACGGTAACTTCGGTCGCTACAATCTATCGTGACGATCTATCGATCGGAAAATACCCTTTCAAAAACGGTACGATTCGTCGTTACGATCTATCCAAGGTCCGTATTACATTCGAAAAGAAAAAATAACCCAGATAATTCGATAATTTTCGTCCTAATCAGTGACATTTTCTCCGCGAACTTTTCCGACTACCTATTATAAAGGCCGTGTTCTAGAGAGCCCTATACACGGTAACTTCGGTCGCTACAATCTATCGTGACGATCTATCGATCGGAAAATACCCTTTCAAAAACGGTACGATTCGTCGTTACGATCTATCCAAGGTCCGTATTACATTCGAAAAGAAAAAATAACCCAGATAATTCGATAATTTTCGTCCTAATCAGTGACATTTTAATTAAATTCATGCTAAAGGTTCAAAAATATCAACTAAATCAATCAACGAACATCGACCTATTATCGCGGTTTTTTTGGTTTCGTATGTAAATGGGGCCTTGCAATCTATCGTTGGTGCTTGAGAGGCTGCTCATCGAATGCTCACACTGAGAGGTATGCTCCGAAGTAGCGATCTCGTTGGCAGTTGACAGGCATGGCTCGCGAGCCAGCTTCAGCATTACAGAAGCGCCGTTGTATTCGTTGCTGCTGCAACGCTGTCTGCCAGGTCTCATTTACCCACCATTACTTGAAATATATAATGTTTTGCCTGGGGCCCTACCGCCTAACTCAATGCTTTAGCCAGAGCGATAGCTATGCTCTGTCCGTCCTTGTCATATCATTACACGATGACAAAGACGGACAGTGCGCTGACGTCATAAACCAAAGCCAGAGTCAAAGCGATAGAGATAGGTGGTAGACCCGCTGGTCAGTCAGTTGTGGTTATTGCCACAAGATAGCCACTGGTTTGACCTCGTGTTTTTCAGTTACGTAAAATGACGCAGCATATAGTTAATCAAAATATACTTAAATTCAGTAAATGGAGGTCAACAGATACGTTTGTATTATTTGTTGAACGTATTAACAAAAAATAATTATAAAACACATATCCTTTACAATATCAAATGTTTTCAAATGATTTACCTAACTATTTCTGTGATATTTTCATAACTAGGTATGTGATCTTGATACGGATTGATACCACTTGATATTAACGACAAAATGTGTGGAGATTTTGACCCTAATTCTTAATGTTGTTTTGTTATAAAATATTTGCTTGTATATTAATTGTTACTATTAAATTAGATGATAACATAAAACGGTGCTATGTATACTAACGAGTTTTTTACAGAGTTTATTGATGTTGAAAAATTTAATGTGTGGCCGCTATTAAAGATGTTTACGGAAACACAATCTTTTTATTCAGTGTACCTACATTTACGAATTAATCAAATACTGTTATTAAGTACTTATAGTCATAATATAACGTTTTATGAAACAGAGCCAGTTTTTGCTGTAACGAAACGAGGAGCCACGGTGATCATCGATGGCAAGCAACTGTTTTATAAGCAGCGGATGACAGAAGGCAAAGTACGGTGGGTCTGCTCGAAGAGACGCCGCTGGAAGTGCAATGCTTCCATTATGACTTTAGCATTTGACAATACCATCCTAAAGAGATTTGGGTCCCACAATCATTTGTAACTTTAGAGTCTATTAAATCTTTTCACAGAGTACTTACTTATGATTAACTCAATATTCATGGCTGCAAATATTGTTAGATTTTATCCGGATATGGATACAACATTTTTTCAATTGATTTCAGTGAACTATGAAATCATAGCAAGCTATTTTCTGTAACTGTAGTACTGTTTGTTGTTGTATGGTAACTTGTTTCATATTGTGATTTATGTTTTATTTGAAGTATTTTTAAAGATCTATCGTGCAAGTGCCACCAAACCAGTTTATACTCGTACTCTCAAGGTTATTTTTGATGAATAAGATGTACATTTTTGTGTCTTATCTTAGAATGCTGTAAAATAACTCTAGTAATGTGCTTGCTTATTGAAGAAAACATTTTGGGATGAGAAAAAAACCGACTTCAAAAAACCTGCCTATAAAAAGCAAGAAATAATATTCAAATCATTAGATATGCATTATCATTGTTATAATAAAAACACGTCTATTGAAGTCGGGTGGGGCTGGAGTACAACTTCCTATTTTTTTATTCTAAAAGCCCCACCCGACTTCAATAGACGTGTTTTTATTATAACAATGATAATGCATATCTAATGATTTGAATATTATTTCTTGCTTTTTATAGGCAGGTTTTTTGAAGTCGGTTTTTTTGTTTTATAAACAATTTTTTATTTTTAGTGTAAGTACTTTCTTTAATAGGTATATTATTTAGGTAGAAAAATCGACTCAGCCAAACGTGAGATAATCGCGAAGAAACATACATACATAATGAGAACCTCCTTTTTTTGAAGTCGGTTAAAAAGACTACACTAAAGTATCACTTTTCCAACGAAAAAAATCATCTAATTCGGTTCATAAATAAGAAAGTCGTCAAGGTAGTTGATGCAAAATCATAGTATTTTCAGGATTACTTGAAAACTACCCGACCGATTTGAAAAAAAATTAAATGGGACCATCTCGCAAGCAAACTCAATCGAACAAAAAAAGAATCATCAAAATTGGTCCATAAATAACGAAGATATGCGCGAACAACGATAAAAAAAAAACATACAATCGAATTGAGAACCTCCTCCTTTTGTTGAAGTCGGTTAAAAATAGTGTGCCCTAAGCTTCCTATTCAACCGACTCGGCGGGAGCCGCGCCATGAGTTTTTATTTTTTATTTTTCGGTTAAATGCTCATTGCACATAATTGGAATTACACGCTATTTTAATGGTGGAAATAAAAATTAGAAAAATAGGAAAACCGCAAAATGGACAAAGTCTTAAATATTTTTATACTGAAAACAGAATCATAACATTCTATTGGTCAACATAGAGCCATAGTTATAGAAATAGCAGCAGATAATTATAACAATAGTAGAGAGACAATCCATTCATCTAAATTAAAAAAAATTGCCCCTATGTCAGTCGTTCATACAAAAGACATCAACGCGCATCGCCTATTTAAAAAAAAAAGGGAAAAAAAATATCTTGGAAAGTATTGAAAGAAATCTTATCTGGAAAAAATGAAATTGGTATAAAAATGGTAGTGATGAAAATATTTATGAGCCTACTTTGGATTTTCGCTCACCTCGCTAAGTCGCCCTTTTGCATTACCAATCACGCTAATTCTGAACTGTAAAACCAAAACTATTACGTTGTCATTTAGGTTTTATTTGGCAAAAAATCTTTTTAGCTTTAGAATGTTTATAGGTTACTGCTAGGCAAACGTGTTTCATCTTTGATCGCATCATCCCTTACCACCAGGGGTGATAGCGGCCTATCTCTCATAAAAAAGAATTCTCATCCCATATTCTCCAAAATTCGCTACGGCAACCCTTCGATGATGATCAACTGCTCAGTTACAACAAAAAAGCGATAGCTGGGGTCCTCTGACGAAGTGGGGTGTGCATCAAGAACCGGCAATGCCGAGTCACCACATCTTGTGTGTCACCAAATCTTGCAGCTGCAAGATGGCCATCATCATTGAATATCAAAGTCCGTCTTTGGCAATCATGGGTTGCCAATTTTTTAAGCCTAAGGGCCAGGCTACTCCTACACGAAGTCCCAAGGGCCTTTCAGTCCACAATGTCAAGCGGTTTCAAAATGTCAAGTTCCCAAAACGTCAGATTTCCAAAATGTCAAGTTCCCGAAATGTCAAGTTCCCTAAATGTCAAGTTCCCGAATTGTCAAGTTCCCGAAATGTCAAGTTCCCTGTTATAATAGGGGAGCAAATGATGATGAATAGGGTATTTGACTGATTTTTTTTATTGACTTTAAATGTTTACTGAAATATTAGCAACACAACATAAGTATTTATTTTCAAATATCTTGCATATTTTCAGTGATATACACCGTCATTTTGTAGTCATTTTAATTAACTTAAGGGTGTGTTGTACCAATGAAAATAAACATTTTTTCCCAAGAAACATGGGTCGAAATACGACAAAAAGTTTTGGGTCTCCCATACTAACTAGACAGCTAAAACATTTTATTAGTATGGGAAAGTCAATTTTTTTTGTCGTATTTCGACCCATGTTTCTTTGGCAAAAATGTTTAGTTCCGTTAGTAGAACACTCCCTTAAGTTAATTAAAACGACTACAAAATGACGGTGTATATAGAGCATCAAACTTTCTAATTAGACAAGGAGATCGCTACCAGCCAGTGACGTCACATGCTAGTAGCGCCATAGTCTCGCCATAGAAAATTTCGTTTTAGTAAGAGATACGCTTGTTATACTTCCGATTGGATTTCTTTTTTCACATTTGTTATTCAATAATGCTATATTTCTGAATGTCATAATTAAATATGAACATTTCAAGAACAGTGAAATACCCTATTGGTAGTGTACGAGCTGCTGCCGTACAATGTTTAAATTGATAAGAAATGATAAGAAGTTTTGATGAAGGTCACGAATTTAATTTGATTGATATTTTATGCTAAATGATATGATAGGAGTAAACATCGGGGCGATCGAATGCGTACTAAAAATATTATATTAAAATTACATTGTAGTGCAGTAAAGTGCTGAATCGGCGATGACGCAATTGTGCGGTTGTATAGACCGTACAGGTAGATTAGATTTAATATTATAGTATATGCTGAGTGTAAAGGTAGAGGTATAGCTATCTAGGTATGTGAAAAATAATGATATATAATCAAAAAAAAATTTATTATTCGATTGTTTTGTGTGTATTTGATTTAATTCGAATAATTAACGATTACTGTAATGTGGCTATTGTTTGGATGATTTTAACAGGGAACTTGACATTTCGGGAATTTGACATTTCGGGAACTTGACATTCAGGGAACTTGACATTTAGGGAACTTGACATTTTGGGAATCTGACGTTTTGGGAACTTGACATTTTGAAACCGCTTGACATTTTGGGAATTTGACATTGTGGACTGAAAGGCCCAAGGGCTAGGACCTAGCTAGCTGATATTGTACATAAATAACAGTTTATTTATGCTCGCGGGCCGTAGTTGACCCGCGGGCCGTAGTTTGGAGACAGCTGGTCTGAATTGAAAGATCCGTTACAAATTTAAGCGTGTTTTGATGTATTAATTTCTAATATTTAATAATCAAATATGTATCCGATATTAAATAGGGAACAAGTTTAGAATACTTAAGTACATAAAATTTTAGTAAGTATTTGAAATGTATCACATTTCGTTGCCATTAAATAATTTACAGTATAAATAAAAAGGTATTTCACCAAAAAAATGTTGTATAAAAACTTGTGTAATATAAAAAATCGAAGTCATTATGAAGGATATGTGAATTAGTTTACTGAAATAATTGAATAAAAGTTATAGAAGATAAGTTGTTACATTATTTTATCTTGCCTTTTCGTTTTACGCAAAAAAACTGTACCATAGTTCGCAGATGCTAAAGGTAGCATTCGTATGTTGGCGACCGCGACCCGCGACTGCGACCTGCGTCCCGCGACCGCGAGCGGCCGCGACCCACTGTTTAGTATGTATTGGTCGCGGGTTGCGCGGGTTCCGATCGCTTGCGTTGTTGTGCTCCATACAAATTCATGCAAAGCAGAGGGTCGTGCGGTCACCTACATCGGAATGCCACCTTAATTTCTGGAAAACATAGTTTTATCGCTTGTAAGGTCGAAAGTGAACAGATTTCTATTCTAAATACAATTTTCAATATCCCAAAAGTTGCACAGAGTGATTAATATCAATCATTTTTGTACATACTAACATTTTCTTTATAATTTTTATAATTTTCAGAGCTGAAGCCAACATTCAGCAAGTCCATATTTGGTAAGCCAGTCATCATGCTGGGTGGCCACCGGTACAACAAACGGTCGGACAGAAACGGCCACAGGGTGACGTGGCGTTGTGTGAAGAGACGGCGGTGGTCCTGCAATGCTACGTTGGTGACCGTGAACGATGATGTAGTGGAAATCAGGAACTGTCATAACCATTCTTAGAGAATATGATTTTAAGGACTATTTCTTTGTTACAAATGGTAATACGACTTTTTTCGGGATGATTTTCTGCACCCCTGAAAATATGTATGCAAAATACCACGATGATCGGTTGAGTAACTCAACCCATCATCATGAAATTTTGTGTATACGTTGTCAGGGGTACAGAAAAGGACATAGAATATCTTTCATCCCGAAAAACTTCTGTGCCCGAGGGATAGAGAAATAACTGACCATGCCGACGAAGTCGCGGACGATCGCTAGTATTTACTAAAACAAAGTTGTAACTTAAGTGTTGAAGCAATGATTACAAAAAAAAATATCGAGTAGGTTAGGATGAGTTGTCTTGGATCCTATTAATTTGAGATTATCTTTAATTCTATTTCTGTTTTTTATAGAAAACTAGCTCTCATATTGTTATGGGAGCAGGGGGCCCAATCGTGCTTATTCTGAACGATAAACCAAAACCGTTACGTTGTTCTAAAAATATTAAAATTTGCTTTAGAATTCTAATTTCAATTTTATTGTCCTAAATTGGCAGCCTAGGCACCCTAGCATAGCTTTCATTAATTTTAACAAATCTATAGGGAGTTTCATTCTGTAAACGAAACTGAAACGGTAACGATTTAGTTTTAATTTTATCGTTAATAATAAGCGTGATTGGACCCCCGGCGCCATCATTAGCTTAGGCTCAAATAAAAAAATTAAGACGGAGTCTTCCGAACAAAGCACTAACCATCAAAAACCGGACTCACTTCATTATTCGCAACGCTCCATCTTACTTTTTTATTTCATCTGCGAGCTTAGGTATGTGTTTGCCGTGTAAAGAATTTGGGCTTGAAAATTATTAAAGAAGCAATTTAAATCACTGCTTTGTATGTTTGTGTATATCATAATAATTAAGTACGATTAAAACACTAACTAGTGTAAAAATAATTAGGTACTGAATAAATTTTATTGTCTTTATCAGGAAAAATGTAAAATATATTTGGGATTTCATTTAAAAGTGCCTCTAAGGTCAAATTTTTTTGATTAGGTTTGGTCTCATCACACATTCACAGAGAAATCTATCAACAAATGTTTATTTCATCTGTAAAAATGCTAGTTTATAAATGTAATTAAAAGTAATGACATAAGCGGTCGGTATTGTGTAGGTATAAAGTTGCCACTATTTATTTTAGTGCATAAGAAAAGACGTAAATACATGATTTGGATCTCATAAAATTGTTGTTCAAAATTGGGTTTTTACTTAAAAAAAAAAAATTTTGTCAATAAATAATTTCTTTCGTTTTTTTATTATTTATTTTGACCACCAATGAAAATTTATTACAGTAAACATAACACGAATTCTAAAATACAAAGAAAACGACCACATTACACAAATGAAAGTGCGCATAAGTATAAAAAAATAGAATAAACAAATATAAAATTTCTAAAACATATAAACTTACTACATCCATTATAGACTGACTGACATATCAACATTATGACAGGCAGGCGATTTTAATCAATTAGCGTTTTAATCGACAATCGCTTAAAAATTTAATCGCAACCCTAATTTCATTGATATGGCGATTATCAACGCACAGCCTAAAAATATTGGGATCACTAACTATAAATAACTAAAGAACTATAAATAACTAAAGAACTATAAATAACTAAAGTAATAGGTAACAATAATTTACTTGCAGAAGCTGTTTTCGTTCCAACATCGCGAGGCAGCATGCAACTCCATTTCGATAACAACATCTTCTTTAAGAATAAGACCTGGGCGGACGGCAAGAATACTCATTGGACGTGTACTATGAAGAAATATGGATGCATGGTTACCGCCCTGACTAACGAAAAAACTGTGACTAAAGTTAAGGGGACTCATACACATGACCCTTCTGCATGTTACAAGAGAAAACAGAAAAATCAGAATTTAACTTTTAAAATCTGAATAACCTTATTGTTAAACCTATTTAAAAGTGAAGATGGTTATAACAATGAAGTGGTATTGATTTTGTCTTTTGAATAATATACTCTTAAGTTAGAATGAAATTTCATTATTATGTACAAGAAAAGAATGCATGCAGAATGCAATAAAACTACCAAAGCGTAATTTACATTTTCAGACGGAAGTTGGGAACACAGTTATGTATTCATTAATTAGTAAATCTTATATAAGGTTACGGTTTTCATTATAGTTTCCTCCTTACTGTAAGATATCGTGAATGTAAAAAAAAACTGTTTATTACATTGAATTAAATTAAACAATTTTTAATTCACATAATTACATCCTTATGTATATATGTGTATTATGTATGTATAACTTAGGTATACTTACCTAAGTTATACTTATAATATTATGCCGCACAGTTGCGGTTAAGAATAGGACTGTCCCATCTCATCCCGTGGGTATCGTAGAAGGCGATAGAGGGAAGTTTTAGGGACCCGGTGCAGACCATCGCACAAAGGGTCACTCGAATGGCAGCGAGGAAACTGTCAACAACAGCATTCCCGAGGAGGGTTGGGGTCAGGCAGGCGGCCGACCGTAAAACTTTGCCAAAACCTAATGCAGTATGTATTACATGTTGCGCCGACCCCAATAGTGGTCGTTCTACGAGCGCAAAATTTTATTTTGTGTAGAAATTGCACTACAAATAAATTGGGATAAGGACAGAAGGATGATGATGAAGTATACCTAAGTTGGTGTTTATGCTTAAATATGATGTAATATGAAGAATGGGTTGAGCGTATCCAAATCAAAATTGAATGTAACTGAATTCATCTACTTTATATTTGCAGAGGCTTTGATTGTTCCAACGTCGCGGGGAAGCTTGCAACTCCATTTTGAGAACTATGTCTTCTTTAGGAATAAGACGTGGAGGGGCGGTAAGAGTACCCACTGGAATTGTAGTATGAAGAAGAATGGCGGCTGCATGGTTACCGCCCTCACCAACGACAAAACTGTCGTTAAAATAAAGGGGACTCATACACATGACCCTCTCACCGTTACTTCTGATTCTGATTAATTTCAGCAGAAAAAGGCAAATATTAATTTTTAGTCTGTAAGTAATAAACTTACTAATAAACCTAATTTAAAGGGAAGTCGGAAATAACAAAAAGTGGTTTTGACGTTGTTTTTTGAAAAATAAATAAATAATCATGACGTTATTACACAAAAGGGTAGTTTTATTAGGCTGGCCCCAGACCTACCGGTTCCGTTTCTTTGCTTTGCTGTGCTACCTTGCTTGAAAGACCGCCGGCCAACCAGGGTAATTTTCAATCTATCGCATTTTGGGACTAGACCAAATTGGCAAGATGGCCATTAGCTTGGTTTTATCAAATATTATCGCCTGGATTGCGAAGTAGGAAGCTTTTAGGAGATGTGCCACCCTGAACATGGACTCCGATCGTTAAAAATAACTCGATCGCTTATTTATACAAGATGTTTGGTAAAGCCTTATAAAACTGAATATGGTAGATAGGGACCATAATAAAACTGAACAACTTTTACTATGGGACCAAATCTGAAATCGCGAAAAAAAAATGAACTGTTTCATACATTTTGATAATTTCGTTATTATTTTTTGTATAAAACAGCAGTTTTTTTTTAAAACGAAAACTAAAACTTCTCATCGCACCCCAGACGACGATATTTGATAACACCAAACTAATGGCTATCTTGCCAATGTGGTCAGGTCAAAATATGCGATAGATTGAAAATGAGCCTCTTGGCCGGCGGTCCATGGTAGAACAGCAAAGCAAAGAAACGGAACCGGTAGGTCTGGGGCCAGCCTTACATTTTTATTAAATGGAAGCTGGGAACACATTTAAGTATTCCTTGATTGTTAAATGTCATTTAACGTAACGGGTTTCATTGATGAATTGATAGTTTCATCTTTAATGCAAGTTATCATGACGGGAGTTAAATCTGTTTATGCTTAAAATTATGTCTCATTACATAATGGACATATCCAATAAAACATTTACTGAATATCTCAATTCAGCAACTTTATGTTTGCAGAAGCTGTACTTACTTCAACATCGCGAGGCAGCTTGCAACTCCACTTCGAAAATAATATCTTCTATAAGAATAGGACCTATGCGGATGGCAAAAGTATCCATTGGAACTGTAGTATGAAGAAGCAAGGCTGCATGGTGACTGCCCTCACCAACGACAAAGCTGTTGCTAAAATCAAGGGGACACATAACCACAAGTCTACAGGATCTAAAGCCAAGCTAATTAAAACCCAGGTATTTCGCATACGTGATTTTAAAACTCGCAACGAAATCGCTCGATCTGCGAAATCTTCTGTACACTTCTAAAAACGTGGTTTATTTACTGCAAGCATATCTACATACTGGTAGAGTTTGGTAAACGAAAGATGAGACTCGGTTGGAAATGGAACTCATTTTGCGCCTTATTTTAAAGTTCAGTTTCCAATAACTTAACCTCTAAACGTTAATTTAAGGGCAGTATATTGCAAATTAACTTATTTTTGATTCAGTTTTAAACAATCAAGCATTATTTATTTTGAGCAGATAAAAATATATGTTGTAGTTTCATAATCGAACTTGATTATTTTACGGTTAAAAACACGATTTTCGTATTTTCACTCGACTATAAAAATGTGCAAAGACAATGAATATTTTCATTGTTTTTTGAATAATACTTAAAGATTATAAATCTCTTACGCACAAATAATATATAGAAAAAAAGGTAATGACATATAGCAGAATATTTTACGGTTACTTTTTCAAAAAGTGACTTTATGTTTATTTAAAAATTAATATATAATAAAACGCACGACGAATCTTGGTTTAGTAGCCTGCGAGGCGTCGTCGGCGTAGGACCTGTGTCGTTTTTGCTGCCGCGCTGTGTTCCCCCTCTCGCGTCTAGTTGATTGAGAATCTTTTAGATACTCGAAGAGTAGTATAAGACTTGGAAACGCAGTAGGTAATCTAAGTGTAAAATTTTATTTAGTGTAAATTACCAATTTAGTTTAATTTGTAAATGCATAGAGTAGGTAGGTAGGTATTTGGATACAGCAACCAAGTACAAGCTAACGCGTAATTAATTTTGATGACTTTTAAGAAATAAATACTTATCTATAAATAAAATAAAAAATATACCTATCGTATAATTTATAAAATGGTTGACTTTGCAATGATTTTACTTATATCGGAAGATGAAGAAGAAAACTAAGTACAGTCAGCAGCATATCAAGCTATAAGTACAAAACTGTCAAAAATCTATAATGAATTTTGAACCTTAAACTGTTCGACTTAAAGTTTAAAAATGATTAAAGTAATTTGACACATTGTGGAAGCCCAGCATGCCGTTGACTGTACCGTAAGGCTGCGTTCAGACGATAACGCACGACCCAACCTCAACCCAAACTCAGCCCAAACTCAGCTCAAACTCAACTCAAACTCAACTCACCCGCAGCCTACTCCTTGAAATACATCACTTACAATTTTGAATCTTATGACACATTAATAAGCTCTTTTTTTATTTTGTCGATGCAACTGCACCCGCGCTCAACCCGAACTCAACTCAAACTCAACCCGTACACAACCCAAACTCAAATCAAACTCAAACCGAACTAAACAGAACTCACTTCAAACTCACCTGGACATTACACAGGACCTTATTAAAGTGTCATAAGACTCAAAATTGTAAGCGATGTATTTCATGGTGGGCTGTGGTTGAGGTGAGTTTGAGTTGAGTTCGGGTTGAGGTCGGGTCGTGTGTTATCGTTTGAACGCAGCCTAAAAGTATGCTTCCGCACAGCTATGCGGTCGCGACAATTTTCCGTTCACTTCAAATTGAGCCTTTTGGTCATAACATTACGGTTCAACTTGGAGCGCACTGCTGCTTGCTGCCGAGATCGGCGCAAGCGTTAGTCGTCTTATTTACTTTGAAATTCGGTTGTTTTTTTCCCATATTTTTGTTCACAAACTTTGTTGTTTCATTAAAAACAGTTATTTTGATAAATGTCAATATGGTCGAAAATCACTTGCACCTGTTTTTTTTACTAGTAATCACTACAAATTTTAGCGAACTTCACTTTTTCCCCGACATTATTTGTTCTTCTGGCTATTGCCTTATATGCCCCAGCAGTTGAAACATGAATAGGCTGGTGATAATGATGTTGCTTTTAGCCTGGGTGCATTAATCTACTTAAGGGTACACATAAATCACCTGGGTGAATCTGTCTGCTGAAGGGAGAAAAATAATTATGTACGTTGGCCGGTGAGGATGCACGGCTCAAAATCAAGTGTCAACCAATCACGACTTTACCTACGAGTCGACGGTGTGATACTTCCCAGCAACGCCACCATGGAGTAGAGATTTCTAAATACCCTCAAATGAAAGACCATAAAATGTACCTAATTGTACCTTAACTCAAAAAATTGTACCTCTGATAGTTTCAGAGAAAAACGCACTTGATTGTGGCATTGCCAGGAAGTATACTTCCTGGCAACGCGACGCTGTACCAGATTCCAATTGGTCTCATAGTAATGGCCAAAAATTGTACTTCATTTGTACCTCATTCAATAATTAAAATATGCAGTTTCGATATAAAAAAACTCTTACTTGATTTGCAATACATGCAATGCACGTTGTTATTGATATAAACTGATGTTTATTATGCATTATGCAGTAGTAGGACCACAGAGGCAACCGCCTCTGTGCTCTAGTGGTTCGCCCACCCGTGTAAGATGCAGACGTCCCGGGTTCAATTCTCAGGAGGGTACAATTTGTACTCGGTTTGGTTGATGGTAGGGCTTAATTTGGTGCCATTCATTTGGTACTATTAAGTACAATTAATTATGTACCATATAGTACAATTTATTAGGTACTATGTAGTACAATTTATTTGGTATCATATAGTACAATTAGAAGGTAGTTTAGGTACTATTTAGTACAATAAATTTTGTACCATAGAGTTAAATTTATTAGGTACTACTTTGTACAATAAATTTGGCACCATATAGTACAATTTATTAGGTACTATTAGGCACATTTTATTTGGTACCGTATAGTACAATTTTATAGGTACTATATAAAAGCATTCATTTGGTACATATTATCTGGTAACATATTATAGTACAATTAATAAAGTACTAATTACAAACTAATTAGTACAATCAATTTAGTATTATTTAGTACAATTTATTAGGTACTATTTAATAAAATTAATTATGTACTATACAGTACAATTTATTTGGTACCATAATAATACAATTAATTTAGTACTACTTAGTGCCATTCATTTGGTACTATACAGTACAGTTTATTAGGTACTATTTATTACAATTTATTTGGTACCATATAGTACAATATTTAGATACCATTTAGTACAATTAATTAGATACTATTTAGTACTATTAATTTTGTACCATAGAGTACAATTGTAAGAAACAAGTACAAAAGCTAAACTAACTTGCATCTACATATCGACGGCGAAGTGCCAATATCTCCTAGTCCTAACAATGATGCCTTTGAATTCAACACCTAAAGGAAGTTAATTTCTCAAAAAAGTCTCAGTTAGGAGCGATTGGTACTTCCCCGTTGAAATCTCATAAAATTTTATGCTTTTCCTCTCTTTTTGTATTAGTTTGATTGTTGCTATAGAGGTTTTTCTTATTATGATTTTATAATAGTATTTAGTCATCATTATCATATCAGTTGCACCACACCCACTGCTGGGTATAGGCCTCCCTCATGGGTCTTCATAACGATCGGTCCTGCTTGGCCCGCATCCAGCGGCGCACCGCGACCTTCACCAGATCGTCGGTCCACCTTGTCGGGGGCCTACCCTCGGAGCGTCGTCCGGTACGCGGTCGCTATTCCAATCTTTCCGCCCCAACTGCCTTTGGTTCGTCTCGCTAATTTGTCCCGCCCACTGCCACTTCAGCTAAACAATCTTTCGAGCGATATCGGTTACTTTAGTTCTCCTACGCATATACTCATTTCTGGTTCGATCACGCAGGGAAATGCCGACCATGGCTCTCCATTGCACACTGGGTGAGAGCCTTCTTATGAGACCTGTAGTTAGCGACCACGTTTTACTGTGATAAGTCAACAATGGCAACACACACACACACAACTTAGACTTTAGTCTTGAGATAAGACACCGAGGTAAGTTGGACTCGAAGATTTGTCGAATACTGGCCAACCGAGCTGGATTCGACGAGAGATCTCTTTTCGAAGTTGAACTTACCTAACTGGACTGTCTGTCCTAGGGATACGTAATGGTCAACAACTTCGTGTGTAGTGTTCCCAACATGAGCTAGAGTGGGTACAACATGAGCACTCGACATGATTTTCGTCTTATCCAGCTTCATTCTAAGAGCCACTTTCTGGGAGGCACTACGGATAACTTCGAGGATTGTGTTCAAGTCTTCCATGAATAAAAACTATATCATCGGCAAAACGAAGGTGTGTTAGTTAGGTACTGGCCATTAATGTTGATACCGAGTCTTTTCCAGTCCAAGAGCTTCAAGACATCCTCCATCACAGCTGTGAACAGTTTCGGAGAAATAACTTCTGTCTCTGTCTCACACCTCGCTGTAGTTGGATGGGATCTGTGCTCTGATTCTGTACTCGAGCCGAAATGGTGACATTTTCCTATAAGTGCCTCAACACCTCTTCCTTCCTTTCCTTCCTCCTCTTGGTCCTATTGGTGCACCAGACTGCAGCACTGCCCAGGTCTCAATCAAATCAAAAACTTTCTCATAGTCCACGAACGCCAAGCAAAGTAGCAGTTTATACACCTCGGTCTTCTGTATAACCTGCCGCAGCGTATGGATGTGGTATATGGTGCCAAAGCCTTTTCAGAACGCGGCTAGTTCGGGAGATTGGAAGTCGTCGAACTTGCGAGCGCAACGATTCGTAAGATTCGTATTCTTCAAGAGGGCCTTGTCACCCTTTTTAAAGAACAGAATGACCTCACTTATGTTCCATGTCTTCGGCGTTCTGCCCTCAACGATGACGGAATTGAAAAGCTTCTAAAGGTCTTTTATTCTACTTATTTTGACCATCCACACCGATTACGCCGATGACGCCGCCGCCGCCGACAATTTAGACGCCAGACGCCGCTGCCAGTCAAATGACCATGAATAATAAAACCATGCAACCCCATCGAGTTTGGGCTCGTTTGAATCGTTTTGACGAGTGTTCCGATAGGAGATGGTATATTTTTAGTCTTAGCTCGTTAACTAAAAAGCATAAAATAATAATTTACTGAAAAAAAGTATTTTTTAAAAACACCTTTTTTATACGGACTAAATAATTCCAAAAAATCGGACTAAAAATATTAAAACGGACAAGTAAAAACAAACTAAAAAGTAAAAAATAAATTCTTCTGTAAATATTTATAACCCTAATAACTTATACCTACAGAAATTTTAAACCAAAAAACGTGGGGCGCGTTTTGTAAAGTTTCTCATCTATATTGTCTATAGCATGCGCCCCACGTTTTTTGGTTTAAAATTTCTGTAGGTATAAGTTATTAGGGTTATAAATATTTACAGAAGAATTTATTTTTTACTTTTTAGTTTGTTTTTACTTGTCCGTTTTAATATTATTAGTCCGATTTTTGGAATAATTGAGTCCGTTTTAAAAACGTGTTTTAAAAAAATACTTTTCTCAGTAAATTTTACTCTATACAGTGCCTTTGTTCTTAAACTAGCGATAATTTAAAGGCGTGAAATACATCTAATTTTATTGACAAAAACACCCACATGTTGAGGTGATTAGGCGGGTCCCTACCAAGCGCGCTGCCTCGCGAGGCAAGACGTTTGCCGCGTGTTGGCGGGCCTCGCACGAGGCTGCTCGCTTGGTGAGGACCCGCCTAATCGCGTAAAAACGGCTGGTCGGATCCTGGTTGAAAGTTCCCTAAGGATTTTCTCTAATATGCACGCGACGAAGTCGCGGGCGGAAGCTATTTTATTGCAATAATCAGAATTGGGTCTAGAATATTATTATCCCGTTCCCGTTTCTTTACCCTCTCCCTCTCTCTGCCCCTCTCCCTCTTCCTCTCCCTCTCCCATACTCCTTTCCGTCCCCGACCCCTTAACAAAAGTTTGATCCCCTGTTTCACCTCTTTAGGGGCTGAAGCAAGTCCACCGTGTGTGTTGGTCTTCAAAATAAATGTCATTTTCGCAATCACCATCCCATAAAAGCCCAAGAACGACATCCATAACGATTTTTATGTTTACTTACCCCATTTACCCCCTATGGGATGATTTTCAAAATAACAAATTATGTGTTTGATTTTATTTTTAGACGTGCTCCGACGATTTTTTTATGCTGTTGTAATTTCGATTTTATTTTCTTTTTCATCATGTCCACCGTGTTGGACTTCAAAATAAATGTCATTTTCGCAATCACCATCCCATAAAACCTCAAGAACGACATCCATATCGATTTTTAGGTTTACTTACCCTATTTGTCCTCTAAGGGGTTGATTATCAAAATCACAAAACATGTGTGTGCCTATTTATTTTTAGACGTGCTTCTGCGAAGTTTAGAGTTAAAGTTTTAATTTTATATTCTATTTTCCATACAAAATTTGAACCCCATTTTCACCCCTTTAGAGGTTGCATCATGTCCACCGTGTTGAACTTCAAAATAAATGTTATTTTCGCAATCGTCATCCTAGGAAACCCCAATAACGACATCCATATCGATTTTTAGGTTTATTTGCCCCATTTCACACCCATTTCATCCCCATAAGTATTGAAATACTAACAGTAACGATATACGTTGCGTTAGATTTCCATCCATAAGCTTAAATTATAAATTTAGCGATTTTTACATAGAAAATGAAGAATTTTCTATTCATAAATTAATTCCCTTTTCACTTCTTCGGGGGTAGAATTTTCAAAAACGCTTAAACACGTGTATATTAATTTTCAATCGTCAGTCTAACCACAAAATTTGAAGACCCTAGCTTCGAAACTGAGGGACTTTCATACAAACTTTGGACCCCCGTTTCACACCCTTAGAGGGTGAGTTTTGAAAAACTCTTTCTTAGTGCACCCTTAGACCTCATAAGGAAACAATGTGCCAAATTTGGAGTCTCTAAACCCAGCGGTTTGGGCTGTGCGTTGATATGTCAGTCACCAATCAGTATCTTCTTTTATAATATTTAGATGTATTTAATGGTATGTATTAATATATTTTGTATGCATGTGATTATCATTTTTCTTTGTTTGTTCCACATTCGTGTTTATTGGTTTGCTGTTGGTTGACTTATAGATAATGCTCTTAGCATTAAGTCCGCCATTTCTACCTTACTTTATGTATTTGTACACAAAAAAAAATAATGAATAGATAAATAGTACCTAATAAATTGTACTATATGGTACCAAATAAATTGTACTTATCAATACCAAATTAATAGTAATAAATAGTACCTAATAAAAAAATAATTGTACTAAATAGTACCTACTAATTGTACGATATTGTACAAAATAAATTGTACTATATAGTACCTAATAAATTGTACTATATGGTACCGAATAAATTGTACTTAATAGTACCAAATGAATGTCACTAATTTGTACCAAATTAATTGTAAGTAATTGTAGGTAAGATGGTGGTAGCTATTCAGGCGGCCTTGACTTAAGCCCTACCACCAACCAAACCGAGTACAAATTGTACCTCCCTGAGAATCGAACCCGAGACCCCTGCGTCTTACACGGGTGGGCAAACCACTAGACTACGGAGGCGGTTGCCTCTATGGTCTTACTACTGCATAATGCATAATAATTCCTTAGCCAAACATCAATTTATATCAATAACAACGTGCATTGCATGTATTGCAGATCAAATCATGTAAGAGTATTTTTTTTATTTTTTTTTTCGAAACTCTGCCTGTTTTAATAATTGAATGAGGTACAAATTAAGTACAATTTCTGGCCATTACTATGAGATCAATTGGAATCTGGTACAGCGTGGCGTCGCCAAGAAGTATACTTCCCAACGTCCGTTGCATGTATTGCAGGTCAAATAAGAGTAGATTTAAAAATGTTTTTTATCGAAACTCTGCATGTTTCATTTATTGAATGGGGTACAAATTAAGTACAATTTCTGGCCATTACTATAAGATCAATTAGAATCTGGTACAGTGTCACGTTGCCAGGAAGTATACTTCCTGGAAACGCCACAATCAAGTGATTTTTTCTCTGAAACTATCAGAGGTACAATTTTTTGAGTTAGGGTACAATTAGGTACATTTTATGGTCTTTCATTTGAGGTTATCTAAAAATCTCTACACCAAGGTGGTGTTGCTGGGAAGTATAACACAATAAGAGTGAATTTGCTTTGCATCAAACAATTCGATGCGCTTCGATTCGGTTGCAGCATGAATTGACCCTAATATTTGATTACTCGTTTTTGGAGGTCCCTTTTCATCGGCAAATTATAAAAAAAAAAAGTTAAAATAAAATATCGGTTACACAAAAAAAGCTTGTTGTGAGTGCTAAAATATGTTTAGGTACTTATTTGTAGATAATTATATTGGCAGTTGAGTTGACACTCCACTAACGAATTTACTCAATGAATTCATTGTTTATTCACATTCAAGTAGTTAATTCAAACTCAGAGACCATACAACAAGTACCTATTCGAACTATAATATTCGAATAAACAAAAATAATTATTTACTTCGAATTAACTACCTAGCTACCTATAATTTTATTGTGTGTGTTAAATGTATTTTTTACCTAGTAAGTACCCATACCCATCATACTTATTTATTGATTTACAACATTATTGATAACAATACATAAACATAAAAAACATAATTATTTAGTTCGAATTATCAAAATAAATATTGCGCGTTCACGCAGTGCATGAGAGTTGACAGAGCACTAGATTCGGCACATGAAATCGCGGGCGGGGAGTGTCCTTTCTGCACGTAGTAAATATCTATATTCTGTGGCTTGGTCTGCGGGGTCAGAGAACACAGAGAGTTCATTTGAAAATGCGTTCGCGCGGCTCGCTCCGCGGGGAGGGAGGTAGCGCTAAGTGCCTACGACGCTCGACTATACGGGCCTTAACAGGGAAAGTGGCGCCACCATTTCAATCACATCTTTCGTTGACAAGACTCTAGTAACTAGATAGATAAGTACTCCTTTAAGCGCCTAAGCTACGTTATTATCATATCATCAGACTCTGTGTGTGTACGCAACGCGGCGTATCTACGATGAGCGAATGTCAGTGGAATAGAGACTTGACACGACAGCTGCAATGGCGTGGCTATATAATTATGTTGGTTGTCTGAAGACAGCCTGTCAAACCTACTATCCCCCCAACTGCACAGTAACAAAGAACAAGTGGAATACGAGGCAGCTAACTCATGCGTTAGTAAGATGGGCAACGTCACATGATGCGATTTGACGGAAGGGATTATTCCCTAAGAATCCCATTCAAAGTGCTAATTTACGACGAATTTAATCGCACATTCAAAGGCAAAAATTGGCTATGTCAGACACCAGAGACTTCATCAACCATTTGATTGTATTGTTATGTGATCCTGCTGAAGATTCATAATAAATTATTATATTTTAGGTTGTTTTGTTTGAATTATGAAGGTGAAGAAAGGGACAAAAATGAACGTCACCATGCAGAATAGTTTTTGTTCGAAAGAGAAAGCTCTGTGTCCCAGTAGTGGGGACATTAAACATAGCTAATGTCGACCCCCTAAGGGGTTGATTTTAGAAGAATACGAAAACTGTATTTCTTGTTTTAGTTTCCAACCATAAACTTTTTGACTTTAAAAATGAAGGATTTTCGTAACACATCTTCATCCCTCTTTTCACCCGTTCAGGGGGAGAATTAGCAAAAACCCTGATACACGCCATTATTTATTTTTAATCGTCAGTGTAAACACAAAATTTGAAGGTCTTAATTTGGAAACTGACGGACTTTCATGCAAATTTTCATCCCCTATTTTGTTTGACCCCCTTAAGGGTGAAATTTCCAAAAATCCTTCCTTTGTGGATGCGTACCTACACTGTATTTAGTATCTATGTACAAAATCTCAAATCCCTAGGTCCAGTGGTTTGGACTTTGCGCTGATATATCAGTCAGTCAGTTAGTCAGGACTTTGAATTTTATATAGATTTTGCTCGAATACTTTCAAAGATTTGTCATATTCTGAAATCACTGTCTGAAAACCAGCGCTTCTGCCGCATTCTGCGTAATGCCGCAAAAACTTTTTTTTGATCCCAATAAATGTTTCTTTATCTTTCTTTATATTATTTTTACAGCACCACTAGGTACACTCTCGGTACCTCTAATAATACCTACGAGAAAAGGTGGTCAAAAGCTAATTTATCAAAATGGAGCATTCATGAAGAATAAAACTTGGGCGAAAGGCAAACGCGCCCACTGGGTATGCTGCAAAAAAGACGGCGGGTGTAAAGTCACCCTTATGACACACGAAGGGTACATCGTAAAAACATCAGGGGGAGAACACACTTGTTAGATTTTATGATCTCTTCCTTATCGAGGGAGTTTTAAAACGGAACATGATGAAGAATGTGAACCTTCTAGACTGTTACCTAAAGTAAAAAAAAATGCGTAGGGTTCAAAATTAAACCTTTATTTGGGAAATTGTTGTTGCGATTGTTACACCTCTTTATGAACATAAGGTCGAAATGATTCTTGTTAAAAATCTAAAGTTATTTAAAAAGCCCATTCGATTTCTTGTTCCATTCCATAACAATTAGGTATTTTAAATGATTAATTAGAAGTAAGGTGATGCCTGGATATCTGAATAGGTCTATAGTTAGTGTATATTTTCTTTGTCTATACTCTATAGCAAATAACACGTTCTTATAAGTAACAAATTCTTATTTATGTTTGATCAGATTGTTTTTTTTAAACCCGTTATACTTCATATAATAATTATTTGTTTATAAATTAAGTCGTTTCGTATTAATTAATTCAGTATATTACAAATTTCTAAATTTCAATATACCTACTTGCCCCCAGTGCTAGCTACTACGAGTTTAGGTTGAAAACTACTATAGCCTATTTCCAACTCAGATGCTAGCGAGTAAGTAACCTATGCAATGAACATGCTGATTATTACAGTATACGAGTTATTTATTACAAAATATTAATCCCGAATCAGGATTTAAATTAGCCTGTCGATTCGGCAACTGTAGCGTGCTCGCACAAAACACGACCAGGGGCCCTATTTTTGAATCGCTCGGCTGGCGTCGAGCACTCGTTTCTACTGATTTTCGTTCGACAGCTCATACATTTGAGTTGATTTGTCGAAAATCAGTAGAAACGAGCGCTCGACGCTAGTCCAGCGATTCAAAACTAGGACCCCAGCATTTTGCAGACCGATTTATCGGATCGTGCCGCAGATTATAAGTGGTGTAATAATTGCGGCACGATTCGATAGGTAGTGTAGTTTAAGTCATTTTACTAAAAAACAGTATTTTTCCTATAACGTAATATTTGGCGTAGCTGTGAAAGTATTTACCGCAGACCAATCCTTAGTTTCAATGAGCAATGAAAGTTGCTTAACACTTTGGTACTTTGTCATAGCAACTTTTTAGATTAATGTTTCAAACTGCGAGACATTCTGTTAAAAAGGTGCTAAGACAAAGTACTAAAGTATTAAGCTACTTTTGTTGCTGACCGTACTACTAAATAATATTTTTTTTTGTTTTTTCTCAACTAGTTAAATTGGTTATGTATTTTTTTGTAGCTGGATTCTTGGGTACAGCTGTAGTGATGCCTGCTGTTTCTCGTAGAGGTGGGCAAAGACTATATTTTCAAAATGGAGTCTACAGGAAGAGCAAAACTTGGGCGGATGGTAAACGAGCCCACTGGATATGCTTGAAGAAGGTGGAGGGCTGCAAAATGACCCTCATGACATACGACGGATTCGTCATAAAAATTTCAGGAGGAGAACATACATGTTCGCTTAGAAATTTGTCTCCTCCGTAAACATGATCCAGGCGCGATCCAAAGGCGTGAAAAACACAGAAGCGACGCGGCACGGATACGGCGGCGATACGGTGCAGATGTGAGACTTTCGGATGCTTTCGACCAATCAAATACACGTATCGCCGCCGTCGTCGCCGTATCTGCGCCTTATCTCCGCCGCATCGCTTCTATGTATTTCACGCCGAAGGGGGGGCCACAGGGGACATCCCCCCCCCCCCTCAAAATCATACATGCCAAATAGAAAACTCTTCTAAAAATTTACAAAATAAAAAACGCAATTGTATTATTATTAGTGACCAGGGTCAACTAGTAATAACACAATTGCATTTTCCCTCCAAAATTTCAGGCTGCGACCGCGCCTGACATGATCGACAAAATATGGATAATCATTTACGAAAAAATTGAACATGATCGAAAAATTAAAGACATCATATGGATTCACATTACAAAATGGCGTCATTCAACCCGACTTAATGACTTTATTCAAAAAATCTATAGCCGGCGTCACTCAAATCTGTTCAGGCATTTAGAAGTTTAGTGGAATAAAGAAACTTACATACATACAAACATACATGAACTCTGAACACAATACACTCTTTTAGGCAGTCGTATAATAAAAGTGTCTTTGTAGTCGGTAAACCGTTTTACGGAACACTTTTAATGTAAGATTTCCGCTGCTGCAGACACTTTTTTTTTTTTTTTTAATTTTTAGTAATTACTTACGTTTTTTGGCAGGGAAGTCGTCGTTTTAATATTTTTTAAATTATTTATTTCTATTTTTATTTTTAAAAATATATTTTTTTAATGTGCTCATCAAAGCCTTTCATTTGATTTCCATATTGTAATACCTATATGATGAAAAAAAATATTTTCCACTTATCCAAAGACTCAACCACTGAATGAAGACTCATGATACAGCGAAACGGTCAACAGTGACAACACGGAACTGCATCAGTGTAAAACAGGAGCCTGAGGAGGAAAATACTAATTAGTTTTTTTTCTTAATAAATATTGAAAGAGAATGCTGCTAAATATCAAGATGAAAAAGTATAATCTCAACATGAGATTATACTTTTTATTTTGCTGTTGTGTGTATAGGTAAGTATTATTTACGAGTATTTTTATAATAAAATGGTGAAGTGATGAAACAGGGTTGGTCAAGGCTTTCATCTTCCCGAGGGATTCTCATTAATAAAAACTAAAATAAATTTGCCTGTAAATAAACGTAATGTAAACTATAGAAATGAAATTACTAAAATATAAATTAATATTTAACGATAAAATTAACTAATGGGAAGTAATAAAAAGCGAAGCAGCTGCTGAGGAGCTCGGTGGCGCAGTGGTTTAGCTAGCGCCTGGCCCAGCGATTGCGGAGGTTAAGCAACTTTCGCAAGGGTCGGTCATGGGATGGGTGACCAAAAATTTATTATCTCGAGCTCCAACGTGCTTCGGAAGGCACGTTAAGCCGTTGTTTCCGGGTGCATTTGCAGTCGTTAACACCCACCAAAACGCACTGGGCCCGCGTGGTGGGTAATGGCCCGTCCTGCATATCCACCCATAAGGAAGGCCTGTGCCCTAGCAGTGGGGACATTATATTGGCTGATGGACATGGACACAATAAAAAGCATTTCTTTTTAGTTAGGTATTATTTTTATAATAAAATCAGTATTCATTTTGCAGTGAACAGTGCCCGACCATTATCGACATGGACAAACAACCGACAACTACCAACAGTTGACCATGACCACTATCCCGTACGATCCAACTTCAAAAGAGCTCGATGTTGGATGTGCACACGACGACAAAGGGACACGAGGACTATCTGGAAGTGCATTAAGTGTGAAGTTAGTCTATGTGTTGAGTACTGTTTCGGAGAGTTCCACGAAACGTTTTTGTCCTGAACGAACTAGCAAGACTGTCAGCCTGCACACAGCGAACAGCTTTCTAATGCATAGAGTTTTCACGCGCGATTACACTGACTGAAATCAATGACGCGAAACCGCTACATAGATGTAATCCTCATAATATCGTCGTCGATAGAAGACAACACAGCGGATCTATGGCGGAACTACCGCGGTGCTGCTGGTACGGTTTCGCGGCGGAGGTGTGCTACAGGCGTCACAGAGATGGTGCCTGGCTACGTGGCTATGTCGAGCTAGGCTGTATCGATAAGTATAAATACAACTTGACAAAGGCTTATTTCGGTTAAAAATATATATATTCTTAAATTAAATTGTTGTCAATATACAAATCTGAAAGTCACATTTGACATAGATTCGTTTAAATTTCCTCAATATTTGTTTTAACCAAAAATGCGTGGACTTTCTCAAGAAAAAAGGAAATCTATAGTGGACAAATGGTGCACTATAAAAGGCATCACCTACAGAAAGCTCGCTAAGCTAGAAAATGTTAGTGTTGGTGCAGTTCAAACTGCTGTTAGAAAGTATGGCCAGGAGTATACTTTTAGCGACAAGAGGAAATCAGGCCGAAAACCAGGTCCTTCAAGTTTCATTCAAGTTTGTAAATATCGTTACTTATGGCTGTTACAGCTGATAAGTTTCTTGCGCCCGTTCTTCTTGTCAGCTAAAAAAGTCTGGAACGGGTGGTAGGAAAATATAGACGATTCAAAAGTACTTAATAATTAAGTTTATTTGAATAAAGCTTATTTGACTTTGACTTTGACTTTGACTTCAAACCCCGATCTGGACCAAAAGATACTAAAGGCATTCAAGACTAATAAAGAAGCATCTATTAGGGATATAGCCAAAAAATTGGATACCTCTGTTGGGATGGTCCAACGTGCCAAGCAAAGATTTAACTTGAAGACTTATAGAAAGCAGAGGCAGCCGAAAAGGAGTGATAAACAACAAAGTTCGGTCAAAACTAAAGTACGAAAGCTATATGACTCTATTTTATCGAAAAAAAAATGTTTGTGTAATCATGGACGATGAAACGTACGTTAAATTGGATTATAAATCGCTGCCAGGGCCTCAGTATTATACTGTAGTCAAAGGCTCAGAAATAAGTGAATCTGAAAAGTCCATTTATACTGAAAAGTTTGGTAAAAAAATTATGGTATGGCAGGCGATATGCGAATGTGGCATGAAATCAACTCCATTTTTTACTACCTCTACAATGACGGCGAATATCTATGTAAAGGAATGCCTAAACAAACGAATTTTGCCCATGATAAAAAAACACAGTGTCAATACTGTATTTTGGCCCGATCTGGCATCTTGCCACTATGGGTCCCAGGCTTTGCAATGGTATGAGAAGAATGTAGTCAATTTTGTACCCAAAAACATGAATCCACCTAACTGTCCGCAGCTTCGCCCAATTGAACGTTTTTGGGCTAAAATGAAAGCAAGACTTCGGAAAACTAGCCGTTCTGCAGATTCTGAAGACAAGTTTCGCCGAGAGTGGATCATAGTTGCAAAAACGTTCAAGAATGACGATGTCCAATCTTTGATGGCGATGTTGAGAAGAAAAGTCAGAAAAATGGCTAGAAACGTTTGATTTTTTCATTCAATTAATTAATTTGTATTATTACAAAGTCCATAGCATTGTTTTATTTTATTTTAATGGTTAAAAAATAAAAATATCGAGTTTACTACATCTTTTTAGTTGTGTTTATACTTAACGACACAGTCTTTATGTCGATATTACAATTTTACTAAACAGTGCGAGCTGTGTCAATATTTTAATTTTACAAAAAAGTGCAAGCTATGTCGATATTTTATTTTTATTAAATGTGTGCTTTGTTAGGTTGACCTTCAATTAGTTAAACAATTAAAATTCAATCAACGTTTTCTCAGATATGCGTCGATTAATAAACATTACACATACTTACATACGCACATGTGCATACACTCGTGAAATTAACCATGGTACTTTTAATAAGTTATATAAACATATAAATAATGTGTGTAACTATTACAATCACCAAAGCATTTAATATGATAATACAAAAAAATATGCCTTTAATTTGACATTTTTTGACGAAAAGGTGACGAAAGAATACGTGTGACTAGAATAATAGATCTCGGGACGTTTCAATGATATTTTTTTTTAGAAAAAATAATGATTGTTGTTCCTCATTTGCGGACCTCATTTGAGGTTAAAACTATTTCGTTTTTAATTTTTACAGCTGGAGCATTCGCTAGAGCCATAGTGATACCTACGACTAGAGGTGGTCATAAGCTAATTTTTCAAGATAGAATTTTCACAAAGAACAGGAGTTGGGCGAATGGTAAACGAGCCCACTGGGTATGCTCCAAAAAAAGGGCAGGTTGTAGAATGACCCTCATGACATACGAAGAAGTCATCGTAAAATCATCAGGAGAACATTCTTGTCCTTACTAATATTGTAAATGCGAAAGTCTGTTTGTTTGTTACGCCTTCACGTCTTAACTACTAAATCGATCATACACATTGTCAGGGGTTCTGTACCCCTAAAGGAGAAAGGAGAAGAAGGTAAAGGACCTTTCACCCGAAAAAAGTATTGTTCCCGAGGAATAGCAAAAAAACTTTTCACGCAGATGAAGTCGCACACTCCCGCCGCAAAACACCGTTGTAGGTTCCACCATGAGTTTGACAAGCGAAACAAATGCGAACAGCCTTTGTTCACGCGCGATTCCACCGATCGGCTCCAACCGTTGACACACGCGAAAGTAATGACGCTAAACCGCTACGTAGATGTGATCCTCATAAATATCGTCGGCGATAGAAGACAACTCATAGCGGAACTATGATGGAACTACCCCGGTGCCGCTGGCACGGTTTCGCGGCGGAAGAGTGCTTGTGGTGGAAACTTTAAAACTGACCATAATTTAAAATGGGGACCTCCTGTGAAACTACTTTTTGTAGTGAGACTGCTAAACCATTTTAACAAAAAAAAAATGTGTACTGGCTAGGCAATATTAAGACGACGCCTCGTGAAAAAAATTTTTTACAGGCACCGCCCACTCACCCCTCGTATCCCATAATGACATTCTGCCTTCAATCGTAAAGTTTGATTTTCGCGCCAAATGCCTGTGAGGTTTCATCGAAAGTTTAAAGAAGAAGAATAGAGAAACGATGGAGTCGCAATACATTGTATTTAGAACATTTTCTTTGATAATTTAGGTATCTTCAAATTGAATGAAAAATGAAAATGAATACAAATACCTAACAATAGTTTATTAATTGTAAAAAAATACTATTATTATTAATAAAGTTGTACCATTCGGCGTTTTTCAATACATTTGCGAAAAACAGATTTGTAACTTTTGCGACAGAGGTCCATTTGGGGCCATCCATAAATTACGTCACACGTTAAGGGGGTCGACGACGTGTGGAGGGGTCCTAAATTCGTCAGTTCCAATTCAATAATTATTACTAGATATAAATCGTAAAATATGTGACGCCATCGTTTCTAGTTTTGCCCTTCAGAAGTGCGAGAAAAATAGATTTAGAATTTTTAAAGCAATATTTATGGAGAAATGGAGAATGTGACGTCACTAAGGGTTTTTTACATTTCATTTAAATGTAAAAAACCCTTAGTGACGTCACAGCTCGGCACGGCGAAACACACACCTTTGCTCACATTTTTTTATCTGGCCTACCCACATAAAAAAAATAGGCCATTCAAAATGTCACATAAAGAGAAATGGGCAAAAGACGCGTTTAAGCCCGACCATTGGGTTTAAACACATAATTCCCCCCCTCCCCTCCCCGTAGGAGCTAAATTTAATTAAACAGATTTTATGCAATATGTTGTGTTTAAAATGAAGATTATTGAATTTACTCAAAAAAGCTTGTAATATGGTAATTATTTTGACAACCTTCTTTGAACAAAGTCGAGGTTGCCGCGCTCCTCCGATGGTGACGCAGCAAAGTTGTATGGGATATCATTATTGTCGAGTTTTAGCCACCAGCAATTTCCTTTGAGAATCCATTACTGTCGAGTTTTTTTTCAAACATAGTTGGCTGAAAATACAACATTGTACAACGCACTTGACGTCGTTCATAAACACATCCCGCTCGCACACTATACGCCACACCTATCGCTCTCTCATTCACACTTGTTGTGGTAAGCGTGGTGAGCCGCCATTTTCAATCCCATTCTTTTTCTGCGCGTGTGTTGTATTATTGTATGTAGGGGGCGATGCGGGCGACGGGCGACGAACGCCTGCCGCTCGCACCTCTCACGACCCCCGTTCTCGTCTCCCCTCGCGCCTCTGTGCCCCGCAGGCGAGGACTCATTTAACGTGTGCGTCACCCCAGCAAAAAGTTGTGCTTTAGAGAGATGAGACCTTATCAGATAATTAGTGTGTCATGAGGAGAAATTTGTTTACTAATAGCAAAATTTGTGTGAATTGTAGTTTTTAAGATATTTGAGAAAAACTGATTTTGCTGGGGTCACGTTTTAAACATTACCCTGGCAAAAAAAGTTGTTTCAGCCTGGAACCAAATACATTGATAGATAGCTTTTGTTGCATAGTAAATGTTAGCAAATAGCAAAAATTGTGTGTGTTATGGTTCTTGAGTAATTTAAGTTTTTGCTGGGGTAGCGTTTTGGGATTTCCCAGATCTCGAAAACGGTTCAACGCAGAAGTTTGAAAAAAATGCCACTAAGAGACCTTAATTTGTTTAAACGTTAATTTTTTATTTGGTTGTCGCAAACCAACGTAATTAAATGGTTTCGAAAAACAGAAAAAACTAATTTGGAAGTAAACAAGTGCACTTATAATTAAATAAACAGCTGTAAAAAATAGCCGTGGTAGACACTTACTACGTCAAGAATTTTAGGCTTTGTTACTTTACACGATATAAAGATATAAACAAATTTGATAAATTTTAGACCGGTCGTACTTTAGCGATCGAATACACAGTTTCCATAACATTAAGACACATGGCATACATTAAACAAATTTAAGTAATTCATCAACATTCCTTCCTGTTAATTTCAGCTTTCAATTACGCCTATCATGAAAGTTTTAACAAAAACAAGATTAAGACAGCAATTCTTGAATAAGCCGACCAAATTGTAAAGGTCACTAAAAAGCGACCGCGCCATTCATTAGCGTAACCATCTTAAATGAACGGGATGCTATGGATCTTTTGTTAGTACAGTTGCGTACAAAAGTTTGCTGGTCGGATTATCTTTAAATATAAAATAAGTATCGGGAAAACTCACGATTGGCTAGGCCGATTTTGGTTTTTAAATGTTTGTCGTATTCCAGGGGAAGGTTTAAGCGGTAAAAAATATATATGAAAAAAGTGCGAGGTAGTTCCCGTAAAAACTTACGGGTAAATGTTTTTACCTGTCAAACATAGTGGTCACTGGATTGACATGAGTAGGTTTGGTATTAAAATAAAACATTTGGTTTGATCAAACAGAAGCAATAAATTACTATAAATTTATATATTGATACTGACCAATAAATCACACTATAAATTGCTTACCGAGATTATTACCTACTTAGGTTTAGATTATTATTTACATTTATTTATGGTTGAGTGCCTTCAAAGTTTTAACTTTCGTGAATCATTCATTACATTCTTTAAAACTACTATTAATCGCGTAAATGTATTCTTTGATATTAATAAACACGATATTAATTTATAAAATAGAAAACTAGTAAAATCTTTGCAATATGAATAACACTTTTCTTCATAACTGTACAAAACATCGGATGCTAAGCTGCTAATTTGCGAAGATAACCCGTACGTATGGTGCGGTCGCTTTTTAGTGACCTTTACAATTTGGTCGGCTTATTCAAGAATTGCTGTCTCAATCTTGTTTTTGTTAAAACTTTCATGATAGGCGTAATTGAAAGCTGAAATTAACAGGAAGGAATGTTAATGAATTACTTAAATTTGTTTAATGTATGCCATGTGTCTTAATGTTATGGAAACTGTGTATTCGATCGCTAAAGCACGACCGGTCTAAAATTTATCAAATTTGTTTATATCTTTATATCCTGTAAAGTTACAAAACCTAAAATTCTTGACGTAATAAGTGTCTACCACGGCTATTTTTTACAGCTGTTTATTTAATTATAAGTGTACTAGTTTACTTGCAAATTCGTTTTTTCTGTTTTTAGAAACTATTTAATTACGTTGGTTTGCGACAACCAAATCAAAAACTAACGTTTAAACAAATTTAAACAAATTAAGGTCTCTTAGTGGTATTTTTTTCAAACTTCTGCGTTGAACCGTTTTCGAGATCTGGGAAATCCCAAAACGTTACCCCAGCAAAAACTTAAATAACTCAAGAACCATAACACACACAATTTTTGCTATTTGCTAACATTTACCATGCAACAAAAGCTATCTATTCATGTATTTGGTTCCAGGCTGAAAAGGGTAATGTTTAGAACGTGACCCCAGCAAAATCTGTTTTTCTTAAATATCTTAAAACTACAATTCACACAAATTTTGCTATTAGTAAACAAATTTCTCCTCATGACACACTAATTATCTGATAAGGTGTCATCTCTCTAAAGCACAACTTTTTGCTGGGGTAACGCACACCATTTAACCGGTCGGCCTATAGTACCAATACGAACAAGAATTGTTAACGACATAATCGCCTAAAACGTCACGTTTTCGAGTTGTAAGCTATTAAAGTTGAACTGGTGGCGACACCACTGGGTAGATTTGAAGCTAAAATAAAACGTAGATATGGGCTCTAGAATATTGTTTTATGGTCATCTAGGTCCCGTCTAAGTTGCTACGGGTGAGCCGATTTTTTCTAATATTTTTCATTATTTATTCATCTATAAAACAGCTTATGTCACTTTGTTAGATACCTACTTATTATAGCGTGCGCATGATGCGTGCCTAAATAAATAACGTAATAATGCGAGACGTAAGTATTCGTTTTGAGATTATTTATTATTATTGCTATTCTTTTTGCTTTGCCGTTGTCGCGTAAAGAGACTAATGATTCTGCAAAATAATAATATTTGTTCACGATCGAAACTTGTAAAAGTTAAAAGTTGTACCACGGGTCGGGAAAGAAATTTTATTTCACAATATTTATTAGTTTATTGTTTTGTTACGCAATGGCGACTCTTGGAAGGTTTGTTCTGTTGATAATTTTCATCTCCTAAAAATAGGTTGGATAAGTATTAGAGACTCTTTGTCTTTGAAATATGAGAGAAATTAAAACTGTCATTGTCAGTATACTGTCATTTTACGTGTTTTGGCTGGTAAATTTTTGGAGCGCTCAAGCACAGGTCTGTCCTCAAGGAAGGCTCGCGGCCGTCTGAAATTTCGGTGCAAAGAGGTAAAGTAATATAGCTTCCCAGCGCAAAGAAAGGGACAACAATAGCGCACGCATTCCGAAATAAAATAACGTAAGCGACATTATGAAAATAGTTGATTTATTAAAAAACTAAATTATTTTTGAAAAAATTGGTTTTATCAAAAGTTGGAACTATTTATTACTTATCTTATTAACATAATTTCAGTTCAAACTATGAGTCCGTTTGCTTACAGTACTGCAAAAATGATATGAGAGGCATCAACTTTGGATTTTTTTTCTATCGAGAAAATTGTTTCCATTCATGTTTTGAGCTTGATCAAAAAATTTTGTTATTAGTCTATTTTAACATATTCCAAAATTAGAACAATAGTAGTAGGATCAATAGGACTAAATCTAAATTGAAAACCATGAAAATCCACGAGGTATCCTCTTAATACCGGATAAGTGTTTCCATTGGACACGCGATAAGGATTTTTTGGTCAAACGAAGACTTCCGACCACTAGAAAAGTACTACTAAGTACTCTACTAAGAAGACTAGACTGTTTTTTTTTACGGAAAGATACCTACATAATTTATTTTGCGTTAATTTTTTTTAAGTGAAGATTTTGTTTATCAATATTGTTAAAAAATGACTAAATTTTTATCGTCTTGTTTTTTAAAATAAGTTAGATAACGGAATTTGCGTATTCCATTCCATTCCATTCTTATATGAATTAATAAAAGGTTTGTACAGTGTGTTTTTTTTGTATCTCATAACTCTGTGTATTGATGAGACAATGAAATAGAATCGAATAGCATAGCCACAGGAAATATTTATCAATTAAACATCTTTATTACACATACTAATACAAAGACAATAAAACAAACATTATATGTGAATTAAGGCAACAACGTAGCATTTCCGTATCTCTAAAAATTAATTAACTCAAGAAAAATCTTAGTAGGGGTAAAAACTTTTAAAGTAATTATATTTATATTGATGATAAGTATTTCCACCAAACCTAAATTGGATATTGTGAAACAGGCCCTTGGTCTATTTAAGCATGGATAATTTTATTATTATTAGTTAAACTGTTGTTATAACCTGTAAGTCTGTCTGTACCCACAGACAAACTTAATGAAGTTTTGTGGGACCATACTTTAAACTTTGTATTCTAACATAAATAAACATTCATTCATTCAAGCATTTTTGGACCACACGTTCTAGGAGTTTTTATTATTATTATGACCTATAGAATATAACCTCAGAGTTATGGGAATTAAAAAAATAGAGGTTGTATAAAAAAATATTTAAAAGTTTTACATAATAATTCCTTAACCTCAGAAAAGAAGTTACAGTAATTAATATTTGTAGTTTTGCGATTAATAATAAACATTTTTTAGAACATTAATTCATTTTAAGTAACAGTTTTTATGATACCTTTGTAGAATCTATTTGGCCTCTCTGTTAGTATTAACCGTAAACACACTTTAGGTACTTCTATTGGTTTATAAGGTTGATTGATTTATCTCAAATAGTTAATAATTATTTTACAGCTGGATCGTTAGGTACAGCTGTATTCATACCTACGGGTAGAGGTGGTCAAAAGCTAATTTTTCAAGATAGAATCTTCACGAAGCATAGGACCTGGGCGGATGGTAAACGTGTCCACTGGATGTGTCGCAAAAGAAACAGAGGGTGTAAAGTGACCGTCACGACAAACGAAGGGTTCCTCGAAAAAATCTCAGGGGGAGAACATACCTGTGAAATACCTTCTCCACCCTCTTTCCACCTTGGTTGTTAGTGAGTTTGAAATAAAAATGCAGTATCGACCAACACTCGTTAACAAATCACCCGAAAATGATAAAAACTAAACCAACCAATCATTTCATATCATTTCAATTTCATTTCAAGTTGAATTGCTCATGATCGTAACTAAAATTAATTAATTAATTAAATTATTACTTATTTCCAAAAGTATGGCATACATCCTTATGTATACCATGAAGACTGAAACAAGAATAGTTAGTAGTTATAGAAAATAAGGCTTTCTAATTTTTTATCAGTTTGTAAAACAAGCTTGTAAAAGTACGTGTTATTTGGAAACGACGAAAAAATAAAACAGATTTTCGGAAATAACGCTCGTTGATTATTTTTTTACCTTTATGTTGTAACGAGGAGCTCGGTGGCGCAGTGGTTTAGTGCCTGGCCCAGCAATTGCAGAAGTTAAGCAACGTTCGCAAGGGTCGGTCATGGGATGGGTGACCAAAAGTTTATTATCTCGAGCTCCTCCGTGCTTCGGAAGGCACGTTAAGCCGTTGGTCCCGGCTGCATTTGCAGTCGTTAACACCCACCAATCCGCATTGGGCCCGCGTGGTGGGTTATGGCCTATCCTCCTTACCACCCATAAGGAAGGCCTGTGCCCCAGCAGTGGGGACATCAAAAATGGCTGATGGACATGTTGTAACGCAGTTTAATACAATTTCCCAAACGTCCATAAATCACTATGTATGGACGCCAAAAAAGGAGTTCCTTTGTAGAACGTATTTGGCGTATCTCTGTAAGTAGGTATTAACTATCAACCTTAGTTAACTGGTTTATAAGGTTGATTGATTTATCTCAAATAGTTAATAATTATTTTACAGCTGGATCGTTAGGTACAGCTGTATTCATACCTACGGGTAGAGGTGGTCAAAAGCTAATTTTTCAAGATAGAATCTTCACGAAGCATAGGACCTGGGCGGATGGTAAACGTGTCCACTGGATGTGTGGACATCAAAAATGGCTGATGGACATGTTGTAACGCAGTTTAATACAATTTCCCAAACGTCCATAAATCACTATGTATGGACGCCAAAAAAGGAGTTCCTTTGTAGAACGTATTTGGCGTATCTCTGTAAGTAGGTATTAACTATCAACCTTAGTTAACTGGTTTATAAGGTTGATTGTTTTTTATCAAATAATTATTTATTTACAGCTGGATCGTGAGGTAGAGCTGTATTGATACCTACGAGTAGAGGTGGTCAAAGGCTATTTTTTCATGATAGAATCTTCAAAAAGCAGAAGACTTGGGCGAAAGGTAAATGTGTCCACTGGGTTTGTTGCGAAAGAAACAGCGTGTGTAAAATGACCGTCATGACCCGCGAAGGGTTCGACGTAAAAATATCATGGGGAGAACACACTTGTGAAAAACTTTCTCCAACTTATTTGTAAATAAAATTGGCAAAGACGTTAATTTTTTGTGATTAGACTTTTGAAACAATTTCACAAAATTGTAAAATAACTCTAAATAAATAATAAATAGATGAAAAAGCCGAACCGACCGACACTCGTTAACGAAGCATCCAAAAAGGCGAAAAATCTGTACTAAGTAAAGTTTGCTCGCTTCATAATTACGTAATTGCCTAAAACTGTTATTAATCTACTTGGATTTATGGAACTGTAATTACACCGTATGCTGTTTTATTCTAGCTTTCTTCGGGTATACGGTTTCCGGTAAAAAGTGCTTGGATATGGGCAACCATCGGTATACTGTTCACCAAAATGAGGGAATCAAGGTACGCTGGCGCTGCGTCAAGAAGACCCTGGGCTGCCCTGCCTTCGTCACCACTATCGACAACGTTATCATCAGGATTAGAGAAAAACATAACCATCTTGGAGTACTTTAAATCACGTAATCATAATTGCGTAGTTGAAATCACTAAGGTCAGTTGCACAAGTCACAGATAAGTTAAAATTAAATTATGTGGCAGATAATTTCATAGATTTGTTCAGTTTTGACAAACCACAGTGTACTTGTAGGTGCTCTCTGGAACTTGTGAAACAGACCCTACGGTCCTTAGGGTCTGTTTCCATAGACTAAAGCCGTTTCCACACTGACAGCGTCAACGAGCCAACCGTTCGTCAAGAACACAGAAATTTTACAACGTGTTACAAAAGACCACTAAAGCTGAATATGGTAGATGGGGTATCAATGGTATCATACATACAAAAAACCCTGAAAAATTATTATAAACCCTGAAAACCGCCAATTTATTTTTTCTTTTACATGATAAACTGCATAGTGGCAACATTCGATCAAAATTGTGTTTCGTTTTCGCCCATTAATGGGATTGATTCTCGAAAGCTATAGTCTAGGGTTGTCACTTTGCAGTTTTCCATACAAATTTAAAAAAAAAGGAGAACGAAATTATTTTGGGTCTAGTCACAGAATAAATATAGGCACTACGTCGAGTCAAAGTCACTGAATGTATCTCTACTTCGGCGCTGCCGTCATTACTTTCTTGGCGACGGACGGCACGGTGACGGTTTCGCTCTATTTTCTGGCCGATGATGATGGCGACTATCCCCGACACACATCAAAAGCACACTTAAATATTATTCAGCCGTAAAGTTACATTTATTCTGGTATAAAATGTTAAATGTGTTTTCAAAAACAATCGAAGTAGATCAATGTTTTGTCATAGTTTTGTGTTAAGCGCAATCACACACCACAACCACACCAAAATGTCGACAGGCGTACGCTAAATTGTATGAAAATGACAATGAATTTATTCACACGTACGCGCACCACATTTCGGCTTGAAACATCTAAAATTCTAAATCAATCCACGGTGGAGAACCAAGGTTTCAAAGTTACCTCGTTTGTATGAAAATCGACTGGTGTCTTTAATTATGTGACTGCCACTGTACGTGTGAATAGGCCCTAAGTGCATAAAATGTAGGTAGGTAAGGTAGGAGAATTTGTAGATAAGTATTTGTAACTTAAGTAAAAACATTATTTATTAATATTTGCATATAATATGTATACAAATTCGATAACAGGTACTGAAATACCGTATTTAATGTAATTAAGTAATTTTTCTGTGTAATTGGATGAACTGAATACCTACTGAAATTATTATAATGTAGGAAATAAAACAAACGAGCTAAATGTGTTTAAATGCATTTCATTATTTTAGAGTCTAATATGACAGGCGAGTCACAAGACATAACCAAAACTGTAAAAAAAAACATAAACTTGGGCACTATGTATGTATGTATACTTCTTAATGCTTATGCATATATTACACATCTTATTCAGATTAAATTACACTGTGCAATGTAAATAAAAATATTGGAGTATTCTAATATTTCATAAAAACTATTCGTTTTTTTATTATTAAAACTGATAATTATGTGTAATTTAAATTAATAATTTATTAATTGATGAAGTATCAGAAGGAGGAGGTTCTCAATTCGATTGTATGTTTTTTTTTTTTTTTATCGTTGTTCGCGCGTATCTCCGTCATTTAAGAACCGATTTTGATGATTCTTTTTTTGTTCGATTGAGTTTGCTTGCGAGATGGTCCCATTTAATTTTTTTTTCAAATCGGTCTAGTAGTTTTCAAGTAATCCTGAAAATACTATGATTTTGCATCAACTACCTTGACGACTTTGTTATTTATGAACCGAATTAGATGAAGTTTTTTGTGTTGGAAAGGGGATACCTTTAGTGTAGTCATTTTAACCGACTACAAAAAAAAAGGTTCTTAGTTTGACCTGTATATAGTATGTTTCTCCGCGATTATCTCACGTTTGGCTTAGCTGAATTTTCTACCTAAATAATATACTTACCTACATTACCTAATACAGAAGGTACTTACACTAAAAATAAATAAATAAGTACGGGTGGGGTACGAACGTACCGTACGTACGTACGGGAAGTACAACTTCCTTTTTTTATTCTAAAATCCCCACCCGACTTCAATAGACGTTATTATAACGATGATAATGCGTATCTAATGATTTGAATATTATTTCTTGCTTTTTAGTGGCAAGTTTTTTTTGAAGTCGGTTTTTTTGTTTTTAAACAATTTTTTCCAAGATATTTTTTACATTTAAATGTTTATTTTTCCAGAAGAGCCGCGTTTTGAGCAAACGAATCGTGGACAAAGACTAGTATGTGGAAGCCACGTGTTCTATAAAAAAAGGGAAAGAGGTGTCAAAGTAGAATGGGCGTGTAGCAAACGACAAACTAAAAAGTGTAGATCCACCATAACCACCATAGATAATATGATAGTTATGACCAAACAGTATCATAATCACTTTTGATAAATAAAAAATGTTTAGTATTATTTTATTAGTCTTATTTTTTTAACTATGGAGTCGACCTATTCCATTCTAATACCAAAAACTAATACCAATGGTATTCGTTAATTGTCGTAATTTTTCTATTCCTAACCAATACCAAATTTTAAATATTTAAATGAAGTTCAAAATTTATTCCTAACAAATACCAAAACATAACATTTGGTAGTCTCGGAAACAATTTATTCTGACTTACCTGTACCTCATAGCATTTAACTTGTTTTAGGATTCGTTTATTAATTCGTTCAGAATAGAAAATTAATCACGGTAAAAAACTAATACCATTGGTATTCATTTTTGGTATTAGAAAGGAATGGATCATCGACTCGATCTATTCGTATTAAAACTATTGATCTATACAATTCATTCACCTATCTGGGTATAACACTTTCTTAATTTTGAACTGTTACACACTATTTTATTGTCCTTGATTCTTACGACGAGACGCCATTTTTGTTTACAAGGCCCAAAATATATGTAAATTGATTTTAAATGTTTTTTTATAATGTGTTAATTTCAATCACTAAAATTGATTAAATGTCACAATCACAATTTCACCATTTTATCACTTCACAATCATTCTGATTCATTACATTAATTAATTTTGAAAAATGCTTCATATTAAATAAAATAATAATACTGAAAATGAGGTATTCTAATCATGTTCAATTTTTTAAATTTCAATACAAATGATTGAAATAACTCTGCTCGGGTCATTAAGTATGAAGACGAACTTTGATTCCTCTTTTATTACTAAATACTTAACCTCGTATAGGTATCTAACGGGTGTAACAAGGCCCCAATGAAGCTGAAGTCCACGCATTCCGCCCATCATCAGGATCATTTTTGACTTAGAGACTATACCTGGGAAACCAATACCTACGAAGTTATTGAAGGTCAGAGTATTTTTTTTTTCTAATTTTGTCCAAAGAAACATTATCAATATTTTTAGTATTTCGTAACAAACAATGGCTTTAAAACGTCAACACTCACTGTATCTCATGAGCACGCACATAAACGCTGCCTTTCAACTCGGCCGCACACAGCTGTGTAACATACATAAAATCATTTCCCAGCAATAATTTTGAACAGAAATGGTCCTGATGATGGGCAAAATACGTAGACCTCGGCTTCGTTGAGGGTCTTGTTACACTCGGTATAGACGAGTTAACAATAATTTGAGTAAAACGAATTTTCAAATGCTTTTAATATTAAATACTCGGATAAATTTATAGATTCAATATTAATTTATACTATAAATTGCATGTGAATATAATATTAAAGAGGAGGAGTGAAAAGCTCGGTGGCGCAGTGGTTTAGCGCCTGGCCCTGCGATTGCGAAGGTTAAGTAACTTTCGCAAGGTTGGTCACCCATCCCATGAATGAGCCACATTCATGGGATGGGTGACCAAACATTTATTATATTGAGTTTCTCCGTAGTTCCTTACGTGGTCGCTAACTATGGGTCTCATAAAGAGGCTCAAGGTCACCCAGCGTGCAATGGAGAGAGCCATGCTCGGCCTTTCCCTACGTGATCGAATCAGAAATGAGGAGATCCGTAGGAGAACTAAAGTATCCGACAACGCTCGAAGGATTGCTCAGCTGAAGAGGCAGTGGGCGGGACACATAGCGAGAAGAACCGATGGCCGTTGGGGCGGAACGGTTTTTGAATGGCAACCGCGCACCGGACGACTGACGCTGCGTGGGTGGGTAGGCCCACAGAACAAAGAATTTTTTTTTCCCCCAGTATAAGTCGCATGTGGGCGGCACCCGTGTAACATCATATCTGCGAAGCTCCGCACATCTTTGAATTTTGCTCCGTCAGTCGTATGAACGAACGCCAAACAAAAAATCTTCAAAAATAATATAAAAATGCCGAGGTGCATTATATAAAAGAGCAAAATCGATATTCACATATATCATTTAGCAAACGGGTGCATAAAATATCGGAGGCGAGCTTTATTTAATTAATTTTGATTTTAATTGAAAATTCAACTGATATTTTCCTTTTAAAATTCATAACAATAAATATCCACCTTTATGCGGTATACACTTATGATCCATATTCCAACGCACAATTTGACATATTCTTGAACTTTCATAAACACTAAAATATAGAATGGCGGAAATGTCACTCAATAGGGGAGACCGAGAAAAGATGTGACTGTGAAGAGTTGAAAAGTATTATCACCATAGCAAAAAATTGATAAGTAAATGATAAACGTCTAAATAACAGTTTATTTGATACACTCACCACTGAAAACACGCAAAAACAGCACGGAATTTTAGTCAACTTAAATAGTACGTTATAGGCGAGTCCGGGAAGCTAGCATTTTATTGTCAAGGATTTTAATCATTCGAGGCAATTTAATGAAAATTGCTTCCCCTACAAGGCTGCGAAGTCTCAAGAAATGAGAGGAAAAAAATTCTTAGTTAAAATGTAATTTTGAAATTGGTCATGTAGCCATAAAGTTTTATAAAAATAACGTTTTATAGTTATTTTTAGATTTAGAATACTACACTCCTGGGGGTCAATTCTGCTAATGTTAACGTCGAAATCGTGGTTCAGCGGTGTTTGAATGGTAATGCTTTTTGACACAGTTCTTGTTTTTTAAACCCAAAACCGAAACACATTGTCGTTCTACTATGGCTTGCTTGGCACGGTTTCTGGGTTGGAGGGGAGGCGTGGTACTGGCAATTTGTTACTTCGCAGAACGTGCTTGACATGCTGAAGCTCAGCTGTCAGGTCTTGTTGGTCACAGATCCCAAATACAAATAAATACAAATAACTTTATTTGCTGTAAATAGGGTGATTACTTATAATTCCCGCGTACTCTCCGAAACAAAGATTTCCCTATGGTAGGTAGCTAACTGTAAAGGATGGTGGTGGATTTCACCATTGAGGTATCTATCTGTAAGTGTTGCTTTTCGAAACATCCGATATCCGATATATTTATTTTATTTGGGTTTCTGAATTTTGAAATTCAAATATTTTTTGCCTAGTAATTAAGAAATGTCAGGATTCCACCAAATTATGAAATAGGGTTTACACGAATTATTGAAATGAAACTATTTAGGATAAGCTAAGTGAAGAATGTTAACCAAACCCGGTTTCCCTTATCTCATTAAATTTTCTTAAAGTACTATATGTGTTAATAAATAAGGTGGTAAATCGCACTATTAAAATTAGCTTACGCCATCTAGCGGCTGATAAGCAGCATTATAAATATACGTATAATTTAATTTGGTAACAAGTTGCTATGGTAATACGACTGAATCTAAATAAATAAACTTTGTGATTTATGGCTTTCTGGATATTATACATTTTTACTCTTTATCCAATTATGTGTTCACAAAGTGTGTGTGCGTAGCATGTAACTATTGAGTTGGGGGCTTGGCTTCGATTTTTAATGTGTTTGTTTGGTTACACTGGTTTTCATACTAAATTGAGCTCATACTACTTCTATCTACTTCTATGTTCTGTGGGTAGGCCCCCGACAAGGTGGACCGACAATCTGGTGAAGGTCGTGGGAAGCCGTTGGATGAGGGCAGCGCAGGACCGATCGTCGTGGTGATTGTTGGGGGAGGCCTTTACCCAGCAGCTTTGTCGTCCGGCTGATGATGAGTTCCTCCGTGCTTCGGAAGGCATGTTAAGCCGTTAGTCCCGGATGTATTTGCAGCCGTTAACACCCACTAATCCGCATTGGGCCTGCGTGGTGGGTTATGGCTAGTGATCTACAAAACTCGAGTCGTCGAGTTCTACTTTTTGGCAGGACTCGGTGAGCTCGGTAGGCTCGTAAGCCAGAGCCTAGCTGAGAAACAAGCTTTCTGAGCCACGCCTCGAGGCTTCAAAAGAGTTCAAGCCTTCAAAAGAGCTCGTACCTATCAATAGAGCTCGAGCCTTCAAAAAAGCTCGAGTTTTAAAATGAACGCGAGCCTAATAAAAAGCTTAGCTTTTAAAAAGCTTTCTTTAATATCTCCGTAAATAATAATATTTACAATATTATTATTTACGGAGATATTAAAACCGAGCCTATCGAGCTCAGAGCCCTGAAAATCTGACTCTAGTCTCCAAATTAGAACTCAAAAAGATGAATGTCTTATGTTATATTATGTTAAATTATTGTGCTTTAGCTCTACCTATCCTTATTCATCAGCAACCCATCACAACTAGTGCGAGTGTTTTTCCTCGCCTCGAGATCGACCGAGCTCTCAAAAAGGCTCGAGCTCTGAAAAAGACTCTTGAGTTGTCGAGTTACATACAAACGAGGCGAGCCCTGTAAAACGACTCCGAGCTCTAGACAAAAGGACTCGAAGGACTCGAGGCTTGTACATCACTAGTTATGGCCCATCCTTTTTATCCACCCACAATAATAAAGGCCTGCACCCCAGCAGTGGGGATATTAAAAACGGCTAATGTCGAAAAATATTAGAAGCATTAGAAAATTGCAAGTTAGTCAAGTCATTACTTACCTACTTGCCTATAGATATGATAGTTAGATTTAATAAGAATAGGTAGACTAACTTAGTTTTTCCAATTATACCTACCTATTGTCATACAAGGGAATTTTACATTTTGCTATTTTTTTGCTATGCCAGATTTGTTTTTTTTTCAGATCAGCCATTTTTCATTGACGGCGCTCGTGGTCGAAAGTTGCTTATTGGTGCACACGTTTTTTATAAGGAAAGAATAAGAGGGTTCAAGGAAGAGTGGCGTTGTCGGAAGCGGAATATTACTAAATGCAAAGCTTTTGCATTTACAGTTGAAGACGTTATAATCAAGAGTAATTATAATCATAATCACATCTGAGGATAATAATCATCATCATATCAGCCGCACGACACCCACTGCTGGGTATAGGCCTCCCCTAGGGATCTCTACGACGATCGGTCCTGCGCTGCCCACATCCAGTGGCTTCCAGCAATCTTTACCAGATCGTCGGTCCACCTTGTCGGGGCTTACCCACGGAGCGTCGTCCGGTGGGCAGTTGCCATTCCAGAACCTTTCCGCCCCAACGGCCATCGGTTCTTCTCGTTATGTGTCCCGCCCATTGCCACTTCAGCTGAGCAATCCTTCGAGCGATTTCGGTTACTTTAGTTCTCCTGCGGTTCTGAGATAATACTCGGATGTAATAAGTGTTTTTTTTATGAATAACACGGGTTTATTTAAGAGAATCTTGATGCTTTTGTATTCACAGTGGAAGACATTATAATAAAGAGCAATTATAATCATAATAATAATATATTCTTTATTGCACTTGTAACATAATTACACAGATAAATATGAAAGTTGTTTACAAAGGTGGACTTATCTCTAAAAGAGATCTCTTCCAGTCAACCCAGCATTGTTTGAGATTTTTAAGTAAGCAGGTAATAGAAAGTGCATAGTAAGTTGAAGATAAGTAAAATCCTAAATAAAATTTATATCAATTTATACACATACATATACTCATAAATATATACTTCATAGTGTAAACATAACATAAATAAATATAAATAAATACATACATATACATAAAATAATATATATGTAATATAAATATAAAAAACTGGTAGTTTAACTATCTCGTGAATCAAGAATAGACAATTGTGATAGAAAATGAACTTTGACTTTGAATTTGAAAGTAAGGATGTTCGGGCAATTCTGGATGTTTGACGGGAGTTTGTTCCAAAGCTGCACGGCTTTGACGGAAAAGGAGTTACGCAGGAAGTTGGTGTTGCTCCTAGGCAGCTTAAGCATTTTAGTGATACAAGCCTGCCTAGGGCGGGTGGGAGGAGGAAGCGTCTGGAAACGGGAAACAAGGTAGTTGGGTGAGTTAGGGTCCTTGAGGATTTTGTAAAGAGCAGAGAGGATGTGCATATCACGGCGAAGGCGAATGGGAAGCCATTTTAGTTGACAACGAAATGATGACACATGGTCATATTTGCGAAGTCCGTAGATGAAACGAATGGCTAGATTTTGCAGCCGTTCCAGCTTGTTCAGCTGTTCCTCAGTTATGTCCAAATAGCAAACGTCGGCGTAGTCGAGAAGGGGAAGGAGAAGTGATTGCGCCAGCATAATTTTGGTTTTAAAGGGAAGAAAGTATTGAAGCCGCTTTAGAGAGTGAGAAGAGTAGTGGATGCGTTTGCTGACTTCGCTGATTTGCGGGGACCAAGATAAGGTGCTGTCCATAATGAGTCCAAGATTTTTAATTTTGTCAGTGAGCGGAATAGGCAAATTGTTATAGATAAGTGGTGGAACAGAATTAATGTCAAGTTTGCACCTTAGCCGGTTGCTACCTACAATCATGGCTTGACATTTGCTTGGGTTCACAACAAGACCAAAAGAAGAGGCCCAGTCCCGGATCGAAGTCAGATCCCGATTTAACGAATCTATCGCTTCCGCAACCTCAGCGATGGGAAAATGTCTGTAAATTTGAAGGTCATCAGCATATAGGTGGAAAGGGGAAGATATAGCACAGGAAATATTGTTGATGAAAATAGAAAACGGTAATGGTGAGAGAACACCACCTTGTGGCACACCCGCTGATAAAAGTGACCAATCGGAAGAGGCGTCATTATAGACTACACATTGAAAACGGTCGAGAAGATAGGATTTGAACCAGTCGATGACAGGGGCTGAGACATTAAAGGAACGAAGAGCACCGAGGAGAAGATCAAAGTCAACACAGTTGAATGCACTGCTAAAATCCAGTAAAACCATTGCCGTGAGTTTGGTGTTGTCCATCGCCCCACGAATATCCTCCGTGATGTTCAGCAGTGCACCAACCGTGCTGTGGGAAGGGCGGAAACCGGATTGGTAAGGACACAACAGGATATTGGAGGAGAAGAAGGAGTATAGTTGCTTGTGAACGACAGATTCAAGTACTTTGGAGAGGATAGGGAGAATAGAAATGGGACGATATTGAGACAAAGAAGATGGATTTGGGGTTTTAGGTAGGGGTATGACGTGAGCTTTCTTCCATGATGCTGGAAAGACATTGTGCTGCAGCGAGAAATTAATAATGTGAGTGATGACTGGCACAATATCCTCCAGCACGGGAAGAAGCATATCCAGACTAAGTCCATCGCTACCAATAGCCTTAGTGGAAATGGACTTGATGCACTTCGTAACGTCTGACTCAGAAACTACACTAAAAGAGAAAGAGGAATGGTTTGAAAGGTCAGGACTAGGTAGAGAAGTGAGAGCAGCTGATTTAGAGGCTGAATCTAAAATAAGAGGGGGTGATGAAAAGTGCTTGTTTAGTGAATTAAGGTCCACGGTACTCGGACTGGTTTCCACAAGCTTGCCCACGCCGAGAGATCTCAGGAAACTCCAAATTTGTTTCTGATCTAAACTCTCAATTTGTGAGTGTATATATTTACGTTTGGCGTCCCGACACATTCTGTTGCAGAGGTTACGTAGTTTTTTATATACCGCAAGGTTTTCCGGAGAAGGTGACATAATCAATTGTGAGAATAATACTCGTTTGTAATTTCAGTATTTGAATTTTTATTAATAATACGAAATTGATATTGAAATATTCTTTATTTAAATAAGCTCACAGATCAAGAATTTTTAAATCGTCAAATTATTTTATCCGTATTGGGCGTAATGGATAAGTTAATTGATGTGTTCAATGTGTTCACACTAAAATTATTACATGTCAATCACAATCATTTGATTTATGACTTTTCTGTTAATATTGAATCAAAATGCTTAATATTGAATAAAAGAATATAAGTATAAGTAAATGATTTTCTTAGCTTTTCCAATTATTCCCATTATCTTTTTTAATTTTTAATTTTTGTTACTTTTCTTTGTTATGTTATATTTTTTCTTATTTCAGATCAGCCATTTTTCTTCAACGAAGCTCGTGGTCGAAGTATGCTTATTGGAGGACACGTTTTTTATAAGGAAAAAACAAGAGGGGTGGAGGAAGAGTGGCGTTGTCGGATGCGGAATATTATTAAATGCACAGCTGTTGTGTTCACAGTGGAAGACATTATAGTCAAGAGTGATCATATTCATAATCACTTTTGAGGATAATACTAGTATGTAATTTGAGTGTTTGAATTTTTCATGAATAACATGGTTTTTATTTGTCTTATTTTTTAAACTAACGATTCGACCTGTTCATAATATTGATCTATTTACATTCACTTATCTGTTTATACCACTTTCTTAATTTAAGTTGTTACACAATGTCCTTGATTTTGACGACGCCATTTTCGTTTACAAAATTAGACTCCTAACAAATGGACTTTAAACGGTTAATTTGATTGATGTGTTCAAACACTAAAACTATTACATGTTTCTATCACAATCATTTTGATTTATTAAAGTGCGAGTTGGCAGCCGACCGCACGCGCACGAAGCCGCGACATGTCGCCGCCTCAATGAATGAATGAATTTATTTTCTGCCTCAATGAATGAATGAATTTATCTTCTCATGTCGCGTAAACTACTGGTTTCTATGTATTTCTATGAAATACCTTACGTAGCCAGCGACATGAAGCCGTGACTTGTCGTCCGACCGCACATCAGTAGTGCCTTCTACTTTGGAGCGACAACACGTTGGATTTGCTCAAAAAAACATCGTGTTCGAAATCATGACTACAGCGACATGACACGGCGTCGTGTTGCCGCGACATGTGCAGTCGAAATGCTTGATATTGAATAAAATAATAACTGAGAATGATAAAAGTTTTTCTGTTATTTATAAGAATAAGTAAATTATTATCTAAGCTTTTCCTATTATAAGTACTACTACTTATAAGTATTATCATGCTAGGGAATTTTGAATTTATGTTACTTTTCTTTGTTATTTTATATTTGTTCTTATTTCAGAACAGCCATTTTTCTTCAACGAAGCTCGTGGTCGAAGTATGCTTATTAGTGGACACGTTTTTTATAAGGAAAAAACAAGAGGGGTGGAGGTAGAGTGGCGTTGTCGGATGCGGAATATTATTAAATGCACAGCTGTTGTGTTCACAGTCGAAGACATTATAGTCAAGAGTGATCATATTCATAATCACTTTTGAGGATAATACTAGTATGTAATTTGAGTGTTTGAATTTTTCATGAATAACATGGTTTTTATTTGTCTTATTTTTTAAACTAACGATTCGACCTGTTCATAATAGTGATTTATTAACATTCACTTATCTGTTTATACCACTTTCTTAATTTTAAGTTGTTACACAATGTCCTTGATTTTGACGACGCCATTTTCGTTTACAAAATTAGACTCCTAACAAATGGACTTTAAACGGTTAATTTGATTGATGTGTTCAAACACTAAAGTTTTATTTACCTATTACATGTCTCAATCATGGTCATTCTGATTAATTACATTCCTTTTAATATTACATTATTATTTTAAGACTTTATATTAAATAAATAATTTTTCATTTTCATTTTAATTTTTCATTGAATTAAACAATGCTTTATGTTTAATAAAATAATAACTGAAAATGATCAAAGCTTTTCTGTTATAAGAGTAAGTAAATAATTTTCTTAATTTTTCCAATTATACTTATTATCGTACTAAGGGATTTTTTTGTTACTTTTCTGTGCTGCAGTACTTACTTGTTTTTTTTTTTCAGATCAGCCATTTTTTGTTGACGGAGCTCGTGGTCGAAGGTTGCTTATTGGTAAACACATTTTTAACAAGGAAAGAGAAAACGGGGCCAAAGAAGAGTGGCGTTGCCGAAAACGGAAAATGACTAAATGCAAGGCTTTTGTATTCACAGTGGAAGACATTATAATCAAGAGCAGTTATAATCATAATCACATTTAAGGAACATTATGTGATCTCATATCCCACCACGCAGGCTCAATACAGATTGATGGGTGTTAACGACTGTAAATGCCGGGACCAACGGCTTAACATGCCGTCCGAAGCAGGAAGGACCTTGAGATAATAATTTTTTGGTCATCCATCCCATGACCGACCTTTGTAAACGTTGCTTAACCTCCGCAATCGCAGGGCCAAGCGCTAAACTGCGCCACCGAGCTCCTCCGGCGTTGTCTATGAATAGATACATTTCTGTAGCGCATGTTCCTTTGCCGCATCGTATGCACTACGTCTCAGCACGTTCGTGCATTTCAAAATTTGCTCTGCCCTGCGCTGCGTGGACTGCGTGCGTCGCCTGCTTCTCAGCATACGCTTATCCTTATGCGTGGCGAATGCAGTTCTGCTGTTTAAATATCAGACATGATATTGTGTTACACATCTCGTTTGTCATTCGCATTACAGAACGTGATACGTGGCGTGAAGTCTAATTATTAATTCAGGGGAGTAAACTGACAGATTCTAATGTCACATTGTATAATAATGTTGCCTTTATTTATTGTACTAGTGCTGCATGTCCTTCATTGTGATTCAGTTCACCTACACAAAGTCAGTAGCGTTCATGGTTACAACTGGGTCATTTTTTAAAGAAGCCTCAAATGTTCATGGTTACAACCGTAAACGTCAGATTACTCCAGTGAATTAATGATTAGACTTTATATGAAAATGAGAGAGATCATTAAACAACAATTGGGGTTTAATGTAGAATAGAAGTATAGTAATAATTGTATAATATGATAAAAAATTAGATTGTATCTTAATTTAAACAGTGTAATAATGATATACTTAATATAATAAAAAATCGATAGTAAAACAAATAAATACATAGTTGTACCTATGAATTTGTTATTTAAACTTTGAACTTTAAGGAAGAATTTTAAACATTTGTGTACTGCATTTATTGATCGCGCAATAAATAACCTTCCCCCCTAGCCAAAGTAACATTTGCAAATTTTCGCTATCACTTCGCTTCGAAACATTTTTGTATGGATTTGACGTTTTGAAATTCGATTGTTAACGAAACCTTATGTCAATCCCATCCATGTTTCGAAGCGAAGCGATAACGAAGCTTAGCGAACGTTACATTGGCTAGGCCCTCATGTCTTCTGTAAAGTCACTATTTTGTGCTGATGTTGAAATGAAGAGCATGAATGCGGCCGACTGTTTTTCTCGCTGTTGTCAATTATATTTCTGTAAGACGAAAAGTTACAGATATGCGGAAAATAGAACTAAGCAAGTTAATATAGTAGCTTACAATATATCGCAAATGAAGGTGGTTCTCGGCAACTTCACTCGAGAATGTATGGTGCAAACAGAGTTCAACATTGTATTATGCCACAAGTGCTCTGAAGCTGCCGAGTGCCACTGTCATTGTCAAATTAATTGTATTGCAGCGTTTCAAATCGGATGAGAAACACATAAATAATCTTTTTGTTTCAGAAGTACAGATAGTCACCTCACAAAAGGGCAACCCTGTATTAATCATCGACAGTGATTATTGTATTTATCGCTTTAACATGGTTAGGAAAGACCCATCCGCTTTACACATCTCCAGTGTTAAGTGTAAACCTTATAGGGTTTACTGGAGATGTGTAAAGCGGAACCAGGGATGTAAAGTCAGTGTTGTGACAATGGATGGGAGGGTTGTCAAACAAAACCATTCTCACAACCATGAGTGAATTAGCCCTAAGCTAAGATTATTACTCATCTAAAACTAGTTAGTAAGTTTATTACTTATTATTTTAAGATTATATTATATTTATATTATATTAAGATTATTACTCATCTATAACTAGTTAGTAGTAGTAAGTAATTTTGAACATTCGAAAGGCAGATAGGCAGATTTTTTATTCTATAGTGACAAGTCCAATATTGAAAAAAATTAAGGAAATCTTAAACTCTTATCTATTCTCACATTTCTTAATGCTAAACAAAATAGGAACTGTAACATCTCACAAAATTATACTGTAGTGTTTAGTAATGTATTTTTTTGTAAATCAGTACTATTTTGTAATTTACCGTTTGTCAAATTTTATGTTGTATAAGTAATGAAATAACAGCCCCTTATAATTATTTATTAAATTATTATTATCAATGGTGGTTAAATAATTATAAATAGAATTAAAACAAATGTAAAAAAAAACTTTTTTTGTAGTTGTCTTTTGTCCTGCGATCTGGATTTTAAAGAGTAGAATAACAGTCGTGTGAGGCACATTATCCAATGATATGTTCAAAATTGGCGCTAGCTTCCCATGCAATCAGGTTTTGAGGAGCAAGTCTTTTTAGCCTTTTGAAAGTAGAGTTTGGCTCTATGCTCATTAGTTCCCTTGCCAGAAGGTTTGGGTGGTGATTTGATCTTTTTGAATATTTAAGTACTTACTAATACTAATATTGAAGTTAGTCTTTCAATACTTCCTTGACAGACTCAACTTTCAGGTCTTTGTGGAGACGTGTATTTGTTATGATAACTGGAGCACCCTAGGCTCCAGTTATCATTCGCAAGGTTTTTGACTGAAACCGCTGCAGTACCTCTATGTTTGATGAGGATGCAGTTCCCCACAGCTGGATACCGTAGGTCCAAATATCAAAATCTATTGTTTGTAAAACCTGCACTGTGAATTGTTTTTTAGCTTAGAAACTAATCAATAAAGTATTTTTATTATATTTTTATATTTTATAATAAGCCTATTACACTATGATACTTTTATACAGAAGAAGCTTGTTTTTAGCAGCATTAGCCATTGCAGCTTACGCAGTTGTAGATCAAGTGCTTTTCTTTTGTTTGGATGTGTTTTCTTCATGTGGGTCTACGGTTCAGGTAAACGCCCAAGTAACGTGCGTCATCAGATTGTGGTATTTTGATTTGGTTGAGCTCAACTTCGGGACATGTAGCACGCCGCAAACTAAATGTTACGTGCACAGATTTACTTTCGTTGGCTTTTGTTCTCCAGTCTTTTAGCCAGCGAGACAGCTCATCTAGGTTTATTTGTAGCTTGGCAGATGCTCCAGTAGCTGTTTTGTCGACTGCTAATACCGCAGTATCGTCGGCATATGTCCCTGTCAGAACGTGTTCTGTAATCGGTAGATCAGATGTGTAAATCAGATACAGTATTGGGCCCAGCACACTTCCCTGGGGGACCCCGGCCTTTATTTCATGTTGTTTTGTGATGCTGTCACCATGTCTGACGTAGAAATGTCTGTCATGTAGGTAAGACCTTATAAAAAGATAGTAATTTATTGGTAGGTTCTGCAGGATTCTAAATAGAATTGCATCGTGCCAGACACGATCAAAGGCCCGTGAGACCAAAAAGGCAGTAGAACACCACCCCTTATTTTCAAACGTGTGGTTATTTTTTCTATGTTTCTCTGCACCTGTTCTATCGTGCTGTGGGAGGGTCTGAAGCCAAATTGGTGTTCAGGAATTAATTATGGCTTCCGCAATAACAGGAGCCAGACGGTGCAGAAACAGGATTTCTAGTAGTTTGGACGTTATCGAGGGGAGACTGATGGGATGGTAAGATTTAACACCAGTAGCGTCTTTGCCAGGTTTAGGAATTAGAATAATGTCTGCTACCTTCGCTTACTCACTTAAAAATATTGTTAAAAAAATCTTAGTCAATATTTTTAAGTGAGTTACGTTTATTAAAAATTGTAGCTATTTGTAACGTATTTTCTGTAATTAAAGTAACTGTTGGCATGTTGGTCCTTTATTATATATATAGTTTATTTTATAATAAAATTTAATTATTCTGTTTTTTTCCTAGTGTTTTTCACAAAATCATTGCGCGGCAAAAATAGGCAAGCTTTAGTTGTGAATGGTCAATGATATAATAAAAGCAGTGTAAATCACGGCAAGACTTTATGGCGCTGTAACAAAAGAAATGGCGGCTGCAGGTCACACGTTGTTACATTACAGTCAAGAAAAAAATATTGAAAATCACTAAACACAACCATTAATTTATAATTATTATTTGTAGGTAAATAAATATAAATAATGCAAATGTAAAAAACATAGTATTTAAAAGTGAGTAAATGACTATTAATAATATTGTAGCCATTTGTATTGTACTTCTGTTAGTCCTTTATTATTATTTTTTATTTTTTTTATTTGATGTTATAATTTAATCATTCTGTTTTTTTAGTGTTTTTCACAAAATCATTGCGGCGTAAACAGAGGCAAGCTTTAGTGGTGAACGGTCAACGATATAATAAAAGCAGTGAACATCACGGCAAGACATCATGGCGCTGTATCAAGAGAAATGGCGGCTGCAGGTCACACGTTGTTATATTCGAGAACAAGATATTGAAAATCACTAAACACAACCATTAATTTATAATTATTATTTGTGGTTAAATAAATATAAATAGAAATAATACAAATTTTAAAAACATAGTCAATATAAGTGAGTAAATTACTATTAATAATATTGTAGTCATTTGTATTGTATTTCTGTTAGTCCTTTATGATTATTTTTATTTTTTTTATTTGATCTTATAATTTAATTATTCTGTTTTTTTCTAGTGTTTTTCACAAAATCATTGCGCGGTAAACAGAGGCAAGCCTTAATGGTGAATGGTCAACGATACAATAAAAGCAGTGAACATCACGGCAAGACATCATGGCGCTGTGTCAAGAGAAATGGCGGCTGCAGGTCACACGTTGTTACAATCGAGAACAAGATATTGAAAATCACTGAACACAACCATTAATTTATAATTATAAATTGTGGTTAAATAAATAGAAATAGAAATAATAGAAATCTATAAAACTTAGTTAATATTTATAAGTGTGTAAATGCCTATTAATAATATTTTAGCCATTTGTTTTGTATTTCTGAAAATCCATTATTATTATTTTTTTATTTGATTATATAATTTAAATATTCTGTTTTATTCTAGTGTTTTTCACAAAATCATTGCGTGGCAAAGAGAGGCAAGTTTTAGTGGTGAATGGTCAACGATATAATAAAAGTAGTATAAATCACGGCACGATATCATGGCGCTGTGTCAAGAGAAATGGCGGTTGTAGGTCACACGTGGTTACAATCGACAACAATATATTGAAAATCACTGAACACAACCATTAATTTATAATCATTTTTTTTAAATGGGAATTAATACTTTAGCATACAAAAAAAAAACATTTTGTTCTCCAAAATTAGTAAATGCTCACCAAATCCTAAACATGGTGGAAGATGGTGAGCATTTATTCTGGGTTAGGTTTGGTTAGTATGGTGATCATTTAAACATAAGCCATTTTAAATTACACAACCATTAATTTAATAACCGACAATATTAACCATTATTTTATTGTTACATTGTTTGTAATTAAATTGTTTTTTTTGACGTTTAATTTCTAAAATAATAGTTTATAGAAATAAAATTATCTGGATCACCTATAGTAGCATAGGGATTCGTAAGAGTTAAAATAGTTATTAAAAATAAAATTATAATAAATGTGATTAAATCGTAATAGTGCTACCAAAATGTAACGTTTCAAAAGTTATACTTACTTACTTATAATCAAAGGTTCGCGAAAAAGTGGTAAAGTTTGATGCCGCCTGGCACTGCTTTTCCACCAGTCAAATAATGGCAATAAGTTAATAATGATAGTATGGCAAACTGTAGAGATTTCGTCGCTCTGTAAATTGTCCACCTATTTCCGGGAATGGCCCTTAGTCCATTTATATTATTATGATATTTTTGGGAAGTGACGATATTTAGTGGTCTTGCTTTTGGCAAGTATTCCTGCCCTGTAGTTAATCCACCTTTTTTTTATGCCGATGAAAATGCATTTACGCATCCCCCCCCTGCAGGTGAGCAGGAGGTTCGTATGTGGGACTCGCCAGGAGGGAACCGCAATATTTAATAACGTTGCTGACCCCCCACGACCGTCTCCCGTGATCCGGGAGGGGGGAATACCCACTAAAAACACCGGCACTTGCCCTCCACCGCCACCGGTTGGTCTGTGGGGGTCCGTTGTGGCAATCACCCCTACGACCTGGTGGCCTGCCCGGCTTCCCAGGCCTCCTCTCAGACGGGAGATGGCTGAGCAAGTTTGGCCATCTTCCCAACCTGTCAGGGCCGTGCAAGGCAGGCAGTGGTTCACCTCCCACTATTCGCTTGGCCCCAGACCGGGGGAACAAGATGACATGTTTCCCCCTTCACCACGCTTAACGCAGCTCCTGGCACGTTGGGCGGGGGGCAAAACCCCCTTCATGTGGTGCACCGCATCCCAGACCTTTCTCTGCTAAGAGGGGTGGGGAGTAGCCATCCTCGGCTTTGTACTTTCATAGTTAATCCACCTAAACACGATGTGGATAGCGTGATATAGCCATCTACACTATTAGATACTCTTTTGAACTTCTAAAACCCATCGTCTTTTGACAGTTAAAAGCGAATAATCTCTATATCATAATGATATCGCTTTTCGGTGGTCATGCTGCAGCCTCAGGGAGTAGATAATAAGGGGATATTTACACAAGTCGACTTGGCACGCAACTTGGCAGGCAACGTTAGTCAAATAGCGCTTTTTATTGACAAACGCTTGTAAAATCAAATAGGGAATATGCATCAATTTTTTTTTTAAATCTTAATTAAAAGTATAATGCGTGAGAAAGTTAACTGTAATATTAAAACTTTTCTCTTGCGTTTTTTTCTCGTGATATAGTTACTTGAAGTTAGCGCGCAGCAGCACCCGCCAAAAACGCTCCATACAAAACGGTGACGTCACACATCACGTTTCGGGTGTGTTTCGGCGCGTTTAATATGGAGTTAGTCAATAATCTTCAATTATCTCCCTAAATTTTGCGTTTAAGTACATATGTGTCATACAAAATATTGTTTCTTATTCGAAATTATATCTGACTGTAAAGTGTATTATATCCGAAAATGAAAAAAAAAAATCGTTATTTTCCCCTGATTTCATCGTGTGATAAAACTAGGATTATACATTTTTTTTATTTTTTTTCCTGTTCCATCATGTTTTTATAAGTGTCCGCAGCGATCAAGCTCAAATTCATCAAAATCGGTGACTTATGCATATTCCCTATTGCCACCTCATTGAAACTAGGTTTGCGATTAGATTTTACAACCGATTTTCGATAAAAAGTGCTATTTGACTAAAGTCGCCTGTCAAGTTGCTTCATGTAACCCCATAAGTGTCCAAATGTCCAGTTGTAACGGGGTCAGGGAAGAGGGGTTGATACTGGAAATGTCATCAACGTTTGACTAAAGTTTTCAAATTGTTTCGAATACGGCCATGCCAGAGCGGTACCAGCGCCTTTGTTTCTGTATTTTGTGATTAGTCTTCTCGTAAAATACCTACGTAACTCACTTAGGTACATTTCAAAGAGTTTTTATTTTTACGAAACTGTCGCACGTGTAACATATTAATATAAATTAATTATAATGGAAGAAAATTTAATATAAGCTCTGCCCTTGTACAATCTTATTCGTGTAAAAATCGTGTGTGTATTAAATAAATAAATAAAATTAGTTATTGAGTACTTATTCATATTGACTGACGCCCTTTCCGAATGACTGGCGGAAAATGCCTAAGGCTGACCAGAGTTTTTATTTTTACGAAACTGTCGCACGTGTAACATATTAATATAAATTAATTATAATGGAAGAAAATTTAATATAAGCTCTGCCCTTGTACAATCTTATTCGTGTAAAAATCGTGTGTGTATTAAATAAATAAATAAAATTAGTTATTGAGTACTTATTCATATTGACTGACGCCCTTTCCGAATGACTGGCGGAAAATGCCTAAGGCTGACCACATACAGACGGAATTCAAAATTTGTAAGGATTAGCTGCGTTCGGAATTACGTATATGTGTTACCGGCAATGTGTATTCTCCGGCATTGTATACAATACCTGAAACGATCAGGCATTGTATGAAATGATATTCATTTTATACATTGCCTAGGCATTGTATACAATGCCTGCTGGTCCACCGGCAATGTGTAAAATAAGTTTATTTCTGTTGTCTGTTATAAAAAAATAACTTCGAAATTTAAGGCTCACGCTCCGCTGCCTTTAATTTCTAACCTAACCCGGGACCTACATGAGTAAAGCCGGTTCGGTTCCAAACTCAATAAGCCGCCTTCGAGCCCCCCTCGAGCCCCCTCGAGCCCCCCCCGAGCCCCCTCGAGCCCCCCTAAGCCCACCTCGAGCCCCCCTGAGCCCCCTCGAGCCCCCCCGATCCCCCTTCGAGCCCCCTCGAGCCACCCTCGAGCCACCCCTGAGACCCCTCGAGGCCACCCGAGCCCACCTCGAGCCCACCTCGAGCCCCCCCCGATCCCCCCCCCTCGAGCCCCCCTCAAGCCCCCCTCAAGCCCCCCCGAGCCCCCCCCCACCCGAGCTCCCCTTGAGCCCCCCCGAGCCCACCTCGAGCCCCCCTGAGCCCCCTCGAGCCTCCCCGATCCAATAATATTCATTCTATTTCATACATTGCCTAAAAGGGCCAGGCATTGTATACAATGCCTGCGTTTCATACATTGCCGGTGACATATGTACGGAATTCCGTTTGATGAGGCCAGCCTTAGGAGGCTGTTACACACGGAGAAGAAATCGCCACTCGCGTGCGAGAAACTCTCCTTGTGTAACAGCTTCTTTAGACGTGTCTTGACGTTGACGCAGTTGCTTTTGTTTCTCTTGAGCTTTAAAAAGAGCCATACGTCATCTTCTAAAAATGGCAAATAGCTTAGGTACTTCATCTTCTCAAAAATGTCAAATCGAAAGCTGAAATGGAAAGCGCACTATTTGAAGGTCAACAGCCTTATGCATACGTCCTGACTTCCTGACGCAAGTTGAATTAAAAGTTGACCATTAGAAAAGTTTTCATGTTCTTTTGCAATGAATTGAGAATTATTCATTGCAAAAGAACATGCATTTTCTTTAGTCAACTTTTAATTCAACTCGCATGCAATTATTACTGACTGAACTTTTTCTGGTTTAGCTTGTTACGTGATGACTAAAGATGGCAATAAGACTTTGTTACTCGGCGGTGAAAGATTTAACAAACAAGGAGGTACGGGGCCGAAAGTTTATTGGAGATGCGCCAAGAGGAATTCCGGATGTAATGCCAGAGTTTGGACTGTTGATGACACTATTGTAAGGTGTAGGAACGAACATACACACACAAAAATCAGGCGAGTAACTGGTCTGCACCAGTACGAGTACATTAACAATAGTTAAATGAGGTTTAATGATAAAATTTCTGATAAATATTGTTAAAATTTAATAGGACGACTATTTTACGCGTCATAAAATACCAAGATTCTTTTGTTATATTTTTTACTTTTTGTTTAATAAAATGTTAAGATTCATTATAGGGAATTCTATCAAGCAATGTTTTGTCTTTATTTTTCTATCAAAATAGTTAATACATTTGATTGAACACTAAATTAATAAGCTTTTCAATAAATTTTTAACCCTTATTCAGCGGTTTGGTCCCGATGCGCTTAATGCTCATGAGAGTTGGGCCCTATTTAACAAACGTGACAATTTGTCACCTGTCATGAAAATTTCATATCCATTGCGTCAAACAATTTGTAAATAGAACAAACTACTTATAGCTTCATAGCAATGTACACCAAATTGTCATGACAATTGACAAATTGTCATGTTTTTAAATAGGGCCCTGCATAATCCAAGCATTTATATCCAAATTAAATAAAACCTACCAATGCATAATATTAGGTAATCTAATATAATAAGGTAAACTTGGACGAATATTAAAACAATAATTCGTTCATTAATAGAAATAGACCAGTCCATAGATACGAATAAAATCATTTTTAATTAATGTATTTTCCAATCTTTACAGTGGTTCTTATTCCAAGTCGATACCGGAAGGGCAAAAAAAGTATGTTGATGATCAACTCGTACACATACTCTGAGTACACACCGATGTACTGGTATTGTACAAAAAAGAAGTTGGGTTGTACAGCGAAAGCTCGCACGAATGCGCAAGGCCAGCTGACATCTTTCGTTGAGACCCATAATCATGATCCACCGGTTTATCATGTAACTACGGATGGACAGTATGTTAAATTGAATTGAGTTCATAAAAATAACTATGCTGACTTTGAAGAATACCGATTGCCTATTATAATAATTAATTTTTTGAAGTAATGTAGGTATCTGTTTAGAATATAAACAAAATGCCATCTTGTTCAAGGTGAAATTCGTACTATAAGGTACCTATTTTATAATTATATACTAATATATGACATACTTTAATTAGTATATCTATCAGTTACTGATTTTTTTTTTAAATATATAAGTAATAACTTTTTCTATTATTGTTATGTACCTACACACTAAAATATTATAAAATATAGATATTTGATAAACAATTAACAAATAGGTAATTCTTTTTTTATTTTTAGTTCCTAAAAACCTTATTTTTTATCCTTTATTTTTATTTAATTAGGGACTATAATAAGAAAAGGTGTAAATAAAAAGATTTTGAGGTATAACTTTAGTGTTTACGTTTCCTAATTTCAGATATCGTCACTGCGATCCTCCGTGCCCGCTTCGCCCGGGAGTCCACCAACATCTACATTGGTGGTCACAAGTACTTCAGACACTCCCGATCCCTCATCGGAGATAGGATCAGATGGACTTGCTCCAAAAAGCATAAGCATAAGTGCAAAGCATCTGCTGTTACCATAGATGGAGTTGTTGTATCTACTTCGGGACTCCACTCGCATACTTAGGGTTTAGACATTATTGAATATCCGTATTTTCCATGGTTTTGTCTTCGACGTTCAGCCCCCCTACAATGACTGTCAAAAGTAATATCGAAGCGATGTTGTGATTGAGATGGCGCTATACGCGATGTATAGCTCTGTCTCCATCACAACATCACTTTGATGTTGCTATAAGAGCTTAGAGTTCGGCCCCAGCAAGAAGCTTATACCTCCCTCCAATGGAGATTGCACGGCCATATGTCACAGTGAAGATTGAAAAAAGGTCCTTACGGCTTATTGCAACCTCTTTCTTTAGTGTTACAATACGTGTTCGTTGTTCGTCGTTCGTTTGTTCGTGAGAAACGAAAACGTATTGTAAAACGAAAAGAAAGAGATAGCAATAAGCCGTAACGTAACGTCACTAAAGAGTCTTTTTCAATATTCACTTACTTACTAGGCGTGCAACCTCCATTGTGGATATAAGCTTCTTGGGCCCCAGCAAGAAGCTTATGGCCCCAGGAAACATTGTTTGAAGCGAGAATACCGCACAGCGACGGGTTATCCGAATACAAGTTTTCTCGCTCTCGTTAACGTTATTTTTGTACGTCGAAAAGAGATAGAGCTAAGAGAAATTTATATAGTTTTATTTTATTTAGGATTATGCTGTAAGTACGTTGGACTTTTGGGATGAGCCACGTCTACTGATAAAAAAATGTAGTGTGACCGATCTGAACTCATCTGTCGAACTTCAAGGCCTGTCCTTTAAAATAAGTATTCCAGTTGAAATGGTATTGTGTCGGTGAAAAATTCAAAATGTTATTTCGGTCAATATTTTTTCTGATTGTTACTATTACTTATTAAATTGCTTTTTAAAAAATCGATTAGATTATGTGGTATAACTAAATATTATAGTTTGTTAAATTATAAGAATCATAATTTTTTCATCATTTGATTTCTTTTCTTATTGTTACTGACATTACACCAGGCTGGCCCTGATTTTTAAAATGTTTACATTATTTCATTGTATTTAATATATTTTTTTATCAAATTTAGAAATTTATTCAAAATATCGTTGATTAAAAGAAATGTTTTCAAATAATTAAGGAAAAAGTATTAAAACGGTTAGTTATATCTATGTTGCGTTAAGTTTTACTATTAAAATAAATAAAATGGTACCTTTGTATAAAAGTTAATATATTTTTATACTATAATATATTTAAATATTTTTATAATTATTAAGACATTCCAAATAATGACGCATAGAATATGTTGAACCTTTGGAGGCACAACGTGTTATTTTTTGTTATTTTTTTATAAAAAAAAATTATGTTAAATTACGGTAAATATTATAATGTTACCTACCAAAGGAAGTTTGTTCTTGTAATTTTATTATAACATAATTTTAAGGTGATTTGGAAACAATTTTGGAACGAAATGTGATCAAAATTTTAAATACTACTTAGTAAAGATAAATAATATAAATAAATAGTTCGTAAGTATTAATGATAATATTAAAAATATTCTCAACTACGTAAAATATGCCTTTTCACAAATTTTGGACTCTTTACACTGGTAATGGATAACTTTAGTGAAAACCAAATTATAATGATTTATAACATTAAATAAACATAAAGAAATCGTGATGTGTTAATTATTTTTCCATCACTACCATTATCATCAACATTATGATGTTATTTTATCCTTACTAATATTATAAATGCGAAAGTCCGTTTGTTTGTTTGTTTGTTACGCCTTCACGTCTTAACTGCTGAACCGAAAAGCCGGTACAGAAAAGGACATAGGGTACCTTTCATCCAGAAAAAACGTACAGTTCCCGAGAGATAGAAAAAAAACTGTCCAAGCAGACGAAGTCGCGGGCGGTCGCTAGTTATATAATAAAATAGAGAAATTCTCTGAAACGTTTATCTCACAAAATAATGTCATTGCAGATTGTCAACTACTCGAAATGAGCAATGGTGGGGAAATCCTCCTGTGGAAAAATCATTCTTACAACCGGAAGCGGGCCACCCGAAATAACCGGATACGTTGGTACTGTAGTAGATACCACAGAGGCTGTAAGGTCACCCTCATCACCTCCAAGACTCTGATCCCTGTGGAAGCAAACGGAAACCATGACCATGCACCTATTAAGTACATCAAGGGATCTCATGGTTATTTCAGAGCGCCATAGGACGACTTGGTGGGGCAGGGTTTTGTCCCCCACCGCTACCGTATATGCGAGCTTTACCTAACTCTTCTCTACTGAGAAGGGGGTACGGTACCGTAGGACTAGTCGTATTTGTCTGCTTTTGTGACTAAACAAAGGAATTTCTTCACCGTTATAATATGACTTTCATTTCGAAGAAATTAAAATATTTTACCTTAACAAAGATAAACAAGCTAACTGCGATAGGGGTCATAAAGACCTCTCACGAGCCATTCCGCTGGTGCGGAAAAAAAAACGCGAACTTCCGCAACGTGTGAAGAGTGTAGCCCTTGCATTTCTGTGAGTAAAACAGAGAAATATATTTTGGTTATGTCTAGCAAGACAGGACTGTATGCTGTTGTTTACATATGGGGTTCTTCGACCTTCCACCGCACTTAACTGATAAATGATTTTACAGAGACTGTGTTTGAAGCTTTCACCAAAACTAGTGTAGCACCTATTAAAAGCAATATCAAGTATTTTCATTTATAAATGTTCCTGGCGTGGACATTTTCCAATTTTTTTTTAAATTGCATGATAGTAATATTCTTCTTCTTTCTTGTGATAAACGTATCTTTCTTCTTATTCTATATCTTCGTATCTTTTGCAGATGATACCGCTCTAATCTTTCATGGTGATAGTTGGAATGAGGTTTATAAATTTGCGCAGAGTGGGTTCAATATGGTAACCACATGGCTAGAAAACCACGGACTGACCCTTAATGTTGACAAAACTAAATTTATGCCCTTCTCCATTAAAACGGTCCCCTTGTCTACCCATGACCAATTCTTCCTTACAGCTCACTCTTGCTCATCTAATCAACTATGTCATTGTAGGAGAATTTCACTCACGCTCAGCATTAAGTACTTAGGTGTGGTAATTGATAGTACCCTAAGTTTTAACCATCACCTGGACCTTCTTTCCTCTAGGACCCGTAAACTTATTTACATCTTTAAGAGCCTTCAACATGTAGCAGATAAATGTACTAAAAAAATGGTATACCAGGCTCTGTGCCAGTCGATTATCAGTTATTGCATCACGGTGTGGGGAGGTACTAATAAAACTAGTTTGTTAAAATTGAAATTTGAAATTACCATTTACCCACTGACAAAATACCAATGCAAAAGAATCACCACTACATGGCTAAAATCGCTCGACTACGATCAAACGGAAACATTACTACTTGTTCCCTCATAAACCATCCATCTTATTTACAAATTTAAATACTTGATAAAAATATATAATTATTTATTTGTTTTTATTATAATAAAGTACATCGTATCGCAACACTTTCGGACAGACTAGCTCACTTTATACCTATTCCCACATAATAATTAGTTCACGTACATAATACACACACACACACACACACACACACACACACGTACACACCACACAAACACATGCACACACATTCACACACACTATTCACACATAACACACATACATAACAGTCACCTTTAATTAGTATTTTTCTTTACAGTTTTAATTTTTAAATAACAATATATTATGTTCTGTAAGTTTTTTCCAGTAACTACTGTTTTAATAATCTTTATTACTTCTAGTGTTCAATGTCTACCTACCACATCCAGTGGTTGAGCAACAAAGGGCTGAAAAAGCGATTAAAGGTATACAATTTACAGAGCTCTGGATTTGGTGTAGTATAATAGCAAGCCAATCATATATCTAAATCGAATATAACATTGCCAGGCATTTTGACTGCTGGAAAAGTAGGGCCAGGCGGCATCAAAGGTACATACGCGAAAAAGTGGTAAAGTTTGATGCCGCCTGGCACTACTATTCCACCAGTCAAAATTCCTGGCAATGTTATATGGTAACTTTTCTTTATAACACGTTCACTTCGCAGTGAACATGTTATAAAGAAAAGTAACAAAAAAAATATTTACGTTGACCTACAATAACTTCGTAGCTATTGGTTTCCCAGGTATATTGAAAGTCTTGTTACACCCGTTGTGTTGTCTTATCAAATCAAATTGTCAGTAATAATTAGTAATTTCTTTCGTAATTTATGTGTGGAAAACCCTATGTTGTATTTAATATTTGATTTTTTCAATAAAAAGTTGGGTGATAGTTGTTTACCAAATTAGGCAAGTAAAGATAAACAGACTGTACATTAGTGTTCATCACGTATTATGAATTTTCTAATTAGGTACCAGATATGGGACCCTTTATTTTTTTAACGAAAGGCAGTATGTTGCCTCTCAATCTTTAAAATAATAATACAAATAATACTCTCCGTGACATTGTCTCACGCGAAAGTGTTGAATCTTTTTATGTTTTAGGTGATTACAACTTGCCTTCAATTGAATGGATCCCCAGCGATAATTCTAATTCAAATTACTTAGTGGGAAATGGAGGTGGCATCGTGGGTGCAGAGTTATTTGATCTCATGGCTTATACAAATTCGTCACAATATAACTATTTAAAAAATCATGCTATGAACACCCTTGACTTGTTTATTTCAAACCAAGATTTTTGCAACCTTTTTCCTTGCACCGACCCCCTTGTAGTGTTAGACAAATGTCATCCTTCTTTCACAGTTAACGTTTTTATAAACAATTACTACAAACCGATGAAACGGTGCCGTCAAATCAAATTTAATTATGACCTAGCTAATTACGAACTAATAAATGCGGAACTAGAGAAGATCGAGTGGTCGTCACTAGAAAGTTTGGATGCCGAATGCGCCGTACAAAGGTTCTATGATATTATCTATAGCATAATAAGAAGCCATATACCTACAGCTCATTATAAAAGTTCTCAATACCCGAAATGGTTCTCTCCGGCACTCATTCATATATTTAAAAATAAGGAAAGGGCCTGGATCAAATGGAAAACCTATGATAATATTTGTGACTACGAATCATTTTCTAAGTATCGTGCCAGTTTTAAATCTGAATGTGACACATGTTATTTTAATTATATAAGGCGTGTCGAAGATAGTATATCAACAAATACTAAATATTTTTGGACATACGTAAATAAGCGGAAAACCTCATCTGGTATACCTGCATCTGTTTACTACAAAGATCAACAATGTAGTGAGCCATCACAAATTTGTAATTTATTTTCATCCTTTTTTCATTCTGTTTTCGAGCCATCCACTTTAAAACTGGCAAACTGGCAACCTAGTGTACACTGCGCGGATAATTCTGTGAACATTTGTGATGTACACATTGAGCTAAATTCAATAAAAAAAGCCTTAAAAGCCTTAGACTCTTCTAAAGGGCCGGGCCCTGATGGCCTACCTGTTCACTTTCTCAGATCGATAGCTGATTCCTTGGCATACCCTCTTTATATCTTATATAACAAATGTCTGAGGGAAGGTGTCTTTCCATCTATTTGGAAACACGCTAATATCACACCTGTACACAAAACTGGGGACAAGCATAATGTTGAAAATTACCGTCCCATCTCCATATTGTCGGCTTTGTCGAAACTATTTGAGAGTTTGGTGCATGACATTATTTACCCTAGTATACACAACATTATCATTCCCCAACAGCACGGGTTTGTTAGGCGTCGATCTACTACAACGAACTTAATGATTTTTACTAACTATCTATTTCAGAACATGGATCGGCGCCTGCAAACGGATGCTGTATATACTGATTTTCGGAAGTGTTTTGACAAAGTGGACCATGAGTTACTGTTAACAAAAATATCATTTAACGGTATCCGTGGTAATTTGCTGCGATGGTTTTCCTCATACATCTCAGAAAGACTTCAGACTGTCGTAATAAATGGCTTTAAATCGGAAACTGTTAATATATCCTCAGGGGTACCCCAAGGCTCCATTCTTGGACCTCTGTTATTTATCATATATGTTAATGATATCAAAGACTGTTTTCAAAATTCAAATTTCCTTATGTATGCCGACGACCTTAAAATTTATTCAACAATCAAAGATGTTACTGATACTCACTTGCTCCAGGAAGACCTAGACAGATTTGATAAATACTGTCTCGATAACAAACTACAGCTCAGTATTAACAAATGTCAAACTATAACATTTACTAAAAAAATGCATAGAATTGACTGCAAATACCACTTATCTCAAACAGACCTGAAGTCTGTGGATGTCATCAAGGATCTTGGTGTGTTGCTGGACACTAAATTGCATTTAGATAACCACATTAGTGCAATCAAAGATAAGGCTTTTAGACTGTATGGTTTTGTGCGGCGATCAGCGTGTGACTTTAGGCGCCCCTCTACACTCCTTTATTTATATAAATCATTAATTCGACCCCAACTGGAGTATGCCATAGCCATTTGGAACCCTATATATCGAAAATACGTGGATATATTAGAGAAAGTACAACGCAAGTTCCTGCGTTATGTTGACTTTAAGATCTGTCGTGCTCGCCGGTCATACACACAACTTCTGGGCAAATATAATTTACTTAGCCTGGAGCACAGACGCACACTTCTCAGTGCTATGACACTATATGGCATTTGTAACAATAAGTTTGATTGTACTGAGCTGAGCAACAAATTGTGTTACGTTGTCCCCTATACATCACATTCTCGCCCTGTACGCGTGAATCGCGTGTTCTACACACCGCGGTGCCGTACACAAGCCGGTAAGCGCGCGCCCTTACATCGCTTGGCTCACATGTACGACTCATCCTTTCCTGATATTGACATTTTTGCACACAGTCCTCAAAAATTTAAACGACTTTTAATAGAATATTTAAAAAACTTGTAAAATTATACATTTTATAGATTCGGTACTTACTTACATAAACATCATATTGTTTCTCAGCTCGCACATAATAATAATAATTGTTTTTTAATCAACAGAAGCATTGTTTTTCTCGTTCTTTGTTGTTAGGTTAATTAATTGCATCCAAAAGTTTGTTTATTTTTTATTTTTTTATTGAGTAATATGGTTTAAGTAATATGTGGATAACGGTGTGGGTTTCGCAATGAACCAAACAAAATTGTATAAACTTGTTTAATTATGTTATACTATATTGTGTAAACTGTTTGTTGTCCCCAATAAAATAAAATAAAATAAAAATAAATAACCACCACTATATCTAATAAACTATAATACGTTAGTACATTATCTCAGTAACTGTATCAGGGATTATTTTATAGTCTTTTGTAATAGACATACATCTTATGAATTGTTTTACAGATTGCAAATTAATCAAAATGTACAACGGCGCCGAGCTTTTAATGTGGAAAAGTTACTGCTATAACCGCAAGACCGGAACCAGACAATTTCGCTGGTACTGCACTAGATACCACAAGGGTTGTAGGGCCTCCGTCGTCACCACAAAAAACTTTGTTTTTATATCAGCCAGTGGGAATCATGCCCATCAGCCTTATACATACCACAAGATGGACAACGGGACTTATTGCAGAACTTAGTCACAGAGTAGACTATAACTTACTTTAAGAACGAGGGATGTATGGCCTCCGTCGTTACCACAAAAAACTTTGTTCTTATATCAGCCAGTGGGGATCATGACCATCAGCCGTATACATACCACAAGATGGACAACGGGACTTATTGCAGAACTTAGTCACAGACTATGACTTACTTTAAGAACGAGGGATGTATGGCCTCCGTCGTCACCACAAAAAACTTTGTTCTTATATCAGCCAGTGGGGATCATGACCATCAGCCGTATACATACCACAAGATGGACAAAGGAACTTATTGCAGAACTTAGTCACAGACTACGACTTACTTTAAGAACGAGGGATGTATGGCCTCCGTCGTCACCACAAAAAACTTTGTTCTTATATCAGCCAGTGGGGATCATGACCATCAGCCGGATACATACCACAAGATGGACAACGGGACTTATTGCAGAACTTAGTCACAGACTATGACTTACTTTAAGAACGAGGGATGTATGACCTCCGTTGTCACCACAAAAAACTTTGTTTTTCTATCGGCCAGTGGGGATCATGACCATCAGCCTTATACATACCACAAGATGGACAACGGGACTTATTGCAGAACTTAGTCACAGACTATGACTTAATTTAAGAATATGCGTTACTCAAAAGAGTCGTGAAGATTTCGGTTGACTTTGTTTTTTTTTAAATAAGTTTTTTTTTTATTAACAACTTTAACTATAATAGGTAGTTCAGTTAGTATTTATAGTAAAGATAAATAAAAGTAACACGTAATTTTTTTATGCGAAATATAGTTGCACGCAACAAAAATAATAATATTCGAAGACGGCTGTTTCATTAGCATCATAATTCAATACATAAAATGCTTGACCATTGTAAGAAAAATATCTCATTTGTTATGAATTTATAACAAAAAATATGAAGTTCATCAATTTCTGTTCTTTTGCGTACATAGTTTAATCGTCGAGCTTTTTGTGTGGAAAAGTTACTACCTAAGATGGATAATGCGACTTATTGCTGAACTTAGTCACAGACTCTAATACGTTAGTACATTATATCAGTGACTATATCATGGATTTGTTATAGTATTTTGTAATTGACATACATCTTCTCATGAATTGTGTTACAGATTACAAACTAATCAAAATGCATAACGGCGCCGAGATTTTTATCTGGAAAAGTTACTGCTATAACCGCAAGGCCGGAACCAATAAATATCACTGGTACTGCACTAGATATCACAGGGGATGTAAAGCCTCCGTCGTCACCACAAAAAGCTTTGTTTTTCTATCAGCCAGTGGGGATCATGACCATCAACCTTATACATACCTCAAGATGTCAAACGGGACTTATTGCAGAGCTTAGTCACAGACTATGACTTAGTTTAAGAAGATACGTTACTAAACAGAGTCTTGAAGGTTTCGGTTAACCTTGATTTTTTTAATTGGTATTTTTTTATTGATTAGCAGTTTTAACTATAATAGGTAGTTAAGTAAGTATCATTAGTAGAGATAAACAAAAGTAACACGTTGCATGAAAGTTTTATGTGAAATATAGTCACACGCAATAGAAAAATAATAATATCCAAAAACGGATCAGCCTATTACAGTACGAGGCAAATATTTTGAAATCTGGCAGGGATTGCGCGGAACGCGTATTTTGAGCATGAGCATGCGTAGCGGCACAGAATATATACTCTAACGCGAAGCAGCGGTGAGGTTCGCGGGCGGCGCCGGCGGCGGGTGAAGGGCGCGCGCTATTGGTCGCCCACAAGAGCACATGCGCGAACTTATCCCCACTCCGTCGAAAACATTTCAAGATATATGCCTCGTACTGTACATACCATAAGATGGATTACGGGGCTTATTGCAGAACTTAGTCTTCGTTACGAAGAAGCGTTACTAATATTTCGGTAGACCTTAATTTTTTTAAATAGGTTAAGTTATTTAATTGATTAGCAACTTTAACTATAATAATAGTTAAGTTAGTATAATAATACTAATAACTAGAAATAAACAAAAGTAACACGTTGTATGAAAGTTTTATGCGAAATATTATGAATTTATAATAAAAAAATAATTTAATCAAATTCTATTATTTTGCGTAACTTTAATTTATTGTATTATCTATTGTTGGTTTATCTGCATATGTTTCTTTAAAGGTGTGATTGTGAAATCAGCCAGAGGTGGCACTGCATTGAGAGTGAAAGGTTATACCTACAACAGGCGTCAACCAGGCAAGAACAACAGTTGGAGGTGGCACTGCTCATTATACCACAGGGGGTGCAAAGCCGTTGTGGTCACCACTAAGGACTATGACGTCATCGAGTTTCTACTACAACATGTCCATCCTCCGAACTTAGTTCAAAGAGTTTATGCGAAATCTGACGAATGTTATGTTGGGAAAACTGTTTAATTGATATGTGCTAAACTTTAGATTTTACATAACCTTATTTTACATAAACTATGAGTTATTAAATGAGCCGTGGTAGGGTAGTTGAACTCATCCTTACTTCCTTATCCTTACTAATATTATAAATGCGAAAGTCCGTTTGTTTGTTTGTTTATTTGTTTGTTACGTCTTCACGTCTTAACTACTGAACCGATCATCATGAAATTTTGCATAGACGTTGTTAGAGGTACAGAAAAGGACATAGGGTACCTTTCATCCAGAAAAAACGTACAGTTCCCGAGGGATAGCAAAAAACTGTCCATGCAGACGAAGTCGCGGGCGGCCGCTAGTACTGTCACAAAAGTCATTCCCGTCGGCGGTTTTGGTTGCTGCACTTCCTAAGTTTACGTCGTTCTTTATAATGTACTTCTTAGTTTTTTTTTAATAAATTGTCATGTCATCATCAAAACGTTTAATGTTTCATTTAGTTTCCTAATTTCATTACATAAGAAAAAATCGAGTGGATAGTTGAAGATTCAAAATATATGATTTGGGTTGTATCATTATAATTTATCTTTCAGGAGCTGTTTTTATACATACGCAACGAGGGAGAGTTCTGCAAATAGACGGATTCAGATTTGCGAAAGATTATACCTACGGCCCTAAAACAAGATGGCGTTGTATAAAAAAGAACAAGTTATGTCGCGCTGTCGTCGTCAGCGTCGACGATATCGTAGTCAAGACTTCTGGTCTACACAACCACGAATGATTTTATTTCGATATTTCTCTTAATTTTTATATATTTTTTCCCAGATTATCAATAGTAGAATATAAATCTACGTAATATATTTATTTTTGCATAATTACTTCTGTCTATGTATAATAATCGATCATCGATATCTAGTTCCAGCATTTTTTCTTTCACTAATTGTATTGATTGTAACATGATCTAATAAGCCAGCATTATATTTGGAGAACTGTTTCATTTTAATATGATAGGTACTTAACTTTAGGTTCCTTATTTTTCATAAACTTCCAATTTTTACCTTTTTTTAAGATTTTAGCATTCACCATTTATATTATACCATTATATTTCAGAAGCTGTATTTATTCAAACAAAACGAGGGAGAGCTATCGAAATGGGTGGATTCCGATACTGTAAAGACAGAATCTCCGGTCAGAAAACAACATGGCGTTGCACAAAAAAGAACAAGTATTGTCGCGCTGCCATAGTCAGTGTCGACGATATTATAGTCAAAACTTCTGGCCCACATAACCACGAATGATCTTAATTTTAATATATTTTTTCTCGGATCAAATAGTAGAAAGTATAAATCTACGTAATACATTTATTTATTTTTGTATGATTACTTTAAATACTTATGTCTGTGTATGATAAAAATCACCGATATTTTGTTCCAGCCTTTTTTTTCACTAATTGTATTGATGATGGTTGACTTAGGATTTAATGCACCAACATTAGGTAGGTATACATATACATTCACAGACCCATTTTATTATAGCATGGTATGGAGGGACTGTTTTATTTTGATGTGTCAGGTGTGTACTTTTGATTCCTTATTTTACATAAACTTCATTGGAAGATTATTACCTCATCAGAAATTATTAAATTTTCATTATACCTATATTTCAGCTGTTTTTATTCAAACGAAACGTGGGAGAGCTATCGAAATGAATGGGTTCCGCTATATTAAACACAGAATCTCTGGTCCGAAAACAACATGGCGTTGCATAAAAAAGAACAAGTATTGTCACGCTGTCGTCGTCAGTGTTGACGATATTGTAATCAGAACTTCTGGCTTACACAACCATGTGTGATTTTACTTCGATATATTTTTTCCCGGATTATGAATAGAAGAATGTATGAATCTACTTACTTATATTTGTTAGTGCATTTACTTCAAAATACTTATATCTGTATTATAATAAAAATCACCGATACCTGGTTCCAGCCTTTTTTCTTTTACTAATTGTATAATTGATGGTGCAGTCACCATCGGAGTCATTATAATTAGGTCAATACTTAATGCACCAACATTAATTAAGTATTATGTATTGTGCATGAGGAAAATATTGCTTTTTAAGCTTTTCTACGCTGAATACAGTTCATTCATATACGCATTCATATATTGAAAATATACAAAAACCCAAAGCAGACCTAAAAGACTGGACGAAAATCCTAAATATCCGCTTCTTTACCGTTTCAACGGCATTTTGTGAGCCATTTGGGCAACATGACTTTTCCGATGTAAAAAAGGCTGTTGAATTCAATTCTGAATGTAGCCAAGCCGAGTTTTATTTTATTTTTTTCAAGCGTGTTTTGCTCTTATAACGACTTGATTCAAGAAAATATCTCTATATTTCTCTACAGAAATTCCTCTATAGCATTAAAACTATGAAGAATTGCCTGGAAAAAAAACACTGGTAAATAGCCCAGTTATTTCACTATACAGAATAATAAACATGTTGAACATTTTTGTCTAGTAACTGTGTTAAAAAACTAATTTGCATCATGCGGCGGAATATTCTCAGCCATTTTTTTTCAAAAATCCTCTACAGAATTAAAACTATTGAAATTTACCCCAGAAAAAAATACTGGTGAATAGCCTAGTTATTTTACTATATAAAATAATAAACTTGTTAAACATTTTTGTTTAGTAGGTAACTGTGTTAAAAAATATTTTGATTCGCGCGGCGGAATTTTCTATAAATTGTTTTTTTTTTTCAAAAATCCTCTACATAATTAAAACTATGAGGATTTTCCTAAGAAAAAAAATATTGGTAATAGCCCAGTTATCTTAATATATAAAATCGTAAACTGAATGACTGACTGACTGATCTATCAACGCACAGCCAAAACCGCTGGACCTAGAGACTTGAAATTTTGCACACAGATACTTTATACAGTGTAGGCATCCACTAAGGAAGGATTTTTGAAAATTCCATCCCTAAGGGGATGAAATAAGGGATGGAAGTTTGTATGAAAGTCCCTCAGTTTTGAAGCTAGAATCTTCAAATTTTGTGTTTAGGCTGACGATTGAAAATTTATAAATACGGGTCTCAGCGTTTTTCAAAATTCTACCCCCGAAGGGGTCAAAAGGGGAATGAAGTTGTGTATTGAAGAAAATCCTTCATTTTCGAAGTAAAAATCGAATAATTTATAATTTAGGATTATGAATGGAAATTTAACGCAACGTATATTGTTTTTGTTAGGATTTCAACCCCAAAGGGGATGAAATGGGGAATAAAAGGGGTAAAAAACCTAAAAATAGATATGGATGTCGTTATCGGGGTTTTGTGGGATGACGATTGCAAAAATGACATTTATTTTGAAGTTCACACACGGTGGACATGATTTAACCCCTAAAAGGGTGAAAATGGGGTCCAAATTTTGTATGGAAAAATAATATAAAATAGACATTACAACTTTAAATTTCGTAGGAGCACATCTAATAATAAAAAGCCAAATATGGATTTTGTTACTTTGCAAATCAACCCCTTAGGGGGTAAATGGGGTGAGTAAACATAAAAATCGATATGGATGTCGTTCTTGAGGTTTTATGGGATGGTGATTGCGTAAATGAGTTTTATTTTGAAGTCCAACGCGGTGGACATGACACATCATGGACCTGGACCTGGACATGCACATCCAGGGCACGGGAACGGGAACGGTAACGGGTACGGGAATGGGAACGGGAACGGAACGGAACGGGAACGGACGGGAACGGAAGGGGAACGGAAGGGGAACGTAACGGGAATGGTTCGGGAACGGGAACGGAACGGGGCGGGAACGGAACGGGAACGGAACGGGAACATAACGGGAACGAAATGGGAACGGGAACGAGAACGGGACGGTAACGGGACGGGAACAGGAACGGAAGGGGTACGGGACGGGTACGGGATGGGAACGGACGGGAACGGAACGGGAACAGGAACGGAACGGAACGGGAACGGAACGAGAACGGAACGGGAATGAAACGCGACCGTAACTGGAACGTAATGGGAACGAAACAGGAACGTGACGGGAACGCAACGGGAACTGAACGGGAATGGGAACGGGAACGGAAACTAAACGGGAACGGAACGGGAACGAAACTGGATCAAAACGGGAACGGAACGGGAATAGAACGGGACCGGAACGAGAACAGGACGGGAACAGGACGGGAACGGGATGGGAACGGGAACGGGAACGGGAATGGAAACGGAAACGGAAACGGTACGGGATGGTTACAGGACGTTTACGGGACGGGAACGGAACGGGAACGAGAACGGGAGGCGGGAACGGGACCGGGAGCGGGAGGGGGAACGGGACCGGGACCGGGACTGGGACCAGGAACGGATCCGAAACGGGAACCGGAACGGGAACGGGAAGCATAAAAATGACTGGTCGGATCCTGGTTGAAGGTTCTCTAAGGATTTTCTCTTACATCCACGCGGACGAAGTCGCGGGCAGAAGCTAGTCCTAGTATATAAAGTAATAAACTTGTTAAACATTTTAATCTTCTGTGTTAAAAAAGTATTTTGTGTCGCACAGCGGAATTTTCTCAAATTGTTTTTTTCGAAAATCCTCTACAGATTCAAAACTATGAGGATTTGCCCAAGAAAAAAAATACTGGTAAATAGCCCAGTTATATCACTATATAGAATAATAAACTTATTAAACATTTTTGTCTAGTAACCGTCTTAAAAATATAATTTGTGCCGCGGTGGCGGAATTTTCTCTCCTCGAGCCACATCTCATACTTCCAGTACCCGGACTAGGGTTGCCAAAACTACTATATAATATAGTAGTCTACTATATTTTGGGCCATGCTACTATATACTGTTGGAAAAATATATAGAAGCCAAATCTACTATATTTTGACATTTTTGACCATGATTATACAGACATCATCACAGTCGGTCGTTTTATTCGTGTGGGTGAAAAAAAACTGTTTAGAAACCTACAAAAATTGTCAATATTAAAGGTTACTGTATTTTTATGTGGATACTATATTTTTAGACACCCTAAATGAAAATCTACTATATTCTTCTTGAAATTTTTTGGCAACCCTAACCCGGACGGATTTCCGGTTATCAGAACTGAGTTCAGCGACCCCCATAACCTATGCCAGGATACCTCACATGACCAGAATCGAGTTCTAATAAGATAAGGCTCCATTTTGGCCGCCATCTTGAATTTTGGGCAAAGAAGCCAAAATTGGGCCAGGCAACATTCAGAACCGAATTCAGCAGGCTTTTTTACTCCGGAAAAGTCATGTTGCCAAAATGGCTCACAAAATGCCGTTGAACTTGAAAACTTTAATTTGAACTACCAGTCTATGAGTCGTTTTATCAAAAAAAAAATTTAGCTCTTTTATGCTTACCACCGTCTTAGACCGATTTTGTCGTAACGTTTTACGTGACGAAACCTGTTTTATATTAATACTAGCGGCTGCCCACTACTTCGTCTGCGTGGAATGTTTTTTGTTGTCCCTCGGGAACAATACTATTTTTCGGGATGGAAGTTACCCCTGAGAACGTGTATGTAGAATTTCATGATGATCGGTTCACTATCTAAGACGTGAAGGCGTAATAAATGAACAAACGAACATACAAAGGCACTTTCGCATTTATAATATTAGTAAGTAACTACCATTTAGTTACTCAACTTTAGATTCCTATTCATTATCATTTTATGTATCATGCATGGTATCATTTTTGTTGTGGACCATGTTATTTGTGTATGAACTAGTATAGTAATAGTAAGAACTATAGATAACAAGATAGTTTTGTACAATACACTGTTTGTGTTCCATAAATAAAAAAATAAAAAAAATATGATTACTTTTCAGAACTTGTTTTTGTACAGACGAAACGGGGGAGACCTATCGAAATCGATGGATTCCGATATTTGAAAGACAGAAGCTGCGGTCTGAAAACAAGATGGCGTTGTGTAAAAAAGAACAATCATTGTCGCGCTTTTGTCGTTAGTATCGACGATGTTGTAGTCAAATCTTCTGGTCCACACAACCATCGATGAGCAAAACAAAACCATCGATAAATAATAGTTATTTGTTATACAAGTGACCAAAATCAAATCAAAGGAGAATGGCAGGTGTCCATATATTTTCAGAACCACATAAAGGCTTAGCGTGCCAAGAAGTAAATAGCATGACTTTAATCCTCTATTAAAGCCTAATAAATTATGTAATCGTAAGATACACTTTAAAGCTGGGGATAAAAAGTTATTTTAAAACCTAACCTCAAAAATGCACCTAATAGGCAATTACTCGTACTTTGGATACATTACATAACCTACACAGAATGATTTTTATTTAAAAGCTATAGGTGACGCTGGTCATGAAATCTACAAATATTAAGTAATTAGACCGTAATAGACAATTACCTACTCCCTATCTATCATTGACCTGAAACATAGTATGATAACGGTAAGTAGGTACTAATCCACGTCAATTGGTAATGCGCCTGGCGGCCATGATTTTAACCTCAAAAACGAAAAACAATTGTATTTTTTTCATATACCTAGACCCTTTCTTATTGAAAATAAGAATTCAATAATTAATACATTATTTTACTTATTAGAATTTTATTGTTTTTGTCATTTTTAGTTGCGAATGACGTTGTTTTTCTAAATGTTGCCTCCTTCTTTACGAACACTTTAAATTGAAAAGTAACCACCAAATTATGACCTTTAAATCTCATAAGGTCCGAATTGGGCACGCTCAGTATTTATGAATTTGGAAAATGGTTCCCAGTTTGCCATTCTCCTTTGTGCTGCGAGTGCCGACTCACTGTGCTCAGTAGTCTATATTAGACAATTCTAGACTACTTCGCTAGTTCGTGATTTAAAGGCACGAGGCAGAACAAAATTTTGGTCTCGTGTAAAACATACAACTTTTCACCTCTACCAGCGAGAAAATTTTCACGTGATTTCTTGTTAAAAAGCTAAAATTCAGCATTCGAAACATATTCACTCAACTCTTTTGGCATTAGACAACTACCTTCATCGTTGGACGCACTCATTTTTTGTAATTTATCACAAAAATAGTTTGATCAAACCTATGCTAAACAAATTTATATGCATAGAGTAAAATAGATTCCCGTCGTTTTATTTTACATTACGCTGTGTTTTTCTCTTATTCATTAATATCCCACCTTATTCATTTACTTATTAATAATCATAAAACACTAATTTGTTAATAAATTTCATAAATTTTTCTTATTTTAATATTTATTTCATACATGCGACCTCATTTCGTCCATACTTTTTATTTCGAATTATCAACCTTCTTTTTTAGTAATCCTTATTTAAAACTCCTTGGTATATCCGTGCATTTTATTTTTTTTACTTTTTAATCCATGTATGACACCATAAAGCACTCTATCTATCCTTTTCTCACATATCAATTTTATAAGTCTGTCCTTGTCACTTTATTTCTTTTTTCTTTTTTATTTTAAAAGTTGGTGTTTGAAATTAAAAAAAGCACTTTGCCTCACGCTCGCAGCAAAATCGATTTTTGCTTTACGCGCCAAAAGAGACATTTTCGTGCTGGAGAGGTGAAAACAATATTTCAATATGTATCCTTAATTTTATTGTTTTTTTCCGTTTTGTCGATAAATTAAATAATTAAGTATATTACTTATATATTGTTATTGTTTTAGCATCGGTGTTTATAATAAAAGGACCGACATTCGCTGTTATAGACTTTTTTTCTTTCATGGTTGTACGTTGGTGGGCGACTTAAGATCTATTGCACATTGTCCTTGTTTCATGTGATGGCCTATTCCCAATAAAATTAAGTAATTTACGATGGTGACAAATTAAAGTTTGTTATTTTTCGATTTCAGTGGAATTTGTGTACACTGAGTGAAGTAAACGCCTTGCTATTTGTGAGGTAGCTCCCCTGTTCCAGTAGTTATGCCTACTTCTACGGGAGCAGGTTCCACACCGACGAGCCCGGAATGTGGCGGTGTACCAATGGCTATCCATGTAAAGCAAGGTTCAAGGCAATTTCGGAGATTGGCCAACGCATGACCCACCCGCCAAAACGACGGCTATTTAGTAAGGATGTGATAAAAAACTAATAATGTAGAGTAGACGAAAGGAGACCCGGCCTTTTATACTGAAGTTGTATATATATATTTTTTTAATCTGCCTGCTGTACCTTTCCACTAACAAGTCTGTGCAGCAGCCACGTTTTTGCATTTCATAGTAAATTTTCGGCCCTTTAAAAATTTTATGTCGATAATGTTCAATGACTCGTTTTTCCATATTAAAAAAATATTCAAAATTAAATAATTAAAATAAGACATAATTTAATCAATGTAGCAAATATTATTATTGACTTTATTTTAAGACCAAAGGAGATGTCCCAGCGTTGCCCCAGTTTAATTATATTTAATTACTTTCATATTTAAAAAATGCTAAGTACATTTTATTTAGGTATCAAGAATTGATTTATATTTAGAAAAACAATTACAAAAACATTAAGTTGTTTTCTGAAGTATTTTGTGAAAAATTGTAAGTAAATAGTACTCTAATGATAAAAAATTGTGATTTAAAAGCGTTATAACTTAAAAATCCCACTTTTTAATGCAGAAAATAATTATCAATCTGATTCTAGAGTAAAATACATACTCTGACATACTATTTTGATTAAGACGCGATAGACTTTCATTTTTTGCAAATGACATAGGCGCGATGGGACATGTCTTTTAATTGTTTGCAAGTTAAGCATTTTATTATGGCGAGCACCGGTTCTCCTTTGCCATATTGTTTACACAATAGCAATATTTGCTAATTGACGGTAGTCAACAGCTTTAAGCTTAATGAAATTTAAATTCTCCTTCTTCTTTTAAATTTATTAATGTCGATATAAGTATTCTATATATCTGATCACAATGTAGATGAATTATTGTTATAGTCGGAACTACTCAATTAATGCAATTCGATTAGTTAAAAAACTGTAGATTAGCCAATAGCTTCATCTCACAATTAATGGATTTTTCAGACATGATTGGCATTAAAATCTCTTTGGAATATGAATAACTGTATTTTTTTTATTTAAAAATTCCTTCGAAAATACAAAATGCTTTTGCATGTTAATTTTTATATTGAAGTTTTAATTGTTCCGATACATAGTAGGTACGTAGCAACAGTTTTCTTGACAAATTAACCATGTGCATTTTCTTTGATTTTTCATAGTGAAGTTTGTGCAAAACCAATCCGGAAAACAGCTGGCATTGGTCGATGGGTATTCATTCTACTGTGGTATCAAAGGCCCTCGAAATAATATCTGGAGGTGCACCAGATGGGGTCATTGCAAGGCTCGGTTCATCATGACAGTTGCAGGGGAGATGGTGACAGGAAACTTTGAACATTCGCACGCGTCTTCCAGGTTTCTTATAAATAACGGTATTTATGTGAAATTATGAATGTAATTTGAATTAATAAAAATTAGGTGTAACTTGTAGTTAGGGTTTTTTTTATTATTAATATTCAATTGCTCCTCGTGAATGCAAACCTTAATAATTTGGATTTTGGGTTCAAATATGATTGCAGCATGCAGAGGTAACGTTCTTTAGTACCTATTAGACTGGTTCACTTTTCTCTAAAAGTGCTATTTTAACAGTTCTAGTGGCATTTTGGAAAACATTTGGCCAAATGTGTTTTTTTACTAACATTGATATTCTTGTTCAGCAGGTCCGAATTAGTAAAAAAACACATTTGGCCAAATGTTACCCAAAATGCCACTAGAAGTGAATTTTGTCGATAAGTGAACCAGTATAAATATTGTATTGTGTAGGAAATTATCAGACCTGTCTTATTACTTTGTATTTCCTTCACAGTTCTTTTAAAAATCAAATTAAATGTCAACTCCTTGGGATCTACTGCACGAATATTGGTGTAAATGGAACGATTGTCGTAAAGTTCCACAAGGTGGGAGTTTAATGGCTGGCAATATGATTACGACCAATTAGAATTTGATATTTTTCAATTTCAGTGGCATTTGTGTACACTCAGAAAGGTAAACGGCTTGCTCTTTATGAGGGGTATACCTACTACCACTCCAGCAAGACCCTCACCGACGAGTTTGGAATGTGGCGGTGTACCAGTGGCTATCCATGCAAAGCAAGGTTCAAGGCTACCAAGTTCGGAGAACTCGTCAGGATCACCACCTTGGATCATACGCATGACCCACCAGCCATTGCGTTCAAAGACGGCTATTTAGTAAGGATGTCAAAAAAAGACTTAATTTAGACGAAGTTGTAATACTTTTTTATTTTTTTTTAAATCTGTGATTCATAATCTACTATACTTTTTCACTTATTAGTCTGTGGTATCTGTCAACCAAACAAATGAGAGATCAATGCCACCGGACTCAATTTGACATTCGTTTTCTTAATTTCGAAAAGAGAAAAAGAATTATGGTTTATGCAGACACGTTTTTACATTAGTGACTTTTTTGCCCTTTGAAAATTGAATGTGAATAACGGAACGTTTTTCAATGACTCGTTGTTTCCATAGTGTTTTTTATATCAAAAAATATTCAATATTTTAAAATATATGAACTTTTTTCTACATGCGCTAAAAATCTGACAGAATTTAATGTAGCAAATATTTGGCTTTATTTTAAACTAAATTCAATCGTATACAAGTTAAGATTTTTTTATATGACAAGTACCGGTTCTCCTTTGCCATTGTTTACCTGAAGGTAGATTCTTATTCACTAGAGAACTGAAGATGCTATTTTCGATTAGCAATATTTGCTAATTGATAGTAACAGTCTGGACTTGGAGTCATCAGCTTTAAGCTTTCTGGACAGATGAATGTTTGATTACATTATTGATGTCGATATAAGTATCACGCTAAATTTCTGATTGCAATCTAGATGATCAGTATTTATTTTCATAGTTGGAAGTGTTAGAACTACATGAATAAATGCAATTCGATTAGTTAAAAAAAATTTTAGACTAATCGATAACTTCTAAGAATCTCACAATGAATGGATTTTTCAAACATGATTGGCATTAAAATCTCATTAGAATATAAATAATTGTAATTATTTATTTATAAATTCCTTCGAAAGTACAAAATTATTTTGTTTGTAAATTTTTATATTGAAGTTTTAATTGTTTCGATACATAGTACCTACAGTACGAGGCACATTTATCTTGAAATCGTGTGGGGATTGCGTGGAACGCGTATTTTGGGCATGCGTAGCGGTGAGGGGCGCGGGCGGCGGGAGAGGGGCGCGCGCTATTAGTCGCTCACAAGAGCACATGAGCGTACTTATCCCCACTCTGTCAAAAAATTTCAAGATATATGCCTCGTACTGTACGTAGCAACAGTTTTCTTGACAAATTAACAATGTGCGTCTTTGATTCTTCATAGAGAAGGTTTCAATTACAATTTCAATTTATTGCATTCCACAATGTTATCAAGATTGTGCGAAACCAATCTGGAAAACCGCTGGCATTGGTCAATGGGTATCCATACTATGGTATCAAAGGCTCTCGAAAGGAGGTGCACCACCAGATGGGATTAGTACAATACATGGTCATTTTAGGAGGCGAACGATTAATATTTTTTCAGTATATTTCTTTACGAATAAAGAAGGCAAAGATGTTGCGATTGTGAATGGATATCTTTCATTTCTTTCATCTTTCACTTCTACTTGGACAATAGGAGGAAAAACGTCAATGCATGGCAGTGCACCGTGGCTGACAAATGCTCATCCCGGTTTACCACCACAAAGGTGGGAGACGTGATACACGTGACGTGATACGTTACAGACAACCACGCTCCGCCTCGGACTTTGGTTCATGCTGGAATATTGTATAGAAGGAAACTGGACTGATTAATTTCCTTCACCGTTCTTTTAAAATCAAATGAATTATCAACGTATTTTTTAATTAAAAAACATAATGTCATTCGTTTTCTGTTTATAAACACGGTAAGCTAACATTTTATTCAACGATTTCTCTGATGAGGTTTTTCTTATTAAAAACAAATTGGAAGATAACACCTAGATTCAATGACGGTTTTTTTTCATTTGGACTTCTACTTTCAGTGCAATGGGCATTTAACGTGAAAGGCAAATAAATTGCAATAATTAACGGGTACAGCTTCTACTGTCAAAAAAAATGTCTCAAATCAAGCCATTGGTACTGTACTTCTGGTACCCCATGCAAATCCCACGTTGTCATCGATGGGAAGAGACAGATCATCAGGTCCTATTTACATCACTGTCATCGACCGAAAAAATTCGTAATACATAACTCTGTTTTGCACAAACTGTAAATTAAAATCTGAAAATAAATATCTTTTATTGAGAAGCTGACGTTATTTTAATAATAGCTATGCTTTATCAATGAAGTTGTAAAAGGCGGTAGAGTAAGACTTTTCGAAATTCGCACCTAGGGATGTCGTGAAAAGAGACATGATTTAGGAGTAGGTACTTACATTTGACACCTAAGAATCAGAAATGGACAGTATTTTCGAATGAAAATAAGTCCTAAAGGAAAGACCTAGTCCTAATGTTCTGGTCATTGATGACTTTTAATTTTGTGACTGCGACTTCTTATTTTAAACTTTAACTTTCAGTGCAATGGGCAGTTAACGTGAAAGGCAAAGAAATTGTAATAATTAATGGGTACAGCTTCTACTGTCAAAAGAAATATCTCAAATCAAGCCATTGGTACTGTACCTTTGGTGCCCCCTGCAAAGCCCACGTTGTTATCGTAGGAAATAGACGAATCATCAGGACCTATTTAGATCACTGTCATCAACCCAAAAAATTCGTAATACGTAACTCTGTTTTCCACAGATTGTAAATAAAAAACTGAAAATAAATATCTTTTACTGAGACGTTAACGTCATTTTGATATTAACCATGCTTTTTCAATTAAGTTGTAAAAGAACGTAGAGTAAGACATTTCGATATTCGCACTTTGGGATATCGTGAAAAGAGACATGATTTAGGAGTAGGTGCTTACATTTGACATAATTTCAGGATCAGAAATTGACAACATTTTCGGATGAAAACAGTCCTAAAGAAGATACCTAACCCTTACGTTCTGGTCTTTAATGGCTCTTAATTTTGTGACTGCAACTTCTTATTTTAAACTTCAATCTTTCAGTGCAATGGGCAGTTAACGTGAAAGGCAAAGAAATTGTAATAATTAATGGATACAGCTTCTACTGTCATAGGAAATATCTCAAATCAAGCGAATGGTACTGTACCTTTGGTGCCCCCTGCAAAGCCCACGTTGTTATCGACGGAAACAGACGAATAATCAGGTCCTATTTAGATCACTGTCATCAACCCAAGAAATTTGTAATACGAAACTCTGTTTTCCACAGATTGTAAATCAGAAAATGAAAATAAATCTTTTACTGAGAGGTGACGTCGTTTTAATAATAGCCATGCTTTATTAATTAAGTTGTAAGAGGACGTAGAGTAAGACTTTGAAATTTCGCACTTAGGGATGTCGTGAAAAGAGACATGATATAGGATTGTACATGTACTTTTACTAACATGTGGTTGTTAATTTTGTTATTGCGATTTCTTATTTTAAACTTCAAACTTTCAGTGCAATGGGCAGTTAACGTGAAAGGCAAAGAAATTATAATAATTAATGGATACAGCTTCTACTGTCGTAGGAAATATCTCAAATCAAGCGAATGGTACTGTACCTTTGGTGCCCCCTGCAAAGCCCACGTTGTTATCGACGGAAACAGACGAATAATCAGGTCCTATTTGGATCACTGTCATCAACCCAAAAAATTCGTAATACATAACTCTGTTTTCCACAGATTGTAGATCAGAAACTGAAAATAAATCTTTTACTGAGAGGTGACGTCGTTTTAATAATAGCCATGCTTTATCAATTAAGTTGTAAAAGGACGTAGAGTAAGACTTTGAAATTTCGCACTTAGGGATGTCGTGAAAAGAGACATGATTTAGGATTTTAAATTTACTTTTACTTACAAGTGGTTTTTAATTTTGTGACTGCGATTTCTTATTATAAACTTTAACTTTCAGTGCAATGGGCAGTTAACGAGAAAGGCAAAGAAATTGTAATAATTAATAGGTACAGCTTCTACTGTCAAAGGAAATATCTCAAATCAAGCCACTGGTACTGTACTTCTGGTACCCCGTGCAAATCCCACGTTATCATCGATAGAAAGAGACAGATCATCAGATCCTATTTACATCACTGTCATCGACCCAAAAAATTCGTAATACATAACTCTGTTTTGCACAAACTCTAAATTAAAATCTGAAAATAAATACTTTTTACTGAAAAGTTGGCGTTATTTTAATAATAGCTATGCTTTATCAATATGTTGTAAAAGGCGATAGAGTAAGACTTTTCGAAATTTCGCACTTAGTATGTCGTAAATAGGGACATGATTTAAGAGTAGGTAGGTACTTACATTTGACACTTCACGATCAGAAATGGACCTCATTTCCGGATGACAACAGTCCTAAAGAAGATACCTAACCCTTACGTGCCTAACCTTTACGTCTTTAATGGCTCTTAATTTAGTGACTGCAACTTCTTATTTTAAACTTAAACTTTCAGTGCAATGGGCAGTTAACGTGAAAGGCAAAGAAATTGTAATAATTAATGGGTACAGCTTCTACTGCCAAAGGAAATATCTCAAATCAAGCCAATGGTACTGTACCTTTGGTGCCCCCTGCAAAGCCCACGTTGTTATCGAAGGAAACAGACGAATCATCAGGTCCTATTTAGATCACTGTCATCAACCCAGAAAATTCGTAATACGTAACTCTGTTTTCCACAGATTGTAAATTAGAAACCGAAAATAAATCTTTTACTGAGAGGTGACGTCATTTCAATAATAGGCAATAGCCATGCTTTATCAATTAAGTTATTGTGACATAGCCTTAATAGGCAATAGCCATGCTTTATCAATTAAGTTATTGTGACATAGCCTTAACGTTTTGGTTTTTAATGGCTTTTAATTTTGTGACTGCGACTTCTTATCTTAAACTTAAACTTTCAGTGGAGTGGGCAGTTAACGTGAAAGGCAAAGAAATTGTAATAATTAATGGGTACAGCTTCTACTGTAAAACGAAATATCTCAAGTCAAGCCATTGGTACTGTACTTTTGGTGCCCCCTGCAAAGCCCACGTTGTTATGGAAGGGAACAGAAGAATCATCAGGACCTATTTAGATCACTGTCATCAACCCAAAAAATTCGTAATACGTAATTCTGTTTTCCACAGATTGTAAATTAGAAACTGAAAATAATTTTTATCTTTTACTGAAACGTCATTTATAGGCCAGTAAATTCTTACAAGTGTTTTTCCTAAAATCGCAAAATGCGATGTAAAGCTGCATTTTTGGTATGTTATTTGGACTCCTTAAGGGAGAGTGGAACCATGTTTTGCAAGCAAAAAAAATTTGTGCTAGCTGCGTTATACGTGAAAAACTGCATTATTTTTCAGTTTTTGCAGTTTTATTAAAAAACTATGAGCTATTGACATGAGTTGCTAACATCATTTTGAAAGTGTATTTAATTTCAAACAAGTAAAGCCAACTTTCAGCTCTGTATGTCTAATAGTTTTTGAGATATAAAGCTTGAAATATTGACACTCACCGGCATATCTAACCGCCTACACCGTTATTTTCATACAAACATGCTCACTTCACAGTCTCATAAATATAAAAGTATATGCATCTCTGCAATGGTTTGTATGTTTAAGAGTTTAGGAAGGTGCTCGTTTATCGAATAAGAATGTCAAATAAGCATAGACATCTCTTAATTTCGCCAAAAATGCAATAAAGCAATGCATAATTTTTATACCATATATCATTGTATGGAACGAGGAAATTGGTTTACCTTTTCCTCTTTTTGGATAAATTGAGAGGTATCTATACTTATTTGTCATTTTTATTCGAAAAATGAGCACTTGACTAATCTATCAACATACAAATCATTGCAAAGATGCACAACCTTTTTTATTTATGAGACTGTGAAGTGAGCATGTTTATATGAAAATAACGGTGTAGGCGGTTAGATATGCCGGTGAGTGTCAATATTTCAAGCATCATATCTCAAAAACTATTACACATACAGAGCTGAAAGTTAGCTTTAATTGTTTTAAATTTAATACACTTTCAAAATGATGTTGGCAACTAATGTCAAAAGCTCATAGTTTTTTAATAAAACTGGAAAAGCTGAAAAATAATGCAGTTTTTCACGTATAACGCAGCTAGCACAACTTTTTTTTTGCTTGCAAAACATGGTCCTTAAGGGGTCCAAATAACATACCAAAAATGCAGCTTTACATCGCGTTTTGCGATTTAAATGTAGATTTTTACTGGGCTATTAAGGAAAGCCATCATGTATCAATTAATTTGTAAAAGCTGGTAGAGTTAAATACTTTGCGGTTTTGCGCTCGTGAAGACAGACTACTAACTTAAAAGAACTTACATCTAACATCTCAGGATCAGAAAATAAGCAGAATTGTCAGATAAAAACGGTTCTAAAGGAGTGTCCTAACCCTAAAGTTAACCCTGCAGACTTTGATGGGTTTTTATAATGAATAATGGTTGAAGACTGACATTGTGAGCTCTGACACAGTAAGTCAGTCAAAGCAAATAAACTATTGACTATTACTACGTTGTTATGCTGAACTGAGTTCAGATGCTTTTTAATTTTAGTAACAGTTGGTTCATTATATAGCCCATTTATTAATCTTTTTGCCTTTGTGCTACATGTAGGTATCGCAAGTTTTTTGTAATTTTTACCTTTGTCTATATTTTATTTCTGAGCTTAAGTTATTATTATCAACTCATTTAAGAGTATACTTAAGAAAATCGATGAGGGGTTCTAAATACGTCTTCTTATTTTAAACTTTTTTTCTTTCAGTGCAGTGGGTATTCAATGTAAAAGGTCAACAAATTCTTATAGTAAATGGGTATACCTTCAACTGTCGGAAGAAAAATATTAAGTCACGGCATTGGTACTGTTCTTTGAGGGCTACCTGCAACGCCAACGTTACGATCACTGAATGCGGATACATCACCAAGGCCTATTTAGAACATTGTCATCCACCTAGAAGATTCATAATACGTGACTCTGTTTTATATAGAATTTAAAAGTGTCAATCTATTTAATTTTTAATTTTCCGATCTTTTAACTTTATTTTTGAAAATATTACATGAGAAATATCCTTAAAACAGTATTGCTTTATCGAATAGATGATGTTTAAACTTGGTTTAAGACAGAACTTCTTGATCCTTTTTTTCTTTCAGTGCAGTGGGTATTCAATCAGAAAGGTAAAGAAGTTGTAATGATTAATGGATATAGCTTCTACTGTCGAAACCAATATCGCAAGTCACGCCACTGGTTTTGTACTGCGACTAATCCCTGCAAAGCCAACGCGGTCATCACTGACGACAGGCAGATCACCAAGTTCAATTTAGAACATTGTCACCCACCTAGAAGATATATAATACGTAACTCTATTTTATACCGAATCTAAATCTTTGTTTGTCCAATTTATTGTTTCATTTTCCATTCCCTTAGAACTTGCTTTACGATTTAGATTTCTGGGATTAACTAGCGTGGAACAAGGCAGTGGTAGTGGTATTCGTTCCCAGTCATTATATAGGTACTAGCTTCCGCCCGCGACTTCGTCCGCGTGGATATTAGAGAAAATCCTTAGGGAACCTTCAACCAGGATCCGACCAACCGTTTTATACGCGATTAGGCGGGTCCCCACCAAGCGCGCTGCCTCGCGAGGCAAAACATTTGCGACGTGTGACAGGCCTCGCACGAGGCTGCGCGCTTGGTGGGGACCCGCGTAATCGCGTATAAAACGGTTGGTCGGATCCTGGTTGAAGGTTCCCTAAGGATTTTCTCTAATATCCACGCGGACGAAGTCGCGGGCGGAAGCTAGTTTATTACAATAATCAGAATTAGGTCCAGAGATATTAAGAGTATCACGTTCCCGTTTCTTTACTCTTTCCCGTTTCCGTCCCCGCCCCCGTTCCCGTTCCTGTTCCCGTGTCCGTCCCCGTCCCCTTGGGCTGAATCATGTCCACCGTGTTGGACTTCAAAACAAATGTCATTTTCGCATTCCTCATCCCATAAAACCTCAAGAACGACATCCACATCGGCTTTCATGTTTACTTACCCCATTTACCCCCTAACGGATGATTTTCAAAATAAGAAAATATGTGTTTGCCTATTTATTTTTAGACATGCTCCTACGAATTTTTAAGCTGTAAACTATGTAATGTCTATTTTATATTATTTTTCCATATATAATTTGTACCCCATTTTCACCCCTTTAGCGGTTAAATTGGACTTCAAAATTAATGTCATTTTCGCAATCACCATCCCATAAAACCTCAAGAACGACATCCATATCGATTTCTACGTTTACTTAGCCCATTTACCCCCTAAGGGGTTGATTTTCAAAACCACAAAATATATGTTTGCCTATTTATTTTAAGACATGCTCCTACGAAGTTTTAAGTTGTAATGTCTATTTTATATTGTTTTCAATACCAAATTTAAATCCAATTTTCACCCCTTTAGGGGTTAAATCATGTCGACCGTGTTGGACTTCAAAATAAATGTCATTTTCGCAATCTTCATCCCAGAAAACCCCAATAACGACATCCATATCGATTTTTAGGTTTATTTACCCCATTGCACCCCCATTTCATCACCATGGGGGTTGAAATTATACCAATACAATATGCGTTGCGTTAGATTTCCATCCATAAGCCTAAATTACAAATCTAGCGATTTCTACTTCAAAAATGAAGGATTATCTTCTAAACACAACTTCATCCCCCTTTTCACCCCTTTGGGGGTAGAATTTTGAAAAACGCTGAGACACGTATTTATTTATTTTCAATCATCAGCCTAAACACAAAATTTGAAGATCCTAGCTTCAAAACTGAGGGACTTTCATACAAACTTTCATCCCTTATTTCATCCCCTTAGGGATGGAATTTTCAAAAATCCTTCCTTAGTGGATGCCTACACTGTATAAAGTATCTGTGTGCAAAATTTCAAGTCTCTAGGTTCAGCGGTTTGGGCTGTGCGTTGATATCTCACTCAGTCAGGACTTTGAATTTTATATATATAGATAATAAGTATAACCCTCTCAAATTAATAATCTAGTCCTTATCATAGATATTTAACTAGAGCTTTGCGTTTGCCAATTAATTCATTCGAGTTTTTTCGAGGATTTTCAAGTTTTGTTTTAGGAAAGTAGACAGTCTCTTATATTGTTTTTCTTATAGTACAGTGGGCCGTTACTCAAAAAGGTAAAGATGTTGTACTGATCAATGAGTATAGCTTCTACTGTCGTAGAAAGTATCTCAACGCGTCAAGCCAATGGTACTGTACTTCGTCTCCTCCCTGCAAAGCCAACGTGGTCATCGCTGAAGACAGGGAGATCACCAAGTTCAATTTAGAGCATTGTCACCCACCTAGAAGATATATAATACGTAACTCTATTTTATACCGAATCTAAATTTCTGTTTATCCATTTTATTGTTTAATTTTCTGTTCCCTTAGCACTTGTTTTATGATTTAGGTTTTTGAGATAAACTGGCATGGGGCAAGGCAGGTAAGTATTCAATATTACTACCAAAACTGGTCCTTATCAGCGATATTCAACAACAGCTTTACCAATTAATTTATTTAGCCGTAGTAGTAAGTAGTCTTACAATAGGGTTATTGTAAACTCGCCACGGTAGTAATTTGTCATGAGAAAAACGCCAAAATATTTGTAAACTCGCCACGGGTAGCATTTTAAAATTACAATTGCTTTTAATTATTTTTCTCTATTGTAAACTTGCCACTTGGGGGTTTCGCAAGGTATTTGATTTAGAGCCAATACGCACTGTCGACTAGTCGCCGGGCGACTGTCGACAGCGACTGTAATTTCTACTAGTTTATACGGACGCGTACGCACTTGCTCGCCCGGTCGCTAGGCGACTCAGAGTCGTCGGGCGATTAACCACGCCCAGTCGCTCGGCGACCGAGAGATACACGGGTTTAAATAGAAGCGCACAAAACGTCTTTCGATACTGAAATATTTATTTTAGAAATAGAATTGCGAAAAGCTATTTGGGATTTATCAAGTAAAGAATATTCTAATAATCGGGAATATAAAGAAACAATATTGGGAGGAAATTGTGGAGTAATTTGGGGGTGAAGGATTAACAATCGAAGAAAAAAAACTTTGGTAGGTTTGCAATGTCATTTATTTTATTACTTAACTAATTAGAACTCTGCTCATCTGCCACCTCAGTTCAGTCATAAAATAATCTGCAAACATATCTCTGTATGATATACCACGCCACGTCGCGTATAGGGTTACCAGATGGTATATCTAAAAGTGGCTGACAAGAAGCCTATTTTCTAATAAAAAGTCCTGATATTTTGCTAATGCCCCCACATGGCTTTCGATAACACATTGTAGATATAGGTAACCTAATATATATTTTTTTCTTGTTACAATGACGTAGAAAATAAATATTTCATTTATATTTAATTATGTAAGACGAAAAAGCTTTAGTTTTTCGTTTTAGTTTTTGATTATTTATAATTTTAAATGTGGATTATTTGAAAATTGATTATTTATTGCAAAGTTACTTGATTCTGCACGACTGTACCAGAAACACTACACGTATCGAGTCGCTGGCTTAGTCGTTGGCCCGTGCGTTTTGAGTTGCAGTCGCCGGGAGACCGAGTCGCTAGTCGACCGTGCAGGTTTGGCTTTGGCCAGGTTTGGCTCTTACGGAATCGATAAGGATTTTCAAGTTTTGTTTCGGGAAAGTAGACAGTCTCTTATATTTTTTTTCTTGCAGTACAGTGGGCCGTTACTGAAAAAGGTAAAGATATTCTACTGATCAATGAGTATAGCTTCTACCGTCGGTATAAGTATATTACGTCAAGCCACTGGTACTGTACTGCGTCTCCTCCCTGCAAAGCCAAAGTGGTCATCACTGAAGACAGGCAGATCACCAAGTTCAATTTAGAACATTTTCACCCACCTAGAAGATGTATAATACGTAACTCTATTTTATACCGAATGTAAATCTCTGTTTATACATTTTATTATTTCATTATCCGTTCCTTTAGTACCTACTTGTTTTATGATTTAGGTTTTTGGGTAGACTAGCATGGAGCATGGCAGTGATAGTTATATTCGTTTAATGTAATTTAATAAATATTCAATATTACTACCAAATATTGACAATATTGACTATTTATTTAAAGAACCGATGAGAATTTTCGTGTTTTGTTTTTGGAAAGTAGAGTAGACAGTCTCTTATATCGTTTTTTTTTCTTACAGTACAGTGGGCCGTTACTGAAAAAGGGAAAGATATTTTACTGATCAATGAGTATAGCTTCTACTGTCGTAGAAAGTATCTCAACGCGTCAAGCCAATGGTGCTGTACTTCGTCTCCTCCCTGCAAAGCCAACGCGGTCATCACTGAAGACAGGCAGATCATCAAGTTCAATTCAGAACATTGTCACCCTCCTAGAAGATGTATAATACGTAACTCTATTTTATACAGAATCTAAATTTCTCTTTATGCATTCTATTGTTTAATTTTCTGTTTCCTTACTTGCTTTATGATTTAAGTTTTTGGAATAAACTAGCATGGGGCAAGGCAGGTGGTAATAGTGTTAATTTTCCAGTAATTTAATAAGTTTTTAATATTAGTACCAAACAGCCTTATTAGAGATATCCAACTGCAGCTTTACTAATTAAATTATTTAGTCGTAGTAGTTAATAGTCTTACAATGGGTTATTATAAACTCGCCACGAAAGTTAATTCGTCATCATAAAAACAACAAAAATATGCGTAAACTCGCCGCAGGTAGTATTACAAATTAAAAATAAATTTGCTTTTAATTATTTTCCTTTATTGTTAATTCACCATTGGTGGTTTTTAAATTACTACCAAAACAGGTCTTTATCAGAGGTATTAAACTACAGCTTTACTAATTAAATTATTTAGTCGTAGTAGTGAATAGTCTTAAAATAAGGTTGTTAAGGATTTGAACTGACTTTATTTTTAAACGTCACAATTATTAATATAAAACCATAAACAAATATCTGGCCAGCTACGTCCTTAATGCCCGGGATACACGAGGCTAGTTTTTCAAGCTAGGATAGCAAGCTAGTGTCAGTAAGCTAGCAAGCTAGTACTTCTGGCTTAGCTTACTAGGTTAGAAATAAAGCTAGTTTTGTCTACACGAAGCCAGAAGCACTAGCTTGCTAGCTTACTGACACTAGCTTGCTATCCTAGCTTGAAAAACTAGCCTCGTGTATTCCGGGCATAACAGAGGTTATTGTAAACTCGCCAAGGCAGTTAATTTCTCATCAAAAATACGACCAAAAATATGTGAAAACTCGCCACGGCTAGCATTTTAAAATAAACTGGCTTTTAATTATGTTTCTCTATTGTAAACTTGCCACTGGTGGTTTCGCAAGGTGTATGATTTAAGGAATCGATAAGGATTTTTTTTACCGACTTCAAAAGGAGGGAGGTACTCAATTCGACCCGTTTTTTTTTTGTTTTTTGTATGTACACCGATTACTTGAAGACGGCTGAACCGATTGAAATAATTCAAACGTTATTAGATCAGGCTTGCTTCCAAGTTGGTCCCATTTTTTTAAATTTGGAAATCGGTTCAGTACTTTTCAAGTAATCTTGGAAAAAGCACGAAAATAGCATGATTTTGTGTGAATTACCTCGATGATAATGGTCGTATTACTTCTTTGTTTATGAACTGAATAAGATAATTATTTTTTTGTTGGAAGAGGGATATCTGTGTAGTTCTTTAACCGACTTAAAAAAGGAGGTTCTCAGTTTGACCCGTATGTATGTATGTTTCTTCGCAATTATCTCACGTTTGGCTGAGCCGATTTTACTATCTAAATATTATACCTCCCTACAAGGTACCTACACTAAAAATAAAAAAATTGTTTAAAAAAAACAAAAAACCGACTTCAAAAAACCTACCTCTAAAAAGCAAGAAATAATATTCGTAATAATAAAAGCACGTCTATTGAAGTCGGGTGGGGCTTTTAGAATAAAAAGGAATCTGTACTCCACCCCACCCGACTTCAATAGACGTGTTTTCATTATTATGAATATTATTTCTTGCTTTTTAGAGGTAGGTTTTTGTAGTCGGTTTTTTGTTTTTTAGTTTTGTTTTGAGAATGTAGACAGTCTCTTGTATTTTTTTCTTACAGTACAGTGGGCAGTTAATACCAAAGGTAAAGATATATTACTGATCAATGAGTATAGCTTCTACTGTCGACACAAGTATATCAAGTCAAGCCACTGGTGCTGTACTGCGTCTCCTCCCTGCAAAGCCAACGCGGTCATCACTGAAGACAGGCAGATCATCAAGTTCAATTTAGAACATTGTCACCCACCTAAAAGATGTATAATACGTAACTCTATTTTATACCGAATCTAAATTTCTGTTAATCCATTTTATTGTTTAAATTTCTGTTCCCTTACTTGCTTAATGATTTAAGTTTTTGGGATAAACTACCATGGGGCAAGGCAGGTGGTAATAGTGTTAATTTTCCAGTAATTTTATAAGTTTTCAATATTAGTAGCAAAACAGCTTTATTAGAGACTAGCAGCCGCCCGCGACTTCGTCTGCGTAGAAAGTTTTTTTTGCTGTCTCTTAGGAACAGTACTTTTTTTGGATGAAAGATACCATATGTCCTTCTCTGTACCACTGAGAACGAGTAAGCAAAATTTCAAGACGATCGGTTGAGTAGGTAAGACGTGAAGGCGTAACAAACAAACAAATAAACAAACAATCGGACTTTCGCATTTATAATTTAGTAAGGATAAGGGTATCCAACTACAGCTTTACCAATCAAATTATTTAGTCGTAGTAAATAAAAAAAAAAAGTTTATTCACTTTCATGACTTAAATAACAATAGTTGTTGAAGCCCCCTTTTAAGCAAAAAAAATGCCTGTGCCAGGAGACTCCACCCTTATTTACTTATTTTTCTATGACAGTCAATGTAATATCCTTATCTAAATACATAGTTAATTAAGAATAGAGAAAAAAAAATGTTTTTTTTTTATTTATGGCACTTAATGTTTAAAATAAATTATAGGTAAGTACTTACTAATGTTAATTATTGTATGTTTATGTATGTTTCTATATTTAATGCTTCTATGTAAATTACATTCTTTTTAAATAAAATAAAGTAGTAGTTAATAGTCTTACAATAGGATTATTGTAAACTCGCCACGGGTAGCATTACAAATTAAAAACAAATTTGCTTTTAATTATTTTCCTCTATTGTAAACTCGTCACTGGTGGTTTCGCAAGGTATTTGATTTAAGGAATCGATAAGGATTTTCAAGTTTTGTTTAGGGAAAGTAGACAATCTCTTATATCTTCTTTTTTCTTTATAGTACAGTGGGCCGTTACTGAAAAAGGTAAAGATATTCTACTGATCAATGAGTATAGCTTCTACTGTCGGCATAAGTATCTCAAGACTAGCAGCTGGTACTGTACTGCGTCTTAAACTCGCCACGGGTAGCATTACAAATTAAAAACGAATTTGCTTTTAATTATTTTCCTCTATTGTAAACTCGTCACTGGTGGTTTCGCAAGGTATTTGATTTAAGGAATCGATAAGGATTTTCAAGTTTTATTTAGGGAAAGTAGACAATCTCTTATATCTTCTTTTTTCTTATAGTACAGTGGGCCGTTACTGAAAAAGGTAAAGATATTCTACTGATCAATAAGTATAGCTTCTACTGTCGGCATAAGTATCTCAAGTCAAGCAGCTGGTACTGTACTGCGTCTCCTCCCTGCAAAGCCAACGCGGTCATCACTGAAGACAGGCAGATCACCAAGTTCAATTTAGAACATTGTCACCCACCTAGAAAGTATATAATACGTAACTCTATTTTATACCGAATCTAAATTTCTGTTTTCCATTATAATGTTAAACTTTCTATTCCCTTAGTTGCTCTACGAGTGATAAACTAGCATGGGGCAAGGCAGTTGTTAATTGTGTTCATTCCCAGTAATTTAATAAGTATTCAACATTACTATCAAAACTAGTCCTTATTAGAGATATTACCTATTCAACTTCAGCTTTACCAATTTATTTATTTAGCATTAGTAGTAAGTAGTCTTATAAATCAATGGGTATTTTCATTGTGGTTTTCTGAAAAGGAGACAATATATTATTTATAATATAACAATATTTTTTCTTTTCTTTTAATACAGTGGGCCGTCAATGTGAAAGGAAAATAGCTTGTAGTGATTGTTTTATTATATCTTACTTACTCTCTTTTTCTTTTTGTTAAATTTTGTATGATAACCTCGAGGAAGGCTACCCAGCATTTTTTCAAAAGCTGTGCTCAATAATAAAATGGCTCTTATTTGTAATTTGCTTGGCCTATTTCAATAGTTCAGAAAATATCAAATCAATGTAATTAAACGGTTTTACGTTGGCAAGGAGTTTTGAGTTACTACAAATGAATTTACACTACAAGTCCAGCAAATTGATCTTAAATCTTGTACTGGCAACAATATCCAGCCTCTATTGGTCAAGTGATGTTTGAAAGTAAAGTTCTTTCCTTTATAGCTACCTATATGTCATTTCACCTAAATAGAAACAAAAGTAACTCAGCAAAACCAGACTTTATTCAATTTACATTTAGTTTAATTATAATCATTTCTGGTCCTTCGAGCCGGATATGAATCAGCGACCCATGAATATACAGCTCTTAGTTGAGTTTAAGTTCCTGTAAAGGTAAGGACTCTTGTAGTCGTCCTTAAAGGAGGTAATGTTTAACGTAAGCCTCTTTTATTGATAGCTACCTATACTAATATTTAAGAATTCATGTAATGTCAAATCAGTCAAATAAGAATATACGTCATTCAGCTAATCAGACTTTCTTTAATTTTCGTTTAGTTTGTTTAAATAATTATAAAACCATCATACCTTATTTTTATTTATTCAATATGATTTCCAGTAACATGGGTCCACAACGTCCAAGGCAAGGAATTGTTAATTGTCAATGGGTTCACATTCTATTGCCAACACCAACTTATCAAAACGAGCAATTGGAGCTGCACCAGAAACACTTCGTGCAAAGCTCGCGTCATCACCAACAAGGACGGATGCATCTTACGTGGAGTTTTTGAACACAACCATGTACCGAACAAATATACTATCATGAATGGAGTTTATTACAAAATATAATATAATGTTGAGAAGATAGCGTGAGTTCAAGTAGGTTAGTTTAGTATATTTTTATATTTGATCTATTATAGTTAGTTTTAAAAGAAAAACAAATTATTATTATTATTATACCCTTTATGCACTAAAATAAAGTTACATTGGAGATGATTACGATTGTGAGTGAAAGTGGGCTTATCACTAAAAGTGCTAAAAGAGATTTCTCAGAGATTTCGTACGGTACGAGTAAGCTGGTAACACAAAATGCAGAATTGTTGGTAAATATAAAAATTCCATATGAACTTGACTAGAAAGCAAAGGCAATGAATTAGTTGAGTTCTTCATAATAATAGAAACACAGTTCTCAAGTTTACGTGCTCACTAGACATGAAATAAAATGTCCCCCGTGACCACGGCAGCTGCAAAGGTGCCGAAACGTCGGGAAAATAAAAAATCAAACCAAATACTGACTAATTACCAAAGTACTTTCAATAAAACCGCGCTAGTATCCGTTAAAAAGTCTTTTATTTCAGAAACACAGTTTTTTTCTATTTTGACTGTAATGTCATTGTGGTCTGTTTGAAATGCTCACTTATGAAATTCTGATTTTATTATTTTTGTTGATTGTGGTGTAGCGTATTACAAAATGCGCCTTAAACGTCCATTGTTATAAAATATAAATCATAAATATAGGTTCTAAATAAATATAATATATTGTTTCAACATATTTGTTGTGATTTTCTCTTTTCATAATCGTTTACCTATTTCAGTGTAAGTATTCGATTTAGTTTGCCTTAACTTATTTATATATTTTTAATATATTTTATTCTTGATTAAGTTATTGTATGAACATGAAGATGAATAGTTTGTTTTTATTTTGACGAAACCGCCTTTCTATTGTCTAATTTCAAAATCTATCGCAATCGCTTTCAAGATGAAGCCTCTTTTTGGCAAAAATAAAACTTACCAAATAAAGCTGTTGACAGCTGCTAATAATTTGCTATTTATATTTAGTTATTTATATTTACTATATGATTTTCAGTAACATTGGTCCACAACATCCACGGCAAGAAACTGTTAATTATCAATGGGTTCACATTCTATTGCCAACACAATCTTTTCAAAACTAACAATTGGAGATGCACCAGGCAGAATACTTCGTGCAAAGCTCGCGTCATCACCAATAAGGACGGATGTATCTTACGTGGAATTATTGAACACAACCATTTACCGATCAAATATACTATCATGAATGGAGTTTATTACAAAATATAATGTAGACAAGATAGCCTGAGTCAAGTAGGTTAAGGTAAGTTCACAATTAGATATTTTAATACTAGCGGCCGCCCGCGGTTTCACCCGCGTGGTTCCCGTTTCCGTGGAAATATCAGGATAAAAAGTATCCTATGTTTTAATCTAGGCTATCTACTGTCTGTGTGCCAAATTTCAATCAAATCCGTTCAGTAGTTTTTGCGTGATTTAGGAACAAACATCCAAACCCACAAACTTTCACATTTATAATATTAGTAGGATGTTTCTTTAGAAACAAAGGTACTTTTTATATCTTAAGTTTAAAATAATTGTTGTAGTTCTTTATAATATTCTAGAAACTGTAGAAACCTATTTGTCGTACACTGTCGTGATGGCTGGTTCATGCGTCATGCTCGTGAACGGGTGCTGCCAGTGGGAATGGGTCTGCTTCTGTCTGCTTGTATTAAGGGCGTCGGATAACTCGTATATAAAAGATCTGTTTTATATTGTCTGTGTGTATGGCACTTCTTACTCAAAAAATATAATTCTTAATAGATTACCTTGTTTTGATTTATTTGATTGCAATATTTTTATTTTCTATAGTCAGTAGTTTAGTGAAAGACCTATGAAAAGCTTTTGGATATAAATTTTCAATTCGATGCCTTAACATAGGTAGTCTTAGTATGTCATGCTCTCTTTAATCATTTCTGCGGTGGTGTCGTATGAGGCGGGTCGTTACGTTCCCTCAAATATGGTTGAGCGAAGAGATGGCTGGTTCATGCGTCATGTTCGTGAACTGGTGCTGCCAGTGGGAATGGGTCTGCTTCTGACTACCTATCTTAATGCATATTGAATTGTATGTTTTTCTTTTATTTTTATTTATTGTAACAGCCTAGACTGAATAACAAGTTCAAACTTTGAATTTAGCTTAAAATCTGTAAATTGATTAAGAAATTTGAAACTCATTAAGAAATGAGCTAATTCAATAATGTTATTTATTTGTTAATCTTTGTTAATATAAAGTCTGGAAACGATATACATATTTGTAAATATCGTTCCATCTGATTGATAAAGCTGACAAGTTTTTTACGCCCATTTTTCTTGTCAGTTAAAAGACGTCATAATGGGTGGTAGGGTAAAAGAATTGACGATTTAAAAATGCTTATTATGTGAGCTTATTTAAATAAAATATATTTCATTTCATTTCATTTCACTATTTAGGTTGCTTTCTTGTTTCTTTGATTGTTTGTTTGTTTCTTTGTCCGCAAAGTTTGCAAACGATTTTAAACTAGCTTCCTGATGAGCTAGAGACTTGAAACTTTGAACATATGTCAGAACTGGAATACAATGCAATATTATGGTGTCATTGAGCTGATCTGATGATGGAACTGGAAGAAGGCCACAGGAACTTAATGATGCAACCATACAACCCCATTGTGATTAGACTTGTTAGAATTGTCTTGACGAGTACTCTGATGGGAGATAAGGTCCAGGGTCTGATGATGAAGCTGGAAGGCCATGCCAAAGGAACTCAATATTGAAACCGTGCAATCCCATCGAGTTTGGGCTCATCTGAATCGTCTTGACGAGTACTTTGTTGGGAAATAGTGGCCGAGGATCTGATGATGGAGCCAGAAGAAGGCCATAGGAACTCTATAATAAAACCACGCTACCCCATCGAGTTTGGGCTCGTTTGAATCGTCTTGACGAGTACTTTGTTGGGAAATAGTGTCCGAGGGTCTAATGATGGAGCCGAAAGAAGGCCATAGGAACTCTATTATAAAACCACGCTACCCCATCGAATTTGGGCTCGTTTGAATCGTTTTGACGAGTACTTTGTTGGGAAATAGTGTCCGAGGATCTGATGATGGTGCCGGAAGAAGGCCAAAGGAACTCTTGAATTAAACCACGCTATCTTATCGAGTTTGGGCTTGTTTGAATCGTCTTGACGAGTACTTTGCTGGGAAATAGTGTCCAGGGTCTGATGATGGATCCGGAAGAAGGCCATATAAATAATAAATAAATAAAATAAAAAAGCCTTTTATTTCTTGCACTTAACCAGTTTACATTGCAATATTCGTAACTTATTTTTTGATACTTAAGTAATTTGAATTCATAGTTATAATTTAAATAAAAATATTGCATGCATGATACATAATTTCTATACATTAATCTATTGCTTAAATAATAATTTTGAAATTAATTTGTAAAATAGTACTTAATAAATTTAAACAATAATAATTCAATATTTAATAAAACCTATCATGCATTTTTTATATTGCATGCATGATACCTAATTAAATTAAATTTAACATATTTAAAAATAATAATAAATTGATTTGATTGAAATTTACATTAATTTAAAATGTTTTTTTTTATGATTACATATAGATTTTTTTACATTAATTTTAATAGTATTTTTTTATTGTTCAATTTATAACAAAATCATTCATGCATATTAAAAACAAATTAAATTATTTTGCAAGAACCCCTCCACAGGTGAAGGCCTCCTCCAAAGAATGCCATTTGTCACGGTCCTTTGCCAGTTCAATCCAATAGGGCCCGGCTGTTTTTATTATGTCGTCTTCCCATCGTGCCGCGGGCCTGCCTCTTCTGCGTTTGCCCTCTGGTCCCTTCCATGATGTATTTCTGAAGGACCATCTTGCATCTTGAAGTCTCGCAACGTGTCCGGCCCACTTCCATTTTAATTTTTGAGCGTGGTGTAAAGCATTAGTCGACTTTGTAATGGCGCTTATTTTTGAGTGATTCACTTTCTGAATTTTTCTTATGTTCAACATACTACGTTCCATTGCTCTTTGACAGGAGATAATATTGCTTTTTGCTTTGGATGTGAATTTCCAAGTCTGGCACGCATATGTTAAACATGGAAGAAGACACGATTGCATTACTTTTGTTTTAGTTTCTATTGGCATATTACTTTTGAAAATTTCTTTTAGGCTCCAGTACTTGTTCCATGTGCTTTGAATCCTCCTCTCAATTTCTGCGTCATTACTATTCGTGTCAAATCCAATTTGTTTGCCTAAGTACACATATTGTTCAGTATAATTGATTGGTTTATTTTCTACATAAATCTGTTGCTTTATACTATTAGTCATAATCATAGTTTTAGAAAAGTTCATTTCGAGGCCGACTCGCATACTGGCTCTGTGTAGTTCGTTTATCATGTTTTGTAGTTCTGAGCTTTTTTCAGACAGTAGAACCAAGTCGTCAGCAAAGCGGAGGTGGCTTAAACAATTTCCTTGTATTTGTATTCCTTTGCGTTTCCAATCTAATTACTGTTTCCAGTACAGCAATGAACAACAACGGAGAGAGTGGGTCTCCCTGTCTTACACCTCTTTTTACAGAAAAACTTGGGCCGACGCTCTCCAGTTTAACTCTACTTGTGCAGTCGTTGTAGATATTTTTAATTACCTGGATGTACTCGTTCTCTACCTTCTGCGCCTGCAATGTGTCCCATATACTTATGTGTGAAACGGAATCAAAAGCTTTCTGGTAATCAATAAAAGCATCTATTAGCAGCAGGTCTATTAAATTCTTGATATTTTTCAATAAGTAGTTCTAAGCTATGTATGTGATCTGTGGTTGAAAATCCTCTTCTAAAGCCAGCTTGCTCGACTGGTTGTTTGTTTTGTAAATTTGTGCTCATTCGTTGATTTAAAATAGATGAAAAAAGCTTATAGAGACAAGGCAAGAGAAGAAGGCCATAGGAACTCTATAATAAAACCATGCAACCCCATCGAGTTTGGGCTCGTTTAAATCGCCTTGACGAGGATTTTGTTAGGAAATAGTGTCCAGGGTCTGATGATGGAGCCGGAAGAAGGCCAATGGAACTCTTTAATTAAACCGTGCAACCCCATCGAGATTGGGCTCGTTTGAATCGTCTTGACGAGTTCTTTGCTAGGAAATAGTTTCCAGAGTCTGATGATGGAGCAGGAAGAAGGGCACTGGGACTCTGTAATAAAACCATGCAACCCCATCTAGTTTGGGCTCGTTTGAATCGTGTTGACGAGTTCTTTGTTGGGAAATAGTTTCCAGGGTCTGATGATGGAGCCGGAAGAAGGGGACTGGGACTCGGTAATAAAACCATGCAACCCTATCGAGTTTGGGCTCGTTTGAATCGTTTTGACGAGTGCTCCAATAGGAGATGGTATATTTTTAGTCTTAGCTCGTTAACTAAAAAGCATAAAATAATAATTGACTGAAAATAAATATTTTTTAAAAACACGTTTTTAAAACGGTCTAAATTATTACTAGAAGGTCGGACTAAAAATATTAAAACGGACAAGTAAAAACAAACTAAAAAGTGAAAAATAAATTCTTCTGTAAATATTTATAATCACTAATAACCTATACCTACAGAAATTTTAAACCTAAAAACGTGGGGCGCGTTTTGTAAAATTTATCATCCATATTGTCTATAGCATGCGCCCCACGTTTTTTGGTTTAAAATTTCTGTAGGTATAGGTTATTAGTGATTATAAATATTAACAGAAGAATTTATTTTTCACTTTTTAGTTTGTTTTTACTTGTCCGTTTTTGACTGTAATGTCATTGTGATTTGTTTGAAATGCTTCACTTATAAAATTCTGATAATATTATTTTTGTTGATTGTAGTGTAGTGTTGATTACACAATTATTTATGCCTTAATGATGTCTTTTGTTATTAAAATATAGAGCATACATATAGGTTTTAAATATATTGTTTAAAATTTCATATGTTGTGATTTATTTTCTCTTTTCCTAATTTTCATTTCAGTGTAGTTTAAGTAGTTTGCCTCAACTCATTTATGATGAAAATCATAATGATTTAGTATTTTATAATTTACGTTTTAGTGAAATGGGTTCAAAATCAAAGTGGAAAACTAATGGCCATCATAAATAACTATGCGTTTTACCAGCGCAGGGTTTACAAGGGAACCACTTACTATAGCTGCATGATGTCGAACATTTGCCCGGCAAAGTTTACGGTTGAAGAAGGAACCAACAACATTACCCACATCTATCTTCAGCATTCTCACCAACCGGAAAGATATTTTATTGCTAGTGGAATCTATCTTAAAATTTGAAATCTTGTCTGAGTGATAATGACTTAATAGTGCTTGGGGTACAATACGGTGTATTTAATTTAATTTGCGCGCAGCGCACATGTTTAAAAAATGTCAAAATAGCGTCAAAATATTTGGAAATCCTGATACTGAGAACTCTGATCTCTTAGAATGCTAATCAGTTGGGTGTATTGCGATCTGGATCTCTACCATTAATTGCCTGGATAGCCAGCCATTATAATTTTTTGCCTATCATTACCTTTTTTAAGACAAAAAACTCATAAATATAAATAAATAAACTGGCCATACCCTGTGACTTCGTCCGCGTGGACCCTAGGGAACGTTTTACTAGGATAAGGAGTGGCCTTTATGTTAATACATGTCCTAATCTGTCGTCCAATCAAATTTCGTCTAAATTTGGCCAAGCTGCTTAGGTGTGAAGAAGAGGTACAGAGGCACACATTGTGTTTGTTTGATACCTCTTCTCTTCTGTATACGTACATTACATACACACACAGACACACACACAAGTTCTCGCATTTATTACTAGGATGTATTTTGTAAAATTTTGCTGCCTTATGTTTTTATAATTTGTTATTTAATTTAATTTTGAAGTTGTTTTTGTTATTATTTTAAATTTTTTAAAGAGGTTTTTCTTTTTAAGCTTTTGTAACATAACTGATCGTTTTATTTGGGAAAACCGCTTCACCTTACCTACAAGTACTTATCCTTATCGAGTCACACTGTTAACCCTTCCGATTTTTTTTCCGAATGCCTCACACTATACATGAACAAGTGTTACTAAATGAGAATAAAAATTTGCATTGAGTCACACCTTTACTCGTTGTGATTTTTTTTCAACCAATCACAGTGTGACACGATTCAGTGTGACTCGTTGAGAATATAGGCGCTGAATTGGTTACTTGCATGAAAAAGCGGAGTATTGGGCATCCCGCTCAGGGGTCCGATGGGACGCGTCCTGAGAAGGTTAAAAAACGGGATGTCCCGCCAAAAGCGGGAAATCTAGCAACACTAACTATACTTCAGATCTGATGCGGAAGAATCTCCCTGTTTATGCTCTCAACAATCAGAGTAAGCCGCACTTCACTTTTGAGCTAGTAAAGTGGCCATATTCTCTGTTACAGACATGCCTCCCAGAGTGAAAATGGGCAGAAAACGTGGAGTCCCTACACCCCCATTTGGATTTAGACGTCGCAATTCAAGTCATATGCCTGAATTAGCTCAGAAAGTTAGCAGGTGCAAAGTTTGTCGGAAAAAGACTTGGATGATTTGTACAAGTTGCCAGGCGCCCTTATGTATTGTTAGGTGCAGAAACTGTTTCAAAACCTTTCATTGTTAAAAATTCACATGTTATTTGATTTTTCACTATCCTTGGTTTTATTAACTGACAGTTAACTTGCACATCAATATAGGTTTTAAATAATTCATCGTTTTTGTTGTGATTTATTTTTTCTTTTCGTAAACAAGATAATGCAATATTATGGTGTCATTGAGCTGATCTGATGATGGAGTCGGAAGAAGGCCACAAGAACTCTGTAATAAAACCAAACAATATCCTAGAGTTTGGGCTCGTTATTTAACGACAAAAACCAAAACATGTTTTTAAAACAAACAAAAAATTATGAAAAACGAACTAAAAACGGATTAAAAAGTATAAAAAATTGCTTCTTAAACAAAAGTTTCAAAAATGCACAAAACAATTGATGATAGATTTTTGTTTATTCTAAAAGCCCCACACGACTTAATTAGACTTTTTTTACTAAAACTTATATGCGTATCTAATGATTTAAATATTATTTCTTGCTTTTTAGAGCTTTTTAATTTTGAAACTGTTTTTGTTTCTATTTCAGGTTCTTGGAGCAGGTCTTTCTAATATAATTATTTCTATCATTTACTCATATCACTGTCATCATATACATGATCGCACATTACCTTATTTTGTATGATTTCCAGTAACATGGGTCCACAACGTCCAAGGCAAGGAACTGTTAATTATCAATGGGTTCACATTCTATTGCCAACACCAACTAATCAAAACTATCAATTGGAGATGTACCAGAAACACTACGTGCAAAGCTCGCTTCATCACCAATAAGGACAGATGTATCTTACGTGGAGTTTTTGAACACAACCATGTACCGAACAAATATACTATCATGAATGGAGTTTATTACAAAATATAATATAATGTATAAGGTAATGTAGCATGAGTTGAAGTAGGTTCAGGTAGGTTCAAGATTTGTTTATTTTAATATTTGATCTATCATAAAATTATTGTTTATGATAGATCAAATATCATCATATATATGATGATATTTGATCATATTTGATAATATGTATCATAGGCCAAGCAGTACTTTTTATATTTTTACTTACAGTACTTTATAATATTCTAGAAACCCAATCTTACACTATTTTGAGTGTAATGTCATTGTGATTTGTTTGAAAAGCTTTACATAAAAATATCCGATATTTTTTGTTGATTATGATGACGGAATGCTTAATGGCTTAATAACGTATTTTGTTATTAAATATAGAACACGAATATTGGTTTGAAATTATATTGTTTCAAAATTGTTTGTTGTGATTTTTTTTCTCTTTTCATAAACGTTTATTTCAGTGTATTTGATTTAACCTTCCCTTAACTTATGTGTGATGAAGATTATTTATTTTTGAAAATAAATCTGTTGTGTTTTAAGCTAATGATTTAGTATTTTATAATTTACGTTTTAGTGAAATGGGTTCAAAATCAAAAGGGAAAACTAATGGCCATCATAAATAACTATGCGTTTTACCGGCGCAGGGTTTACAAGGGAAGCACCTACTATAGCTGCCTGAAGTCGAACATTTGCCCGGCAAAGTTTACCGCTGAAGAAGGGACCAACAACATTACCCACATCAATCTTCAACATTCTCACCAACCGGAAAGATATATTATTACTAGCGGAACCTATCTTAAAATTTAAAAACTTTTCTGTGTACAATGCGATTAATCTGACAATGTAATACGAAAACCAGGGAATGATAACGTTATTTTTAAATATAACGTTATTTCTTCCTTTTTTTACCGTTAATTTTAACATTAACTTTATGTCAATAAATAAGGTTAATATGGATAATGTTACATTGATATTAACGTTATTTCAGCAAATAACGTTAATTTTAACGTTATTTCTTACTTTTTTACCGTTATTTTAAAATTAACGTTATTCCAATTAATAACGTTACTTTTTTACCGATAATTTTACCGGTACCATTGTACCGGTAGAGTTTAACGCTACATTTAACGGTAATTTTACCGGTACAATGATTTTAACGTTATTTTTAGCGGTAAATTTACCGATAAAATGTTTTAACGGTATTTTTAACGTTATTTTTTTTAATCGTGATTTTTTTAACGGTGTTTCAATCCCTGACGAAAACCAACTTAATAGCGCTTGTAGTGGTGGTAGAGTTGTTTTATCTCACGAAGACCGTTGTGCTATGAATGTTGTTAGGCGTGCACATAGTGCATTATTTTGATGTGCGTAATATGAGAGCGTGCAGACGCACACTAAAACAATGTGTATGTGCACGTCTAACAACATTCATAGCAAAACGGACTTCGTGAGATAGAAGTACAGCAGCGTCAAATTGATATGAGCGTCTAGAGTAGTCATAATGATGTGAAAAACAAAAAATAAATTTTATATACGCAGTTCGAATGCATAAGTTATGCACAGATAACTTTGAGAGCTAATGTTTCCTATGATAATTTTGAACACCCTGACTACTCATTTATGAATATTTTTTTTATTTATTGTTATTATTAATGAGTAAGTAGTAAGATATTTTGAACACTTTGTGTGCTTACAGCAATATCTTGATTCGAACTGCGTATATCAAATTGCTTTGATGTTTTTCAGATCATTTTGACTACTCTAGACGCTCATATCAATTTGTATTCTGTGCCAATCAATCCGTTGTTTTTTAATCTGTGCGCACCAAAGTTATATCACTAGTGCGCACCATACATTCTCGGCTGAAGTTGCCGAAGACCACAGTCATTTTGCATCGTAAAGGTCATGGGGCATATTTGACCTGATTGATGAAAGTTCGCGTACAGAAACCAAACCAGTTTTAAATTGAAGAATTCTATCCCACTTTTCAAAATATGTATTATTTTTTTATGTAGGTACCGACCGGCAGAAAAAAGTTATTTTACAGTATGTGTGCGAGTATATGTATGTTGTTGTTGATAAACAGAAGTTTTTACTTTCAGCATTGTGAAAATATGTGGTACAAGCATAATAAAGGATTTATTTTCTTTATTTATTTATTTTATTTTATTTATTATTAAAATGATATGATATAATGGTAAAAAATGAAACATGTCCTGCAAGAATGCGACCCATTTCACTGAGTAACAGATACATTTATCTACATATCTAGCCATATTTCGTTTGTGTACGCCAAAGGTCAAACGTATGAACAAAATGCCCATTGACCTTTAGTACGTTATGACGATATTATTATATATCCCTTAAGTTATTTGATTGTATTGGCGTGTACCTATGTCTTCGGTTACATATTTAATGTTAAGAATTCTGATTTTTAATAATATTATGTGATTCATTAGTGAGTTCTTGTCAGAGTTAACACTTGTCTTTTTATAAGTGCCCTATTTACAATAAGAAGTAGAAACTATTAGTAAATATTTATTGTCTTTTATTTAGACATGTTTCTTCGAGAAAGTTGTTCAGTTTCATGGACTGAATACATCCTAAAAATTTGGAGAGTGAATAAAAAAAAAAACCGGCCAAGTGCGAGTCGGACTCGCGCACGAAGGGTTCCGTACCAAAAACAGCAAAAAATCACGTTTTATTGTATGGGAGCCCCCCTTAAATATTTTTTTTCTGTTTTTAGTATTTGTTGTTATAGCGGCAACAGAAATACATCATCTGTGAAAATTTCACCTGTCTAGCTATCACGGTTCATGAGATACAGCCTGGTGACCGACGGACAGACAGACAGACAGACGGACAGCGGAGCCTTAGTAATAGGGTCCCGTTTTTACCCTTTGGGTACGGAACCCTTTTAGGGTTGTCTTTTAGGGTTCCGTACCCAAAGGGTAAAAACGGGACCCTATTACTAAGACTCCGCTGTCCGTCTCTCTGTCTGTCTGTCCGTCTGTCTGTCTATCTGTCTGTCTGTCTGTCACCAGGCTGTATCTCATGAATCGTGATAGCTAGAAAGTTGAAATTTTCACAGATGATGTATTTCTGTTGCCGCTATAAGAACAAATACTAAAAACAGAATAAAATAAATATTTAAGGGGGGCTCCCATACAACAAATGTGTTTTTTTTGCAGTTTTTTGGTACGGAACCCTTCGTGCGCGTGTCCGACTCGCACTTGGCCGGTTTTTTTTATTGTTGTTTTATAACAAAGTATAAGAAAATAGGTGTTTTATAAAGCGGAAATTACCTTACAGTGACCTTTGCGTACAATAAGCAAGGCAAGGAAGTGATGATAGTCGATCAGTACACCTTCCGCCTTCAGAGGGTTCACATCGCCACGGAGCACTGGCGGTGTTCCAACACCAGGACCTGCAAAGCCAGAATCATCACTGCAAAAGACAGGACTATACTAAAGTCGTACTTGAACCATACGCACCAACCTCCCAAGTTTGTTATCAAAAACGGGGTTATATATAAATCTAGAAGCTGCAGTCTTTATGAATTAAATGTGGCACCAATATTTTAGTTTGGGTTTCTTTTTCTTCTCAATGCAGGCGGTTTCCGCAACTCGACGTCTATTGCGCTTATTTTGCGTGAGGAGGATGTGCGGCCGGATCACTCCAGCCAGCCCAGCTCAACCAGGAACTAAGGAGCTTTGTTTGGGTTTATGTTCTAAATGGTTCGAAAATGAATTCAATATTGATCTCATCCTTGTTGTATTAGTATATTATTGCGATTCACTGGAAATAAGATTTTGTATTGCATTGGAAAGTGTAAATTCTCGATTTATTATTATTTTGTCTTTCAATATCATTACTTTTTCCCTCTTGTTGCAGGCCTATTACATTAAAATATTCGAGATAAGCGGACGATGTTCGTCCTACTCCCTGACACTATTTACTCACGAATAAGGTTCAATATCAGGTAAATTAAACGACGAATTGCGTCCGATTATCGAAATTCTTTTTATGCTATAGGCCTGTTGATCTATTGCGTATTTTTGTATAAAAATCTAAAGTTGTTTTAAATATCATGTCTTACTACTAAAACAAAATACAAAAAAAAATCTTTTCGTATTTTAATTAGATTTGTTAAAACGATATATTATAACAGGAACCGTGATGTCAATAAACTATTTTTTTTCAGTATTATTCGCTCTCAGGATTAATGGCCACGATTTAATTATTTTTAACGGTTACACCTTCTTCTGTGTCATAAAAGGTGATGACCACGACTACTGGTGCTGCACTTTGAAGTCCACTAATGAATGCACAGCCACCATAACTACAGATAAGCAAAGAAATGTCGTTAATGTTAAAAATGATCATACGCACAGTGCAGCCCCGTACCGTATTCACAAGGGTTATTATCATAAATTATTTATTAAAGTATTTTACTATCTGCCCAAAGATGATTAGACACGGCTTAATTAATACATTGAAGTTTTGATTCCACTCATTTAACATTAATTGAGAAAAACATTTTGAAAATTTTCAGATGTCAGAAAATAATATTTTTTGAATAAATATCTACTAAGTTTAAGCTTGGTCAATGTTATAGATACTACGTTAGGTACCTACTAGGTTAGTACTAATATTCTGTAGTACTAGTATAATGAAACTACAGTAATAAAGGTAAACCACTTTTACTTTCTTCACTGGAATACACCATGAATATTATTAACTAGGCTATAGCAACGATACGTTAGCAGTTTTCCCTAACTACTTGGCTTCTCGACGGTTGAACAGTGACTGAGCCCGCAACTGACTTTCGTCGACCGTTCTGCCGCCTATCCCCACCGCTTACCTCCCCATTCCACTACAAATGGCGGGAAAATATGGCGGGAAACGGCGGAGCTAAGCGGCGGTGTTGCCAGGCTATTAAACTAAAATACTACTATTATCCTTTCAATTTGATTCAAAATCATAACAATAAAATGGATTTATTACTATCAAACGACAAAACGTCACACTAGTATTATTATTATAAACTTTTACATAAACTCAAAGATTCCGACGAACTAAGAACCTCCTCCTTTTTTTTAAGTCGGTTAAAAAGAACTAGAAAATGTCGACTCACCTAAAATAGGATCTCAGACGGGATCGGTGTCTCGAATAACATTTTCTATCTATATATGCTATTAATAAAAAATAGCACAATGAATGCCTAAAATCTAGAAATTCAATAATCATAATTATTTTATGTTACAAAATGTTCAAATAGGTCATAAATACTAATAGTTATAGACAATTTGCTTCGCTCAAAAAAGCGTGAGCGAATCACGCTTGCTTAAAAACACGTGATCACTCGTTGCCGTTGCGCGCTGCGCCCCAAGAAATAAGAAAGCGCTACTGCGCTAGCGCAGTCTTGCGCGAGCCGCCATCTTGCTCTGAGCGAAGCGAGCGATATTCGCGTGTGGAAAATAGGTGTGATGTATTAAGTTCTAAAAAACCTATGCAAACAAAGACGTTTTTAAATTATGCATCGTTGTAAAGAAAAAAATCGATAAGTTAATAAAGTGATTGTGATTTAACAGTTTTTGTTTAACTACCCACGTTTCTATGACAATAAGGTGTCAGTGTGTGTTTTTTTCTAAATATAAAATTTGATAAGTGATTGTCAATGTAAGTGTGTGTGTGTAAGTTCAAAATGTGGAATTGTGAACAACAAGGAATTTCGAAAAAGCAGCTGAGTTCCAGTTTGGTGAGTCTTTGTGTGTCGTGTGTTTATTTATTTCTTTTACATATAAACCTTTAGGTATTTGAAAATAATTCAAAGTTTTGTTTTCAACCATTATTATTATGAACTGTTATAAACCGCTCCTTTCTCTCCAACATCATTTGACTAAATAACCAACCAGTAGGTACACAACAACTGCTGTCGACTGGACAAAAAAATCACCCCTCCGTATAGGTATTTTTATCCACCTTTTACTGCAATATAAGCCCTAAATTCTTTTTGTTTAAGTTTATTTTTGAATGCATTTCAGCTTTGAAAAAGGTGCAAGGTAAGGCAGGTAAGGCGAAATAGACAGATGTGATACATTTTTGTTTAGGGTTGTTTCGGAACGCAAAATGTTAACAATTTTTTGTGAATGTAATAAGATCGTCTTGTGCAATTTGTTTTCTGTAACTGATGTTATTTTGTGTTTTAAGAAACTGATATATTTTTTATAAGCGGTTAAAATATTTTTTAATATTATTATTATTTGTAACTGATGGTATTTTGTATTTTAGGAAACTGATTTTTTTTTATAAGCGGTTAGATTTTTTTTATAGGAAATCTGACTACGAGTGGAGAAAACATTTAAATGTACAATATTGTTCATATTGTTGAACTCAAGTATTTTCACAGTAAAAATAATACGGATAAACAGCACTGTCAGTAACAGTAAATTTGACATATTTTGTGTGAGATTTTACTAACATGCATAGCTGACAATTTCAGTGCAATTATTAGAGAATCGTAACGGCAGAACTCCATTATTTTCACAGTAAAAATAATACGGATAAAAAGCATTGCCAGTAACACATATTTGTGTGAGATATTACTAACATATCTGACAATTTTAGTGCAATTATTGAAGAAGCCTAACGGCAGAACTCCACTATTGTCACAGTAAAAATAATATGGATAAACAGCACTGTCAGTAAGTACATTTGACTAAATTTGTGTGAGAATTACTGACATATCTGACAATTTCAGTTCAATTTTTGAGGAATCGTAACGGCCGCTTAATAATCGTGGCTGAAGGGTACACCTTCTACCGCCTCCGGCAGCACTTGGCCACCGACTACTGGAAGTGTACCGCTGGCACCAGCTGCAAGGCCCGCATCAGCACCGACAAGGATGGGATAATGGTCCGCGCTTTACTGGTCCATAATCACAAGCCTCCTGCTTTTGTTGTTAGGAATGGGATATGTTTAAAGTAGAAGATCATGTGCCATGGCCCTTCGTTTAATATTGCCTCGGCTGACTAGTAATACATAGTGTTTGGTAATAGCCTTAAAAATATAATATTGCGGATAGGGACCATCAAACTGATCAACTTTTACTATGGGACCAACTCTGAAATCGCAAATAAATAGCTGTTTCATACAAAGATAGAAGGAAAATATCAAAATGTGTGAAACAGCTGTTTTTTTTCGCGATTACAGAGTTGGTCCCAAGTCCCATGGTAATAGTTGTTTAGTTTGATGGTCCTTATCTACCATATTCGACTTTATAGGGCTATTACCAAACACCCTGTATATCACAGCTACCTATAAAATGATGATGTGTACCGCCGGGATCAGTTACAAGGCCCGCATCATCATACTGGTCCTCTCTTTACTATTACATACTTAAATCTTTGCATGTCAAAGATTAAATCTTTGGGTACATAATCACAAGCCTCCGACTGTTGTTGTTAGCGATGGGATATGTTTAAAGTAGAAGATCGTGGTATATTGCTTGACGTTGCAGTTATTACCTTGGATAACTAAACTAGCTCTAATCTTACCACCAATTAGACTACTCTCATCACCACCAAAGTGATGGGTCCTGCCTGTTCTTTGGATCACCAAAGAACAGCAGCTTCAATCATATAAGCCGCTGTCACTGTTTGCTATGCTGGTCGCAGACAAGTGTCAATATATTAGGTATGTAGGTACATTACAAAGATGTGCAAAAACTATGAATTTTTTTTAATACGACTGCCCAAAAAAAGAAGAGTCTGTTGACTGTATTTATGAATGTTTGTAATTTTTATTTTTACATTTTCTGCTTGTATCTTGTGCCTTTTTTTGAATGCTTTTGCTCGTTATAATTGTTTATTGAATGAAATAATTAAATAAGATAATGAATAATTCATATTTTTATCGATTTTTGATCGTAATTAAAAGATATAAACTTGTCAATTTTTTTTATGGTATTGTATGATACGATATGAATTTTTTTTACTCTTCCTTACAGTGAAATGGGTGCACAATATTGCTGGGAAACTGCTTGCATTAGTCAACGGTTATACTTTTTATTGTAACAATAATAACGACGCTCCTTCTAGGAAGAAGTATTGGCGCTGCACTAGGGGTGCCTCCTGCAAGGCTAGTTTAGTGACCACCCCTGACAATACGGTCACTAGTTTGAATTTGCATCATGATCATAATCCACCTAATTATATTATACGCAATGGTGTCTACACTAAGATTTGATGATTTCAATAATAATCAGTGAACATACATAAAAAAAAATATTGGATACAACTGAAATAACGTGCAAAACCTGTAAATTAACAATATAGGGCTCATAATAATAACAAACAGCTTTTTGTACGGAAGCAATCCGGATTTTCTTTTCGAACTATACTTTATAATTTGCTTTGCTATAAAACAGCAGTTTTTTTCCGATTTCAGGTTTGCTTTCATTCATGCAAAAAGTTTATTGTTTTAAATTTCCATTGTTATTGACGTTATTAGAATAAACTATGTCGGGATTTACACCATGTACCTGTTGTGGAATAACAGTTCTTCCGTGATCATGGCGCATGCAACTGCGCCGAAATATCGGCATGCCATATTCTGCCTATAGTTTAGCCGTTAATTCTGATACACGTTGTATATACATATAAGAGTACACGTCGAATTGATATCCTCCTCTCCTTTTTAAAAATGAAATACCTACATTATTTACCATCCTTTACGATTAAAAATTTTTTGTACGTTTTGGTGCAGTCTTTTCTTAACACCTTCAGAAAAAGTATTGGCGGTGCACGGTGCACTAAGGTTGGATTTTGCTAGACTAGTTTGGTTACCAGCCAACTAACAATACGGTCACTATTTCAAATCACCAATGTTGTCACAATTCGTTAAGTATATTTTTACGGAGTGGAGGCGTCTCGTTTACACAAAAATATTACTAAAGTTTTTTTTATGAAATATTACTGTGGTGTTTTTTACAGATTTGCAATGGGTGTATAACTCTGCCGGGAGAAAGTTGGCTCTAATCAACAGTTATACTTACTATCACAATATTATTAGGAAAGACTCAAAAAGGCAATATTGGCGATGCACCAAAGGCAAAACGTGTAGAGCTAGGTTCTACGTTACACAAGACAACGAGATCGAAATTTCGGAGCTTAATCACGATCACGAGCCTTTGAAATTTATCATACGAAATGGAATTTTTTATAAGATTTGAAAATGGAAATGCTTGAAAAGTTCTTTTTAATCTTCATTTGTATTATTTTAATGATAAGTAAATAAGGAAAGGTTAAGCTTGTTTTATTTCTTCATGTAATGTAGTATTTTCCAGAAGTTCAATGGTTGCACAACTCTTCTGGGAGAAAGGTGGCTATAATCAACAATTACACTTACCTACTATCAATTAGGAAAGACTCAAGAAGGCAATATTGGCGTTGCACCTAAGGCAAAACAAGTAGAGCTAGGTTCTACGTTACACAGGACAACGAGATCGAAATTTCGGAACGTAATCACGATCACGAGCCCTTCAAATTTATCATACGAGATGTATTTTCTTTAAGATTTGAAAAAATAAATGTTTGAAATACTTTTTCATCCTCACTTGTATTATTTTAATGATAAGTAAATAAGGAATAGTAGTTTATGAAACTGACACATAAAGAGGGGTATTAAAACACGAGTGTGTGTTTAAAAACCGAGCCGTAGGCGAGGTTTTTAATAGTATCACACGAGTGTTTTAATACCTAGTTATGTGCAGTTTCATACACTACTTTATCTACACTCATACATTTGGGATTGAACCTACTAAATAAAAGATCAACGTTAGAAAAGAGAGAGAGACTTTGTTTGTATTAGCAAGGTACCTACCTACCTTGTAATAAGTCAATTCCTTAGCTGCATCTAAACTAAAATATCGGGCAGAGTAATTTTTTTTTTCACATTTTAGAGCAAGAATAAAAAAACCTACAAATTTCAGTAAGTATAACAAAATGTAAAAATTGAAACCAAATTTTATCGGAAAAGCTTGGCGCGCATTCCATTAAAAAAAAAATTTGATCAGTGCATTTCAACAAACTAATCGCACTAAAGTCATCGACAAGCATAGAGTACATTTTAATCATGAAAAATATGTGGGAAAAGGAAAATATCGTTCTTTTTTTTAATGTTACGGCACTGCCTTCTTTTTGGATTTGCCCTGTATCGTAATGAGAAAAAAAGTTATTTTATGATGCAGTTGACTGCATCGTAATGAGTTTATTTTTTAATTTTACCTATCCACGAAAATAAAGTACGTATTTATATAACCTTTTTTGAATTCATATTTGGAACATTACGTTGTGAGTGTAGATAAAGGTTTTAATAAGGTTGTTTTATTTCTTCTTGATATGTGGTGTTTTTCCAGAAGTTCAATGGGTGCACAATTCTTCTGGGAGAAGACTGGCTATAATCAACAATTACACTTACTATCACAATATTAGGAAAGCTAACTCAAAAAGGCAATATTGGCGTTGTACCAAAGGCGGAACGTGCAGAGCTAGGTTCTACGTTTCACAGGACAACGAGATCGAATTTTCGGAACTTAATCACGACCACGAATCCTCGAAATTTATCATACGAGACGGAATTGTCATTAAGATTTGAAAATAAAAATGTGTACGTTTTGATCTTTACTTTTAATTTTTTAATGATGAGTAATTAAGGGATGGTTTGAGAACCGTTTATTTTATTTCTTCATGAAATATTGACAGTGAACCGGCAATTTGTTGTATCTTAAAATTTTAAGCTAAATTGCTCGCAGTTTAAGCGGGAGCGCTGTTAGGTAGGATAAGTTGAATCAACTAGATTATGGCGGTAAATTAAAATTTTCTAGAAGATTTATTACATTTCGAAACGGTAAAAAATAGGAAATAGTATCAAATGCCTTTAAGAAGACGTGTTAAGCTTAAAATTGTAAGATAGGACAAATTGCCGGTTCACAGTCGATATGGTGTTTTTTCAGAAGTTCAATGGGTGCACAACTCTTCCGGGAGAAGGCTGGCTATAATCAACAATTACACTTACTATCACAATATTAGAAAAGGTAACTCAAAAAGGCAATTCTGGCGTTGTACCAAAGGCGGAACTTGCCGAGCTAGGTTCTACGTTTCACAGGACAACAAGATCGAAATTTCGGAACTCAATCACGACCACAAATCCTCGAAATTTATCATACGAGACGGAATTATTATTAAGATTTGAAAAAAAAAATAGAAGTTATTTTATAATCTTCATTGTATTATTTAAGGATAAGTAAATAGGAAAGGTTTGAATAAGGTTGTTTTATTTTACGCAGTGACTTCTACACTTGGATATTGCTTAATATCCGACAGTTCACGAAATCTACTCTTTCACTATCTCTTTGGAATATGGGTGATTATTGCATAGCTTTGATTGTCGCTTCGCCAGAAATTTGAAAAAAAAGTAGATTTTTACTGATTCCCAGAATACTGGATCATATATTAAAAATCCACCTGGCCATTGTGTTAGATGACTAAAAGATCTATCATTTTTGTATTAAAAAAAAACATATTTCTGTCATTAACAATTACGAAATCTGACGAAGGAAGTTTATTTTTATAAGTTTTTATGATGATATTTTGTCTTTTTTTACAGAGTTAAGCCAATTTTCAATATTCTGTTCGGTTATTGTGTTGCTTTGTTTCTTTTTCAGCCTACAGTAATTTTCGTGTAGTTCTACATCATTTCTTCCCACTGGAAGCTCAAAAATCAATATTTTCGTCGGATCGTAAACCGGCCTCGCAATAAGTAGATTGGTATTAAACAGTGTGCTGTATATTTTCTTAAATACAGTAGAAATAGGAATAGAAAAATTATTTATTCAAATAAGCTTACATATTAAGCACTACAGCATAATTACGGTACCTATTTAGTGTTTTTTTCATGTGATTTTTTTTCCAGAAGTGCACTGGGTGCACAACTCTTCCGGGAAAAGTCTGGCTGTTATCAACGATTACACTTACTATAGAAATACTAAGAAAGGTGTCAAGAAAAGGCAATTTTGGCGTTGTACCAGAGGCGGAACGTGTAAAGCTAGGTTCTACGTTTCACAGGACAACAAGATCGAAATTCCGGAACTCAATCATGATCACGAACCCACAAAATTTATCATTCGAGACGGCATTTTCATTAAGGTTTGAAAATTAAAATCTAGGGTGTTTGGGAGAAACTTGCTAACTCCAGTTTGGTCGTTTTTTAGTTGGGTAAGTAATTATTATTTTCTTTATTTTTTAACTATTACTGATTAGTACACCTTATATAGAAGTGATAGAACTGAGCTGGTAAACACACGGTAATTCAGGATTCGTCTATTTCGTTTTTGTACATTCGTGATAAGTCTCATACTGTAAATTGTCCCTTTCGGACTTAATAGTACATTAGCCCGTAGTACATTTAAATTACGAAAAAGGTTACCGTTTGCCGTTGTGATAAAGTTATTTATTACGAAATTATAGATACTTTAACTCAAGTTTTACAGATCGCAACCCGCCGTAATCTATATTTGTATATCTCCAAAAATTTTATTTTTTTATTTTTCGATGTTCACCACATGGTTTAGCTATTGTCGTGTTCTACAGCTTTGTTTGATTGCCACTGATAATAGTAAGACTATGAAAAGTAGCCACATACAGATTTAAGACCAGATGAATATGGATGGACTTTATCTGGTCTTAAATCTGTGTACGGTGACTTTCTATAGTCTTACTTTTATCAGTGGCAATCAAACATAGCTGTAGAACACGACAATAGCTAAACCATGTGGTAAACCTCGAAAAATTAAAAAAATATCATTCTTGGATATATACAAATATAGGTTACGGCGGGTTGCGATCTGTAAAACTTGGGTTAAAGTATCTATAATTTCGTAATAAATAACTATATAATTTTAAACTTTTAGATTTTTGCATTCACAATGCTATTTTTATATTAAGATGAATAAATAATGAAAAAATATTAGAAAAAATCGACTCACCCGTAGCATCCCGTCTGAGTTGCTACGGGTGAGTCGATTTTTTCTAATATTTTTTCATTATTTATTCATCTAAATAACTATATCACAACGGCAAACGGTAACCTTTTTCGTAATTTAAATGTACTACGGGCTACTGTGCTATAACAGGTTTCTCCCAAACACCACAGAAATACTTGGAATAGTTTTTGATCTTCACTGTAATTATTATAGGATAGGTAAATGGGAAAGATTTGAATAAGGCTGTTTTATTTCTTTCTTTTTTTACACCTCTCTTTTTCTCGCTTAACATAAATTTATTTAATGGTTATATTTTAATGTCTAATTTTAAATTTCACGTTAATACATTGCTAAAGAAAGCGTCAATTTTGGCTCTTTCAATACATTTGTATACATTTTTATCAATGAATTTGATCACATAATCGGATAATTGTGTACAGCTTTCACGTCATAAGTATGTACTCGTACCAATTGTTATTTAATAAATAAATATCAACCATAATAATTTCGGGAATTCGGAATTTAACTCACAACAGTTATTTAGGCGCAAACATTATAATATTCTGTGCTCAAACGAAGTAGAGCTTTTACTATGGGTACTAAATAACGTACAAAATACATAAATAAGTATAAATCCGATAACGTCGGCAAGAGGCCTTTTGTGCAAGTTTTGGTTTATATTTTATTTTTATTTTTCTTAATAAACATTCGACTTTTTGACCTCATATTATGTTTTACTGTACGAAGAATCGTTTCCAGGTGGTTACATTGTCCCATCATCGACAGAACATGCCAATAATAGCCAAAAAAGATGATGGAGCAAAGAAACCCTTTCTCTAAGATTAACTTAGGCCCAAAATTTTAATAAAAAAAAAATTTGGGACAGTGTTGAGATTTGACCTTATTTCTCACTTATTTCCTTACATCCTCTACTATACTCTGAATTTATTAAAAGTAACCAGGCACTTGTCATTCAGGAAATATAGTGGCGAGGAGAAAACGTAGTGAAAAATGGGCCAGAGTAAGGCTGGCCCCAGACCTACCGGTTCCGTTTCTTTGCTTTGCTGTGCTACCTTGCTTGAAAGACCGCCGGCCAACCAGGGTAATTTTCAATCTATCGCATTTTGGGACTAGACCAAATTGGCAAGATAGCCATTAGCTTGGTTTTATCAAATATCATCGCCTGGATTGCGAAGTAGGAAGCTTTTAGGAGATATGCCACCCTGAACATGGACTCCGATCGTTAAAAATAACTCGATCGCTTATTTATACAAGATGTTTGGTAAAGCCTTATAAAACTGAATATAGTAGATAGGGACCATAATAAAACTGAACAACTTTTACTATGGGACCAAATCTGAAATCGCGAAAAAAATGAACTGTTTCATACATTTTGATAATTTCGTTATTAATTTTTGTATAAAACAGCAGTTTTTTTTTTAAACGAAATCTAAAACTTCTCATCGCACCCCAGACGACGATATTTGATAACACCAAACTAATGGCTATCTTGCCAATGTGGTCAGGTCAAAATATGCGATAGATTGAAAATGAGCCTCTTGGCCGGCGGTCCATGGTAGAACAGCAAAGCAAAGAAATGAAACCGGTAGGTCTGGGGCCAGCCTAACCCGCGTTTACGGTTAGCTACCTAAAAGAATGTACCTACATTCGGAGCGAATAAAGTGCATTTTCGTTTGTTCTCAGACAGCAAATGAAAGTGCTTCTTAATTTCTTGAAATAAGATAAAATTTTGTCATAATGATTACCTATTTTGCTAGGTTTTAATGCTAAAATAACTTTTGCGCTGACTGTACCTATACAGCGTGTATTTTTATTAATTCTCCAAATAATGTTAAGGATGTATTCAGTCCATGAAATTGTTACAACTTTCTCTAAGAAACATAAAGCTAAATATGTGAAAAAAAATACTATTGTCCTATCGTATGACCAAAATCTTGTGGCGTATTATTTCTACACAAGTTTCTTTGAGAAATTTCTTCAGTTCCTGGACTGAACAGTGAACATATCCTTAAAATTTGGAGAGCGAAAAATACAAAAAAAATAAAAAAAACATATTTTATTATTCTTCAGTTTTGTGTTGTAGATGTGAATGTGCTGTGCATGCTGTTGTAATTTCCGAACTTACGTATAAATACAACAGACTTTATGAGTTCAATTTTTCAGTGACATGGGTGCAACACCGGAGTGGCAAGTGGGCGCTCATAGTCAACGGATTCACCTACTACTGCAATAAGCAAGGTCAAAAGACAGACATATGGCGGTGCACAAACGGATCCAATTGTAGAGCAAGATTGACCATGTCCAAAGTAGATTTTAAGATAATAAGGGGACGTCTACAACATGACCACAAACCGCCGAACTTCGTTGTACAAGATGGCGTTTATTTTAAAATTTGAATTTTGGACGGTCTTGTTGGAAAGAGTTGGCGCGCGTGATTTATTTTTAATTTTGAAAACTGTTGATTTTTTAATGGGTATTGACATTTTTTATTTAAAAACAGATGATTTTTTTATTGTTTTTTTTTTGCCATTTTATAATAATGTACAATTAAGAATACGAAAAGACAATACATAAGTACCAACCAATGAATTAAGCTGTGAATCAATTATTACATTGTGGACATTTAAAAGGTTCCGCTTGGCACTAAAACAGAATGTGTTTAGCATTATATGATGGATTTACCTCTTACGAAATGGGCTCGAAATATTAGTTGATTTAAATTTTCTAGTCAGTCCACAGATTATCCTGTACACGATTACTTTCCCGTGTAAGATGCAGGGGTCCCTGGTTCGATTCCCAGGGGGGTACAATTTGGTTTGGTTGGTGGTAGGGCTTTATTTCTAGTCCGCCTGGCTAGCTACCATCATCTTACCTGTCTGACGCCATAACAACAATTTAAAAATTTGTTGTGTTCCGGCCGTTAGAGGTAAGATAGCCAGTTCCTCAGTGATGAGGATTACGGGTGTAGTGCACTTCCACCTTCGGCCTTATTGCCACTTAACACCGGTGAGGTGAAGCACCCAAGCACTATTCCGTTGTGAATGAAAAAAAACTACATAGTAAATCTGTGGTATTAGCAGTAAGCTCACAAATAGAATTTCATGTCCAAAACGAAATTCGTATCCCACCAAAAATATATTTTAAGTACTCACAAATTGACTCGACGTTTGTGAACTTAGATCGTGTTAGTAACTAAGCATTAGTAATCGTAATAATTATTTTATAAGTACACGATAATAGTAATCAATGAACTCGATATTTACGTAATTAAAGACATTGTAAAAAATAATTCTGGTCTTGAATACTGTGTTATTTTTCCGTCAGTTACCTGATAAAAATCAATTAGGCTGTAAAAATTTACTTGATTGTAAGTTTTATTTCAATCGTATTAAGATAAACAGTGATCTCTGGTCTATTTAATTTATTATGTAATGGTGTTAATACAAAATAAAATATTTGTGTCATACTAGGGTTTCTTCTTCACCAAATAATACTAACTAATAAAATCGTTCATGTCATTATTTCACACTGCACTAAAGCTAAGGACATGCTTCGAGAGTAGGTATTCATTCAATTAGGTTCGCGAACCTCCGCGCTCCGCGAAGCTGGAACAGTGCGCCTTAGCAGACATTTTATTTTCACTTTGACAATAGTGTGTACGTGTGTGAACCAAGTTCGCATATTCAGTGCCTTAGGATGGGTAGCCTAAGTATGTCATGCTCTCTTTAATCATTTCTGCAGTGGTGTCGTGTGGGGCGGGTCGTTACGTTCCCTCAAATATGGTTGAGCGAAGCGATGGCTGGTCCATGCGTCATGCTCGTGAACGGGTGCTGCCAGTGGAAATAGGTCTGCTTCTGAGTACCTATCTTAACGCATATTGAATTGAAAGAATTGCGTTTTTTGTATTATTTTTTATGTCTTGTAACATGTGTTTTTTGGTAAATTTTGCATAGGCATAGGGTGCACTTTCGAGTAGCAGACAGAGTGATTTCTCAACTAGTTGAAAGTTATTTACTCTCACAATTACCTATCCGATATGTAGTAGGTATTTAATTTCAACCTACCTACCCATTGTGTGCAAACTTTTCTTAATTATTGTGATGGAAAATGACCTCACTTTAAATGTGGAGCTCATTTTTAGGGTTCCGTACCAAAAGGGTAAAAACGGGACCCTATTACTAAGACTCTGCTGTCCGTCTGTCTGTCTGTCACCAGGCTGTATCTCATGAACCGTGATAGCTAGAAAGTTGAAATTTTCACAGATGATGTATTATTGTTGCCGCTATAACAACAAATACTAAAAACAGAATAAAATAAATATTTAAGGGGGGCTAGCTCCCATACAACAAACGTTATTTTTTTGCCGTTTTTTGCTTGGTATTAATAACGACAACAGGTAGACAGTTGAAAATTTCACAGATGATGTATTTCTGTTGCCACTTTAACAACAAATACTAAAAACAGAATAAAATAAATATTTGAGGGGGGCTCCCATACAACAAACGTGATTATTTGCCGTTTCTTGGTACGGAACCCATCGTGCGCAAGTCAGACTCGTACTTGGCCGGTTTTTTTAATGTTCACGACTCTCTATGAAATATACATGGAAGAAAAAAAACAGCCCTTGAAGAGTTTCTTGCCGGTTCTTCTCGTTACAAGGTCTCTCGCTTAGGGTTTGCAAACCGATGGCGTAGCTTCTATGACATTCACAAGTGCTTGTAACAGCCTAGACTGAATAAATTATGTTTGAATTTTGAATTGCATACATGTTCGCACACGTACACACTATGGCGCACTGTTGCAGCACATGATAAACAAATTTTTTGGTGCAGGTTCGCGGAGCGCGGAGCAAACCTAAGTGGGTACACACCCTAAGAACCATGCAAATTGTAGTGACTTTTCCAGCGAACAGTCTGAACTCATTGCACACTTTTGCAGTTGTCTACATACACCGTAAGCACAGGAATATTTTTTTTTCTCTGTGCTGTAAGCGTCACTTCTAGATCATGGTAGTAACAAACCGAGTATCTAGTGCCTGCTAAGTGTTGGCATTGGCAGCCATGTAGGCACTTAAGCGAAGTTCTTAATAGCGGCATTGATGAGTTCTTCTTGCAAATTAATGTATTGTTTGTATTTATTTCTAATTCCATTCATCCAAGGTTTTATTTTGCAGTCATTTGGATAGAAAAGAAAAGCGGCAAAATAAACGGGCTTCTCAATGGCTTCATGTTCTATAAGCACGAGAAAAGTCGTTCGACTGAAATATGGCGGTGTAGCAAAGGCAAGACGTGTAAAGCGCGTTTCACGATCAACACGGATGGCGACATCATACGGAAAAATCTTAATCATACCCATGAAGCTCCTGAAGGCTTTGTTTTTCAGTAATTTGGTTAGAAAAGAATAACGGCAAAGGGAACGGGTGACTCAATGGCTACATGTTAGCACGAGAAGAGTTACACGACTGAAATATGGCGGCGTGGCAGAACCAAGACACGTAAAGCACTTTTCACGATCAACATGGACGGCGACATCACTTGATCATACCCATGAAGCCCCTGATGGCTTTATTTTTCAGTAATTTGGTTAGAAAAGAAAAACGGCAAAAAGAACGGGTAACTCAATGGCTACATGTACTATATGGGATATTTTTAATTAGGTGACTGGAAATAATAAACGCGACTGTTAATGGGATCCTTAAAATACTAAACCCGGCAGCGGTTTATTTTGTTGGCGACAAAAAACCTTAATGGGCGAAAAAACTGTGGATAACCAAAATACGTAAAACGATCAACTACATAACTGACTGACATAACTATATAACTGATTTAAGCTGCCCAACATGGTATTTTTGTCATCTCGATTAGGTTAATAGTCTCCTTTTTAACCGACTTCAAAAATTTGAAATGGAGGAGGTTGTCTATTCGTCGCTTATATTTTATATGTATGTACACCGATTACTCGAAGACGGCTGAGCCGATTGAAATGATTCAAACGTTATAACATGAGGTTTGTTCCCAAGTTGGTCCCATTAATTTGAAATTTTGAAATTGGTTCAGTAGTTTTTAAGTAATCTTGAAAATACTGTCGTTTTCGTTACCATTTTATATGAATTCAGACGGATTTTCAACCATCACTTTTTTTTATGAACCGATTTAGATGATTATTTTTTTGTTTGAAAGAAGACATCTTAAGAATGATACCATATTAATGTCATTGATATTAGACTTTGGATTTTAAAGATACACGAGGGAACTCCTCAAAATCAAGTAGGAACTGTACAATGATTGAAGTATTGGTAGGTTTATGACAATCAAATGTCAAGGACGTTCGGACTAGAGTTGAACTGCGAAGGCCCAACGGAACTCCTGTGGAAATTGAGTTACTCGGGGTATACTATTGAAAAATATGAAACATTTTATTTTATAAAATCATCGTTTACATACCTACCACAAAAAAGATTAAAATAAAAAAAGCTTTTTAAAAAAAGCAAAACCTCCTTCAAAAATCTTAAAAAAACCAGATCTATGAAAAGCAAGAAATAATGTTCAAATCGATTAATTACAACACGTCTATTGAAGTCGGGTGAGACTTTTAGAATATAAACAATACAATAAGTAAAAAAAATACTTCCAGCTCCACCCGACTTCAGTAGACGTGTTGTAATTAATCGATTTAAACATTATTTCTTGCTTTTTATAGAGCTGTTTTTTTTAAGATTTTTGAAGGAGGTTTTGCTTTTTTTAAAAAGCTTTTTTTTTTTAAATAAAATATAAGTACTTATGCCAAATTTTCAAATGTTTTGTGTGCCCTAAGGTTGTTGCCCAAATAATAATTTGGTCGCCCGTTCTGAATAACTAGTTACTCAATTTGTGTTTTAAAGCCATTTTAAATATTTGTGGTCGCCATCAATCCGTCGCCCACTTAGTATTTCAGTACGCTATATTTAGTATTTTTGATACCCAAAATGGGAATTTATTGTTACCCGATTAAACACTACCCGTTCTATGATGCATGAGAAGAGTCACACGCCTGAAATATGGCGGTGTAGCAGAGGTAAGACATGTAAAGCGCGTTACACAATTAACATGGATGGCGACATCATACGAAAAAATCTTGATCATACCCATGGATCGCGTGTTTTGATGACTTTGTAGTATAGATGAGACTGAGAGAATAAATTAATATATACGTATAAGTTTTCATTTAAGTTGTCTAGTATCTTAAATATGGCTGTCATTAGTAGAATCCTATGGGCTGACATTTAAAACAAACTTACAAAAGATTGAATCACTATAAAAAAATACCTATAATATAGTCGTAAGCTTGTCAATTTCATATCAAAATCTGTGATTCACATTAGTTAGCGACAAGCGATTTAATCGTAAGTTGCTCATGTTTAAACTTTAGTTAGCGTAGTATCAAAACGGATAGACCATCAGCCATTTTAATGTCTCCACTGCTGGAGCACAGGCCTTCCTTGTGGGTGGATGAAGAGGATGGGCCATAACCCACCGCGAGGGCCCAATGCGGATTGGTGGGTGCTAACGACTGCAAATGCACCAACGGCTTAACGTGCCTTCCGAAGCACGGAGGAGCTCGAGATGATGAAACTTTAGGTCACCCATTGGGATGGGTGACCTAAAGTTTTATCATCTCAAAAGCAACTTTCATAAGGGTTGGACATGGGTGTCCAACCCTTATGAAAGTTGCTTTACCTCCACAATCGCTGAGCCAGGCGATTAACCGAGGAAGATTGGCGAAGTCAAATTGGTTACGACGGATAAATATTTCGTTCCGAACTAACTATTACTAGTGACGGAAAACTCAGAGGATCCCATACTTATTTGTTAAATAATTTGCCAAACTTTAAAAAAAAATCTTTTCTAAATTATTTATTAGATTAAACACTTAATTTAACTATGACTGAGTATGTATAACATACAAGATTATTAAAGTTTAGAATATTAACATATAGTTCAGGAAAAGAAAGCACAAAAATAACGTATAGAGGGAAATGCTTGGAACACAATTTTTGACTTCGTAGCTTTGTTTGGACGTGTTAGGAGGTGTACACCTTTTCGTTTATTGGGCCTCAATTCCACAGACAAAATGGCCTAGTTTGTGAGTGTAAGTTATTGCCCTACAATTTTATTGTTCTGTCCATTTCTTTTTCTGTTAAAATTTGTATTATCCGAACTAACAAATAAATATAAATAATGTTATTATATTATTTAATAATAAAAATTGATTGATAATGAAAATGCTTTTTAATCTTGTCACATTTGTCAGTCATTACCGTGACTCGGGAACAAACGCTTATGTTTTATTTGTTTTACCGTTAAAAATTAGTATTTGTTTTTCTTTTTTCAGTAATTTGGCTACAAAAGAAAAGCGGCAAATGGAACGCATTAATTAATGGCTACTTGTTCTATATGAAAAGGAGGTATCGGACGACAGAATCATGGCATTGTAGCAAAGGCTGTAGAGCTCGTTTCACGACCGACATGGACGGCGAAATTATCAAGAAAGACCTTAATCATACCCACTAAGCAGCACAAGCCAGCATGATTAACTCCCCCTAACGCAGCCCACTATGAAAGTCCCCCAAGACTTGTCATTTGTCCATCAGCCATTTTTGATGTCCCCACTGCTGGGGCACAGGCCTTCCTTATGGGTGGATAAGGAGGACGGGCCATAACCCACCACGCGGGCCCAATGCGGATTGGTGGGTGTTAACGACTGCAAATGCAGCCGGGACCAACGGCTTAACGTGCCTTCCGAAGCACGAAGGAGCTCGAGATAATAATTTTTTGGTCACCCATCCCATGACCGACCCTTGCGAACGTTGCTTAACCTCAGCAATCGCTGGGCCAGGCGCTAAACCACTACGCCACCGAGCTCCTCAACAAACTTGACATTTAGTGTCGCGTGATTTGTCAAACGGCATGTGCCACATTTCAGCTTTGTTATTGTATGACGTACTACATTCTCATGTATAGATGATCGAAGTGATAAACGTTCATTTCGAACTTTTGCCACGATTCCACTCGGTAAATCTTTGGTTTTACCTCAGAGACACGGTAAACGCTGTAAAGGTTTATTTTGTATTTTATTGTTATATTTTTCTTATAACAAAAAATAATCCTACTAATATTATAAATATGAGAGTTTGTGGATTTGGATGTTTGGATGTTTAGATAGTTCAGTTCCATCCAAACCACAAACTTTCACATTTATACATTCAAAAATGTTTTAAAATATTGTAATGGAGAATACTGTGACTCGCAATAAATATATAAGTTTACGCATCTTTCATTTGAATCTAGTCATTAGCGGGCGCTCCTTCAAAACAAATACTTTTAGCGGTTCGAAGTGAGTAGGTAATTTTTACTAACCGTATGTTTGCTCCTGGTCTACACAGTTGTCTAGTCATAATATATTGTTTTATTTATAAGTTCACAAAACTTTCAGAGTGGCCTACATACTATATAAAAAACTTTTCAGAAATTAGCATAAAGTGGCGCTATTCTCTTTTACGAGTATATAAACAGTGCTCTTTTATTGTTTTAAGTATCCTGGGTCACGAACCAGAGCGGCAAGAAAATGGCATTGGTCCATGGCTACCTCTACGTAACGCATAAGCAGTACAAGTTCAGCCAGGGTTGGCGCTGCAGCAGCCACTCCCTCCGCCACCGCCCGTGCAAGGCTCGCTTCACCATAGAAACTGGTTCCTCCCACATCTTCAAAGGGAATTGGGAGCACACTCATAGTCCACCGCAGTTTCGGCTCCGCAACGGTATTTTGATTACCCATGGCCTAAACAAAATACGTGTTAAAAAGTAGACGAGTGTGCTAGGAATTGGAGAATATAGAATTTTGTTAGTTTTGTAAGGGTAGTATTTAATCAGGCTTAGAGTAAGACGGGCTTCAGCCTTTTGTTGCTCGAAGTAATCAGGTAACAATAAATTCCCATTTTCGCTATCAAAAATACTGAACATAGCGTACTTAAATAGTAAGTGGGCGACGAACTTAGGGCACAGAATACATAATAGTACAAGTCTTAGGGCGACTACAAATGTTGAAAATGGGTGACTTTTAAATACAAATTGAGTAACTAGTTTTTTAGAACGGGCGACCAAATTACTATTTGGGCTAAAATAAAAATTGGTATATATTTTAATTAAAGAAGGCGACTATTATCCCACATTGGGCAGTTTAAATCAGTTATACAGTTACCTACTTGGTATAATAGTCGCCCAGTATTTTTGTCACTCATTTTAAATCATTTATCTCCTACATGTAGTCGCCTGTTTTACATATTTTTAGGAATCCACAGTTTGTCGCCCGTTTAGTTATTTTGTCGCCTAAAAAATAAACCGCTGCCAGGTTTAGTATTTAAGTTTTTTATTAACAGTCTTTTAATTGTTTCCAGTCACCCAATTAATTAATTCCCGTTTTGTATCTTTGAATAGTGTTGTTTGAATTGTTATTGAAATGAAAAAAAGAACTGTGACTTTAACATTGCTTCAAAGTGACGTGTGAATAGGGATGACGACTTATGAATAAAATAACGGTAATGTTACTAACAAAATATGGACTAATGTCTGAAATAAATAAATAATAATAATAATAATTATTAATTAAACTTTAGAGTAGCTTGTGCCTATACTTCTTGGTTATACATATTGCGTATTATTTGTTTTATGACCCTCAAAGTTGCACAAGACATTTTTTAATAAATAATACCTTTAATTAGTCCGTAAAATGTATAGCATATTTTTGTCTAAGAAAACATTTTGATAAACACAATATTTAATATAGCTGCCGAGCAAATTTCTAGGCGTGACGTCATAACTAGGTAGCCGTTAGTATGGAGCGTTTTTGGGTGAGTCCATTTTGTGTGCATTTTAAACTGTGATATCTCGGGCAGTTTTCATGCTAGCGAAATAACTCTTTTACCAATGTTTCTTTTTTTGAGAGGGAATTTATGTAACATAAAATAAAATAAAATATTCGTCATGCCTATTATATAAGGTGGAATAAAATTATGTAACAATTCTGAAACAGGTGATTTTTTGTCGCCTTTCCATACTAAGTTGATTAGTTGACCAATATATATAAGAATAATCTCATGAACCGTGATAGCTAGACAGTTGAAATTTGATTCACAGATGATGTAATTCTGTTGCCGCTATAACAACAAATACTAAAAACAGAATAAAATAAAAAGTTAAGGGGGGCTCCCATACAACAAACGTGATTTTTTTGCCGTTTTTTGCTCGATATTGATAACGACTACAGGTAGACAGTTGAAATTTTCACAGATTGTGTATTTCTATTGCTGCTATAACAACATTATGCTAAAAACAGAATAAAATGAATATTTAAGGGGGGCTCCCATACAACAAACGTGATTTTTTGCTGTTTTTTGGTATGGAACCCTTCGTGCGCGAGTCCGACTCGCACTTGGCTGGTTTTTTTTCTACCTTTGTTCCTTGGAAAAAGTTGTACAGTTTTAGCAACACTATTAATCACTATTCAGTATTGTTACATTATTTTGTTCCACGTTAATATTGCTATATTATTGGAAATAAAACAATTATGTTTTTTTTATCAAATAAAAAGACATTGTGTTGATCAAATCTTAGTTTTATTTATTGAGCATGGTTATTCCTAAAACTTTATATTTTATAGCTTTCATCTTATCTCTAAGACCTTAATAAAATTATTGTAAAAAATCTAAACAATATAATAAATAGGTATGTTGTTTTGTTATAATTTCCAGTAACTATTGTGAAAGCACACACAGGCAAGCCTCTCGCATTGCTCAATGGGTTCTCCTTTAACAGACATAACTTGAAGAAATGCTTAGGTGCATGGCGATGCAGCAACCACAGCGCTAGCGGGTGTAAAGCACGCTTTATAATGGCTGATAAAAATGGCCCAATCATCAAAGCACAACTTAAACATACACACGAACCTCGACCTTATGTAGTAAGACATGGGGTTTATGTTAGATTGTAAAGGCTGTATGGCCTCATTAATAAATGCTAACATATTAATGAACTCAACTGTACCTATGTCTTCTTTAATTTTAAGTAGAGTTTTTCTGTTTGTTGTTATTCGAGGAAAATTGATGACAGATAATTATTGATGAGCAAAACATTAAGGGATCATTCACATATCTGTCACGTCAAAGGTCAGTCAAATTTCAATACAACTTTAGACATGCCGGTGACCGACGTTTACGTGACTGTTTTAAGAAATTACTGACATTTAAGGAACTGTAATGTAGATATTTGTAGTTTAATTTTTTTTTCATTCAATCCTTTTCAGGGGATGTCACATAAGAATGTCAGAAAATTAACAATCATTCAAAAGAAAAAAAATAAGATGAACTTCAATCATTATAAGGCGTGTACACACGAGCGAACAACCTTTTAAATTTTTTTTACAATAAATACATTTAAAGTAGTGTATTTTTTTATAATTATGGATAAATTCCTATGTACTTAAAATAAAAGAAGACAAAGGTTAAGCCGAGTTCATTGATATATGTTAGCACTTTTGACAGGATATGGTGAGGGCTTTTCAAAGTGACATTTAAAAACAAAAAAATAGTAACTAATTGCCTCACTAGATGGCGTTGATCGACTAGTGAATTGTCAAAATTGGAATTGAAAAATAAATAGCTTGTGTTTAAAAAAAAGTAATTTTCATTCCTTGGCGTTCGTTGGTTGTTAGCGGTGTATCAGATTGATAGACAAACGGACTCTCCCTTCCATTTATAAATTTACTAGCCACCGCCCGGGACTTCGTTTGTATCGGGAAATTGGAACAGTACTTTTTCTGAATGGAAAGTACCCTTCTGGACCCCTTAAAATTTGTATGTACCATGTTACAAGGTGGAATAAATGATTATGATTAAATAAAAAATATTTCAGGCCCATATTTTTTACATCACTTTCATTAAGATAATTTATAATCTAGAAAAAATTCTAGACAAAATTTACTCACCCATATAGCATCTCAGATGATCGCAGCTATTGGGTGAGTCGATTTTTTCTAGTATTTATATTGATTATCTTAATATAAAAATACCATTGTTAATGACTCACATCTAAAAAATCTATTTTCACGTTTATATTATTTCAGTTTCCTGGGTCACTGCTGCTACATCAGGCTGCCAGCTAGCTTTGGTCAATGGCTTTACATTCTATAGGTTGAGGATCGGTTCGTTAACCGAAGAGTGGCGATGCAGCAACGCCTCCAAACGTCTCCGACCGTGCAAAGCGCGTTTATTCATCGACAACAAAAGTCGACGCATCACAAAGTCTAACTTGGAGCATACACATGAAGCTCCACTTTATGTTATGAATAATGGCCTATATATACGATTGTAAATTGTGATTGATGAAATCTTTTTTTTATTTAAATTACTTCCAAATATTAGAAGAATCTGTAAGTCTTGTCATTTCGATATTTTTGATCGATGCATCTAATAGGTACCTGCGTCATCGGCAATTAATTACACAGTAGAAACGTCTGAGAACGAGCCATTATATCGTCCGTCCGTAATAGCATATTTGTTCGGTCGTGGCCACGTCTCACTAGAACCACAAAATAAGCTAACGACAGTTTATTTGGTGTTAAAACTTTTTGTTTATGGTAAAGATAACTCAGAGACTTCCCAGATTCACCTTCTTCTCCCTTACCTTACCCAAATTTATATATGCCTGATTAACTTAGTATTAGTTTCTAATTGATTTAATGAATGCACGATAAAGGCAGAGATGTGAGCTGTGCCTCGCAGAGCTCTGAGCTGGGCGGCGCGGCGCGAAGCGGAGATGAAAAATGAAAAATGAAAATGAAAAAATATTTATTTTCTACCACAAAGTTTACATGGTACATACAGTTTTAAAGTTAGTTTCATTATGAACGATATGAAGATGAGAGGAGATGTGAGTGGGGGGCGACGAATATCACTTAAAAAGACTTGTTTTTTTGTATTTTTCTAGTACTTAAATATTGATTTTCTTAATATAAAAATAGCATTGTGAATGCCTTAAATCTGAAAAAAAAACAATATCACGTTTATATTATTTCAGTTTCCTGGGCCACTTCTGCATCAGGCTGCCAACTAGCTTTGGTCAATGGCTTTACATTCTATAAGTTTAGAATCGGTTCGTTGACCGAAGAGTGGCGGTGCAGAAACGCCTCCAAACGTGTGCAACCGTGCAAAGCGCGTTTATTCATCGACAACAAAAGTCGACGCATCACAAAGTCTAAGTTGGAGCATATACATGAACCTCCACGTTATGTCATAGAAAATGGCATATACAAGGTGTTACAAAAAATATACACCTAATCCCGAAAGGTAGTTGAAGTAAATGATGAAGAGTCCTCTGTAAATTTCTGAAATTCCTAATATTAAGTTTTAAATTCGTCTAAAATTGCAAATTTTAATCGTTAACAAAAAATATCGACACTGTTATAGCACATCACTATTTCAAGGGTAATGGTATGACCTCGTTCAAACTCTGTTAATTAAGGAATTTAAATATTTAGTTGTTATTTATCACCGATTGTGGGAATTATTATGTCTCTGTTTGTAACTAGCATTCTGTTTACTTTTCTGTAAGTCTTGTCATTTCGATATTTTTGATCGATGCATCTAATACCTACGTCAACAGTAAAAATATGTTTGAGTACTAGCTACTACTACAATAGAACACCTATTCCGTAATGGCATTTTTGTTCAGTCGCGGCCACGTCTCACTAGAACCACAAAATAAGCTAAGTACTCTTTATTTTGTGTTAGAAGTGTTAGAACTTACTTATGTATAGAGTAAAGGTAACTCACAGACTTCTTAACTCAGATTCCCCTCCTCCTCCTTTACCTTACCCAACCAGAGCCACCTCGATGACCTTACCCAACTTTAAAGATGCCTCATAAACTTTTGTAGATGTAAGTATTAGTTTCAAATTGATTCAATTAAGTAATGCACGATCAAAACAAATATGTGAGCTGTGCCTCGCAGAGCTGTGAGCTGAGCGGCGCAGCACGAAGCGGAGATAAGAGGAGACGTGCGACGAATATTACTTAAAAGACTTGTTTTTTAATAAGTTTGTTTTAGTATTTTTCTAGTACTTATATATTGATTTTCTTAATATAAAAATAGCATTGTTAGTGCCTAAAATCGAAAAAAAAAACAATATTACGCTTATATTATTTCAGTTTCCTGGGCCACTTCGACATTAGGCTGCCAACTGGCTTTGGTCAATGGCTTTACATTCTATAAGTTGAGAATCGGTTCTTTGACCGAAGAGTGGCGGTGCAGCAACGCCTCCAAACGTGTGCAACCGTGCAAAGCGCGTTTATTCATCGACAACATAAGTCGACGCATTACAAAGTCTAACTTAGAGCATATTATACATGAACCTCCACGTTTTATTATAAAAAACGGCATATATAAACGATTGTAATTGTGATTAAGGTATGAAATCTTTTTTTAAATTTAAATTACTTATTTCCAAATTATTAGATGGTAAAACTTAAAATAACCTGTGCACCATCCGCCGCAAACAAAGTTTTGTTCTCATTGAAATGGTATAACGTTTGTTACATTAAAAAAAGGTCATTAAATACCTATTTAGTTGTCATTTAACCCCTTTAACCCATATTAAAAGTGAAACCAACATACAGTACTGCTTAGTTCCTTACTTGTCTGTCAGTATTGTCATTCAGATTTCATCGCATTATCTTTCATTGCGCCTGGCGCCTAGTGGCTTACACCTATGCCTCGCGCCTACGATACTACACGCTAGGCAACTAGTGGCAGTGCGTACGTGGCCTTACTATTTTGCCATATTTGGGCAAGTTTTAACTTTTTGGGTGTAAGTGGAACTCTTATTTTTTACTAATACTTAAACTTTGTAAAAAAATATTTATTAATAACGCCCCAATTCCGTCGATTTACAGTCTTTTGGGTACATACAGCGGCGGGCAAAAAGCTCGGTTTGATCAACGGATTTCATTTTGCCATGCACAGTAAGATTGCGGGCAAGGAAGTCTGGAGGTGCGGCAACGTCAACAATCGCAAGAACCCTTGCAAGGCTCGCTTCACCATCAAGTCTGGCAAGATTGATAGCGAGTTCCTGCAACATTCACACTACCCTACTCCGTATCTCGTCCGTAATGGTATTTTTGTTCGGTCAAGGCCACGTCTCACTAGAACCATAAAATGAGGTCTTTTTATTTTGTGTTAGAACTTTTTTTTATGGTAAAGGTAACTCATAAACTTCATAAGCCTCTTCCCATACCTTATCCAACTATAAAGATGCCTCATAAACTTTTGTAAATGGAGGTAAGTATTAGTTTCACATTGATTCAATTAGCAAGAACAAAGCAGAGATGTAAGCTGTGCCTCGCAGAGCTGCCTGTCGATTCTGTAACCAAACTCGAACCGCACTTCGAATGAATACTTCTTCACTGCGCGGGAATTTCAAATCATAAATGAGATAATGATAGGCTGTTTTTTTAAGATTTTAGATAGCTACGATAGCTACCTAAAACCTTTTGCAATCGATAAAGGTAGGTAATATTACGCTAATTTCTATCAACAAATTTACGTGAAGTGAAGTGAGAGAATCGACAGACTGTGAGCCGCGCGGTGCGAAGCGGAGACGAGACAAGAGGAGATGTGAGTGGTGTGCGACAATTATCACTTAAAATAGACGGGATTTTAAAATATGTACGATAGCACGCTTCAAAATAATGTTAAGAAAGTATGTTTTTTATTTAGACTACAAGTTTGGCCATCTATATACATTTCCGCTCCGTTACGTACAGCTTTGTTGGAGACACCCTAGCTGAAAAACAACTTTCCTTTCCGCTACGCACATCTCCGCTTTGTTGGAGTTAGACCCTAAGGGTGCCTGTCCAATGACGCGGAGCTAGGCGGTGGAGCGGAGAAACGAAAAAATATTTACAATGGACAGGCACCCTAAGAATATTACTTATTATAAATATTTATTCGTGTAGTAAAAAAAAATGCAACCGAAATATATTTTTTATTACCTATATCCTAACCTGATTGACTGATTCATCATCGTTGAGTTCAAATCACCGAACAGATTAGGCTGAAAGTAACAAGATAGATAGTTATTATGACGTAGGCATAAAAAAACTAAGGATAAAGTAGCGGGAGGAAACTTTGCCTGGGCCCTATTCAATAAAACTTACAATCCGACAAATTTGTCACTTTGTCGCTGTTCAATAAACCTTACAATTATGTAAGAATTTTACAAGTAAAAATATTACAAATATTACAATCATAAATTCATTTCAATAAACGTTTACATTTGTAAAAAATTCATGTAGATTCGATGACAATATTGTATCTACAAATTTGTAGTTGTAATTTACAAATTACATCAAATGTAAAATTTTGTTGAAGATTCTTAACTAACAAGGGTAGATTTCAAAAATTTAGAATATATAATACTTCTTTTCAAATTGGTTTTATCATTTGGTTTACAGAGTACGTACGTTCTTATTTGTTTGATTCATAGCTTCGTTTCTGTTTGTGTCATGTTGTAGGTGTGTCCAATTTTACTCAACAAATATTCGAGAGTTACCCGTGAAATAAGTGAACAAAAGAAAAATATATTCTTTTTTTAAGATGAATAAATAATGAAAATTTTTTTTTAAATATTATTCTTTGTTCATTCGATAAGCACCATTTTGGTAAAAAATCAGCTAAAACAAATTAATAATGTCGAGATATTAAATTTTACCGAGGGTAGGTCAGAATTTCACCTGTCAGAAACGTATTACAATTCTACAAAAAAGTAAACTTGTAAATACAATAAAGCGTTCAATAAAGTAGTTTATCCGACAATTTTGTAAATTGTCACCTGTAACAGGAAAATGTTTATTGAACAGAAATATGTAAAATTGTAAGTACAATTCGACAAATATGTAAATTTTCCACCATTACAAATTTGTAACTTATATTTTTATTTATTGAACAGAAACTTGTAAAATGTCACCTGTCACCTGTAATTTGTAAATTATAAGTTTTATTGAATAGGGCCTTGGGACTGGCAGGGCATTAGAACTTTATATCCTAAGTATAGTTCGGATCACGAAAGATGACCACAAACGGCGCCCATCTTCGCATCATAACTCATAAAAGAAAAGATCTACAGACAAAATAATATTTTATATATTTAGTCTTTTTTCATGAGATATGATGCGAAGATGGGCGCCATTTGTGGTCATCTTTCGTGATTCGCACTATACCAACTTTTAGCATCAACCAAAATAATTATGATTTTTTGCAATAGGGGAATAGAATCAGAATATTGAAAATGTAAGTTTATTGTAAAACTCCATTTTTCCACATTTTTTTCAGTAACTTGGGTAAGATCTACCAACCGTTCAAAACTGGCGTTGATCGACGGGTTCACATTCTCCAGAAGCAATAAAAATATTAATACTGAGTATTGGCGGTGCAGCTGTAGTTTCTCACGTCACTGTAGAGCACACCTTGTCATCGACATTGCCAGTGGTCGGGTGTTACGATCCCGATCCAGTTTGAGGCATAATCATGAGCCACCACGCTTTGTTGTACACAATGGTGTTTATATGAAAGTGTAACTAAGACTAATGATTTAACTTTGTTGCTTAATTAAAATAAATATATATAGGTATACTATTCTTATATTTCTTATTGGGACGTTTTTAGGGTTCCGTACCTCAAAAGGAAAAAACGTAACCCTTATAGGATCGCTTTGTCGTCCGTCTGTCTGACAAGACCCTTTATCTCAGGAACGCGTGGAGGTATTGAGTTGAAATTAAAAAAAATCTATGGTCTACGTCTATAAAGTAGCGGGGATACTTTTAGCATTAATCAAACTATGATTTTTTTAGCAATAGAAGAATAGAATTAGAATGCCTGAAAATGTAAGTTTATTGTAAGACCCATTTTTTTCAGTAACTTGGGTAACATCTACCAACGGTTCAAAACTGGCGTTAATCGACGGGTTCACATTCTCCAGAATCAATAGAAATGATAATACTGAGTATTGGCGGTGTAGTGCTCGTTTACGTCAGTGTAAGTGTAAAGCTTGCATCTTCATCGCCGTTGATAGTGGTCGGATGTTTCGATCCAATCTGAGGCATAATCATGAAGCACCACGCTTTGTTGTACACAATGGTGTTTATATGAAAGTGTAACTAAGACTAATGATTTGACTTTTTTTCTTAATTATAATCAATTTCCTAACCTAGATGTGACGTTTTTATTCCACATCCAATTAATGTAAGAAGTCTATTTAGGTTATGCATTGTATGTCTTACTATAATCATTATTGCGGGAAATGGAGACCTGGTGATGTGTTAACCTTAGTTCAGGCGCCAGTCTCTACATTACTTATTAAACACTTATTACTATCTAACCAAAAATGTATAAACATTGTAATTGTGGAGAAAAAAAAACTCATTTTTTTATTTTCATTATTAATATTATTATTACATTTGTATTATTATGTATATAATATAGGTATACTATTCACATATTTCTTATTGGGACGTTTTTAGGGTTCCGTACCTCAAAAGGAAAAACGGAACCATTATTGGATTACAAAGAGATCGTATAAGCCATCACTCTCACGTCTATGGATCGTTAAACACTCGTATGAAAGATCCTATCATTTCAAAAAGCAGTATAAAAGCAGCTTTCTAGATCTTTCAGCATTCAATGCTTTTTGGTTCTATAAACATGTCTAGTAAACGTGAACTCGACGAATTCATATCGCATTTACTCGACAATTGTATAAAGATATCTCTCAATCGCATTCAGACAACCGTTAGTCTTATGACAGGTCTTTAATAGCAACCAAATTGCTAATTTGTCGTAAAACTAGCTTTTATAGCACCATCTGTCATCACTTAATTTTTACAGCATTATTGTGGAGTAAAAGCTGTTCATTCAACAAAATAGCTTCTCAGTTACTAATACAGCATCTAATGTCATATCATAGCATTCGGCAAGGCTTTAATTCAACTATACTATTAAAGTTGAGAAAACGCTATCAAATTATCTATTACAGGCCCAAAGGTGCCCAAAGATAATTTTGGAAGCCATCATGCAGCATAATAGTGGTATGAACGTTAAATAAAATCTTTTACAGCAGTGTGGAAAATGGACAATAATCGGTGGAAAAAACTTAAAAGAAGTGAGGGTTCCGATGGAAAGTTAATAATGTTGAAACAATCAACATAAACCAACGGATGAAGAACAAATACTTAATATTAGTGCGGATTCAGTAGGAAATATTACGCTGATACAGATTAATGTATGATAGATTGACGATTTAACATTACGCTAAGGAACCCTAAACTAACTGCAATGGCGCTCTTAGAAGTCGTAAAATGGAAACCTAATTTCTATTTTTCGGCTAAGAGCTGAGTGAATGCTTTGTAATGATAATTGAAATGCTATTAATGGCGAATCAATTTTATCTATTATATTAATATTATTTGCGATTCATTATTTACCAGAAATCTTGTGGCCCATGAAAATATTAACTACAAATGTGAGGATTATGGACGAAAAAATTAATTCCGCATATAAAAGTAAGACTTATGAGCTAACTCTAATAGCTTACCTTTATTGTCATTATGGCTGTAAAATCGTAAAGGTAAACTTAGCATGACCATAATTAAGGCAACATACATTTATTTTTATTTCCTTCGTTTACGCGAACACAACACAACAGTGACAACAACGGTCTATGAGTGCTGCTTGGTTGCATTTACACGATCAAAGTGTCGAGTGATTGTAACCGCACTGCTATTATTACCACTAATAAGTCGAAATAAAGAGGTTCTACTGACTATTATAGTACCAGTAGCGCTTGAGTTGCGATTAGTCTACATTCTTTCAACTAAAACGCAATTCAGACGATAATCTTACGATATTTACAGCATTTAAAGCAGAGAGAAGTACGCCCAAATCGCGTTGAGAGAACGTTCACAGATCGTTTACTCAACATTTTGTAAATACGTCACACTACTAATAGCTGAAATAGAAACGTGCTGCTGATTTTTTTACGACATATTTTGCTAGTTGGGTTTGTTGTCCGCCTGTCTGTCTGTCAAGACCCTTTATCTCAGGTACGCGTAGAGGTATTGAGTTGAAATTAAAACCATAATAATATCTATGGTCTAAGTCTATGGTCCTTTGAAGCTGTGAAAAAGTCATAAGTACTTTTAAGTTTACATAAAAAAACTATGAGTTTGTTATTAAATCTTAAAAATTATAGTCTTTATTAAAGTACCAACAAATTTGTACGGGACCCTCGGTGGGCGAGTCTGACTCGCACTTGTCAGGTGTTTTTTTTAATCAGAAAAAATGTGGTACTTTGAAATAAGGGTATTCCAGACTTTGAGTATTTTCTTACTAGCGGCCGCCCGCGGTTTCACCCGCGTGGTTCCCGTTCCCGTGGGAATATCGGGATAAAAAGTATCCTAATAGAATAAACTATGTCGGGATTTACACCATGTACCTGTTTATTTTTGAGACTCCGATATTTCGGCGCAGTTGCATGCGCCATGATCATGGAAGAACTGTCGATTGTTGCGTGCGGGTAGATGTTATTGGCAGACGAATCGGTCTACCCTCCGTCTAGTTCTTTTATTACTACGTTCGATACCGGTACCACTGTCTGCAAACTCACTATTCACTCGAATTTGTTCTCGACACACGACACTCACTGTATCTGTACGCGAAACGGCACTTTTTTATTTTTGTTGTTTTTACACAACCGGACTACTGGATTCCAGACACTCGACAATTTAAAATTAACTATAACTATTAACGTCAATAACCATGGAAATTTAAAACAATAAAAAGTATCCTATGTTTTAATCTAGGCTATCTACTATCTGTGTGCCAAATTTCAACCAAAACTGTTTAGTAGTTTTTGCGTGATTGAGGAACAAACATCCAAACCCACAAACTTTCACATTTATAACACTAGCGGCCGCCCGCGGTTTCACCCGCGTGGTTCCCGTTCCCGTGGGAATACCGGGATAAAAAGTATTCTATGTTTTAATCTAGGCTATCTACTATCTGTGTCCCAAATCCCAACCAAATCCGTTCAGCAGTTTTTGCGTGATTGAGGAACAAACATCCAAACATCTAAACATCCAAACCCACAAACTTTCACATTTATAATATTAGTAGGATTAGTAGGATAATTTTTGTAACACTTCAATTAATACATTATTGGGTGTTTATATAATAAATAAATGTAAATTTTTAGTCACAAAATTTACCTTTCTTTGCGACCCCAAGTGTATTGAATTTAAATAATCATTTGGTTCCCGCAGTGAGGTGGTTCCATCCATGATTATTACAAGCAACTTTTACTATGGGCCAATTCTGATATTACGAAAAAAAGCAGCTGTTCCAAACAAAAGAGCAATACCTACTCAACATTAATGTAGAAACAAACAGCTGATTTTTTCGCGATATCGGAGTTGGCATGGGGTCAACTGGGGGGTAAAAATTGCTTGTTCTCATGAGTGGAACCACCCACTGCGGGAACTAAATGATTAAAACATCACGCTGTATTAAATACCTAGCACTACTGTTTTAAATTGTGAACTCGTAAATAAATTTACAGCTCTAATAAATAAGAATCAGCTTAATAACCTAAAACACTATTTAACGACAATTAAAGGAATAACAATGCAGTGTCAATGATTAAGGGGTTTTGAGTGACTTTTGCCATTGATGTTTTCGCAGTCTCTGTTCTAGTACGTGTAAATTGTAGATATTATGTTAATTTAATTGTAACATTAAGTTTTAGTGAACAAGCCCCTCACTGCAGCCGAAAGAGCTAGGAGATACAGAGAGAAACTCAAAAGGAACCCCATTAAATATGAAGAGCAGCGGCGGAAACAGTTAAAACGACTTCAAAATGGTAGAAAGCGGATTAAAGACCTAACGGACGAAGAGAAAAAAAGGAAAAGAAAACAATGGAGGGAGCAAAAGAAGAAACAAAAATTGATGAGGAAAAAATAAAATGAATATGAAATAATAGCCAGTAATGGCCCAAGGTCAACGAAGTCAACAAGCTTAAAAATTCGTTGTACAATTACCGCCTTATTCATAAAAAAACCTTAAAAATAGAGTTAAGTCAACTTTAGTTAAAATGCTGTTATGGCTTATTAAACGATATGATATTTATATATACATATACGATATGATTATTCATAAATATTTTAAGAAAATGTTCGCATTGGGTACAGTCAGTGGCACGAATCATGAAATCGGGTGGGGATTGCGCGGAACGCGTATTTTGGGTATGCGTTGCGGTGAGGGGCGCGGGCGGCGGGAGAGGGGCGCGCGCTATTGGTCGCTCACAAGAGCACATGCGCGAACTTATCCCCACTCCGTCGAAAAATTTTCATGATTCGTGCCACTGACTGTTGACGAATCAATAAAACGAGAAAATCCACTGGCTGATATCCAAATCTTCCGAAAATGGAAAACAATTATCTGTCATTAAATGTCACTATGTTGTAATAGTAGTTTATGAAACTGGCGCATAATGAGGGGTATTAAAACATGAGTGTGTGTTTAAAAACCGAGCCGTAGGCGAGGTTTTTAATAGTATCACACGAGTGTTTTAATACCTAGTTATGTGCAGTTTCATACAGTACTTTATGTACTCTCATACAATTTGTGATTGAACCGATTGAACCTACAAAACTTCTACAAAATAAAATGATAAAAAGAGTAAGTTTGTAGTTTCTCTCGGCACTACTTGCCAAGGTTAAGTAAGACGTTTTTCCGTCGCCGCATCTAAAATATCGGGTGGAGTCAAATTTTCACTCATTACTATGACATTTAAAAGCAAAAGTAAAAATTAAAATCTAAAAATGGCGCGCATTCAATTAGAAAAATAAATAATGAGATTAGTGCATTCCAGAAGACTAATCGCTACGATAAGTCATCGATCACCATAGAGTACATTTTAATCATGGAAAGTATGTGGAAATATCGTTGTTTCTTTTTAATATCACGGCACTGCCTTCTTCTTAGATTTGCCCTGTATCGTAATGAGAAAAAAAGTTATTTTATAACATTGCTTAGTATAGCGAAGGTATGTTATAAAATAACTTTTTAATTTTTTTTCGGTATTGCGTGTATAAAGTATGTCAATATAAAATCGATTTGAAATTCATAATTCGAATTTTACGATATGAGAGTAGATAAAATAACTTTATGAACAAGACGTTTATTTCATAATCTATATATATAAAATTCAAAGTCCTGACTGAGTGAGATATCAACGCACAGCCCAAACCGCTGAACCTAGAGACTTGAAATTTTGCACACAGATACTTTATACAGTGTAGGCATCCACTAAGGAAGGATTTTTGAAAATTCCATCCCTAAGGGGATGAAATAAGGGATGAAAGTTTGTATGAAAGTCCCTCAGTTTTGAAGCTAGGATCTTCAAATTTTGTGTTTAGGCTGATGATTGAAAATAAATAAATACGTGTCTCAGCGTTTTTCAAAATTCTACCCCCAAAGGGGTGAAAAGGGGGATGAAGTTGTGTTTAGAAGATAATCCTTCATTTTTGAAGTAGAAATCGCTAGATTTGTAATTTAGGCTTATGGATGGAAATCTAACGCAACGCATATTGTATTGGTATAATTTCAACCCCCATGGTGATGAAATGGGGGTGCAATGGGGTAAATAAACCTAAAAATCGATATGGATGTCGTTATTGGGGTTTTCTGGGATGAAGATTGCGAAAATGACATTTATTTTGAAGTCCAACACGGTCGACATGATTTAACCCCTAAAGGGGTGAAAATTGGATTCAAATTTGGTATTGAAAACAATATAAAATAGACATTACAACTTAAAACTTCGTAGGAGCATGTCCTAAAATAAATAGGCAAACATATATTTTGTGGTTTTGAAAATCAACCCCTTAGGGGGTAAATGGGCTAAGTAAACGTAGAAATCGATATGGATGTCGTTCTTGAGGTTTTATGGGATGGTGATTGCGAAAATGACATTAATTTTGAAGTCCAATTTAACCGCTAAAGGGGTGAAAATGGGGTACAAATTATATATGGAAAAATAATATAAAATAGACATTACATAGTTTACAGCTTAAAAATTCGTAGGAGCATGTCTAAAAATAAATAGGCAAACACTTTTCTTATTTTGAAAATCATCCGTTAGGGGGTAAATGGGGTAAGTAAACATGAAAGCCGATGTGGATGTCGTTCTTGAGGTTTTATGGGATGAGGAATGCGAAAATTACATTTGTTTTGAAGTCCAACACGGTGGACATGATTCAGCCCAAGGGGACGGGGACGGACACGGGAACAGGAACGGGAACGGGGGCGGGGACGGAAACGGGAAAGAGTAAAGAAACGGGAACGTGATACTCTTAATATCTCTGGACCTAATTCTGATTATTGTAATAAACTAGCTTCCGCCCGCGACTTCGTCCGCGTGGATATTAGAGAAAATCCTTAGGGAACCTTCAACCAGGATCCGACCAACCGTTTTATACGCGATTACGCGGGTCCCCACCAAGCGCGCAGCCTCGTGCGAGGCCTTTCACACGTCGCAAATGTTTTGCCTCGCGAGGCAGCGCGCTTGGTGGGGACCCGCCTAATCGCGTATAAAACGGTTGGTCGGATCCTGGTTGAAGGTTCCCTAAGGATTTTCTCTAATATCCACGCGGACGAAGTCGCGGGCGGAAGCTAGTAAAATAATAAACGTTTAAATAGTCCATTTGAGATTTACCACACTTGAAGGTGTATTTATTAACATCAATTAATTTAAATATATTATTTATATAATTTATTTAGAATTTAAATATATTACTAACGGCCGCCTGCGGTTTCACCCGCGTGGTTCCCGTTCCCGTGGGAATATCGGGATAAAAAGTATCCAATGTTTTAATCTAGGCTGTCTACTATCTGTGTGCCAAATTTCAACCAAATCCGTTCAGTAGTTTTTGCATGATTGAGGAACAAACATCCAAACATCTAAACATCCAAACCCACAAACTTTCACATTTATAATATTAAGTAGGATAAACGTTATACCCGTTATTGTATACCCGTAATTTATGCGTTGTTGGCCAACAGAAGAGGAGTAACTTACGAAATTTAGTTTTGCGTTATCATGAGTCAAACTCAGTTTAATCTCAAAACAATGCTTGATTTAGAGGAAGCTGCAAAGTTGCCTGTCAAAGATATTTTCCATGAAACAAGCATCAACGGGTGTTTCTTCCATTTCTCAAGAAGTTTGTGACGGATTGCTGACAAAATAGGAGTAAGAAAATCTGCACAGAGGTCTATTATTTTGGCACATTTGCCCAACCATGCAATCGAGAGTGGTTGGTTGTACAATGTCCGATTATAAGTTTTTTTTATTATTCATTTCTTGTTGTTTTTTTTTCAGTTACTTGGGTAACATCACCCACTGGTACAAAACTGGCGATGATCGACGGGTTTACATTCTCCAGAAACAATATAAATCGTAACACTGAGTCTTGGAGGTGTAGTGCTTACTTGCGTCAGTGTAAATGTAAAGCTCGCATCTTCATCGCCGTTGATAGTGGCCGGGTGTTCCGGTCCAATCTGAGGCATACCCATGAAGCACCACGCTTTGTTATACGTAATGGTGTTTATATAAAATTGTAACTTTAAGGTATCTTAGATTCAATAATTATTCATTAATAAAATATTATAAAATGTGAAAGTTCTTTAACTGTGATTTATAATCGTCTGTGCTTTTTACACGACTGCCCAAAGCAAAAAGAGTGTTTTTACACGACTGCCCAAAGCAAAAAGAGTGTTTATGTGTTCAGGGTTCATGTATGTTTGTGGGTATGTGAGTTTCTTTATTCCACCATAACTTCTAAATGTCTGAACTGATTTGGATAAATGGGATATTGTAAGAAACCTTACAGTATCCCGAGTGACACTGGCTATATTTTTTTTAGAAAAAATCACTATGGCGACTGCATGACGCCATTTTCAAATGTGCCAAAAAAATATTTCTTCTATTATACAATATGGGCATCAAATGAAAGGCCCTGAAGAGCACATTCCAAAACTATATAATATGTCACTAAAATGTGTGAAATAAAAATAAATAAATTAAAAAAAATATTAAAAACACGATTGCCCTGCGAAAAACGAACTAAAAAGTTAAACAACAAGTGTCATTGCAGTCGGGGGACCTCTTTGATTAAAAAATTGTTCCATAATAAGGTCCCCGACTGCAATGACACTTGTTGTTTAACTTTTTAGTTCGTTTTCGGCAGGGCAGTCGTGTTTTTAATATTTTTTAATTTATTTATTTTTCACTTATTAGTTTGTGGTATCTGTCAACCAAATTACAGATCAATGCCGAATCGGAAGTCAAATTAACATTTCGTTTTCTTAATTTCGAAAAAAGGAAAATAATTTTGTTTATACAGCCACGCTTTTCTATTTCATTGTCTATTCTATTACCATTTTCTATTTTTTTCTGCTCTTTGAAAATTGAATGTGGATAACGGAATGTTTTTCAAAGACTCGTTGTTTATTTCTCTAGTGTTTTCATATAAAAAAACGTAATTTAATAACTTTTTTCTACACGCGCTAAAAATAAGACAAAACTTGATCGATGTAGCAAATCTTATTGGCTTTATTTTAAGACCGAGTTCAATCGTATACTACAAGTTTAACATTTTAGTTAGTTCAGATAAAAGCCTACTTAAGAGAATCATTCATTTCTTGTTGTATTTTTTTCAGTTACTTGGGTAAGATCGGCAACTGGTACAAAACTGCTGATTATTGACGGGTTTACATTCTCCAGAAATAAAAAAAATCGCAATTCTGAGTGTTGGCGGTGTAGTGCTCGCTTACGTCAGTGTAAGTGTAAAGCTTGCATTTTCATCGCCGTTGATAGTGGTCGGGTGTTCCGGTCCAATCTGAGGCATACTCATGAAGCACCACGCTTTGTTATACGTAATGGTCTTTATATAAAATTGTAACATTAAGTTAGTTTGGATTCAATTATTATAAAATATGAAAGTTTGAATATTTGGATGTTTATTAATCAACCACGCAAAAGAGGCGTAAATTATTTTGGATAAAATTTGGTATAAAAATACTTTTAGTTTTATTGTTGCCCATGTCAATCAAATGTTCCCTAGGATTTTTAGGGTTTCGTACCTCAAAAGGAAATAACGGAACCTTTACCTGATCACTTTATTGTCGGTCTGTCTGCCTGTCTGTCCGTCTGCCAGTCAAATCCCTTTATCTCGGGAACACGCTTGTTGAATTGAAATTAAAACCATTGTTACCGGCCAAACCCGATTTCAGGACAAACTAGTTTGGCCTAGGCTAAACTAGTTTGTACTAAACTCAATAGGATAAACCAGTTTAGCCTAGGCCAAACTAGTTGATCCTGATATAAATACGCACATTCCAGGATAAACTAGTACGGCCTAGTCTAAACTCATTTAGCCTTGTCGAAAGTAATGAAATAGAATAATTGAGGTATAATTATTATTTCTTAAACGTAAATAAATATTCGCTATTTAAAAATAATGATAGGTAACTAATTTCATAAAAAAATCTTTAATATTTGTTATAAATTGTTTTTTCAAAAAATACTTCATTATTTTGTTACTAGCTTTTGCGCAACTTCATTCGCGTGGAAATTTTAGAAAATCTTTAAAATTCTTTAAATGCCGTAGAAGGCGTTCCCGTTCCCGTTTCCGTTCAGAATAGGATCCAGAGATATTTATTATCCCGTTCCTCTTCCCGTTACCGTTTCCATTCGCGTTCCCGTTACCACTTTTCACTTGTCACCTGTCACTTGCCACTTCACTTTTCACTTCATGCTTTTGCTTCCGCTTTAGCTTCCGCTTCCGCTTTCAATTACCGTCACCGTGACCATCAATCTTTATATCTATCTACCTTTTCTTTTTAATGCACAACGGGATAGTGCTTGGCATTCACCTCACCAGATGCTTAATAAAAAATATGCAAATTAATATAGGTACAATTTATTATAGTACTCTAATGTAAATGATGGCATTTTTGATTTATTCCTTGTGATGCATTGGATTTTTAAAACTTTTCGAGTGCCGGCAATAACGCAGGAAGTAAGAAATTCGGAGATTCATCCAGTGCGCTTCCACCTTCGGCCTTATCGTCACTAAGCATCTGGTGAGGTGAATGCCAAGCACTATCCCGTTGTGCATTCAAAAGAAAAGGAAGATTGATGGTCATGGTGACGGTAAGTGAAAGCGGAAGCGGAATTTAAGGCGGAAGCAAAAGCGTGAAGTGAAAAGTGAAGTGGCAAGTGACAGGTGACAAGTGAAAAGTGGTAACGGGAACGCGAATGGAAACGGCAACGGCAACGGGAAGAGGAACGGGATAATAAATATCTCTGGATCCTATTCTGAACGGAAACGGGGACGGGAACGCCTTCTACGGCATTTCAAGAATTTTAAAGATTTTCTAAAATGTCCACGCGAATGAAGTTGCGCAAAAGGGGTTATTGTAAACTCGTCCCTGAAGATAATTCGTCATCAGAAAATCGATAAAAAAATATATGTAAACTCGTCCCGGGTAGCATTTTAAAAATAAATGAGCTTTTAATTATTTTTATCTATTGTAAACTCGTCCCTGGTGATTTTGAAAGGAGTTTCCGTATGGACTGCAGAAAAATCAAACACTCAACATAATAAAATCATTATTTATTTATTTTTAAATCACATTTTGGATAACAGAATTAATATATACTTATACATGGTGTAACAATGTACTGATTAGCAGATATATAACTAGCATATAAAACAAAAAAAAAATCTAATATGTGTAATAAGTGATAAAATTCGCAGAGGTGTAACAACAAATTGACTTAAATCTTAATGCCATGAAACAATAAAATGTTAATAAGTTATATTTATCTAATGACCACAGAAATATTTTTTAGTTTTTAAGCTTACATATGATTACAAAATCAGTCTTTATCATGAGTTTGGTTGGTAGAGCTATAACAATGCGCCGATTGATTTAAATCCTAATACCATGAAACAATGTAAATACCTAAGTAATATCTATTTATCTAACATAATCACAGAAATATTGTTTAATTATTTAACTTAAATATAGTTATAAAATCACAGCCAGGGGACGCATTTTTGAATCATTTGAAATGAATCTTAAATTCATGCACGAAAGCAAAACGTATACGAAATCAATTTCGATTGCTTCCAATTTTACGTATTTTTGAAACAATAGAAATGAGTGTTGCCCTAAAACTCGAATCTTATAATATTTTTCATTTCACGCAGAACAAATAACAACCGGAAAGCCATAACTCGTTGATTTTAAAAACCGGTATTGAGTTACGGGGGAATGGAACGTAAATTAAAAAGTTATAATGTCATTGTCTGTCAGTCATTTGATTTTGGTATTTCTCTCTCGCTCACTTCATTTCTACTGGTAGAATATCGAAAACGAGTGGGTCGGACCGGACCACACTGTAATGTAAGGGTGACATAAATCGGAGGATCTCATAGCAGTCATAAGGCTAAAAATTTCACTGCTCCCCACATTCCACGAATCCCCCTTCAGTAGATGCATCCATTTATCCTGGCATAGTCAAAATTATTACTTTGAAATATTTATTAGCGGTCAACTTGCTTGCTAACGGTACTTCTTGCAAATATGATATAAATCAATAATAGGGACGAGTTTACTATACCATGTATGTACCTGGGACGAATTTACAGATACATTTTTTATAAGGGACGAATTTACTTTCAATGTATGGAACTTTTCAAATCGTGACGAGTTTACATACGGGACGAGTTAACAATAACCCCGCAAAAGCTAATAACAAAATAATGAAGTGTTTAAAAAAAAACAATGATTTATAACAAATGTTAAAGATTTTTTCATAAAATAAGTTACCTATTTTTTTTTTTTTAATAGCGAATATTTATTTATGTTTAAGAAACAATAATTATACCTCAATTATTCTATTTCATTACTTTCGACAAGGCTAAATGAGTGTAGACTAGGCCGTTCTAGTTTACCCTGGAATGTGCGTATACATATCAGGATCAACTAGTTTGGCCTAGGCTAAACTGGTTTATCCTATCGAGCTTAGTACAAACTAGTTTAGCCTAGGCCAAACTAGTTTGTCCTGAAATCGGGTTTGGCCGGTAACATACTCAGGTCTCCAGTCCCATGAAGCTGTGAAAAAATCAAATTTCCAAGCTTACGTAAAAAATATACGGTCGTTTATGCCGCAAAAAATGCATATTTCGACACAAAGGGAATCAAAATTTATAGGGTACTTTCCGTTGACCCAGAACTGTGAAATTCACTTACATGCTTACTTGCTGCTGTGGCTCAGGGACTCGCACTTGTCCGGTTGTATTGATTATCAACGCGGATGAGGTTGCAGGTGGAAGGTTATAAAGAAATTAAAAATAAAATCCTACTGAACAGAAACATTCATTACTTGTTTTTTTTCAGTTACTTGGGTAATATCGGCTACTGGTACAAAACTGGCGATGATCGACGGTTTTACATTCTCTAGAAACAATACAACTAGTAGTACTGAGTCTTGGCGGTGTAGTGCTCGCTTACGTCAGTGTAAGTGTAAAGCTTGCATTTTCATCGCAGTTGATAGTGGTCGGGTGTTTCGATCCCATCTGAAGCATACTCACGAAGCACCACGCTTTGTTATACGTAATGGTGTTTATATAAAATTGTAATGTTAAGGTAGTTTGGATTCAATTATTATTATGTAATAAAATATTATAAAATGGGAAACTTCAAATGTTTGGATGTTCATGACTCATTCAGGCAAAAATGGTTGAACTGATATGGATAAAATTCGGCATAACCAAGATTTTTCCCTATACGGCTTATATAGTCAAAGCAAGCTCTCTTAACAACCCTTTTGCAGGACTTGGCGGCATTATTCAAAAGATTTCTTCTTTTCACGTGTATTTCGAGGTTTATGGGATCGAGCATCAACCCAGACAAGATATGACTAATGTTTCGACGCTACTGCATCTCTACAATTGGCATTATATCACGGGTGAGCTTTGCTAGACAAGGGCACGTCATAGAAAGGGATTAAATCCTCCATACCCTGACGAAGCACATCGGTCATAGTATTGCGCAAGCTGAGGGATCGCTAGAAGAAAGGCATACCTGCCGCCATGGATAAAACGCTAAAAATCTGCTGACTTGTAACGCCATATCTGCCGGGAGCCTTTTGGGCTTGGGTCGGGCGGAGAATACACCGACACTGACTCCACCACACAGTAGTCAGAACTTCGAAGGGGTGGTGAAACCGACGCCAAGTAACGGTCTGGGTCTGTTATCAGCAGAGGCGTCCAAATAATAGGTGTGTAACCGTTAATGTCCAGTATTCTATTGGCTTTCTGGACCAGCTGGGTGAGGTCTAGTGTCAAGGCTAGCTTACGTGTTTCACGACCAGCGTGGTGAGTTTTCTCAAATGGAAACAGCCAGTCCTCGTGGTGGGTATTGAAATCCCCCAGAACTACTAGTTGAGCGGACCTGCCTTCTATCAATCAGTAAGTTGGTAAGCCTGGGTAGTCTCGGCGTCTCCACTGTGCGAGCGGTAGAAACAGGCGTAGAAAATTTTCTCTAAGCCAGTGGCCACTAATACCCAGATGATGGGAAGGATGGAGTTTTCAAGATGCAAGACGTAGATAACTATATTAATGTCATCGCGTGCATACATGCAGGCCGTAACCCGAATACGCAAAATATGTTGCCGCAAATGGACGTTTTAGTAACTTACGACATTTTGTTTCACATTATCACGAGTCACATTTCTCAGTTTATTCCCAAAACCACATACTTGACTTCGAGAAGGCTACAATGTTCCTTGAAAGAAGCAAGCAAGTTGATACATATAAAAAGGAATATTGTTTTGGCAAATTTGCCCAAAGAAGCTATTGAGAGTGGTTAGTTGCACGTTGTGTCTCAATGTCCCATCAAAGATTTTTTAAATTATTCATTTCTTGTTTTTGTTTCCAGTTACTTGGGTAAGATCGGCCACGGGTACAAAACTGGCGATAATCGACGGGTTCACATTCTCCAGAAACAATACAAGTAGGAATACAGAGTCTTGGCGATGTAGTGCATACTCACGTCAGTGTAAAGCTCGAATCTTCATCGCCGTTGATGGTGGTCGGGTATTCCGATCCCATCTGAGGCATACTCATGAAGCACCACGCTTTGTTATACGTAATGGTATTTATATAAAATTAAATAGTAACTTTTAGTATGGATTCAATAATTAATCATAAATAAAACATTATAAAATATGAAAGTTTGGATATTTGGATATTCATTACTCAATCACGCAAAAAAGGCTAAACTGTTTGGGATAAAATTTGGCACAAAAATAGTTTAATTTTTATTGTTGTCCAGGTCAATCAAATGTCCCATAAGACTTTTAGGTTTCCGTACCTCAAAAAGAAATAACGGAACCCTTACATGATCACTTTGTTGCCCGTCTGTCTGCCTGTCCGTCCGTCTGTCTGTCAAGTTTATTTATCTCGGAAACGCGCGTATTAAGTCGAAAATGAAACCATATACTCAAATCTACAGTGCTATGAAGCTGAGAAAAAATCAAAATTCCAAGTTACAAGAAAAGATACGGCCGTTTATGCCGCATATAACGCATATTTCGACACAAGGGAATCAAAATTTATAGGTTACCTTCCGTTGACCTAGAACTGTGAAACGGCAAATAATATCGTCTTATACTACATGTACAGGGAAAATCTGAAAACTATACATTTGTAACTAAATCATGAAAAAATTATTTGAGTACCAAAAAATTTGAACGGAACCCTTGATAGGCGAGTCCGACTCGCACTTGTCCGATTTTATTGATTTATAAACGCGGATCAGGGCGCAGGTGGAAGCTAGTCCTTAATAAAATAAAAGCCTACTAAACAGAAACATTCATATTTTGTCGGTTATTTTTTTAAGTTTTTTGGGTAAGGGCCTACACTACAAATAAAGCTGCGTTGAGGCGCCGCAACGCCAAAATCGGCGATACCGCCTGCCGCCACGCAGAAATTATGTGTGCAACGCGCCGCTCATTCTACCGTTATGACTTATAACTGAGAATTAATGAGAAATGGCCACAGAAGGAAAAATAAAATATTTATCCTTACTAATATTATAAATGCGAAAGTCCGTTTGTTTGTTTGTTTATTTGTTTGTTTGTTTGTTTGTTACGCATTCACGTCTTAACTACTCAACCGATCATCATGAAATTTTGCATACACGTTGTCAAGGGTACAGAGAAGTACAGAGAATCCTTTCATCTCGAAAAAAGATGCTGTTCCCGAGGGATAGAGAAATAACTGTCCACGCAGACGTAGTCGCGGGCGGCCCCTAGTTACATAATAAAACTGTGTGAAAATTGACACACTTTATATCAGATACTTACTTAAAAAAAGTGCTTAGGAGTAACTACGCGGTTTTATTGTTTCTTTTAACAATTGACTTTTTTTAATACTGCTATATTTTTGTTGTGTAATATTCCATCTAAAAAGTAATATGTAAACAAGTTCCAATTATTTTTAGTTAGTCTTAGGAAATTAACAAGTACCATTCTGTAGAACAACGAGCTGTCCCCCGATTTCAATGCCACCTTGTTTATTTACTTTTTAGGATTTTTTTGCCAAGGCTATCGTGTTTTTAACAATATTTAGGGTTCCGTAGCCTTATGGAAAAAAACGGAACCCTTTTATATTCGTCATGTCTGTCTATCCATCTGCCTGTCTGTCTGTCTGTCCAATGTCCATCCGTATGTCAGCCTCTTTTATTCCGAAACTATTAAGATTACACAGTTGAAACTTGGTAAGTAGATGTATTCTATAAACCGCTTTACGATGATTTTAATATAAAAAAAAATATTTAAAAAATTTAATTGAAAAATTAGTTTTTACTCTGGGAAAAAGGTCGCATGGCCACGTTACTTATCTTGTTCTTATTTTTACAGTTACTTGGGTAAGAACAACAGCTGGTACAAAACTGGCGATGATCGACGGGTTCACATTCTCTAGACAAAAATATAAAACTTTTAATACCGAGTATTGGCGGTGCAGTAGTTACTCGCATCATCATTGTAAAGCTCGCATTTTTATTGCCGTTGATAGTGGTCAGGTGTTCCGGTCCTATCTGAGGCATACTCATGATGCACCACGCTTTGTTATACGCAATGGTGTTTATTTAAAATTGCGTCGTTTATGTGGTTTCAAAAATTAATCATAAATAAAATATTATAAAATGTGATTTTTTTATATTTGGATGTTCCTTCTCAATCACGCAAAATTAAACGAGTGAACTGATATGGATAAATTTGGTACAATGATGGTTTAATTTTTATTTTGTACCCTGGTCAGTCAAATGTTTCCTAAGATTTTTTGGATGTCAATGTGGACCAGTCGCCTATTATTACTGTAATAATAAACAAGTTTTGACTCAGAAGTTAATTAAACAAGTAGCATTTTGTGAAACATATTTAAATCTATGACTTCTGTGCAGTGACACTTGTTTATTTCTTTTGAGGTGATTTTTTGGCAGGGCAATCGTGTTTGTAGCAGTTTTTGAAATTATGCAAAATAATATTGTTGTTATTTTTTCAGTTACTTGGGTAAAATCAATCGCTGGTACAAAACTGGCATTGATCGACGGGTTCACATTCTCCAAAATCAATAGGAATAATAAAACTGAGTATTGGCGGTGCAGCAGTTACTCACGTCATTGTAAAGCTCACCTCGTCATCGACATTGCCAGTGGTCGGGTGTTACGATCCCGATCCAGTTTGAGGCATAATCATGAAGTACTACGTTTTGTTATACGTAATGGTTTTTATTTTAAATTGTAAGGTTTAGGTTAATGCACAACGGGATAGTGCTTGGCGTTCACCTGAAGGTGGAAGCGCACTACACCTTCCGGGTGGTCCTCACTATTGAGGAACTGGCTATCTTACTTCTAACTGCCGGAACCAATGATATCTTTGGCCGGAACTCAACAATTTTTAAATCGATTGTTATAGTGTCAGACTTAGGTAAGATGGAGGTAGCTAGCCAGGTGGACTTGAAATAAGCCCTACCACCAACCAAAACGAGTATAAATTGTACCCCCGCTTGGGAATTGAACTCAGGACCCTTGGGTCTTACATGGGTGGGCGAACCAGTAGACCAAAGAGGCAGTAGTTTGGATTAAATAATTAATAATTGATAAAATGGACTGGAACTGGCTGCTACTAGACTTCAAATGGAAGAACTCAATGGATCCTTGTCAAAATTGGTTGCCAGAATGGATTTATGTGAAGACCGTGTAAACAAGCTCGATGGTCGTATAGAAAAATTGGAGCAACGTTACAGTGCTGGGCCCACAACAACTTCTGAGGCCGATAATAATTCGTTGCTTGCCTCAATGGAACAATTGAAGTCTGAACTCAATGAAAGGGACCAGGAGTTGCTACTCAACGATATAGAAATATCATGTATTCCAGAACAGAAGGGAGAAAACTTGACACACATAGCTATCACATTGGCTAGCAAGCTAGGGGTTAGCCTCGGGGAGCCTGATATCGTTTGCGCTACGCGAGTGGGGCGACCACCGGAGTATTCGGATGCGGCATCGACGACATCGGGACGACCCCGGACGATAGTGGTGCGAATGGCGCGGCGCGCAGTGCGAGATGAGCTGCTGCGAGCTGCGCGAGTACGACGCACCGCCACCACCGAGGGCACAGGGCTGCCTGGTACACCGCGCAGATTTTATGTAAATGAGCGACTGACACGAATTAACAGGTCGGTGTATCGCCGTGCCCGTGAAATAGCGAAACGTCTTAATTGGCGTTACGTTTGGTCGAGGGATGGCCGAGTATTTGCGCGTCAGCATCAGGGAGTCGATGCTCCACGCCACCGCCTACGCTCAGAATCTGATCTAGTACGTGTTTTTGGGCCAGATGCCGTTGGTGCTCCCAATTGAACTATTTCAGTCAGGTTTGTTAAATATTATGAATTACTTACCAATGTCTTTCACAAAATTGTTACATGTTTGTCTTTGTGCCACTAGTCATAAAACAAATTTAGTATTATTCAATAGACATGTACGATTATTTGTGTTTTTTAATCATTGCCAACCTTTTTTATTTTATGATCTGTTATATGTTTTCTTTGGTATCATTAATGAACACACCAATAAGATATGGACAAATTACATACATAAAAGCCATGTAAGTTTAATAGTTTTTTTTATCTATCTTTTTAATAGTTGCCGAATTTTTATATTTTTTATTTTTTATATTTTTATATTTTATGATCTGCCTTTTGATTTTCTTTGTACCATTGTCATGTCTTTTAATATTTGCCGAAGATTTATATTTTATGCCTTGCATGTCAGCAATATAGTAAAGCTTATTGATTCTGTATGTTATTGTTTTGATGCTTTGTGTCTGTTAATTAATTATTGTTACGTGTTGGTAATGTTTAATGGCAACAATATAGAAAAGTATTTTTGTCTCCTAAATTATAGTCAATCTTATTGTGAGAATAAATGCTGTAGTTTTAAATGTAGTTTTATAAAAAAAAAATTTTCATACGCTTTATAAAAGTATCTTATGCATCTAGTTTCTATGTAGTTTTGAGGTTGTTAGTATCCATGTTTTTTTACATACTGTATTTAATGCACACTGTGTTTAATGAGAATAATTTCATACAGCTTAATATACTGTCTGCTGTCTATTGTAGTAAATACTATTTAGAGTGTAGTGTGTGCCGTAGACGTAGCCATAGTATTCTGGAATCTAGTGAAACAATTAACTTGAATCATAATTATTTTTTGGTAAATAATTGCAGTAGTTGTAGCATTTGTAGATTGCATATATTTTTATTATATTATATACTAAAAACTTTATATGCTGATTACTATGTTCTATTTAATTTTAGTAAAAATACCAATTATTTATTCTACTTGAAGTATCATTTTCACCATACTTATGCTAGTATTTCACATATTATACTATTACTTTTATTTAATTACTACTTCTTATTTATGCTCCATCGCTCGATATTTATTTTTGTTAATGTAACCCATGGGTCATAAAAATAAGTTTTTTAGTTTAGGGTTATACAATGCGGGTTCATTAAACACTGGACATGACGACTTTACTATTGCGATGGATCGTTTTAAAAACGACATAGTTGCCATAAACGAGACTTGGTTGCCTGCCGGACAGGACGCCTGCGCACCTGCGCCACCTGGTTATCGATTGCGTTATACTCCTCGTCCGAAACATATGCGTGGTGGACGCGGCGGTGGGGTAGGTTTCTACATAAGGGATGGTCTCCGAGTTCGATACCTAAGAGATCTGGATACTTCTATAGAACAAATGTGGATCTCCACAAGAGTTAATGGATATAATATAGCAATAGGTACGGCATATAGGCCACAGTGGATGAATGTCGATACATTTTTAGACGTTTTGACTGACTCAGTTTCGAGGCTCTCCAGTTTTGACTATTTAATTGTTATGGGGGATTTTAATATTAATATGCTGGAACAGTCTGAAAGTAATTCAGTTAAATTGTTAAATTTTCTTCAGTGTATGGAGCTCAAGCAGGTGGTGTCGGAACCCACACATTTTACAGCCGGGTCAATGTCTCTGATTGATGTCGTATGCACTAATTGTCAAGTGAGAGAGATTGCGGTCTCTAACATCACGGGGTCGACGACGGGACACTCCATGGTTAATTTTACGATCAACTTAAAGAAAGCTAAAGTTCCTTCTAAATATGTTACCTACAGGCCATTGAAGAGTATTGATTTGGATAGTTTTAACAGGGATCTGGATTCGGTAGACTGGGAGTCTGTGATTGGGCTTCCAACTGTTGATGCTATGGTAAGTGGATTTAACACATTGCTAATCAGTCTGTTTGATAGGCATGCTCCAGTAAAAACGTCGCGGATTCGTAATAATTCCTTACCTTGGATAACAGACAATATCAAGTTTATGTATGATTTGCGCGATGAGGCTCATAAAACTTATAAATTGTCTAAATCAGACATCCATAAGAATTATTACAAGGAAATGAAAAAAATAGTAATAACCAGTGTTCAAAATGAGAAAAGGGCTTACTTTAATCATTATATCAACTCCAATTTAAAAGATAGTAAAACATTTTGGCGGAATCTAAAGCAGAAAATTTTAATTAATCCTGGCAAAAATGACTCCCTGCCTGACAGTTTTTGTAATCCTAATGCTATTAACGATTTTTTTCTGGACGTGCCCGGGCATAAGACGATACCTTTGTCAGAGATCGATACTTTTAGGTCCAATAAGTTCTGTTCTTCCACATTTTCAATTCAACCGGTTGATGAACCTGAAGTTATGAGGTACATTATGTCTATTAAGTCTAATGCTATGGGGAATGACAGCATCAGTAGAGATATGGTTATTTTAACTTTACCTAGAACTCTGTCAGTTGTCACCACTATAATTAATGAGTCAATTCGCGCGGGAGTGGTTCCTAGTCAATGGAAAGAGGCCATTGTAACACCTTTGCCTAAGGTGGAACAGCCCAGCGAAAATAAGGACCTCAGACCTATAAGTATACTACCGTTTCTGTCCAAGGTTTTGGAAAAGGTGATATATCAGCAACTGTATAAGTACGTAGAAAACATTCATGTTTTGCCTTCTCGTCAATCAGGTTTCCGTAGGGGGCGAGGCACAATAACAGCATTGCTTGACGTCACTGATAATATACTTGCAGCGCAGGACACTGGTCAAGGCACAATTCTGGCTCTGCTTGACCTTTCCCGCGCTTTTGACTGTATTGATATACCTCTCTTGCTATCAAAATTAAGTTACTATGGGGTAGACCACCTGGCCTTGAAGTGGTTTAGTAGTTACTTAAGTAATAGATACCAGTCGGTTAAACTAGCAAGACGGGATGGAACTAATAATATATCTACACCTAGTCAGGTAAGCCGTGGCGTACCACAAGGATCTATACTGGGACCACTCCTTTTTATTATTTTCAGTGCTGATCTTGCTAGGGTTCTTAAGCATTGTCAATATCATATATATGCCGATGACATCCAGCTATATATATCTGAACACCCTGATAATATACAACAAGCCTTACAGCTCCTAAATGAGGATTTAGAGAGGATAGCTGACTGGTGTGACAGAAGCGGTCTTGTGCTCAACCCAGTAAAATCTAAATATATGGTTCTTGGCTCTAAAGCCCAAATAAGGAAAATCCTAAATAAGTCGCCTGTTGTCACTATACTGGGTCAAAACATCAAACGTGTCGATTCTGCGAAAAACTTAGGAGTGACCTTTGACTCTGAGTTACGCTTTGTGGGACATATCGAGGATCTAGTAAGGCAGTGTTTCTACAGGTTAAAGGTTCTTTACAAGATACGTTATTTTTTGAGCCAAAATGCGCGCATAAATGTTGTTGAAGCACTGGTGCTGTCGAGGCTCAATTATGCTGATATCGTTTATGGGCCGCGTCTCCTATATAAATCACGACGTTTAATACAGCGAGTGCAAAACGCTTGTTTTAGATTTTGTTTTAATGTACCACCACGTACTCACATTTCTCCTTTTCTTAACAATGAGTCAATACTTAATATGGATTCCCGAAGACATTTACATCTGGCATCTTTATTATTTGATATTATAAATTTTAAAAGCCCGGATTATCTTTTTTCAAAATTTTGTGTTAATCACTCTACCAAATACAGTGACCACCCTAGATCGACACGAGCGCCTTTTAAGACTCAGCAACATCGCACTGTGGCTTTCACTGGTAGTTTCCGCTACCACGCTACCAAATGTTGGAACAACATCCCTCCCCCTATGAGGCAATTAAAATCTAAGAACAGTTTTAAAATACAAATGAAATCGTATCTACTTAATAAACAGAAGAATTCATTGTGATATTGCGGGTAGCGGTTTCTTTTTATTATTATTATTTATTTATTTTTTTAGTACTATTCAAAGTCTTTTAAACAATGAAATGTTATGTACTGTTTAATTGCATGCTGTAAATAATAATGTGAATGTCAAAAATATTAAATACAAATAACCATATCATAAATAATCATACTAATATTTTGAAGGTTTTTTATTTTTATAATTATAACAATATAATAATTAATAATTACAGTAAATATTTTTAATTAAAAGTGAACCAATTCCTTTATTTAATTGCTTTAAATGATGTGTAATTTGGGATCATTCGATTGTTTTCTTTTCTTATGATATTAATTAATAGAACCGGTTTAGGTACCGGCGTGCTCACTTAGGTTAAAGCTGAAAATCAGCGATTTGCTCGCGACGCGAGTGAATATGACGCTGAGCTGCGACCTTTGCGTACTGCCACGGCACACACACATCTTTATTAGGGAATAGACTACTGTTTTTTATTTGTTGTATTATGTACCAATTTGTATTAAATGAATATGTATGTGTCTGTAGCAAGAAATAAAATGTTAATCAATCAATCAATCAATCAAAATATTATAAAATGTGAAAGTTTGGATGTTCATTACTCAATTACGCAAAATTAAACGACTGAACTGATTTGGATAAAATTTGAGACGATGATAGTTTAATTTTTATTTTTATCTTTATCAGCCATGTTCTTTAACATTTTTTAAAATGTCAATGCGGACGAGGTTGCAGGTCAAAGCTATTCCTTAATAAGATAAAGGCCTGCTAAAGCTTATAGGTAATAAACTAAGATTGTTCAATCTCTTAATTGCAATGGTTCAAGGTCCAAGTTTGGACTGATAATAATGAGAAATGGCCACGGAAGAAAAAATAAATCATTTTTTCTTACATATTTAAACTGTGTGCAAATTGATACCCTTTTTTATTAAGTATGTGAGATCATAACTATGTGTAGGAGGATCTATTGGATTCATCCTATCAGACTACCTACCTAAACGATTATTTATAAGTGATCAGGATGGGAAAAATAACTAAATAAGTTCTGAGAATGATTGATTTATTTAATTAAACTTAGAAAGTAAGTCTTTTAAGTTGTCTATATTTTCCTACCACCCATTCGAGACTTTTTTAGCTGACAAGAAGAATGGGCGCAAGAAACTTATCAGCTTTAATATCAACAATAATTTTACAGTCGTACAATCAGCTAATTTTATCATCAGTTCGCACTAGTGCTAATTGCACTACGTACGTAGCCTAGCCAAAGCAAAGCAGTCAGTATTTGGACAATCGGTTCTATTCATATTGAGTGGAATTCATATTGAGTGGAACAAGCAGCAGCGTAGTTAGTAAGGATTCGGACAATCTGTAGCGATCGTTCCTATCCCTATTGATTGAGTCGACTTAACAAGGATTCGGACAATCTGAGGCGATCGGTCCTATCCTAGGCGACTCCGTGATGGATTGAGTCGGCTTAATAAGGATTCGGACAATCTGAGGCGATCAGTCCTATCCTAGGCGACTCCAGCCACACCAAGTAGCGGATTTTATTATTATTGCGAGTTGCGGACGATCCAGAAGATCAAGTCCTAATTGAGTCGACTCCGGGGAGCGACTGACTGCTGTCGGGTATTCTTCCGCTTTCGCGGGTGCGGGATCGAGCTTACGCTCCTTCCCCGGGCTTCATCTCACGGGGCCACTGCCCCGTGGTATTGAGTGCCACTATGCGCGGCCGCCTTGCGGCGAGTAGGGTGCCCCCCGCCGGAGGTTGCTGCGCGGCCCTCTGCGCGGTCTGCCGCACCGGGTGAGACCCCCAAAGTGGGGGAGGCCCAGCGAGCGCCTGCGAACGGGCCACGGCTTAGGCAACGGGGTAGGGGTTATAATTTGGTGAGTGGGGTTTAAGGTGGGAGGGTGGGATTTGGTGGGGTGGGCTGGGGAGATGGCGGGGGCACAATGTGACGGGGCAGCGCCTTCTTCGTCTTCTTCTTGGCCCATGTGTCGGTGGTGGTGGGGGAAGGAGCTCTTCCCGCTGGTGTTGTGGTGGTCGATGGTGATGGTGGTGGTGCTGATGGTAATGTTATTGGTGGTGGTGGTGGTCGTACCGGAGCAATGCCCCGCAAGTGTTGGTGGGGGCCGTGGTCGGCGCGGTGGAACATGTCACGCGCCAAGCGGCCCACGAAGACCTGGACAGGCTCCACCCTAAGGTCACGTGCTATCACCTCATTGCGGACGTAGCGCCCCGCCTGAGTGATAATGCGGAGCGCCACGTTCTGCTGCTGCTGCAGTCGCTCCCGCTGGGTCTGCGAACAGAGAGAGTACCACGCCGGTGCAGCATAAGTAAGCCGCGACCGGACGTGGGTTTTGTAAATTGCCCTCTTTGTCTTGAGGGGAAGACGACTTTTTAGGACGGGGCGAAGAATGGCTCTTGCTGCACGGGCCGAGGTGGTCGCGTGGTCCACCTGGGAGACCATGTTGAGGTCGCGGTCGATGTGGCAGCCGAGGTACTTTATGGACGGCTGCCATTTGATGGTCTCGCCCTTCAAGATCAGCTGCGGTGGTAGCTTCTTGTGTGACCCAACGAGGATTGCGGTGGTCTTGCCCACATTCACCGCAATCCTCCAGTTGTCTAGCCAGGGCGGGAGGAGGTCCAATTGCTTCTGGAGCCGCATTGCGGCGGCTTTGGGCCACGGGGAGGAAGTGAAAAAGGCGCTGTCGTCAGCGAACAGCGCCAGCTCAACCCGTGGCTCCCACTCCTTTAGGTGATCGTTTAGGGACGGCATATCATTTGCGTAGACGGCATAAAGGGTGGGAGATAGGACACTACCTTGGGGGACTCCCGCCTGTATGGGACGCAGATCGGACTCCTTGCCCTCCACCGCCACTGTGAAGAGCCGGCCTTCCAAGAATGAGGCGATCAGATGGACGAGGGCTGGGTGCATCTCGGTATTTTTGGCCAGTTTATAGATGAGACCGGGGTGCCAAACCCGGTCGAAGGCCTTCTCTATATCTAGGAAGGCGGCCACGGTGCAGTTACCTTTGTTGGAATTCTCGGCCATGTGGTGCAACACGCGCGCCAGCTGGAGCGTGGTAGAGTGCCCGCTGCGGAAGCCAAACTGGTCGTCCCTCAGAGTGATGAAGGGACGGAGGCGACGCAGCAGGAGGCGCTCAAACAGCTTGGCCGCGTGGTCGAGCAGGGTGATTGGTCTTTGGTTGGCGGCCTGGCGACGGTCTTTACCAGGTTTGGGGATTGTTATAACCCGGCCCTTCTTCCAAGCGACCGGGAAGTAGTTGGCCCGTAGTGCAGCATTGAAAATTCTGGCCAGGGCTGCCCACCCCTTTCTGGGGAGCGATGCAAGGGCCATGGGTGGAAGGTTATCAGGCCCTGGGGCCTTCTTCAGATTGAGATGGAGGGCCGCCTTCTTTACCTCTGCAGGCGAGATGAATGCGTCGCCTGGTAGTGGCGGTGGGGTGGTGGCCAGGTACTCCGCCACATCCTCTTTTACCACCCTATGGTGCTGGGCCGCTGCTGGGGCTGCTGGGTGTGGTGAAAACTGGACGGCCAGGTGCTCGGCCAGAATACGGGCCCTGTCTAGGGCGGCGTACCTCCTCTGGCCGTCGGCGTCCAGTAATGGGTACGTGGGCTGCGGGGTTCTCGTTAGGGACCTGTTCAGGGTGTGGAGGCTGGGCAGATGTTCGGCTGCTCGGTCTATGGTGGCCTCCCATGTCGACCCGCGCCACATACTTACCGCCTCGCGGAGCTCAGTGGTGGCCTTGTTGAGGCTCAATTTCACCCGCGGACATCTAGATAGCGTCCACAGGTGTTTGAGCCTCTTTTTCTCCCCCAGCATGTTTTGCAAGTGGCGGGGAAGGGCGTCGCGACGCTGGGTTGGAGGTACTGGACTGGTGTGGGAGGCCATTACCTCTTGCATTTTAGTGGTGTAGAAGTTGATGGCGGCGTCAATCTCCTCCCTGGTGGAGAGAGGGCCAGGCAGACTGACTTCCGCCATGGACGACTTGTAGGCCTCCCAATCTGTCTTCCGTTTGACACGTGGTGGGGCCACGGCGTCTGGTGCGGTGGCCAACGTTATCAGCAGCGGCAGGTGTGGCGTGTCGGCTTCAAATAGTACCTCGACACTGATGGGGCTGTCGATGCCCTTGGCGAGCACCACGTCGATGGTGCTGGGCTGTTGGTTGTCGACTATGGGAAAGTGCGTGGGCGAGTCTGGTCCCAGCACCTCGATGTCCCTCTCCGTGGTTGCCTCCAGCAGACGGCGGCCGTCGGTTGAGGTTGTGCTGGACCCCCACACTGGGTGCTTCGCGTTTAAATCCCCCGCCAGCAGGGTGGGGGTCTCGTCCGCGAAGATGGCGTCAATGTCGGGTGGGTGAATGCCCGATTTGGGCGGTCGGTAAGCGGCAAAAATCCTTACCTCTGAACCACCTGCGCGTACCCTCACGCCGATGGACCTAATGCTGGAATGTCTTCTTCTTCTCGCGCGCCGCGGCGCCGTAGGCGCCGTGGGCGTGCGGGTGGCCACTTCTTGGCTTGCGCCACTGGTGGTGTGTTGGTTCGCGGCCGGCTAACGAGCCGGCTGGTCTTTAGGCTTTCCCCCCCCTCCCTAAGTTGCTTCACCGACCGCCCTCAGCGCGGTCAAGCCCTGCCGGGTGAGATCCATAAGGAAGGCCCAGCGAGCGACCTGCGAGCGGGCGGCGGGGGATGACGTCAGTCTGGAGGGGCGTGGCTTGATGCGTGGTCGCTCCGCCCATGGGTGTCACGGGCGGAAGTGGGCGTTGCTTGCATGTGGGCTGCGTGTGTGGGGTCCGGGCGCGCATTGTGCGTGCGATCCGGGGGTTGAGTAGCGGCTGTGATGACGCTCGGCCTCGCGCGATGTGGGCGGGCGGGGGCCGGCGTTGTCAGTACGGAAGTGGATGGGGCGGCGTCGTCTGTAACACGAATGTTAGGTGCGTCGTCGTTCGGTTGCGCGCAGTTGGTGCGGGCGGGGGCCGACGTTGATGGCGCGTCGACTAGTGCAGGGGTGGCGGGGGCGGCGAGCAGTTCCCGGGGCAGGGGACGTCCGCGCTGAGGTCTGTCGTAGATTGGGGCAATATTTTGCAGGTGCTCATGAGATGACATGTCACTTCGCGTGAACATGTTACTTGCCAGGCGTTGGATAAAGGTGTCTAGCGGCTCGATGTTGAAGTCGCGTGCTATTGTGGCGTTCCTTACGTAGCGGCCGGCGTTGGCGATTGTGCGCAGGGCAAGGTGTTGTTGCGCGCGGAGGCGTCGTTTGTAGGATTCCGCGACGAGGGCGTACCACGCCGGGGCCGCATACGTGAGGATAGATCTTATGTAGGTTTTGTAAATATTAACCTTGGTGTGCAGAGGCAGGCGGCTTGCGAGCACGGACTGTAGGCGTGCTCTGGCGGATTTCACGCGCGCGATCACGCGATCTGCGTGTGGGCGCATCGTGAGGCGGCTGTCTAGTATTACTCCCAGGTATGTGGCGGTGCCGCTCCATTCCACGCTCTGGCCCATTAGCGTGAGTGGTGGCGGGTGGATGTGCTGGCGGCCGGTGATTATGGCTTGGGTCTTTGGGACATTTAGAGTCAGTCGCCATTTACCAAGCCACTCTGGGAGGGCGTCGAGCGTCGGTTGTAGTTTGGCGGCAGCGAGGTGAGCGCGGAGTGATGACGCAACGTACGCGGTGTCATCCGCGTAGAGGGCGAGTTTCGCCTGGCCTACTACCGGGATGTCGTTGGTGTAGGCCAGGTACAGCACTGGAGAGAGGCAGCTGCCCTGTGGGACACCTGCCTTGACGGGCCGTGGGGTTGAGAGGGAGTTCTCCACGGCCACCTGCACGGAGCGGTCCCGGAGAAAGGAGGCGATGACGCGGACCAGGCGGCGGGGGACGTTCGACTCGAGGAGCTTGTATAGTAGGCCCTCGTGCCACACTCGGTCGAACGCCTTCTCCATGTCCAGCATCACCACCGCACAGAACTCACGCTTATTCGCGCAGGTGGCAAGGTGGTGTAGGATGCGTGTCAGCTGCAGCGTTGTGGAGTGGGCAGACCGGAATCCGAACTGCTCCGGGCGTGGCGCCAGGTGTGGCGCTAGTAGCTCCAGTAGCAGCCGCTCGAATATTTTCGATAGGCAGGGCAGCAGCGTGATGGGTCGGTGGTTGGCCGGGCGGGAAGGATCTTTCCCCGGCTTTGGTAACATAACCACTTTACCTTCCTTCCAGGTGGTTGGGAAGTGACCGGTGCGGAGCACGCCGTTAAAGAGGCGCGTGATTGCGGCGATGGCTCTCGCTGGCAGGTGACGGAGTGCTGCGTTGGTGATACCATCGAACCCTGGGGCCTTGCGCGGTTTGGCGCGCGCAAGTTGTTTCCGCACTTGTGTAGGCGACACAAAGGCGGGGTCTTCTGTGGGCGTGGGTGGGGCGGCCAGACACCTAATCACGTGCGATTCCACAGTCGCTACGTGCTCGGCGTCCGCCGCTGGGTGGGGGGTGAATACACCCTCCAGGTGGGTGGCCAAGAGCTCGGCCCGGTCTTCAGCCTTGTATCTGGGTTGTAGATTTTCATCCAGAAGCGGTCGTAGTGGGGCGGTGGTGTTTGCCAGCTGTTTACACAGCCGGTGGACCGATGGCGTGTGGTCGCTTACCGCGTCTATGTGGCGTTCCCATGATTCTGCAGCGTGGTCGTCCAGGGCACTCTTTACCCGGGAGATAAGGGTGTTGAGACGACGTTTGGCGGTTGGGCAGCCGGTTTGCTGCCACAGGCGTTGGGCCCTGCGCTTGTCCGCAATAAGGTCCGACACTCGGCGGGGGAGGGTATTAGTGCGCCCTCCGTGCGAGTGTGTGTGCGTGGCTGATTGAAGCGCAGAGTTAATAGCCGTGGCTATGTCCGAGGCTGCTGCCTCGACGTCGTCTGCAGTATCCATGCGGCGGGTGGGGATGCATCTGTCCGCAGCGGCCGTAAACTCCTCCCAGTTCACGCGGGTGCGCGGAGGTGGGGGGGAGATTCGGGTGGGTAGTTGTGAAAAAGTTAACAATACCGGGCGGTGGTCTGAAGGCAGATCTGGGAACACTTGTTGGCCGAAGGAGGTCGGGAGCCCTTGGTGGACGACGATGTCCAGGACCTCGCCATTCCCGTAGGCATCGTACCGCGTCGGCTCGTCCGGTCCGTCCACGGTGAAGTTGTGGGCCGCAGCGTCGTTGAAAAGGGCGCGGCCCGCCTCGTTGGTATTCGTGGAGTTCCACGCGGGATGTTTACAGTTAAAGTCCCCCGCCAAGATGGTGGGGAGGGGGCTTAGTAGGCGTCTCACCTCCGACAAGTTGAGTGTCTGTCCGGGAGGCTTGTATACGGCGTACAGACGGATGTCCGTGTCGCCGAGTCGTACGTCGACTCCGAGCGCGTAAAAGCTCGAAGTGGTTGCCGGCGGGGCCGGTTGATGCAGTAAGCGGCGGTGAACCAGTACCAGCAGGCCTCGGTAGGGTTGACCGGAGATGGGCGAGGTCTCATCTTGGCGGTAGGCATGATAATTAGCCAACCGGAACGAAGCGGTGCGCTGGAGCCACGTCTCGCTGACCAGAGCGACGTCGACATCATGCTCGCGGAGGAAGTGCGCTAGCGCGCGACGCTTGCCTGTCAGCGACTGCGCGTTCCAATGTAGTACCTTTAACGGCTTGAATGTTGGGCCGGAGGTAGAGCGCTGCTGGTCTGGAGTTGTTCCGCAAGGCCCCTAAGGAGGCCGGCGAGGAGCAGTTGCAAGTCCGGCCCCGCGAGAGCCGGTTGAGTGATAGGCGCAGGTTGCGCTCCCGGCGCGGGCGCGCCAGGTGGTGGTGGCGGGGCGGCGGAGCCGCGCCCCTTCCTCTTCCCCTTCTTGCTGCGGGCGGCAGGCGCCAGTGGGTCTCCACGAGCGGTGGGTGGGTTGGCGGGGGCCATAAGTGTGGCCTGGGTGGCGATGGACTCTACCTGAGCTCTTTCGGTAGAGGCGCGAGTGTCTGGGCCGGGCTTGGTAGGTGGTCCGGTGCGGGCTGAGACGCCGGCCCTCCGGTTTCGGATCTCCGTCTTTCGGGCCGGGCAGGAGATTGAGTTCGCCGGATGCGGGCCCTTGCAGTTGACGCAAGTCGCTGGCTCCGAGCGAGGGCGTGGGCAGTCAGCGGCGGCGTGCGGTTCCCCGCAGCGCACGCAGGCTAATGGATGATGGCACCCCTTGGAGGAGTGCCGGAAGCCTTGGCAGCGGTGGCATTGTGCTGGCCCTTTCTTGCCGCGCCAGGCCTCAATCACGATGCCCGGCATGCTGAACAGTTCGCTCACCTCGAAGATGGGCGCGGTGTTAGTGGAGTTGCGGCTGATGGATGCGAAAAATATGCAGCCGGGACGTCCGGCTCGAGCGCGAATCTGTTTTACATATTCGGCTTCATATCCGAGCTCACCAAGTGCCTCCGTGATGTCCTCGGGCGAGGAGTTGTAGGGTAGCCCTCGGATGGCCACCTTTTGGCTGCGTTCTTCAGGTAGGACGTACGAATGCCAACTGAGGCCTTCCCGGCTCTCCAGTTCGGCTAGGTACGCCTGGATGATGCGGTATTCCGACCCGTCGGCTGGTGAGAAGCGCACGCCTTGCCCGTAGGGGCGCGCGTTGGGTGCACGGCCGAGCTTTTCATGTAAAGCCCGCATGTGCGTGGGCCAGTTGGCGAGTACCTCTACGACGAGTGGTGGGTAGCGGCGATCCTTATTCGCCGTGGTGGTGGGGGCAGCCGTCGCACTGGAGGGGCCGGCTGATGTTGCGTCCATGTGGGTAGGTTTAGAAACCGAGGCAGGAGCGGTGCGGGGGGCGGGGGCGGCGGGTGCCGCAACCGCCTGTGCGAAACTCACTCTAGGTGCAGCAGGTGTCGGCGTCTTCTCAATTACCCGGCGTGGTCGCTGCTCGCGCTGCGGCTGCGGTGCGGGTGTGTGCAACGGTAGCGGTTGCGGTTGCGGCGGGGCGGGTGCAGGAGTGGCCGGGGCCGCGAGTGTTTCCGGGCTGGGCGGGTCGCCCGAGCTCCGGCTGCGCTTGCAGCGCGGGTCGCGGGGGTGCGGCGTGGTGCGGGGACGCTTACCGGCTCGTGCGCTCTTTGATGAGCGCTTGTGCTCGGTTGGAAGCGGTGGAAATTCGAGGTCGGACATCGCCTCTAAAGCTTGAAGGGCGATTTCGTCCGACGGGGCGAGCAGCGGCGTTCCCTCGAGTTCGGCCTCCACAATCCGCAGGTACGTCCCCATCCAGCGAGCCAGCTGGTCACTTACGTAACCAGCACTTACTAACTTGGACACTATCACTGCGTCAGATTCATATCTGACGCGAGGCGATGATGCCTTCGTTAGCAAGCGTAGACGCTCACTGGATGTGGACGCACCGCGGGCGGGCGGGGTCGGGTGAGGGGAAGCGGCGGGCGTGGCTGCGGCGGTGGCGGCAGTGGTTGTTCGTACTGCGGCGGTGGGCGCGTTGGTGGTGGTGGCGGTTGCGGTGGAAGTGCGGCTTACCGGCTGTGGCGTGTGTCGGGGCGCTGCATTGGGCGGCGATGGCTCAGCCTGCGCAATGCTGCGGTCTCGAACGGGCGAGGACATGAGTGGGGCTTACCAAGCGCAGTCCTGAGCACGGCGTGCCCTGCGGCAAGTTGGGGGGTGTTTACGGTCCCCGCTAGCCCTGAAAAGGGCTGTATGGCCGATCTCCAACCAACTATTTAACAATAGCGGCGGAGATCGAATGTGGTTGCGATTACAACGGTGTTGGACTCGTGCGCAGTGTGGTTAGCTCTGCAGTCCGACCTAATGCTGTGCGCTGGCGCAGGCTTTATATAGTGTTCGGCTGGCGGGGTGGCACAATGAGACTGACGATCGATCGATAATGCTGGCGCCAGCATGTCGCGCAGGTCGCGCCGCCTGTCTGGCGCCATGCGCTTGCGCGGTTTGTTATGATTTTGCGCCGACACGGCCATTCTGACATCTGTTGCGTGCTCTGCAACAGCAGTATCCTGAAAGTCGAAAATATTCTGGAAGTATCTTTAACTTATGAAGCCTTAACGGCTCGATATCAATTTTTCATGACAAAAAAAACATTTTATGAAACTTAAAAGAATGTTATTAGGCACTCGAAAATATTCTGGTGGCACTTTCTAACTTGTGAAGCCTTAAGGGCTCGATATACATTTTTCATGACAAATGACACTTTATTACACTTCAGAGAAATTTATAAGGCACTGTGCTCTAGGCTTCTCAGCCGTGTTACACAAGTAGTCACTATGCTCTAGATTTGGAAACCGTGTTACACAGCTGTGAAAAAATTGGGAGACTGATGTGTTCTGGGTTCTTTGATCGTGTTACACTGTTAGTCACTGTGCTCTGGGTTTCGAAACCGTGTTACACAGGAAGTTAGAATTTGAAAGACTGATGCTGTGCTCTGGGTTTCAGAACCGTGTTACACAGAGTCTTAGAACAATTTGGAATGCTGATTCTGTGCTCTGGGTTCTTGACCGTGTTACACAGGTAGTCACTGTGCTCTGGGTTTTACAACCGTGTTACACAGGAGGTTAGAAAAATTTGGACGACTGATGCTGTGCTCTCGGTTTCAGAACCGTGTTACACAGAGTGTTAGAACACTTTGCAATGCTGATTCTGTGCTCTGGGTTCTTAATCGTGTTACACAGGCAGTAGTCACTGTGCTCTGGGTTTTACAACCGTGTTACACAGGAGGTTAGAAAAAGGCGATGTCCCAGCGTTGCCCCAGTTGCATTTTATTTAATTACTGTCATCATTAAAAAAAAAAAAAAAAAATGCTAATTACATTTTATTTGGGTATCAAGAATTGTTTTATAATAAGAAAAACAATTACACAAACAAGTTGTTTTTTTTGAAGTATTTTAATTTTAAAAAATGTAAGTAAATAGTACTCTAATGATAAAAAAAGTGATTTAAAAGCGTTTTAACTTAAAAACCCCACTTTTAAATGCAGAAAATAATTATCCATCTGATTCTAGAGTAAAATACCTACTCTGGCATACTACTTTGATTAAGACGCGATAGACTTTCATTTTTTGAGAATGGTGAGGCAAATCACATAGGCGCGATGGGACATGTCCTTTGGAAGACTGATGCTGTGCTCTGGGTTCTTTGACCGTGTTACACTATTAGTCACTGTGCTCTGGGTTCGGAACCGTGTTACACAGGAGGTAAGAAGAATTTGGAAGACTGATGCTGTGCTCTGGGTTTCAGAACCGTGTTACACAGGGGCTCTAAGGAATAAGGTGGGTTGATGCTGTGCTCTGGGTTCTATGACCGTGATACACAGGGGCTCTAAAAAGAAAGGCTAAAAAAGAAAGGAAAATAAGTTGTTAAGTAAAAATAACTAAATACGCTCACCGGGCGATGAAAGCTATTGCGTCTCTAAAGCTGTGTCTGTAGACTCATCAACTTCTGGTGTGGTATCTGTGGGACTCGTGGCAGCGTTCTCTGAGTTCAGCACATCATCTTGGATAAAGTCGAAAGATTCAGGTTCCATAGCCTCAGGTGCTCTGACTGTAGAAGATCGATCGACTGTAGAAGACGAAAAATTGATTGCTGAAAAAAAAAACTTTTTTTTCTTTCTTTCTTCTTTCTTTTTTTTTCTTCTTTCTTTCTTTCTCTGGTCGCATTACTCTTATGTGGCTTACTGTAGTCATGATTATTTGCATGTACTTCAGCCGACACGGTTATTTGCTGACCAAGATTTGGAGTGCATTGAAGTTAATCATGAGCAACTTTTCGTGGTCTACCACCGTCCACGACACGTACAAGGTACCGATCATTGTCTAAGTTCCTTAACACTTCAAAAGTGAGTTTTTCGACTTGACAATTTGCTCGGCTGATACCTGACGTAATCGTATGAATTTCTAAGTAGCTTTTAAATTTGATTGATCAATGACCTAAGTTTTAGATCACGATTATTCACGTCACGATATAGTTCTTCTATTAGCCATTCATTATCTTTGTTCATAAGATGAACAGAAAATGTCAGAGGAGGAGGATTTCAACTAAAGAAATCTGCATAATGGATGCATTCCTCTTTCCTACATTGTATTTCCAAGTCGAAACTCATGAACAGAAAAAGAGAAAGATTTTGACTAAAGAAATCTACATGACGGATGCTTTCCTCTTTCTAGTACCTATTCTATTTCTAAGTTGAAACTCATGAACAGAAAAAGTCAGAGAAGAAAGATTTCGACTGAGGAAATCTGCATGATAGATGCGTTCCTCCTTATAATATTCTATTTCTAAGTTGAAACTCATGAAATTCGGTGAATTTCAGTTGAACGTGCACCACGTGTGTGCATGCACTACCTACTAGACTAGTGTTGAATAGATTTCAATCAGTAAGTCGACAGAAAATCAACCTCGGGAAGTATAAGATTGTAATTCAACATTAATGCCATTATATGACTGAGGAAAAAAAAAACAGGGGGCGCGGCAGGAGCCAGGCTAAATTCGGCTAAGTTCAGAAATAGAGGATCACAAGGATTGCGATCCCACTTCTGATGTGAGATCATAACTATGTGTAGGAGGATCTATTGGATTCATCCTATCAGACTACCTACCTAAACGATTATTTATAAGTGATCAGGATGGGAAAAATAACTAAATAAGTTCTGAGAATGATTGATTTATTTAATTAAACTTAGAAAGTAAGTCTTTTAAGTTGTCTATATTTTCCTACCACCCATTCGAGACTTTTTTAGCTGACAAGAAGAATGGGCGCAAGAAACTTATCAGCTTTAATATCAACAATAATTTTACAGTCGTACAATCAGCTAATTTTATCATCAGTTCGCACTAGTGCTAATTGCACTACGTACGTAGCCTAGCCAAAGCAAAGCAGTCAGTATTTGGACAATCGGTTCTATTCATATTGAGTGGAATTCATATTGAGTGGAACAAGCAGCAGCGTAGTTAGTAAGGATTCGGACAATCTGTAGCGATCGTTCCTATCCCTATTGATTGAGTCGACTTAACAAGGATTCGGACAATCTGAGGCGATCGGTCCTATCCTAGGCGACTCCGTGATGGATTGAGTCGGCTTAATAAGGATTCGGACAATCTGAGGCGATCAGTCCTATCCTAGGCGACTCCAGCCACACCAAGTAGCGGATTTTATTATTATTGCGAGTTGCGGACGATCCAGAAGATCAAGTCCTAATTGAGTCGACTCCGGGGAGCGACTGACTGCTGTGCGCTGGCGCAGGCTTTATATAGTGTTCGGCTGGCGGGGTGGCACAATGAGACTGACGATCGATCGATAATGCTGGCGCCAGCATGTCGCGCAGGTCGCGCCGCCTGTCTGGCGCCATGCGCTTGCGCGGTTTGTTATGATTTTGCGCCGACAAGTACTAAATATAAAGTGCTGAAGAGTAAATACGCGGTTTTATTGTTTCTTTTAACAATTAACAAAATTTTTTTGTACACTGCAATAATTTTTGTTGCGCAATATTCTTACTAAAAAGTAAATAAGCAAGTACCATTCTCTAGAACATTTTTTTTTTAATTTGAGCTGTTCTTCAAGCCCCCGACTGCAATGCCACCTTGTTTATTTACTTTTTAGATATTTTTTTGGCTGGGCAGTCGTGTTTTTATTAGTTTTAATATATTGTTGTTATTTTTCAGTTAATTGGGTAAAATCGGCCACTGGTACAAAACTGGCGATGATCGACGGGTTCACATTCTCCAGAATCAATAAAAATCAAAATACTGAGTATTGGCGGTGCAGCAGTTACTCACGTCATTGTAAAGCTCATCTCGTCATCGACATTGCCAGTGGTCGGGTGTTACGATCCCGATCCAGTTTGAGGCATAATCATGAAGCACCACGTTTTGTTATACGTAATGGTGTTTATATTAAATTGTAAAATCTAAGTAGTTTGGATTCAATGATTAATATAATATTTGGATGATTATTACTCAGTCACACAAAATTAAACGACTTAACTGATTTGGAAAAATAATTGGCACAATAATGGTTTTTTTTTTCTGGTCAGTCAAATGTTCCCTAGGATTTTTTTATGTCAATGCGGACGAGGTCGCTGTTGGAAGCCAGTCCTAAGAAAAGACAAGCTTATACTAAACTAAGATTGTCCAATCTCTAAAAGGCAATGGTTCAGGTTCCAAGTTTAGACTAATAATAATGAGAAATGCCCACGGAAAAGGAAATATTTTTATTATTACATAACATAATAAGGCTCTGTGCAAATATTGATACATTCTTTTTGCGAACAAACTTTTTGTATGTTGATATTTTTGTTGTTGTTATAAGTACTCTAACTGAAATACTCATAAATAATTTTGTTAGAAAACTGAAAAGTAAATAAACAAGTACCTAAGTTTCGTTCTGTGGTACATTTTTTTTTAATCTGAATCTGAGAGGTCATTATTTGGCAGGGCAGTCCTGTTTTTCAGATTTTGAAATTATTTATTTGTTGTTGTTTTATGAAATTATTTTGTGGTTATTTTTTCAGTTATTTGGGTAAAATCAAGGGCTGGCAAAAAACTGGCGATGATCGACGGGTACACATTCTCCAGACACCTTTCAAATTCTAATAAGAATAAAACCGAGTATTGGCGGTGCAGTAGTTACTCGCGTCATCAGTGTAAAGCTCGCATCTTCATCGCCGTTGATAGTGGTCAGGTGTACCGATCCCATCTGAGGCATACTCATGAAGCACCACGCTTTGTTATAAGCGATGGTGTTTATATAAAATTATAATGTTTAGGTTAGGTTGGATGCAATAATTATTAATCTCAATAAATATGATAAAATGTTAAAATTTTGATTTTGTTGAATTGTGTGATAATTAATTAATATGACCAAAACTTATTAAATGTTTTATAAAAACCTAGACTATCCTACCAAAAACTTACTAAAAGTAAAAAACCAAGTGACATTGCAGTCAGGGGACCTCAAAGATTCAAAAATGTTCCATAGAACTGTCCCCTGACTGCAATTAGTCTTGTTTCTTTTTACTTTTCCCCCAATTGCAATTAGTCTTGTTTTTCTTATATAGGCTAGGAATATATAAAAACAAGACCCACTCCGAGTGACACTTCACTCAGAATGATGTAAAGATTTTAATGATATCCCATTCATCCAAATCGGTTCAGGCATTTGTAAGTTACAGTGAAATAAGAACAAGACACGACGCTACTACACTATATTTAGGGCAGTCGTGTAAAAATAAAAGCTAAGGCGTCAACGCGGCATTATTGTTTCTTTTCTGATTAATAAATGTTTTTTTTTGTATGCTATTGTAAGATTCTAACTATAAAATGATAAATAAGTTCCAGCTAAAAAAGTAAAAAAAAAACATAAACGTACCGTCCGTCTTGTGGAACACGTTTTAAACTGATAGGTTCCCCCACTTTTTTCTCCTTTTTTGACAGGGAAAGTCGTGTTTTGATAAGTTTTTAAGTTATTAATGTATAATTCACTACTCAAGCTTACTTACTTATTTTTTTTTTCAGTTACTTGGGTACGATCAGCTACTGGTTCAAAACTGGCAATGATAGACGGGTTCACATTCTCTAGAAACAATACAAATCGTCATACCGAGTCTTGGCGGTGCAGTAGTTACTTGCGTCATTGTAAAGCTCAATTCGTCATCGACATTGCTAGCGGTCGCGTGTTCCGATCCAGCCTGGACCATAATCATGGACCATCACGCTTTGTTTTACGTAATGGTGTTTATATAAAATTGTAACACTTCAGTTTGGATTCAGTAATCGATGTTTGAACTGACGCCACTTTATGCCGCTGTAACGAGTGTGTGCTCCTTTTATACTTGTGCTATTATGTATTCTGTGCTTTTATGCCACTTGATCAAGTGGCTTGCATGATCATGAGTGGTCACCAACATCCGATAAACTGTGTGCTAATTTATACTCTTTTTTATTAATATTATAAGTTAATGTCGAAAAATAATAATAATAATAAAGTGCTGAGGAGTAACTACCCGGTTTTTTTTTAATAATAATATACTTTTTTTTTGTATGCTGCAATATTTTTTGTTGTTGTACTATTATGTAGTCTGTGGCAATATTCTAAAAATTAAATAAAAAATCGGCCAAGTGCGAGTCAGACTCGCGCACGAAGGGTTCCGTTCCGTACCAAAACACGGCAAAAAAACAGGTTTCTTGTATGGGAGCCCCCCTCTTTTTTTGTTTTTGTTGTTAAAGCAGCAATAAAATTCATCATCTGTGAAAATTTCAACTGTCTAGCTATCACGGTTCATGAGATACAGCCTGGTGATAGACAGACAGACAGACGGACAGCGGATTCTTAGTAATAGGGTCCCGTTTTTACCCTTTGGGTACGGAACCCTAATAAACAAGTACCATTTTGTAGAATATTTTTTAATTTGAGTTATCCCCCGAGCCCCCGACTGCAATGTCCCGTTGTTCATTTGCTTTTTTTGACTGCGCAGTCGTGTTTTTATCAGATTTTTAAATTATTTATATCTTGTTGTTATTTTTTCAGTTACTTGGGTTAAATCGGCCACTGGTACAAAACTGGCGATGATTGACGGGTATACATTCTCCAGACACAATACAAATAAAACTGGTAATACCGAGTATTGGCGGTGTAGTGCTTACTTGCGTCAGTGCAAATGTAAAGCTCGCATCTTCATCGCCGTTGATAGTGGCCGGGTGTTCCGGTCCAATCTGAGGCATACTCATGAAGCATCACGCTTTGTTATACGTAATGGTGTTTACATAAAGTTTTAACGTTTAAATACCTAGTTTGGAGGCCATACCTAATTAATCTCAATAAATATTATAAAATATGAAAGTTTTGATGTTGATTACTAAATTACGCAAAAACAACTGAACATAATAACATTGTGTGAAAATTAATTGGTATACTTTTTAATGACCAAAAATATTAAAAAATAAATAACGAAAACCTCGACTGTCGTGCCGAAAACTTACTGAAAAGTAAAAAAAACAATTAGATTAGTTTAGTGTTTCATAGAACTGTCCCCCGACAGCAATAAGTGTTGTTTCTTTTTTCTTTCCCCCGACTGATATTAGTCTTTTCATCTATAGCCAGTGTCCGTCGGAATGATGTAAGGATTCTAATGGTACCCCATTCATCCAAATAGGTTCAGGTATTTGAAAGTAAGACAAAAGAGACGACTCTACACTCTTTTTAGGGCAGTCGTGTAAAAAAATAAAGTGCTGAGGATAAACAACGCGGTATTATTTTTTCTTTTGTGATAAACAAATATTTTTTATTCTACAAACTTTTTGTTGTAAGATTCTGACTATACAATAATATATCAGTTGCAACAAAAAAAGTAAAAAAAAAATAAACAAGTACCGTCCTGTGGAACACGTTTTAAACTGAGAGGTCCCCGACTGCTTGTTCATTTCTTTTTAACTCCTTTTTTGACAGGGAAAGTCGTATTATTATCAGTTTTTTTTTTTTTTTAGTTACTTGGGTACGAACAGTTGGTGGTTCAAAACTGGCAATGATAGACGGGTTCACATTCTCCAGAAATAATACAACTCGTAATACCGAATCATGGCGGTGCAGTAGTTACTTGCGTCATTGTAAAGCTCACTTCGTCATCGACATTGCTAGCGGTCGCGTGTTCCGATCCAGTCTGGAGCATAATCATGGACCATCACGCTTTGTTATACATAATGGTGCTTACATAAAATTGTAGCACATAGGCTGTTTGGATTCGATAATCGATGTTGGTACTGACGCCACTTCATGCTGCTTGATCGTGTGTAGCATGATCATGAGTGGCCACCAATATCCGATAAACTGTGAGCTAATCGATACACTTTTTTATTATTGTAAGTTAATGTTACTCTAAATAAAAGGGCGAAGTAATAAACAATGCGTTTTTATAGTTTCTATTGCAATTTAATTAAGTTTTTTTTTAACGCTGTCTTTCTTTTTTTCTTGTAAGATTTTAACTAAAATGTAAATAAACAAGTACCGTTTAGAGAAACACGTTTTAAGCTGAGAGGTCTCCCGACTGCATGACACCAGTATATTTACTTTTTAGCTCCTTTTTGACAGGGAGAGTCGTGGTTGTATCAGTTTTTAAATGGGAAGTAATTAATTGGGTGACTGGAAATAATTAAAGGCGACCTCCGTGGTCGAGTGGTTTGCACGCCGGTTTTCAAGGCGTCGCCATATCTTGAGGTCCCGGGTTTGATCCCCGGCTGGGTCAATGTAGAAAATGAACTTTTCAATACTGTCTCAGGTCTGGGTGTGTGTCATACCACCGTTGTTACTGACTTCCATAACACAAGTGCTATAGCTACTTACTTTGGGATTGGAGCAATGTATGTGATGTTGTCAAATATTTATTTATTTATTTATTTACTGTTAAATGGATACTTAAATACTAAACCTGACAGCGGTTTATTTTTTGGGGGACAAAATAAATACGGATGACAAACTGTGGATTACAAAAAATACGTAAAGTGGGCGACTACATGTGGGATATAAATAATATAAGTAAGTAGTGAAAATTCTAAATGAGTGACAAAAACTGGGTGGGCGGGCAACTATTATACCAAGTAGGTAACTATGTAACTGATTTAAGCTGCCCAACTTGGTATTTTTGTCATCTCGATTAGGATAATAGTCACCTTTTTTAAATAAAATATATGCCAAATTTTAACTGTTTTGTGTGCCCTAAGGTTGTCGCCCAAATAGTAATTTGGTCGCCCGTTCTTCACTCAATTTGTATTTGTAAAGTCACCCATTTTCAACATTTGTAGTCGCCCTCAGTCCGTCGCCCACTTAGTATTTCAGTACGCTATTTTCAGTATTTTTGATACCCAAAATGGGAATTTATTGTTACCCGATCAAATACTACCCTATTTAAATATTATTATTCTTTTGATTTTTTTCAGTTACTTGGGTACGATCAGCCTCTGGTTCAAAACTGGCATTGATAGATGGCTTCACATTCTCTAGAAACCATACAAATCGTAAAACCGAGTATTGGCGGTGCAGTAGTTACTTACGTCAATGTAAAGCTCACTTCGACATCGACATTGCTAGCGGTTGCGTGTTCCGATCCAGTCTGAGGCATAATCATGGACCATCACGCTATGTTATACATAATGGTGTTTATATAAAATTGTAGCACATAGGCAGTTTTTATTCGATAATCGATGTTGAAACTGACTCCACTTCATGCCGCTTGAACGTGTGTGGCATAATCATGAGTAGCCACAAACATCCGATAAATTATGTGCTAATTGATACACTTTTTATTATTGTAAGTTAATGACATAAATAAGTGTGAAGTAATAAACAACGCGTTATTATCGTTTCTATTGCAATTCAATTTTTTTTTGTACTCTGTTTTTCATTTTTTCTTGTAAGGTTCTAACTAAAAAGTAAATTAACAAGTTCCATTTTGTGGAACACAATTTAAACTGTGAGGTCTCCCCACTGCATTGACACTAGTATATTTACTTTTTAGCTCCTATTTTGAAAGAGAGAGTCTTTTTTTATCAGTTTTTAAATTATTCATTTTTTTTTTTTTTCAGTTACTTGGGTACGATCAACCTCTGGTTCAAAACTGGCTATGATAGACGGGTTCACATTCTCCAGAAACCATACAAATCGTAATACCGAGTCTTGGCGGTGCAGTAGTTACTTACGTCAATGTAAAGCTCACTTCGTCATCGATATTGCTAGCGGTCGCGTGTTCCGATCCAGTCTGGGGCATAATCATGAACCATCACGCTTTGTTATACGTAATGATGTTTATATAAAATTGTAACCCATAGACAGATTGGATTCAATAATCGATGTTTGAACTGACGCCACTTCATACCGCTTGAACGTGTGTGGCATGATCATGAGTGGCCACCATCATCCGATAAAGTGTGTACTTTGATTGATATTTTAATTTATTATTTTAAGTTAATTACATAAATAAAGTGCAAAGTAATAAACAACGCGCTTTTATTGTAATATTGCAATGCAATCTAAGAATATTTTCTTGTAAGCTATAAGTACCGTTTGGTGGAACACGTTATACACTGAGAAGTCCCCCGACTGCAATGACACTAATGTTGAGACATTTAACCTCCGTTTTTGAAAGAGGAAGTTGTGTTTTTATGTTTTTTAATTATTATTATTTTGATATTCTTTTTCAGTTACTTGGGTACGATCAGCCTCTGGTTCAAAACTGGCAATGATAGACGGGTTCACATTTTCCAGAAACCATAAAAATCGTAATACAGAGTCTTGGCGGTGCAGTAGTTACTTACGTCAATGTAAAGCTCACTTTGTCATAGACATTGCTAGCGGTCGCGTGTTCCGATCCAGTCTGGGTCATAACCATGGACCATCACGCTTTGTTATACATAATGGTGTTTATATAAAATTGTAACACATAGGCAGTTTGGATTCAATAATCGATGTTTGAACTGACGCCACTTTATGCCGCTTGAACGGGTACGTATCAGAATGTCTAAAGTTAGAATGTCTAAACTTAAAATGGCAAAGTTCAAAATGTCAAAAATTTAAATTCAAATGTTTTAAAATGTCGAAAATCATTATGTATAATATAAAAATAGCAAAATTCAAAGTATCAAACGTATCAAATACTTGACGAGTTAAAATATCAATGGTCATTAAGTCTAAGTTCACAATGATTTATTTGAATTGGGTTTGATTTTAAAACGAATCGCTTTTATTGAGATTAATTGAGTCTATGGACGTGTTTTTGGGCTTCGCCTGAAATGCTTTATAGCAAATTTAGCTGCCGGAAATGACTCTAAACTAGTCTACTGGGACTTAGAACCCGTAGACCGTAGGTCACGAGATAGGTGCGAGGAGCGTAGCGACGAGCATGTTAGGTTGACATGAACTCAGCGCGCGAGCCGAGCGAGCGTAGCGAGCGTGCCGCGGCAGCGGCCGGCGAAGCGCTACAAAAAACCTATTTCAAACTCAATTGGTGAATTTTGTTCGCCGGCTACTGAATCAGTGACTGGCACCGGCTACCGAATCAGGGAGCATGTGCGGCGGAGGTACAGAGGTTAACACGTAATTATTTAACCTAATTAATTAGGTACCTATATGAAAGAAAGGCACAAGCAAATTCTATACGTCATTATATGTATTTGGACTATTAGACATTTTAAGTTTTGATCCTTTGAACTTAGACATTTGTATTTAGGACTATCTGACCGTTTGACATTTTCGTTTTTGACATTTTGAACTTTCGACATTTTAATCGTTAGACATCCAAATATTGACATTTAGAACTTTGCCATTATAAGTTTAGACATTCTAACTTTAGACATTCTGATACGTACCCCGCTTGAACGCGTGTGACATGATCATGATTGGCCACCAACATCCGATAAACTGTGTGCTTATTGATACAATTTGTTAATTATTGTAAGTTAATTACATAAATAAAGTGCGAAGTAATAAACAACGCGCTTTTATTGCAATATTGCAATGCAATCTAAGACTATTTTCTTGTACGCTATAGGTACGGTTTGGAGGAACACGTTTTAAACTGAGAGGTCCCCCAACTGCAATGACACTTGTATGTTTACTTATTAGCTCCTTTGTTGAAAGAGGGAGTCGTTTTTAGGGTTCCGTACCCAAAGGGTAAAAACGGGACCCTATTACTAAGACTCCGCTGTCCGTCTGTCTGTCTGTCTGTCTGTCACCAGGCTGTATCTCATGAACCGTGACCGCTAGACAGTTGAAATTTTCACAGATGATGTATTTCTGGTGCCGCTATAATAATAAATACTAAAACAATTTAAAATAAATATTTAAGTGGGGCTCCCATACAACAAACATGTTTTTTCCCGTTTTTTGGTACGGAACCCTTCGTGCGCGAGTCTGACTCGCACTTGGCCGGTTTTTTAAATATGTTTTTAAAATATTATTATTTTGATATTTTTTGTTTCAGTTACTTGGGTACGATCAGCCTCTGGTTCAAAACTGGCAATGATAGACGGTTTCACATTCTCCAGAAACCATACAAATCGTAATACTGAGTCAAGGCGGTGCAGTAGTTACTTATGTCAATATAAAGCTCACTTTGTCATCGATATTGCTAGCGGTCGCGTGTTCCGATCCAGTCTGGGGCATAATCATGAACCATCACGCTTTGTTATACGTAATGATGTTTATATAAAATTGTAACACATAGGCAGTTTGGATTCAATAATTGACGTTACTTCAAGCCGCATGAACGTGTGTGGCATGATCTTGAGTGGCCACCAATATCCAATATACTGTTTGCTATAATTGACAAACTTTTTATTATTATAAGTTAATGACAACAAATAAAGTGCTGAGGAGTAACAAAGCGCTTTTATTGTTTCTTTTGCAATTAAAAATATTTTGTTGTTTGCTGCATTTTTTTGTTAATAAACAAGTACCGTTCTGTGGAACTCTTTTTCAATCTGAGAGGACTGACTGAAATGGCACTTCAAGTGTCATTTCAGTTGGGGACAGAATAAGCTAAAAAGTAAAAATATGCTAGAGACCCACTAGTTTATTTACTTTTTATCTTATTTTATTGGCAGGGATTGACGTCGTGTTTTTATAATACATTGTTTTTTTTTCAGTTACTTGGATAAGATCGGCCACTGGTATAAAACTAGCGATGATCAACGGGTTCACATTCTCCAGACACAATACAAATCGTAATACCGAGTCTTGGCGGTGCAGTAGTTACTTACGTCAATGTAAAGCTCACTTCGTCATATTCATCGCTAGTGGTCGCTTGTTCCGATCCAGTCTGCAGCATAATCATGAATCATCACGATTTGTCTTAAGTAATGGTGTTTATATAAAATTGTAACACATAGGCAGTTTGGATTCAATAATCGATGTTTGAACTGACGCAACTTTATGCCGCTTGAACGTGTGTGACATGATCATGAGTGGCCTGGCCACCAATATCCGATAAACTGGGTACTATAAATGATACACTTTTTTATTTTCATTATTAAAGTTAATGCCAAGAAATAAGTGCTGAGGAGTAACAAAGCGCTTTTAATGTTTCTTTTGCAATTAAAAATATTTTGTTGTATTCTTCATTTTTTGTTTATTTAAAGATCTAATTAAAAAGTTAATAAACAAGTAGGGTTCTGTAGAACTCTTTTTCAATCTGAGAGGCCCCCGACTGAAATGACACTTAAAACAAAATATGTTAAAAGGTAAATAAACAAGTGACATAGGTTTTTTTTTTGCTTATTTTATTGGCACGAGCCCTACTATATGCTTGAAAACCTCGCCTCTCGCCACGACGTTACATCTATATTTTTTATAACAACCTTCATTCTGAGTTATTTTTTAACACGAGGTCTACAGCTCACGGAGCCACTAGTCTTATAATTCTTTGAATATTATTTTTTCAGTTACGTGGATAAGATCGGCCACTGGTATAAAACTGGCGATGATCAACGGGTTCACATTCTCCAGACACAATATTAATCGTGATACTGAGTCTTGGCGGTGCAGTGGTCACTCGCGTCAGTGTAAAGCTCGCATTTTCATCGCAGTAAATAGTGGTCGCTTGGTCCGATCCAATCTGAGGCATAATCATGAAGCACCACACTATGTTGTTCGTAATGGTGTTTATATAAAAGTGTAACTGTAGAATCCACTGATAGAATCCGCAATCGCGGTATCAACGTATGCTTTTAAATGCTTTTAACGTAAAAACATGCCGAAGTTGCTCGCGGCCGCACCTCGATGTCGATGCTCGCTGTTTTACGTAGATGGCGATGCAATGTAAATACTAAATATTTTGTTGCTTTCACGAAAGCATTCATCATGTAAACCAGCGAGCATGCGACCGCGAGCAGCTTCAGCATGATATACACCCTTTGGCTCGGCAGTGCACCACCCACCACCCTGTCAGCCGCCATGACAGACTGTGTGTCCGGGGTCTCTGCCACAGCACAAACGAGACAACGACGAGCGACGTATGCACTCAAGACAAAGGCAAAATTAATAGAGACTACTCACGATCATGCCGCTTGATCTAGTGACATGACAGAGAGCACACACGGTCAAGCAGCATGAAGCGGGGCGGCGGTAGCGTCCCAGTTACGCGAACAAAAATAATGTCGATCTTTCTGTCAAGTGGCATGTCCTTCGAAAATTTCTCTCAACGCACTATGAATATCCAGCCTATTTGATCATGCCACTGTATCATGATCGTGTGTGGTCTACATATTATTGTCAACATACATGCTACAGTAATGTTTGGGTAGTTAGTTTGGATTGTTTGAATTCTAAAATAGACAAAAAAGCCTAAATGCAAAGCTTAGATTAAACTAAGCTCTTACAGACAATGGTTCAAGGACTAGCCAGTGTAGGCTGATAATAATAAGAAAAAATCACTAAAATACAAAAAAATAAGAATAAGATGATAAATAATGAAACTGTGGGTAATTTTTTTTCATTATTGTACTAAGTATTAATTAAGTTTGTTATAAATTGAAAGATAAAGAGCTGAAGAGTAACTAAGCGGTTTTATTGTTTCTCTTGCGGTCGAAAAACCTTTTAATTTTTTCTAAAGTTTCATATTTCAATGCTATAGTTATAAATAACGCTACCTGTCTACGTTTTACAATATTTTATTCGAATATTGAAGATAAACACAAAATTGCCGCCTTTTTTATGCTAATGTACAATTCACCCTTTTTTACTAAATAAGTATTTTGACCAGAAATTATATTTTTTTATTCCATTTTTCAGTATTTTGGGTCACAACTGAAAGTGGAAAGAGGATCGGCCTGCTCAACGGTTTTGCCTTCCACTACCATACCAAGAGTTACACGAGCGAATGCTGGCGATGCAACAGCCACACGTACAAGCCACGGCCTTGCAAGGCTCGCTTCACAATCTCATATGACCAGGGAAGAATTATCAGGTTCCATCAGGAGCATACACATGACCCACCTAAGTTCATCGTCAGGGATGGGATCTTCATAAGATTGAATTAAACTAAGTGTCGAGCAGATACCCCCATAACAAGATCACATAATCAAGATGAAGAAGATCTGGAGAAAGTTGGAGGCTGGAGAGCACCATCACAGATAGTTGCACTGGAGACTCCTCCACTCTCTCTCTCTCACTACAACTCTCTGCAAACTTAGTATTCTACATAGCATTAAATTCGATGTACCAAGGGCAACAGCGTCGCTAACTACTCCTATCACTTGCACGCCGCCGCATCGTCACAACATATACTATTACGTTTAGTCCATGCAGGGGCGATACGCGCGCGCACACAAAGGGGTTAGGGCACTTTGGTCCTTCTGACCAATAGACTTAAATCGTACATCGATGGATAGGTCTTTTCAAGAGAAAAAAAAGTAATTATGGGGTTATATTTGGATTTGTTGTCCGATTCGAGATATCGGCTTATAAATTATGTGTTTTCAGTACCTACAGTCAGCAATGAATGTCGCTCAACGGCGGCGGGTCCATAGAATATCAGGACAACATTTCAGAACAAACGCCATACTTATTCGTGCTCTATGAGAATATACCTTTCTAACGATATACTATTTATATCTATTGGGTCCAGCGCCCGCTGCATGGCACAATCGATAAACTGTTTATCGAGCTTTTTATCATATTATGAAACCTGACAAAATTATGACACAGTGCGTGGATCTTTCTATAAATTATATTATCTATGTCAATATGAAATGTCAAGTGCGACTAATTATCGCGCACTGCGAGAGCGCGACACGCGCGCAGTACAGTATGCGTGCGTATAGTGCGATCCTTTTCTAAAACTTATCAACGCCAAAAGAACGAATTTAAAACACACTGAATGAATGATTTCTGTCGACGTGATAAAATTCTTTATCGAAGGACGAACTTTATCGTCCTGTCAAATATGTTTCGACGCTGTTTAATACATATTTTAGACATATCGCGGTCGATATGATATACGAACCCATGCCGCGGGCGCAGGACCAGAGTCATATATTTGTGCCCATACCCCTTTTGTTGCTACGTGTAACTGGTTAAGCGACGCTGTTGCCCATCATAGTACATTTTTAATCAGTCAAGTTATAAGTAGGTATTTATTTATTATTCCTAATTTATTGGTGTGTTCTTAGATATTTAGATTGTCGTTAGTCCTATTGCATGCGGCATTTACCTATTGCATTTAGAGATTAAAATCGTAGCATTAAGGTTGATATATTTATCAATATATTAATTTTAATATTTTAAATAATTTAGCAACCGTTTATGGTTGGGGCTGTAACAGCTACACGCACAAGACGTGGACCTGAAAGTCTTGCTTCACAATTTCAAGTGGCAGCGGCAAAATTGAAATGACCCACCTATTGTAGTATTTATGTATCGTCCGCCAGGAACAGCGCTTTTATAAGATTGTGACAAACGTTAATAATGTGAAATGAATAAAATTAAGGACTACATATTATTGGTTTCTATTCAATCCTAAAGTGTTCAAAGATTTATGTGCGCAGTTAGTACCTATAGTTATGTTGTACTGTGTGGTCGAGTCAGCAAAGTTGAGGAAAGCAAAGTCAACGGAACTTGTGTCAAAATCATGTTTTGCTTTCCCGATGGTATTTTATAGGGGTGTGAAAATTACCGGTACGAAAATAATTCAAGTTAGCTGGTCGCTGTAACGACAAGCTCCGCTCGGCTCGCGGAAATTACAGCCTTACTTATAAACGTTACTTAAATTTTAAGTAGCACTTAAGAGCCATTTTAAAATATTTCTAACTTAAAAACGTTGTTTAACGTTAATCAATTGCTAAGATGCTTATTAAGTCCTGTCAAATTTAAGTACCAGTGGACCCTTGTTTAAGTCGCTAAATAACAATATGGCGGTTGTCCACCAGCTGATTTTTGGGATTTTGGTTGGAGCAGGTAGTAGCAGGTAGTTAGGGACTGGGGTGTGTTTGTTTGTATAGAATCATAACAATACAAGTTTTTTTGTGTGAATTGGGCAAACCGCCTGGTGTTATCTTTTGTAAATGTAGGGTTATCCTTCTAAAGAACACTTATAATAAAATAAGAACACATAAATACCTTTAACATCCTTTACTTTCACAGAACTTGGGCACAGTCGTACATTTTACACAGTAGTTTCACTTTTCAAATTGCTGCGTCGACGGTTGGAGCAGAATGAATCCGATTCTACCGTAACTCTCTGCTTATATAGCTCTAGTGTTGCCAACAATAAATTATTGCCAGTAGAATAAATAACTCATATTCGGAAAATAGCGTTAACGTTATCGTTAAAAATAGCGAAAACGCCAAAAACTAGTGTTATAAATGGCAAAACCTAACAATCGACCATCCTGACCTCGTGCATGTCCCCATGCACGCGACCTCTCCATTGCACGCGACCAGGATGTCGTACCTAACAATCGGCCGACTTGTTCCAACCTCGAGACAACCTCCAAATAGAATAGAATAGAAATGGTTTATTGCCTCAAAATTACAATTATTTACAATCTTAGTTTAGAAGTAGCCACAGAGGCAGAGGCAAATACATATTTAGACATGACAGTTTTATTGCAATTTTATCCTAAAATTATGAAATATATTTTAAAGGTAACAATATCAAATTAAAAGTTACATTGTTAAGATATACTGTTATGAGCAATTTAATTAAATCAAATTAATTATTTATTTATGAATGCAGATCGACCTATATTTTATCTCGATGGTATAAGGATATATCAATCTAAAATCTCATTCACTCATGTACCTACCACAAAGATTCCTTTTCTCGTGATACATAAGCTGTAATCTATTTATGAATGAGATCAACTCATATCACCTCCAAACTTCTTATGAGGGTGTATCAGTCTGAAATCTCATTCACTGATGTACCTCTAAGATTTCTATCTCATAAAAGTACATAAGCTAAAATCTATTTATAAATGAGATCAACTCATATCACCTCCATACTTCTCATGAGGGTGTATCAGTCTGAAATCTCATTCACTGATGTACCTCTAAGATTTCTATCTCATAAAAGTACATAAGCTAAAATCTATTTATAAATGAGATCAACTCATATCACCTCCATACTTCTCATGAGGGTGTATCAGTCTGAAATCTCATTCACTGATGTACCTCTAAGATTTCTATCTCATAAAAGTACATAAGCTAAAATCTATTTATAAATGAGATCAACTCATATCACCTCCATACTTCTCATGAGGGTGTATCAGTCTGAAATCTCATTCACTGATGTACCTCTAAGATTTCTATCTCATAAAAGTACATAAGCTAAAATCTATTTATAAATGAGATCAACTCATATCACCTCCATACTTCTCATGAGGGTGTATCAGTCTGAAATCTCATTCACTGATGTACCTCTAAGATTTCTATCTCATAAAAGTACATAAGCTAAAATCTATTTATAAATGAGATCAACTCATATCACCTCCATACTTCTCATGAGGGTGTATCAGTCTGAAATCTCATTCACTGATGTACCTCCAAGATTTCTATCTCATGAAAGTACATAAGCTATAATCTATTTATGAATGAGATCAACTCATATCACCTCCATACTTGTCATGAAGGTGTATCAGTCTAAAATCTCATTCACACTCATTCCATATAAGCTAATCACTTCTATTTGCATATTCAAACATCATCAGCATCATAAATACCATAAACATAGAAACATTAGTTAGGGCTTATTTGCACTTAAAGATTTCCTAAACCTAATACTCTTGTAATAATTAATATCAATCATTAAATAGGAACCTTTTGCAAAAACACAATTATCGATACAATGGATGTTTTAACTCACTGATTTCCCAACGCCTCGACACCCTTTCGGGGGCCGTGATCACGGGAGGACTAAAGCAAAAGGCCATCGCTATAACCTATATCCAAAAACCATCCATCAGTAACATCGAGGAGCCATCAGTGGCGCCATCCATCGGCACCATCCAGAAACTTCAGTCAGCACTATCCAAAAGCCATCGGTCAGTGCCCCATCCAGAAGCCATCCGTCAGCACTCAGCGCCACCCAAAAGCCATCGGTCAGCGCCTTCCAGAAGCCATCGGTCAGCGCCATCAAGAAGCACACAAGTCTTCTGAAATTAAACACAAAAGCGACAGCAACCCCTTTCAAGTATTATCTTAAGACTATGAAATAAAAACTTTCAATACATTATCAAATGAAACCTTATATGTGTAAATCCTACTATCATAACCCTATAGTGAACCAAACTTTCCCCAATGCTAAAGTAAACAGAACTGTGGACATACATTTATTTATATTCAGTGTTAAGATCCAGTTAACACTTAGTTACTTCAACTTTTAATCTAATTCAACTACGGAACCAAGCCATGGTCTTGGCAATGCCTAGTTTCTGTCAATACCCGAAAGATACCTTCCTCCGTAGGCCTAATTATGTTAACAATAACAAGTAAATTTACCCGCGACTCTGATCAGTTATTCAAGGAACTTGATTTGTTACCACTTACTAAACATCTTCATGTGTATGTGTAATGTTGTATAATGAGCCACCGAGTGACTAAGTACTTAATATAAAATCATTTAAGATTAAATCATATAACTGACTGTATAAGTATAATTACAATAGTGTGAAACATTAATTCTCGAACATGAAATACTAATGTCAATAATGTGAAATATAAGATCAAGCAAGACCACTTGATAGTTGCAGACCATTATTTTAAAAAGCTTAGTGTGAGTTGCACCAAAACGCTTTCAAAGTTACGGTTATCGTCAAATGATAATGGCACCTATTGTGACGTCAAACATGTCAAAGGACATCATGCTGGCTGGCAACCCTTCTTTTTGGCTAACTTGTGCTTAACCGGTAGGTACTTTAACAAGCTTGTTATCGTTATAGTTAGGTGGCGCAACTCAGCCTTAGCATATTACCGCCGACTTGTCCGTATATCTGGGAGGAAGGCAGTTTTTTTTTTTAATAAACATCCTCATTTGTTTGGACTGTCTATTAGTATGTACTCACGTAGAACCCAGTTAAGTCGCAAAACGATGTCATCATTAGTATATAATCATAATACCAAAAGCTATAAAAAGGTTAAAAAGTGTTTCTATTCAATTAGGGAATATTTTGAATGTAAAAATGCATAATAATTTGACATGTTAATTATTGACTATTTGTTATTTTTATTATTTTATCTTATGACATTAAAATCTCTTGTCATTATGGAGGTACTTAATAACTTTGTAACTTAGAATTAGACTTCCGAAATGATTAATTTTAATATGAATGACATGTGCTTAAATCTCCCTTCATTCTGCTTGCCTGAAACTGGTGTCGTGTAGCGGATATTACTTATTTTAAGATCTTTATGTATGTGTAGGTACCATGTTACTTGCAGAATAAATATTTCTTATTATTATTTTCTTATTCATATGAATAATTTGGTAGGCCCTGTATTTGTATGCATACCAGCGGACAATAATTAATGTACCTACCTAATCCGTTTTACTTTTAATTATAATGTTCTCATGTAAGTGACAATGTTGATGTATTTATGAGAATAAAGTTCTTTTAACCTAACCTAACAGCTAGTGCATAAAGCAGTAGATACGGCGGCAAATCCTGGCAGCCAGCACAGCGCCTAGGAAATCCCGTCCTCCCACTATTAAACTTGTGATTTGTTATCAATCACTGATCATGATCAACTTGTATGCTCGTCAAAAATGTTCAATGTATCAAAGATGTAAATTATTTTATATAAAATACTAATTTATACCTAGTCACATGTCACATAATGTGACACAAACATGGTGTATTATCTACCATTGATTACTTCAAATTAGTTAGGGTGCAGTGAGCAACTATAAAACCAAAAATTCTGAGTCTCATATTTCTCTCATTTTTGAAGACAAGGATTTCATTAACAGGAAAGGAGTCTACTTAATTAGGTATAATATAGCATTTATAGTTTCACTAATAAATATATACATAACCAATAAGAAGGCCTTTAAAAAAATTTAAATAGTTGCATTGTGTTCACCTAGGTGTACACAATGTAACAAACACCCTGTGTCCAACAATGAAACACTGTTATTAATATTGACTTAAGTGTATTTAGTGTGGTTATTGGAACAAGTAAATGATAAAAACCGTTAAATTGTAATCAATAAAGGTTCTGTCCAGAGTATTACACTTTATTCAGACTTTTGATTTGTCTTAGGTACGATTATTTTGTTACTTAATGATTGAGGATTTTTTTTTAAATCATAGTTATACCTATAAATAGGTTATAATGAATTACAATCAATAGTTACTCATAAAACCAGCGCCACCTTAATAACATTTTATTAATAGACAATGATTATGCACCTTTTTTTTATGTTTAGGTATAAATATTCACTAAATTTGTGTGAAATCATAACTAATGAATAAACCACTTTTATATAACATGACATGGTTACACTAAACAAAGTCAAATATAAAACTAAACTAAACAGTGTTTCATTGTGTCCACCCTTGAGCTGTCATTGTTGGACACCGGGGTGACCAAGGGGACACCTCAAACATATCGTTCAAAATCGAATAATTTAATAGGTGATCTAGTCCTCATGAATCTATCATATATGTACAATACAATGCAATGTCATACGGAGAAAAAGGGATTTATTTATAGTATTTAACTGAGAAATCAAATACAACTGAAAAATAATCTGTACACTACCAGACAGCATCGCGATTCAAAAATATGGCAATGTTTCACTGTGTCCGACCGTTTCAACGTTAGACACTTAACCGTACCCTGTACCTATGCGTTAACATGATTGAAACCATACTTAGTTATTTGTCTGTTAATTTCCCAAATAAAATGAAATAAATACCATTGTACAGAATAGGTACCAAATAGCGTTAGAACCTTAACCTTGGACTTATTACAGTGATGGAGAGGAGAATAGAAACTCAAAACATAATGCTTCAAAGAAACTTTGATCTAGCGTTATCATCATTTGGCACGAATTAGCGTGTCGAATGCTACCAAGGGTAAGGAGTAAGCCCTGGCCACGGTCGTGGCTGCGCCCAAGAGACTCATTCAGTAACTTGCGCACCACGCCACCAGAAAGTCACCCTGATCAAGCGCTACGCGCAAGTAACCAACCCCAGCATCTCCCTGTCACATCTATGTTAGCTTACGTAAAACACGGCATAATATATATGTACGTAATTTTATAGGCATTTATGTGGCAAAATTAAAATATTCGTCAAGAGTTATCAGAGAGTTGCCCTGGCTTAGCATAAAGCGTAAATCAAACTATGTCACCATTTTAATAAAATAATTATACTCAGTTTAGAGAGAAATTCAAATTCAGTAACAATGAAGCACTTTAGGAAAGAGAATGGTTCAATTAAGGCTTTTGACGAAAAGTTCTGTAAAATGTGTTTTTTACAGAAAAATACAATTAAATTTAAGATTAAAATATGTCAATGGTCTCTTCACCGGAAAGTAAAAGTTGTCTTAGCACATATTATTCAAAACATGGCACAATACCCAGCAGTACGTGTCCACTGTTTGCCAAAGAGTATGTAACACCTCAAAAGTGTAAACAGTAGGTAATTATTAAGCAAGTTGAGAGTGTAAATTATTTATTTATTTAGGGAAAAGAGAAAAACATTAAAATTAACTTCTATTACTCATAAGTCGCGATATCCGCAATGTTAAATGTTAAAGAAAGATTGTAGTATACTTGTTAATTTTAAGATAATATTTGCATGTTAATGGTTGAATAAGCAGATCTTTAAATAAGTACTATAAGACCTCCAGTGTACCCTAATCAAATGCAAATAAATTCTATTCTATTCTAAGAGTAGTATTTTTTTGTTTTTTTGTTTTGGGGCAACTTTATTACCTTAATTATATTAAATGTTCACGCAAAGCCCCCGTATAAACTGAAAAATTCTCTTTTAATGAATTATCAAAATTATTAAATATTTGTAAAAAGTAGGGTTACTTTCAATCTCGTAACTCATAAAATAGTAAGATGCAATGTTACTTCTGACCTTTAACCGATTTGAAGAGGATACCTCAGCATTCCATCCTCGATCTCGTTTCTTCACCTTCATCTTCTTCATTCTCGACTTCGTTTCGACACGCTGCCGCAGCTTGTGGGTAGTTAGTCTCGTTCCAATGAGTATTAAACAGAAAATAATGCAAATTTTAGAATAAATAAAGCCATGAGTACCTACGTATCAATTTAGCTTTGTTTTATCTCAAACACAAAATTTACTGGAATAGTTGGGATTGACTTTGAACTTTAACTTCAATTATGGAGAAAATTTCATATTGACTGATAATAAATTAACAGTTTTCCAATGGAAACTGGATACTACAAAATTAGAACAAAGGAAACCCATTTTTTTTTTATCATGCAACGTGAGTGATAGTAATTCACGATTTTCACGATTAAATACAGCAGGATCAAATCATTTATCGCACTACACGCCAATTCTATCGAGGAGTGGCCCCGACCAAGTACCAGCGCAGTGCCTTTATTACCCTACCCGCCAATTCTGTCGGGGAGTAGCCCCGACCAAGGATTAGCGAGCAGTGCTTTCATTACCCTACCCACCAATGCTATCAGGGAGTGGCCATGACCAAGCATTAACGAGCAGCGTTTGAGGGTGGTGTAGAACAGAGTGTGAAGTATGCACTGTCGAAGTGTAGCCTCGACCAAGTGCAATGAGTGTGAAGTGAGTAGGATCAAATCATTTATCGCACTACCCGCCAATTCTATCGGGGAGTAGCCCCGACCAAGGATTAGCGAGCAGCGCTTTCATTACCCTACCCACCAATGCTATCAGAGAGTGGCCCTGACCAAACATTAGCGAGCAGCGCTAGGGGCTGGTGTAGATCAATCAGAGTATTGTTTGCGAGTGAAAAATGTTGCACGGCCGAAGGGTTGCCTCGGCCACGTGCGGTGAATGTGAAGTATGTAAGCACGACCGGAGAGTAGCCCCGACCACGTGCAATGAGTGTAAAGTGTGTAAGCACGACCGAAGTGTTGCCTCGGCCACGTGCAATGAATGTGCAGTATGATAGCACGACCGAAGAGTTGCCTCGGCCACGTGCCATGAGATGAGTGTAAAGTATGTTAAAGCACGGCCGAAGAGCCTTGGCCACATGCAATGATTTTACTGCGTTCAATATTGGTTACCACTTCTGAATTGTAGGGTTATCCTTCTAAAGAACACTTATAATAAAATAAGAACACATAAATACCTTTAACATCCTTTACTTTCACAGAACTTGGGCACAGTCGTACATTTTACACAGTAGTTTCACTTTTCAAATTGCTGCGTCGACGGTTGGAACAGAATGAATCCGATTCTACCGTAACTCTCTGCTTATATAGCTCTAGTGTTGCCAACAATAAATTATTGCCAGTAGAATAAATAACTCATATTCGGAAAATAGCGTTAACGTTATCGTTAAAAATAGCGAAAACGCCAAAAACTAGTGTTATAAATGGCAAAACCTAACATAAAATTAATATTTTTGAAGACTTCAATATATTAAATACGTAATTATGTAACATAATAATATCGAGGATCTTTAGGCTTTAGGCGGCGACCAAAATTATATAATACAAGAATAAACAAAATGCAAAACTACGGCGAGAGTGATTTTAAAAAGTCACATATTTAGCAGAAACCTTTTTTCTTCATTCCAATAAATTTGCGAAATAGACTCTTTTTTATACCTGTATTATTGATAGATTTTCCATATCGCTTTAAAGATACAAAAATCAATCATCAATCCGAGCAAGAGAAACGAAACAAAACAAAAACACAACAACAGCTGTAACAATGACTGACTGAGACAAGACTGAGAGAGTTCAGCTTTTTAATTTGCTAGCAGTGTTGTCATTTTACAACGCTTTTACGGTAAAAAATATTTTGTTCTATCAACACTGCGGCGGTGTTGATACAGTAAAATATTTTTCGGTTCGTTAAACGTTCATTAGTTAAGACACGCTTAAGCAACGTTTTTAAGTAAAAAAAGTTAAATCACTGATTAAGAACTTAAGTAGTAATTAGTTAAGATGATGTTTAGATGTTAGTTAGTGGATTTTTATAAGTAAGGCTGTTAATATTTTACACAATTTAAATTTTTGCGTATGCATTATAAATAGGGGTTTGACGTCGAAATTTCATATTTTAAGGTGGATTCACACTTTGGTGTAACATTTTGGCGTGTCAGAACACCGTGTCTTTATCACCTTTACTCATGTGTCTTTATCATACATCGTTAGTTTGGTTGGGCGTGCACTATGGTAATACTCTATCAAACAGACTATGTTATAAGCAATTTTAATGTCCCCACTGCTAGGGCACAGACCTTCCTTATGGGTGGATAAGGAGGCCGGGCCGCCATAACCCACCAGACGGGCCCAATGCGGATTGGTGGGTGTTAACGACTGCAAATGCAGCTGGGACCAACTGCTTAACGTGCCTTCCAAAGCACGGAGGAGCTTGAGATAGTAAAGTTTTGGTCACCCATCCCATGACCGAACCTTATGGCTGATGGACAGACATAGTAACAAGTGTGGACCCACCTTTATATTTTTAAACTGATAGTTACTTATATGTTTCCAGTTATTTGGACATTGACACAAGCTGGCAACCCCATTGCATTGATCAATGGATATTGTTTCTCCAAGCACAAGACGGGTCGTTCCACGGAATCTTGGAGGTGCAAAGTTAATCGGGCAAAAGAGGATCGTTGTAAAGCTAGATTCTTTACTCATATTCATACCGGCCAGATCTTTCGAGCAAACCTGATACATACGCACGAACCACGACATGTGTTCCACGAAAGCGTAGGTACAATCAGTGGCACGAATCATGAAAATTTTTCGACGGAGTGGGGATAAGTTCGCGCATGTGTTCTGTGAGCGACCAATAGCGCGCACCCCTCTCCCGCCGCCCGCGCCCCTCACCGCAACGCATACCAAAAATACGCGTTCCGCGCAATCCCCACCCGATTTCATGATTCGTGCCACTGACTGTATCATTTAAATCGTGAGATCGTCCACCCTCATTACAGTCATGGGTTCATAAGCTCTGCCCCCCGAACATTTAACATGTCGCTTGACCACCGAAACGCGATATATAGAGTGAATAGGGAATATGCATAAGTCACCGATTTTGATGAATTTGAGCTTGATCGCTGCGGACACTTATAAAAACATGATGGTACAGGAAAAAAAAAATATATAATCCTAGTTTTATCACACGATGAAATCAGGGGAAAATAACGATATTTTTTTTTTCATTTCCGGATATAATGCACTTTACAGTCAGATAGAATATCGAATAAGAAACAATGTTTTGTATGACACATATGTACTTAAACGCAAAATTTAGGGAGATAATTGAAGATTATTGGCTAACTCCGTATTAAACGCGCCGAAACACAGCTGAAACGTGATGTGTGACGTCACCGTTTTGTATGGCGCGTTTTCGGCGGGTGCTGCTGCGCGCTAACTTCAAGTAACTATATCACGAGAAAAAAACGCAAGAGAAAAGTTTTAATATTACAGTTAACTTTCTCACGCATTATACTTTTGATTAAGATTTAAAAAAAAATTGATGCATATTCCCTATTATCGCTTTTAACTGTCAAAACACGGATTTTGACAGTTGAATGTCAATAAATCGCTATATCCGTAATATAAATATTATGTTTCTTTAGCTACAGAAGCACGTTTTAGCACATAGTATGCGTGTGTACAATTTGCAAAAATCACATTTACATGAATTCTGATCGATGTACTTATACATTTTGGAAATAAATAAATAAAGTGTTAAATAAATACTTGTATTCATCAAACTTTTTGATACCTGACGAAGAGTAGCAAATAAGCTTATTTTATTGGTAAATAAGTGTGTTTTGATCGATTGGTATTTTAATGCTACCTTTTAATTCTAGTTACTTGGATGACAACGGATGCTGGCAAGAAGATCGCTTTGATTAACGGGTACTCTTTCTACAATGCCACCAAGGGTGCCAACTCCGAGGGATGGCGGTGCAGCAGTCATACACATCGGCAGCGGCCGTGTAAAGCTCGCTTTAGTGTTACTAGCGATCACGGGACGATTTATGTCTCACATTTGGAACACACTCATGAACCACCGCATTACGTGGTTCGTAATGGCCTCTTCTATAGATTGTGAACCTTTAGTGATTGTTTGATATAATCTTCCAACACCCCAACCAAAAGTCCCACTGAGAAAAATGACGGTGTACCATCGATAACACTTCCGCTTTACCACTCCTAAGGTTAAAATTGCTTGCACGCCGCCGCCGCCGCCGCGCCGTTACTAACATATCTACCTACGTTTAGTACGTGCAGTGCAGGGGCGTTCTGCAAAGTGGCAAAGTACGTGAGTTGCCGATCGTAGTCACGTGCCCAGATAAAGATTGAATAGAAGGTCTATTCCGACTGTAACTGCCATCTGCAACTGTCGACAGCACGTGTTTTTTTATGAAGAAAACACGTGCAGTCGTTGGTTGGCAGCTCGGATCGGAATAGAATCTTTGAGCTCACATCAACGATATGTCAAAACAAGTTTAGATGCGTCATGCGCCAACATCATGCAATTTAAAACAGCGACAGGTAGGCTACAGATACACACATTGACATATTATGTCGAGAGATGGACAAAAATGAACGCCACCATACAGAATACTTGTCGTTAGAAAGAGATAAACAGACATCATAAGTTTCGTCTGATACGCTGCATGCTCATTGGCGCGATCATAGGAGTGACAGTCGCAATGCTCGCTCTTTGTAAAAATATGGCCGATTAGAGTAATACAAAATACGAAAATTCATTTTACGGTTAAATACAGTACTTTCGTATGAAATGAAACATTTTTCCGATCTCTGACTGTTGCTGTATAATTTGCACATCGTTCAAAGACGCGGGAAGGCATTTTTGATAAGGATGTCACGGTTTTTTAGTGTCTGACTGACGAGAGTGGTGTGTGTTTACGTGTCACGAGCCTGTGCCTGACTAATTGAAAGTCGGGAAATTACCTGACTTTCGTCTTGCCATTGTGGAGCGCGGGTAACGTATCTAAACTTGTTTTGACATATCGTTGGCTCACATGTAGAATTATGCCAGTGAACGTGAAAAAATATATCTAATTAGAATAAAGGCACATGTCCCCGAAATGTTTTGACAACATTTCAATATTTTTAGATTGTTAAGTTCTAAATAAGGCATCACTGTCGAAATAGACATTTCTTCTTGCTGGCTGCTACTATATGCATTAAACCACTATGTATAGGTGCAGTAAAAATTCAGATTAAGACATATAAAGAGATCATCAATAATCTTCTTTGTTTTTGGATTGGTGGAGCACTAATAAATATTGCGTAGGTATTTAGTTTTTAAGGATTCTAGAATGTCTAATAGGGACTACATAATACCTATTTCTTAAAACCAAAGGTACAAATAAACTATTTTACGGATGCTTACTTGTTTTTTTTACTAGCTTAAGTTTACGTTCGATTGCGTTTATTTATTTTTTAACATATTATCTCTTTCTAATTTTTTAGTAACATGGGTACAATCAGCTGCAGGCAAACCGATGGCCATAATCGATGGCTATGCTTTTGCCAGGCACTCAAAGAATGCCACAAATGAAATATGGCGGTGTCTCAGCCAAACCAACCGTCGATGCAAAACCCGTTTCTACGTCAACATGCACACCCGCAACATAGCCTATACAGCAATGGAACATACCCACGATAAACCTAAGTTTATCATCCGAAATGGTGTTTATATTAGACTGAGACGTTAATTCCCAAATAGGTACAAAACTGACGGCTTAAGTGGTAGGTGGTAAGGTGCACGCGTGCCACCTAACTCAGTTTGAATTTTTTAGTGGTATACACCGCGGCATAGCCTATACAGCAGGGGTGCCCATACTTTTTCTTAAGGAGATCGACCTAGCAAAAATTTAAGACTAAGAGATCGACATTTTGACTGTTAAACCCACCGACCGTTTAAAATTGCATAAGTAAAATTACATTGGGTGCAAATCCGCAGGCTGATTATCTAATTAGAAATCACCTAGCGACCGGTCTCATTTGACAGATGAATTTGATACATTGTTACTTTACTTTGGGGTAAGAAAAAACATACCAAAGAAAAGTAGCAATGTATGTCAAATGAAACCGGTCGCTTAATAGTTTCTATTTAGATAATCAGCCCGCTGTTATCCTTGGCGATCGACCGTTTGGCCACCTCTGCTATACAGCCTATACAGCAATGGAACATAGGTACGATTGGTGTTTATATAAGTAAGACTGAGACGTTTGGTCGGTAGTAGCACGCTTAAATTCACGCGCTAGTGCCAGTTTACTCATTTTAAATTATGCCGGATTTACATGCTGGCCGTGGCTCGGCGAGCGACCGCCAGCTCCGAGCTACGGCCAGCCTCGGCGAGCCTCGGCGATCGCTTGGATGCCATTTACACGCTGGCCGTGGCTCGGCGAGCGACCGCCAGCTCCCAGCTTCGGCCAGCCTCAGCAAACCGGCCAAGTGCGAGTCGGACTCGCGCACGAAGGGTTCCGTACCAGAAACGGAAAAAAAACACGTTTGTTCTATGGGAGCCCCCCTTAAATATCTATATTACATATTTATTGTTGTTAAAGCTGCAACAGAAATACATCATAATATATGTAAAAATTTCAACTGTCCACCTGTTGTCGTTACTAATATCGAGCAAAAAACGGCAAAATAAATTACGTTTGTTGTATGGGAGCCCCCTTCAAATATTTATTTTATTCTGTTTTTAGTATTTGCTGTTATAGCGGCAACAGAAATAGGCTAGGTACGTCATCTGTGAATATTTCAACTGTCTAGCTATCATGGTTCATGAGATACAGCCGGTGACAGACAGACAGACGGACAGCGGAGTCTTAGTAATAGTGTCTTAGTAATAGTGTAAATGCCTATTTTAATACGTTTATTTTTATAAAAAAAACAAAGGGAGCGAAAAGTTCATCGTAGAAGATGGTGGATGATAAAAATCCATAATAAACCGCAACAGGTAACAAGGTATCACATTCAAAATATGTTTTCATAATGAATAAATTATGTAGCTACGAAGTATTATTTCGTATTGTTGATACGCGGTCATACACAGCGCAGCATAAATACACCCGTACGGCGCGAGCTCTTGAGCGACACTGAAGAACGGCCAACATGTAAATACGTCGCAAGCGCTTGCCGCCAGCTCCTTTGATCTGTGTTCAAAAACCGACACGGGCGCGGATCGGCGGCCAACCTACGCGAGCCTAGGCGAGCCTACGCGAGCCAAGCCGTTCACCTGTTTACACGCTGGGCGCAAGGTGGAGGCTCGCCATGGCTCGTCATGGCTCGGCCAGCATGTAAATGGGCCATTTGGTGAACTGGCTCTCGTGATGTATCTATTGTAACCAAGCTATTGGCTTGGTGTCTCGGAAGAGATAATGTTTACATTAAAACAAAAGTTCAATCAACGTAATAACAAGAGTTGTATTTCGCATTACTATGGTTCACAATATTTCAACACATTACCTGGAGATAACTTTACTTAATTATATATTAAATTAAACAATCAAAAGAGATCGTTCCTGTAAGGTTGCCCTGAAAAGATACACGCGCCACTTTTCATTAGCTGTCAACTGTCAACTTGACAGTGACAGCTCACTTTGACATATGATTCAGCTATAGAGTTATAGTCTATTATTTATGTTTCGTTACAGTCGGCCATCCTTCAAGAACGAGTCCCTTCGTTTTAGCATTTAAAAATAAAAAAATAAACAGTAAATCTATATAAATTTGCTAATATATCGAGTAAAATACCCATCTCTAAAATTACAATACAATAGGCTATTTTACACCATGTAAGATAAAATATAAAAATGCATATTTAAGATAGATTTCATAAATAGGAAACGAGAAACGTCGACATTTATTCATAAAAATGCAATATAAATTTTATATGTAATTTAATTTTATAAATGGTCTACTTTTTTAATCTATTCATCAAATGTTCAAAACGCCCTTCGCCATATTGGATTACGATGTGACGTGCCGTCACTTCGATAGTAAACAAACATTAAGGCATTAATGGTTTTATAAAATTAAATTAAAAATCCTGCTGGCTTCTTTCGACCTCACGATTAATTTAAAACAGTTTTCAAAAAATGGTGTAATTCCCTATTAGTGTCATTTTAAAACAAACATTCCGACGTACTGAGAACCTCCTTTTTTTTAAGTCGGTTAAAAAGAACATTCAAACAGCATAATGGCATATTACTTGTTGAAAACACTAAGTAGGTACACAAAATCCTTTTGATTTCAATTCTGATTATTGATACATCAACTATATATTTGTTAAGTAATTTTATAATGTTTATATGCTTATGTAGGTAACCTACAGAATCTTTTTATTTTTCAAAATTCCTAATTATTATTTTATTGTAATCTTGGAAAAACTTACAGCTAATCAGTATTCTTATAATGCTTATATAACTATGGTTAGTCATTTGCCAGTAATCAAGTTTTCACATGTAAGAAACTATTATAAATAAGGTGTGATTGATTACAGATTCTACAACAGACTAGTCCACTCAATTTTAATTATGTTTAATTAAGGGTATTTGATACCCTTTTGCAATTTATGATATCAGTCCTTTTTACAAGTAAAACCCTTTGAATCGTCAAAAATCACCAAAGCTTACAGAGATAGGTATTCACAATTAAGTCTGAAGGTAATATGGGTGAGGACCTGCCGCTAACTCCGCTCTGGGTTTGTCACGCTTAGGATTTGAAACTTTTAATTACTCTCACTTCGTAAAGAAAATTGGTGGATAAGTCTCTTACGGTCACGGTGGTCATCGCAGTTCGATCACTAATGAGGCAACAAGTCAAATCGAGCAGGTACTTATTTTATTAATGTCTGTCTCACAGTCCAGGATTTTGGCATTAAAAAATGGAGCAGAGTTTTTAACCGAATTGTCCGTCAAGTTAATTCAAACAAAACCAGAACAAGTGAAACAGGCGCCTACATCGAAGTGTTGATTTCTTCTCTTACTTAATCTTAGCCGGGTGGTGAAGTGCTACTTCCTTCACACGACACCGCCACGGCTGCGGTGCTCGAGACACTCTGGACTCCTGCCCTCTTGTGACTCTAACACCCATCGCTCACTTAACTATAACCGGGAGTGACGTGCTACTTCTCTTCACAACGACACCGCTTGTGGTGAAGTGCTACTTCCTTCACACGACACACCACGGCTGCGGTGCTCGAGACACTCTGGACTCCTGCCCTCTTGTGACTCTAACACCCATCGCTCACTTAACTATAACCGGGAGTGACGTGCTACTTCTCTTCACAACGACACCGCTTGTGGTGAAGTGCTACTTCCTTCACACGACACACCACGGCTGCGGTGCTCGAGACACTCTGGACTCCTGCCCTCTTGTGACTCTAACACCCATCGCTCACTTAACTATAACCGGGAGTGACGTGCTACTTCTCTTCACAACGACACCGCTTGTGGTGAAGTGCTACTTCCTTCACACGACACACCACGGCTGCGGTGCTCGAGACACTCTGGACTCCTGCCCTCTTGTGACTCTAACACCCATCGCTCACTTAACTATAACCGGGAGTGACGTGCTACTTCTCTTCACAACGACACCGCTTGTGGTGAAGTGCTACTTCCTTCACACGACACACCACGGCTGCGGTGCTCGAGACACTCTGGACTCCTGCCCTCTTGTGACTCTAACACCCATCGCTCACTTAACTATAACCGGGAGTGACGTGCTACTTCTCTTCACAACGACACCGCTTGTGGTGAAGTGCTACTTCCTTCACACGACACCGCCACGGCTGCGGTGCTCGAGATACTCTTGGACTCCTGCCCTCTTGTGACTCTAACACCCTTATCATACTTTACCTAGACTGCATCGAAGACTTCACCCTTCAACTAGAGCCACCTTCGCCTTCCAGTTAGGTATCGATCATGTTACCATTTTGTGCTGCAGTTGGCCCCTCATCGTTAGTTATGGATTTTCAGTTACTTGATATCCGACCGTGTCATCTTTACAGAACATCACAAGGTGAACGAATCCAGTAATATAATACAAAATCAAAGCAATCAATCAAAGAACTCTGTAGATTCAATTTTAAGTCACTTTCTTTTCTGAGAATGAATTATTTTGTGTTCGCTAAGCGTAAGTCTTTCGCATCGTTTCTGGCTGTTCCTCATGCCTCGATTACGGTCTCGGTCAAGTTGATAGTATACGCTGTCGCTTCGGGATCGTTGCTATCGTACTCGTAGATCTCGTTGCCGCACATCGCAGTCGTACCCATCTACGCTCCAGGCTCGATCTCTCTTTAATATGAGATAAAATGTAAAAGATTAATGTAAGATAAAATATAAAAATGCATATTTAAGATAGATTTCATAAATAGGAAACGAGAAACGTCGACATTTATTCATAAAAATGCAATATAAATTTTATATGTAATTTAATTTTATAAATGGTCTATTTTTTTAATCTATTCATCAAATGTTCAAAACGCCCTTCGCCATATTGGATTACGATGTGACGTGACGTCACTTCGATAGTAAACAAACATTAAGGCATTAATAGTTTTATAAAATTAAATTAAAAATCCTGCTGGCTTCTTTCGACCTCACGATTAATTTAAAACAGTTTTCAAAAAATGGTGTAATTCCCTATTAGTGTCATTTTAAAACAAACATTCCGACGTACTGAGAACCTCCTTTTTTTTAAGTCGGTTAAAAAGAACATTCAAACAGCATAATGGCATATTACTTGTTGAAAACACTAAGTAGGTACACAAAATCCTTTTGATTTCAATTCTGATTATTGATACATCAACTATATATTTGTTAAGTAATTTTATAATGTTTATATGCTTATGTAGGTAACCTACAGAATCTTTTTATTTTTCAAAATTCCTAATTATTATTTTATTGTAATCTTGGAAAAACTTACAGCTAATCAGTATTCTTATAATGCTTATATAACTGCCCTCTTGTGACTCTAACACCCTTATCATACTTTACCTAGACTGCATCGAAGACTTCACCCTTCAACTAGAGCCACCTTCGCCTTCCAGTTAGGTATCGATCATGTTACCATTTTGTGCTGCAGTTGGCCCCTCATCGTTAGTTATGGATTTTCAGTTACTTGATATCCGACCGTGTCATCTTTACAGAACATCACAAGGTGAACGAATCCAGTAATATAATACAAAATCAAAGCAATCAATCAAAGAACTCTGTAGATTCAATTTTAAGTCACTTTCTTTTCTGAGAATGAATTATTTTGTGTTCGCTAAGCGTAAGTCTTTCGCATCGTTTCTGGCTGTTCCTCATGCCTCGATTACGGTCTCGGTCAAGTTGATAGTATACGCTGTCGCTTCGGGATCGTTGCTATCGTACTCGTAGATCTCGTTGCCGCACATCGCAGTCGTACCCATCTACGCTCCAGGCTCGATCTCTCTTTCAATAATTTTCTGTAACTTAAAAACAATGTCTTAATGTTCCATTTCATTAAGAGGTATTTTATCGGGTCACTCTTACACACAAGAAGAAAAACTGTAAATTTTTTTATTTCTCTTATTGTCTGTACTTCAAAACATTGATCAGTCAAAAATTCATACTGCGCATAAGTACATAGATTAGATGCATAATAACATTATAGAATGGAACTGTAATTTATAAAGTACGTTTTATAAAATTAACTATTTTATGGCTAGTGCAGTAAGCAATGTACCATTCTAAGTTCTGTCCTGACTAGGGTTGCCAACTTTTTTTTTGGATCAAATATAGTAGTTTCAAGATTTTTAGTGTAAAAATATAGTAGATGGCGAAAATGTCCAAATAAATATAGTAGGTTGCCGTTTTGTATGGAGGATTTTGAAGAAGTTGCATTTTTCATAATTAAGTAAGTAGGTAGGTACTAACATTTTCATAATTTATTCAACAAGCATAAAGACAAGTGTTTAATCACAAAAAATATGATGCAATTACTTATATGCATATAAGTAATTATATATTCTTTTGTTGATTTGTTAAATTTTTGACTTGAAAAAATATAGTAGTTTTGCCTACTATATATTTTTTTTTAAATATAGTAGGCGAGCCCTTAATATAGTAGGATACTATATTATATAGTAGGGTTGGCAACCCTAGTCCTGACAGTCAAAATTCAAACAATACCTAGTTTAACATTGAAAATATAAATGTTTTATGCCAATTTTCACTGTTGTATGACTTAAAACACTGTAGTTAGTTCTAACTTAGAGTTGATCAAATTCTGAGGTAAAATGTCCCACTTTTCAAGTTAAAACTGCATCACAATACATGCCAATGTTTTACTTTGCTTGTTTCTGAAATTTCAGAAACTAATTCATTCTAACTTTCCAAGAGTTAATGATAGATAATAAAATGGGTATGTATCTTTTCATGTATTTTATACTTAGGTCAAAATGTCCTGTTTTCTAAATATAATACAAATTGGTATTTTCAAATGCAGTCAAATACCCTATAATGTGGGCCTTGATTTTATATGTTCAGACATTGAGATGTGATGAATCTGTGTCAGAAGCTAAGACACATTTATATTCTTATTTTTGGGTCACTGGAGTAGGATTATAATTAGCCAATAGTAATAATAAATTTCACAGATTCCATCTATAATATTTATAGTCACAGAACTATGTTTACGTAGATAACATAAATTAGTAAAAAAAATATGTTTTAATCACACACAATGCTTCAGGTTAGGTACCCCTCAAATCTGATCGAAGACTCAAACACATAACATTACCAGGATTCAAACCCCAGATCCCTGAAATTTCAGGCAGGGCTTATAACTACCCAACTAGACAACTAAACAAAATGTTATCTATTCAAAACATAGTTGTATAAAATTCCTCTAATAATCATACTAACCAATGCCTTCAAAATCTCTAATGAACTTATTACAAGTCGTGTACTTACACTTGACTATGATTTTGGTGAGCCTTCAATTCCAAAACATCCTTTGCATATCCATGTTGTACCTACTTACATTACAGCTGGTTTCTGTTTGTATCGACATAGACTCTGACACAGGACACAGCAATCTTAAAAATAAATAATTTGTGTTAAAACTTCAGCTGTACTATATAAGGTGGTACCAAATTATCTAATGATACTTAAACAGGTGATAGTGTTGCTTAAACTGAACAACTTTCTCTATGGAACATAGGTCGAAAAACGATTTTTTTTTTCGCCTTTCCATAGTAAGTCGGTCAGCTGACCAGTACATTTTGTATGGGAGTATGAATTTTTTTTTTCGTTTTTCGGCCTATGTTCCTTGGAGAAAGTTAATCAGTTTAAGCAACACTATCACCTGTTTAAGTATCATCAGATCATTTGGTACCACCTTATATAAGTATTTTAAAACATAATATATCTTTTTCAAATTGAAATATTCAATATACTATTATGTAGGTATATTGATTATTTGAAAAAATTATCCAAAGTCTACATCTTCTTTAAACTTCAATCGGTCACTATAAACTCTTGCATCGAATTTCTGAATTAAAATGATCTCTCACTTTTTTTTAACCTACTAGGTACATTATTAATGTAAGTAATGTACTTGCATAAATGTTTTATTATGGTAAACATTTATTATCGCAGTGTATTTTGTCACTTTTAAGAAACCTGTACTTACTGTTATAAGTATATAAAAGATGTTTTTATCTTTCTCATTGTTTCACACCTATATGATTTCAATTAATACTCACGGCACTGTTACCATATCCTTTAAATGTGTGTGATGAAAGTACTTACTACAACTGTAATGTTACCAATCAACCATTTGGTCATTTGCATTCTTTCACCGTATATCACTAACCCATCTGGGTAAGGCAAGCATGTATCATCCGGTCAAAAAAAAACTATAAATGATAGCAAAATTCATTAATAGATCATAGTAAATATGTAGGGATTTCAATTGTTCACCTCAGCAGTCTTGTCAATGGTTAGGTCAGCATATCACACGGTGATAGTAGTACACTATTCAATAGAATTTGGTCAGCATTATAATGGGACACTGAGTTTATAACATCTCTTGAAAACAGTTATACTTTCATTAATAGATCATTGTAAAATCAAAGTTTCAAGTAATATCTATTTGACAAAATCATCATCTACACTGCTTGATAGGTTCCATTATTACTTCGACCCACAAAAAGAGCAGTAATTCTATTATTATTATTTTTTCATCCCAAAGCATTGTACCTGTCTGACTCATTTTCAAATTTCAATTTGTACAAAACTCCATTACCAAAATGATGTCCTTCCTTCCTTACTCACTTAGGTACTTACTCCTTTACAATAAAAGTACCTACTTGTTAATACGTTGACTGCGTAGTTAATTGCAATAAGTTGCTATTTTAGTCGAGCTTATGGGCGGGTCTGTCTATATAAACAATTTGTTTATAAAGTGATCCCACTTCGGAGATGTAACCAAGCTATTGGCTTGGTGTCTCGGAAGAGATAATGTTTACATTAAAACAAAAGTTCAATCAACGTAATAACAAGAGTTGTATTTCGCATTACTATGGTTCACAATATTTCAACACATTACCTGGAGATAACTTTACTTAATTATATATTAAATTAAACAATCAAAAGAGATCGTTCCTGTAAGGTTGCCCTGAAAAGATACACGCGCCACTTTTCATTAGCTGTCAACTGTCAACTTGACAGTGACAGCTCACTTTGACATATGATTCAGCTATAGAGTTATAGTCTATTATTTATGTTTCGTTACACTATAGATAGATGATAACATTTGTATATAAAAATTATGTTTTATCTAACAACATAAAATGAAAACAATACAATATTAACATCTAAAAAAAAAACATAAACATGAAAATGGTTTCTGAAATAAGTAACGAACAAACTATAATTTTAAATACTTACCTAACATTAAAATAATAATGATTTTTGTACTATAATTATAACGCTTTGAAATAATTTTGGTGTAAAAAATTACACGTTAAAGAAAAAAAGTTAGGTACCTACTTATGTAAAAAAAAAAAATGTTTTCATCATACCTAATCCGTGCGTTGCGTTCGCCCAACATTTTCATTGCTATCTTTCTTTCTATAAATTAATTTATCAATAAGTACCTAACACGTTCAAGTTATGTATGAAATATTATTTATTATATTTATTATTTATACTTTGACCAGGTTTTGTATTCAAACCGAATGCGCAGCCGGTATGTGTAAAAGACGAGAGCAAAAATGTCTCTGTATAATTGCTTTTAAATTTAAACTTTAAAAGTTCTTTCAAGAATAAATCACTTGTACGGATGTTGACGTGTCTTAATCCTTCAAGACCCGGAAAATGAAACACAATAGATTTTCAATTGTTATGCGGCCCGATGGGGCCGCTCGGGCTTTGACTAAAATATTCGAAGTTTTTGTCATGTTTATTTAGTTTTATATTAGATTTTTGCATTACCGCAATGTCTCATTTAATTTTCAGTTACATGGGTACAAACAACTGCAGGCAAACCGATGGCCATCATCGATGGCTTTCCTTTCTTCATGCACTCCAAGAATGCCAAAAGAGAAATTTGGCGGTGTCTCAGCCAAACCACACGCCGATGCAAAACCCGTTTCTATATCGACTCGGACAGCCACAGCATTACATATTCAGCAACGGAACACACCCACGATAAACCCAAGTTTTTCATCCGCAATGGAGTTTATATAAGACTGTAAGAAGTGATATGGTACGGACTACGTTACGCTGCGGTAAAAGTCCTGTCTTAAAACTTGGCACTATAAGTTGATTTTTTTATATTCATTTATATAAGTACCTATACTCGTATCATAGCGAAATGCGTAACAGTGTGCGGTCCACTTCAAAGCCCGCTTTACACTGGCCAAAAATCGAATATTGAATACATATTGACACAAAAGCTTTTGCATTCGCGTGATTTTTTTCGCTGATTTACAGTGCAGTGGTAAAAGCAGTTTGTATAGTTTGTAAACATAATTTTGACTTTTCTTTGGGATCGACGAGGTCGACCACCTAAAAATGTGGTATAGTTCTTGCAACTCGGCTACGCGCGTCGGCTATGAATGTTGTTAGGCGTGCACGTGCACATTGTTTTAGTGTGCGTCTGCACGTTTTCCTATTACGCACACTAAAACAATGTGTACGTGCATGCCTAACAACATTCATAGCCTACGCGCATTCGTGAGTTGCAAGAACTATAGTTGACTGACGTCTCGCTGTAATTGTTTAGTGTTTAAAACAAAAGGTTTAACTAATAAATATTTTTTTCGGATGCTATCGCGATTTTATTAAAGTTTTTGATTGTTTTTATTTGGTTTTTATTAGATTCATTATGTTATTAAAATTACAATTTCGAACATACCTCTTATTAATATTCCAGTTACATGGGTACAATCAGCTGCGGGCAAACCGATGGCCGTGTTAAATGGCTTTCCTTTCTCCATGTACTCCAAGAGTGTCAAAAGAGAAATATGGTGGTGTCTCCAAGGTAGCCGCCTATGTAAAGCCCGTTTCTATGTCAGCCCGGACTCCCGCAGAATCAACTATATTAAAACCATCCATACCCACGATAAACCTAAGTTTATCATCAGCCCTGGTATTTATAAGGCTGTAAGAAGTTAAAGGACTACGTCACACACACTTTAGGCAAAGTAGAAAAATAACAATATTTTTTCTACTCTGTCTGCAGTTTTTACGCTAGTAACTGGCGTAAAAACTTGGTACCTACTTTCAGTACAATTTACATACTTTAGGTTGAATTCGCGGGGTTTTTTTTTCACTGATGTACTCTGTATTAGTGAAGAAGTCACACGAATTCAACTTAAGATGATTAAGTCGAGATTTTTATAGATTTTAATTTAATTTTTAAACATTTAAATGTCGTTTTACTCATAGTGAGGATCTAGGACCTAAAATATGGCAAATGACTAACGTCTTGCTTTAATTCTTTTGCATTTTGAACAAAAGGTCTACTAAAATAATCATTTTAAAAGATGCTAAACTAAAGCGTTTTATTTCAGGTTTTTAATACGTTTGTTGTTATTTTTTTGCATTTCCGATTAATTGTTGTTTAGGAATCGAATAAGAGACCCTCGAATATCGATACCGTGTGATTTTTACAGTTTGTATAAATATAGTCTTTTGTATTGAATGTTGTCATTAGCTATCCATCGCTTTCCATTAAACTGTTGTGCAAATACCTATGCAATTTCATTGCTTGCACCTCAAGGAACCTAGGGATTGGCGGTTGTTCAATTGTACTGAAACTACAATTTAATTTTTTCAGTAAAATTTGTACACACTGCTACAGGTAAACCACTGGCTCTGTTAGATGATTTTCCATTCTTCAGGCATACCAAGACTGCCAAAAGAGAAATATGGCGATGCACCAGCCAAGGTAACCGCGCGTGCAAAAGCCGCTTCTATGTCAACACGGACGGCCACAGCATTTCCTACGAGTATGTGGCTACGGAACATACCCACGATAAACCTAAGTTTTTCATTCGCAATGGTGTTTATATACGACTGAAATAAGTGATACGGAACGTACTACAAGATGGACACGTCACGCTGTGTCATGAAGCGTCTCTGCTTCAGCTGGGGCAAAACTTTTTTCGTACAAGTATGTCCTTTAGGATTCCGGCTGTCCGTTTGTTCTCCTCCAAGCTCGCATTTCTCAATTGATTCTCGTGAAATTTTGTGAGCAGGTTCGATAATTATCAATACCTATATAATTTTTCAATCGAGACAGTTTTTTGAAAATTTTCCCAAGTATAGATATGAATAAAACATATTTCAGACCTTTCGAAAAATTATCAAAAAGGAAAAAAGCGGTGTTAAGCAAATTTTGAAAGTTCGTCGATTAAACATTTCTGGCAAATATTCGAAAGAACCTAGGAATGAGTATATTATTTGCACAGTATAAATACTTATTAGTTGAAATACTAAATCTATTCTGTGTTATCAGTTTTTAAAAAACAAACCATTTAAGCTACTTTTTAACGCGTGGTCTACAGCTTACGCAGCCACTAGTAGTAAAAGTATATGGCGTAGTAAAAGTAAATTTACTAGTAGTAAAAGTAAATGGTGTAAAACCTGGTACTTTAAGCACAACTATAAAATTCACTCGTACGATGCAGCGCGATGTGTGTAGGTACTGTGTGACGACCCTATTCGCCCAGTCCAATCTGACGTAATTTGCAGTGGAAATATTAAATAACTCCTTGCGCACACTGACACGTGTGTTAGAGTTTGCGCGACAGTTTTCATCGTTATCTCTTGATGAAAAGCTGGGAGCTATCGATCGATTAATATACAGTTAAGACCCCCTAGCCAAAGTAACGGTTGCAAATCTTCGTTACCGCTTCGCTTTCGAAACATGTATGGGATTGACATAAGGTTTCGTTAACAATCCAATTTTAAAACGTCAAATCCATAAATTTTTCGGAGCGAAGCGATAGCGAAAATTTGTAAATGTGACATTGGCTACAGGCTCTTTCTTTCTATTACTAACTACTTTGTAGACATTTTTGTTTAACTCTTCGTGGGGATCGAGGATCGACCCCCTAAAAAATGGCAAGTGACTGACGTCTCGCTCGCTGTGCCTAATTGTTTTGTATTTTAAGCAATAGTTCTTTTTAATATGAATATAACACATGATAACGCGTTTTATTCGAGGTTTTTCTCACGTTTAGTTTGTTTTTTATTAGATTTTTGCATTTTCCAACTTTTCATTAAACTTTCATTTTCAGTTACATGGGTACACACAGCTGCTGGCAAACCGATGGCCATCTTCGGTGGCTTTCCTTTCTTCATGCATTCCAAGACTGCCAAAAGAGAAATATGGCGATGCACCAGCCAAGGTAACCGCGGGTGCAAAAGCCGTTTCTATGTCAAACCGGACATCCGCAGCATCACCTACGAGTATATGGCTACGGAACATACCCACAATAAACCTAAGTTTTTCATCCGCAATGGTGTTTATGTAAGACTGTAAGAAGTGATACGGAACGTACCACAAGATGGACACGTCACGCTGTGTCATGCATAGTTGACCACCAAAACATGGCAAGTGACTGATGTCTCGCTGTACCTAATAATAGTTCTGTATTTTAATCAATAATATGAATATAACACGTGTACTGATGATTACGCGTTTTATTCGAGGTTTTTCTCACGATTATTTTGTTTTTAATGAGGTCTTTGCATTTCCCAAAGTTTCATTAAAATTTCATTTTCAGTTACATGGGTACACACAGCTGCAGGCAAACCGATGGCCCTCTTCGGTGGCTTTCCTTTCTTCATGCACTCCAAGAATGCTAAAAGAGAAATATGGCGCTGTACTAGCCAAGCTCACCGTGCGTGCAAAAGCCGCTTCTTCGTCAACACGAACAGCCGCCGCATAGCCTATATGGAAACGGAACATACCCACGATAAACCTAGGTTCCTCATCCGCAATGGTGTTTATATAAGAATTTAAAAAGATTTCCGGAACGTACTACAAGATGGACACGTCACGCTGTGTCGTGCATAGTAGTAAAAGTCATGGCGAAAAACTTGGTATTCTATTTATGTACAACTAGCTATTGATTAATCTACAGTTCTATTTCTTTCTTTTATTAACTACTTTGTAGACATTTGAAATTTTATTTTGACTCATCGTGGGGATCGAAGTTCGACCCCGTAAAACATGGCAAGTGACTGATGTCTCGCTGTACCTAATAGTTCTGTATTTTAAGCCAAACTTCTTATTAATATAATTATAACACTTGTACTGAGGTTAACGATTTTTATTTAAGGTTTTTCTCACGTTTACTTTGTTTTTAATTAGATTTTTGCATTTCCCAAAGTTTCATTAAAATTTCATTTTCAGTTACATGGGTACACACAGCTGCAGGCAAACCGATGGCCCTCATCGGTGGCTTTCCTTTCTTCATGCACTCCAAGAATGCTAAAAGAGAAATATGGCGATGTACTAACCGAGCCAATCGCGCGTGTAAAACACGATTCTACGTCAACACGGACACCCGCAGCATAGCATATACAGCAACGGAACATACCCATGATAAACCCAAGTTTATCATCCGCAATGGTGTTTATATAAGACTGTAATAAGTGATACAAAACGGACTACAAGATGGACACGTTCCGCTGCGTTGCGTCATGCAAAGTAGTTAAAGTACTGGTGTAAAACTTGGCACGAATAATTTAGTTTTACTTTAAGTTGAATTCGCGTGACTTTTTTTACTGAGCACTGTGTATCAGTGAAAAATGCCACGCGCGATTATTTAATGGAGCATATACAACGTATTTCAAAATAACCCCTAATGCCGATTATGGTAGATAGGGACCATCAAACTAATCAACTTTTACTAAAGGACCAACTCTGAAATCTCGAAAAGAAAGTCCGCTGTTTCATACAAAAATTAATAACGAAAATATCAAAATGTATGTTTTTTTTCGCGATTTCAGAGTAAGTCCCATATTAAAAGTTGTTAAGTTTGATGGTCTCTTAGTTTTTTTACATTCTCTTTGGTCTCTAGAATTTGAGACTCGGTTGAAAATAGAACTAATTTTGTGCCTTATTTTAAGGTTCAGCAGTTTCCAATAACTTTACCTCTAAACGAATTTAACAGGGAAAGTGGCGCCGCCATTTTAGTCTCATCTTTCGTTGACCAGACTCTATCTACCATTTTCGGCATTTTGTAACTCGTTGCAGGTACCTATATCGAAATGCGTTGCAGTGTGCGGTCTGCTTCACACTGGCGAACATTCGATGTTAGAATATTTTGTTAATGATACACAGTGCATTGAGATTTATAGAAATTGGAATATGTACCTACTTTGTAAACATTTTAATGTCGTTTTGACTCTTTGTGATCGAGGTCGACCATCTAAAAATGTGATACTTAGGTGACTGACGTTTATTATTTAGTATTTGAAAGAAAAGGTTTAACGATTAAAACTATGCTACGGATTCTAACGCGATTTTATTAAAGGTCTTTGATTATTTTTAGATTTATGTTAGATTAACATACCTTTTTATAAATTTTCCAGTTACATGGTTAAAATCAACTGCAGATAGACCGATGGCCCTAATCGATGGCTATGCGTTTACCATGCACACCAAGACTGCCAAAAGAGAAATATGGCGCTGTACCAGCCGAGTTCACCACCGATGCAAAAGCCGTTTCTTCCTCAACACTGACAACTACAAGATTACCTACACGGCATTGGAACATACCCATGTTAAATCTCAGTTTGTCATCCGCAATGGTGTTTATGTAAGACTGTAACACGGTGTTACAGATGTCAGTGTCTAGACACACTATGCTTAAATTACGCGACCGAAGTTCGGCTATATTACGCCTGAAATGCTATTTGAATGACTGACGACTACTTAATTATGCCGAAATTTCGTCACGTTTTTTTCATAATAAAAGCGTTACCCCCGAACTTAAGTCGCGTAACTTCGGCATAGTGTGTCTAGACACTTTGTCTAACACCTTTTGTCTACCGCAGTCGTTGTTTGGTTCCCATGCGTTCTACTGATCATCTACCGTAGAAATAATGATATTTTTTCTTATTAATGCTATGATTAAGTAATTTGTGGTAGGACTACTAAGAAAAGGCTGGGGAAATGGTTCCGACCAAGGTGACCGATCACCCGTCCGGCTTCGCTGGCGTCCCTCCTTCTAAATAATAATAAGAAAAAGGCTCATAAGTTCTACGATAGAATAGGGAATATGCATCAATTTTTTTTAATCTTAATCAAAAGTATAATGCGTGAGAAAGTTAACTGTAATATTAAAACTTTTCTCTTGCGTTTTTTTCTCGTGATATAGTTACTTGAAGTTAGCGCGCAGCAGCACCCGCCGAAAACGCTCCATATAAGACGGTGACGTCACACATCACGTTTCAGGTGTGTTTCGGCGCGTTTAATATGGAGTTAGCCAATAATCTTCAATTATCTCCCTAAATTTTGCGTTTAAGTACATATGTGTCATACAAAATATTGTTTCTTATTCGATATTCTATCTGACTGTAAAGTGTATTATATCCGAAAATGAAAAAAAAAATCGTTATTTTCCCCTGATTTCATCGTGTGATAAAACTAGGATTATACATTTATTTTATTTTTTTTCCTGTTCCATCATGTTTTTATAAGTGTCCGCAGCGATCAAGCTCAAATTCATCAAAATCGGTGACTTATGCATATTCCCTATTGCCCAGTTGAACAATCGGTGACTTATGCATATTCCCTATTGCCCAGTTGAACAAATGGGAACATGTTTTGTTTTATCGTGGGTCAGGATGTTTTTTTTATTATGATAATTTTTTTTTCATACAGACAATACAGAACGACCAAAAATTAACTTCTTTTAGCAAAAATTTAAAAACGTTTCTCATACAAAATAGCTTTTATTCTGTGAAAGAATACCTCGAAACGAAACATATAATAGAATAATCTAAAATATAATTACAATTTTACTACAAATTGAAATGTTTATGTTAATTTTAAATATAATTTAAAATTTAATTTTAATTGAATTACCTGTTTGTTTTAATTAATTTTAATTTGCCTATTAATAATAACCTATTTATTTGATTTATTTTAATTTGCCATACCTTGTACAAGGTGTCTAAGTTGAAAGTACTATTTATAATTTAAGAACTATGTAACACTTAGTCTGCAAATAAAAGTTTGAAGTTTGAAAATGTATGTCTCCCTATACGGCGGCGCGGCGGCGCCGTCATCCCGTCTAGTTGACGGCCGGGAGATGGATAGACGGCGGGCGTAAGGAGTGAATGGAGGAGTGATGGATGGAGTTGGAATGAACTACACTACAACATGGACACGTCACGCTGCGTCATGCATCGTATAAAATGGACTAGCGTAAAAACTTGTTATTTTAATGTCTACTTCGTTAAGTAAAATAAAAAAAAACATTTACGCTTGATGAAGCGAAATGTGTAGCAGTGAGTGGTCCGACTTAACGTATTTTCATCGCTTCGCAGTAGCGCACATTCAAAGCGCATATTGACACAAATAACACACTAGTCTAAGTTACCTCAGTGTCTCAAATCTCACATATTCGGGAAGCTTCGGAAAATCTATGCCTTCAACTTACTTCAGTGTCTCAAAGCGAAAGTTTTTAACAAGTATGTATTACCAATTGCCAGTGGTCAGAAACGTGGTCGCTAACTATGGGTCTCATAAGATGGCTCAAAGTCACACAGCTTGCAATGGAGACAGCTATGCTCGATGTTTCCTAGCGTGATCGTATCAGAAATGTACATTTGTAAAATGAAATGCAAAGGTGCTCCCTCACCGGGAGCATTTACAATGCGCACCTTGTAATGATACAAAACGGGCATACATATCAGTGAAGGAGGAGAACCGAGCATTACAATGCGCACCTTGTAATGATACCATGTGTAATATCTTGATACATCTTGTAACATCAATGCGCTTCACTTACTTCTATAATATTACATTACACGGGAATGCTCGTCAGTCAGGGAGGTATTATTGTAATGTAATGCTCAAGGTCGAATCTATAATATTACATTACACGCGAATGCTCGTCAGTCAGGGAGGTATTATTGTTATGTAATGCTCAAAGACGAATTTATAATGTTACATTACACGCGAATGATTTGTCTCCTCGTGGGGACTAAAAATATTGTCTGCTGTAATTGTTTTAGTAATCTTATACAAATAAAACATGTTACGAATAAAAAACACTTTTACAAATGATAACGCATTACATTTGATGTTTTTGACGTATATTTTGTTTGATTTTCTATTTAAATTTTAGCAATTCCTTTTCATTACACTGTAAAGGCCGTTTAATTTTTAAATATGTTTTAATTTTTTTTAGTCAACTGGGTACACACTGCTGCAGGTAGATTGATGGCTCTGATTAATGGATTTTCTTTTATCAAACTCTCCGAGGGTGTTAAAAGAGAAGTTTGGCGGTGTGTCAGCCGATCTAGTCGCCGATGTAAAGCTCGCTTCTTCGTCAGCACTGACAGTCGCATGATTGACTTTATTGAAATGAATCATACGCACGATAAACCAAAGTATTTTATCCAGAATGGTGTTTACATAAGAAATTAAAGAATGAACGGACTTGACGGGATTTACACACGTCACGTCACGCTGCGTCATGCGTAGTAGAAAAATATACTGGCCAATGGCGTACCTACAGATTGACACTTAAAATATAATTATAAAATTTTATGGATGATGAGATGAGTTAAGTGGCCGTGTTTGTGTCGTCCGCCTTAACGTCCGCTTCACACTGGCGCGCATTCGAAGCGGATACTGACGCAAAAGTATTTGAGTTTGCAATACTTTTTTTATTGATACACAGAACAGTGCAGTAGAGATTTATACACGTTGGTATATTTTGTAATCATTTAAATGCCGTTTTGACTTTTCGTTAGGAACGAGGATTGTCAGCCTAAAAATGTGGCATATGATGTGGCTGACGTGACGTTTTATGTAATTGTTTAGTACTTATTTCAAACAAAAGGTCTAACTAATAAAATATTTTACGGTTATTGACACGTTTTATTTGAGGTTTTAAGACATGTTTATTTGATTTTTTATTAAATTTTTGCATTTCGTGATGTTTTATTTAATGGAGAAGTTCAATGAGTCTGTTAAATAACTTGAAACTTATGACCCTGTGGTTGAATACCTAGCATACACTTGTTTTTTTCCCTGTTGTTTCATTTAAATCAAGCGAGTAGTTATCAACTTGTGAGGGTTTGAAGAAAATGCCAAGCGTTGCATTATTACGTACGACACGTAAGGTTCACCACTCGCATTATGACGTCATAACGCGATTCAAAATAATAGTTTTCTAGACCATATAACTTTCTGTCAAATAATATGAGATATTGCGAAAATTTCTTCACAGTTCTTGTAGTACCATAAGCTATTCAATAAGTCACCAAATAATAGATGCCCAGACTCATTGGAGATATCATATTTTTCCAGTAACATGGGTACAAACTGCTGCAGGTAGACCGATAGCCCTGATTAATGGCTTTCCTTTTATCATGCTCTCCGAGGGTGTCAAAAAAGAAATATGGCGGTGTGTCAGCCAATCTAGTCGCCGATGTAAAGCTCGCTTCTTCGTCAGCACTGACAGTCGCAGGATTGACTATATTGAAATGAATCATACCCACGATAAACCAAAGTATTTTATTCGAAATGGTGTATATTTCACGCTGCGATCGTAGTAGAAAATATAGTGGCCCATGGCGAATAGACTGACACTTAAAACAAAATTTTATTTTAAAATTAATTTATACATGATTTAGGCGAGATAAGCGGCATTATGTGTGGTCCACCTTAACATCCGATTCACACTGGCACGCATTCGAAGCGGATACTGACGCAAAAGAATTCGAAGTAGCACTATTTAAATGCCGTTTTGACTATTCATTGGGAACGAGGAATGTCTGCCTAAAATGTAACATGTGGCTGACGCAACGTTCTTGCTGTAATTGTTTAGTACATATTTAAAACAAAAGGTGTAACAAATAAATAATTTACGGTTACTGACACGTTTTATTTGAGTTTATATGAAATGTTTATTTGGTTTTTAATACATTCAATTTTTGCAAATGACGTTTTCTTGAAACGAAGAAGGTCACATTGACCTTTTGTAAAATAACTATCTATTAAATAACTTGAAACTTTTGTGACCCTGTGGTTAAATATCTAGCAATACATCTCAAGCAAATAGTTTTCAAGTTAAGGGATTGAAGGAAATGTCAAGCGTACCTACCGAAATAGATGTATAATGATGATGAATGTAAATGTAATGATGATAAATGTAATCCGTATCGCTTAAGGTTCACCACTCGCGTTATGACGTCGTAGCCAGACTCATTGCAAATATCATATTTTTCCAGTAACATGGGTACACACTGCTGCAGGTAGACCGATGGCCCTGATTAATGGCTTTCCTTTTATCATGCTATCCGAGCGTGCCAAAAGAGAAATATGGCGGTGTGTCAGCCAATCTAGTCGCCGATGTAAAGCCCGCTTCTTCGTCAACACTGAGAGTCGCAGTATTGAATATATTGAAATGGATCATACCCACGACAAACCAATGTATTGTATTCGTGATGGTGTTTATATAAGAGTGTAAGGAATGAACGGACTACATCATGCACACGTCACGCTGCGTCATGAGTAAGATAAAGGCCTAGTTCCAAATCACGCCAACAGCACTGTTAGCGTATAATCCATTAAATTAAGTAGGTACGCAAATACCCTATTTGTGTAATATTTTGTTACTTTTTAATTTGGTCGGATTCGCGCGTGATTCGGAACGCGGGGAAAAATGTACTGGCCCATGGCGTATAAATTGGCACAAGTACAATTTTAAAATTAATGTATGCATGAGATGAGGCGAGACAAGTGGCAGTGTATATGTCCGTCGTGCGTACAGCGCTGGAAGAAATGTACATATTTACTAAAAATTATCGAAATTATTAAAAACATTGTCGTTTTTAATTGATTACTAATAAACTATTTCTTATTTTGGCTATTGATTGTAAGAATGTGGTACAGCATCGCAAAACTATAAAATTGGAGATCGCTTTACTTAGTCTAGTATCTACATTATGCTTGATACGGATAAATCAAGTAATACTGTGTGAAATCGTTGCGGAATTATGTGTGTATTTGACGTTGTACTGTACGGCCCCTTAACGTCTGCTTCACACTGCGCATACTAACCCAAAAGCATTCGAATTCATGCTATTTTTTTCATTGACACACGTTACACACGAATTTTAGATAGGGTAAACTATACAATGATTGGCACCTTAAGCGGAATCTTTATTTATTTAGTTGATTATTTTATCTATAAGATATTTAGGCGTAATTTACGACTTTAAAAAATATCTTTAGGGTTTATTTATTACAATAACAATGAAAAAATAATGAAAAAGAAATGTTTTTTATGAAAAAAACCATAAAACTTTAAAAAACATCGAAAAGTATAGTCATTGGCACACCTAGTACAATCATTGGCACAAAGCTACTAGTGATTGGCACTCATTTTTAAGTATGAGATAGGGTGACGTTATTTCTCCGAAACTTAAAAGTTTTAAGTTAGAAAAAAAGTGAGAGGAGGGAGGGACTTAAAGAGGAAGGGAGGGACTTTGAGAGGGGGAGAGGGACTTAGAGAGGGGGAGAGGGACTTAGGGCGGGAGTGAGGTAGGTAGAAAGGAAGGAAGAAAATGGTTGAATATGAGTTTGATAGATGGATGGATAGTTGGATGGATGCATGGGATGGATAGATGGATGGGATGGATTAATGGGTGCATTGATGGACCGATGTATGAAGTCATGGACGCATGGGTGGGTAGTGGTGGGTTTTTTCAATATGGGTATCAAATGAAAGGCATCGATGAGCACATTCCAAAAATATGAAAAAAAGAAAAGGTTTTTTTTAAATATGGGTATCAAATGAAAGGCCTTCCTTGATGAACACATTCCAAAAAACTAAAAAAAATAAATTTTTTTTTTGCGATATGGGTATCAAAGAAAGGCCTTGATGAGCACATTCCAAAAAACTGAAAAAAAATTAAAAACGAAAAATTTTTTTTTTTGTTATATGGGTATCAAAATTAAATGAAAGGCCTTGATGAGCAGTATGAGCACATTCCAAAAATATGAAAAAAAAATATTTTTTTGCAATATGGGTATCAAATGAAAGGCCTTGATGAGCACATTCCAAAAACTGAAAAAAAAATAAAAACGAAAAATAAAATTTGTTTGCTATATGGGTATCAAATGAAAGGCCTTGATGAGCACATTCCAAAAAACTGAAAAAAAAAAAACTACCTTCTTGGTTTGAACTTCCGCGCATTATTTGAGAAAGGAGGAGCTCGGTGGCGCAGTGGTTTAGCGCCTGGCCCAGCAATTGCGGAAGTTAAGCAACGTTCGCAAGGGTTGGTCATGGGATGGGTGACCAAAATTTATTATCTCGATTTCCTCCGTGCTTCGGAAGGCACGTTAAGCCGTTGGTCCCGGCTGCATTTGCAGTCGTTAACACCCACCAATCCGCATTGGGCCCGCGTGGTGGGTTATGGCCCGTCCTCCTTATCCACCCATAAGGAAGGCCTGTGCCCTAGCAGTGGGGACATTAAAAATGACTGATGGACATTTGAGAAAAGTACTATACAAGCCTTGGCCGCAACTAGGCATTAATGGACTCACGTATGTGTGCCTCGGCTACGCCTCGGCCCACATTTTCACGTTCGTCCTTCAATGCCTGTCTTGCGTGCCGCTGCAGTAATGTACTATTATCAAATAAAATCAGAAAACTAGTAATTAACATCAAAAAGCATAGTCATTAATACTCATAGTACAACTACTTGGCATTCGCATTGGTAATATAATACTGAATGCAATGATAGCAATGTATGAATAGAAACACCTAAAGTATAGTGCCAATAATTGTAAAGAATGAAACGAAAACGTTTTTTCGAGTGTAAAATGATTTCTTCATGTAAATATGAATTATATGTGTAAAAAAAAATATCATTTAAGAAATATTTTATAATCTAGTGATTGGCACGGTTGCTCAATAACTACACTTTAGTACAAGCTATTGTACCAATGGTCGGCACATTGTAAATTGAAGTTGTGTTAACAAAACTGGGAAAAATAATATTGAAAACTGTAATATAATTTATAAAAATTATAATTAAGGTATTTCGCACCTCTGAGAAAGTCAAAATAATGAAAAACAATATTTTTTTCCACGGCTCCTCCTTGTTGGATCCGTTCATATTTGCAAGAAAAAGCAACAAGTTTCTCGTGAGCTCGTATTTCTTAATGCTGTGTTGCCATTTTAATCCGAAAGAAATATCTATTATAAAATTTTTGAAGTGTAGTAATGCCAGATTGAATAAAATTACAGATTAGTACAATTTTGTCACTGCAATTCTTAATATCTGCGTTTAAATGTTAAAGTGCCAATCACTGTGGGGGTGCCAAGGTAGCTAAAGCTTACCCTACTTTGCAAACATTTAAGAGCCCGTAACGATTTTGACGCTGACTGCCGCTCTCTCCTTCGCACATTTAATGTTTTTTCAAGTTTTCATAAATCTGAGTGCGTAATTGAAAAATATGTCTCGGCCACTTTTCGCAATATAAGACATCGTATTTGTCAGTTCAAATAACTGTTAGAAACGACAACTTTTTGTATATTAGCAACAAAAAACTAAATATATTTTAAAATGTATGTAATCTTATATTGCGAAAAGGGGGTCAAGTATGTAGTTTCGAATGACGCTGTAGCGACACACGCTGTGGCGAAAAAATGTCTGTGTGGTACGCTGGAGCGAAAAATCATTGTAGCGAAACCCACACGGTCGAATGACGCGACAGCGACAAACTTTGTGGCGAAATATAATTGTATGCTAGTACGAAACTAAAAACGTTGAAAATAAAATACATAGTTCAAGTCTCATAATCAACAAACGTACTACCCCCGTCAATTGGTAATGCGCTGGAACCTTGTCAAATTAACATACACATCAACGTCATCCGCAACTAAAAATGAATTACTGAAAACAGTAAAATTCTAATAGGTAAAATAATATATTAATTATTGAATTCTTATTTTCAATAAGAAAGGGTCTAGGTATATGAAAAAATTACAATTGTTTTTCGTTTTTGAGGTTAAAATCATGGCCGCCAGGCGCATTACCAATTGACGCGGATAGTACTAGCATACAATTATATTTCGCCACAAAGTTTGTCGCTGTCGCGTCATTCGACCGTGTGGGTTTCGCTACAATGATTTTTCGCTCCGGCGTACCACACAGACATTTTTTCGCCACAGCGTTTGTCGCTACAGCGTTATTCGAAACCACATACTGGGGCCCTATTTTTAAATCGCTCGGCTGGCATCAAGCGCTCGTTTCTACTGATTTTCGTTCGACAAATCAACTCAAATGTATGAGCTGTCGAACGAAAATCAGTAGAAACGAGCGCTCGACGCCAGCCGAGCGGTTCAAAAATAGGGCCCCTGGACCCTGCGAAAAGTGGCTGAGACACATTTTTCAATTACGCACTCGGATTTAAGAAATCTTGAGAAAACATGAAATGTGCAAGCGTGAGGGCTGCAGTCAGCGGCAAAACCGCTACGGGCTCTTAAATGCTGTTTTGAATCTTCTTTGGGATTGAGGATTGTGAACCTTCAAATGTGGCAGGTGCCTGACGCGATATCTGCCTTCTCGTTTAAAACAAAAGGTCTTACGAATAAAACGTTTTTACAGTTATTGACATGTTTTATTTTAAGTTTTTGACATGTTTATTTGTATTTTAATTATTGTTTTGCATTTCCTGACGTTTAATTTAATTTGAAATTATCATATTTTTCCAGTAATATTGGTTATGGTACATTCACCTGGAGGTAGACCGCTAGCTCTATTAGATGGGTTTCCTTTCTTCATGCACTGCAGAAATAGCAAAAGAGAAATATGGCGGTGTGTCAGTCAATCTAGAAACCGATGTAGTGCCCGCTTTTACATCAGCATTGAGGACCACGGAATAACCCGTATTGAAACGGAACATAGCCACGATAAACCAAAGTATAACATCTGCGATGGTATTTATGTAAGACTTTAGGGACTGAAACGAAACGGTCTAAATGCAACACGAACAATGACGGACCTGTCAGCTGCGTCACATGTTAGGTGGTAGCAAAATCACCAACGTAAAACGTATCATTTTATGTACAAAATGGCAACGATATGTCAAAACAAGTTTAGATACGTTACCCGCGCTCCACAATGGCAAGACGAAAGTCAGGTAATTGCCCGACTTTCAATTAGTCAGGCACAGGCTCGTGACACGTAAACACACACAACTCTCATCAGTCAGACACTAAAAAACCATGACATCCTTATCAAAAATGCCTTCCCGCGTCTTTAAACGATGTGCAAATTATACAGCAACAGTCAGAGATCGGAAAAATGTTTCATTTCATACGTAAGAACTGTATTTAACTGTAAAATGTATTTTCGTATTTTGTATTACTCTAATCGGCCATATTTTAAGAGCGAGCATTGCGACTGTCACTCCTATGATCGCGCCAATGAGCATGCAGCGTATCAGACGAAACTTATGATGTCTGTTTATCTCTTTCTAACAAAAAATTATTCCGTATGGTGGCGTTCATTTTTGTCCATCTCTCGACATAATATGTCAATGTGTGTATCTGCAGCCTTCCTGTCGCTGTTTTAAATTGCATGATGTTGGCGCATGACGCATCTAAACTTGTTTTGACATATCGTTGCAAAATGGGTAGTATTTGATCGGGTAACAATAAATTATCATTTTGAGTATTATAAATACTGAATATACCTACTAACTAAGTGGGCGACGAACTGAGGGCGACTAGCGAGATTACAAAAGCCTGTTGAACTCAGTCAGGTACTTGGACGAAATCAACAGGCTTTTGTAGTGTTTTTTTTTTTACTACAAAAGCCAGAGCGTTTCGGTCAAGTGCCTTGCCGAAATCAACAGATTATTAGAAAAATGATTTTGAAATGGCTTGAACGGTTTCATGTCATGAAACCATTTTGTAAAGTGAATTTTGTTTTCTTTAATTATTACAATATTCTGTATGACAATCAAATGAAAGGCCTTGATAAGCATATTCTAAAAAAGCTACAATGTATGAAATTAATACAATTTTTTTAATTTTTTTTAAATGTTTTAACATTGCAGTCGGGGGAATTTCTGGGGGATTAAACAATGTTCCGAGCGATCCCCTGCCTGTAACCATTCTAGTTATTTTTACTTTTTAGTTCGCTTTTTGTAGGGCAATGAAGTGTTTTATTTTAAGTCCCCTGGAAATGGTCTATCTTTTTAATGATGAGTGAGTCAGTGAGTGAGTGCCGAAATATTTTTTTAATAAACTATTCAAGGTAGAAACTTGTAATTTGTAATATACACAGTCTACATTACGTAGACAATGCAATGTAAATAAATTAAGGTCTATTTACTCAACTTGCTTTGGCAACGGGCAGTGCTGTGCCCTTGATAGGTACTACTAATTAGAATAACTAGTAGACCAAGCTCCCGTTGCATGAAACCTTACCTCACAAGGTGGAAGAGCAGAAATGTGTTACAGCAATAGATATTACTTAGGAACACTGGATGTAATTTTCGGTCAAAATTGCGGTACGAAATCGAAAAAAAAACAGTGTTCCTAAGTAATATCTATTGCTGTAACACATTTCTTGGCTGTTTAGATATAATGTACTTAGATTTGTATATTTTCTAATTTTATGATTAATTTTTCTTTACAAATACTGTCAAATGTTTTTTTTTTGTCTCCTAATTCGATCGGCGCTCTTAAGAAGCTTTTGGCAATATGTGAATCATATGCGGTGGCCCATGGGCTCAAATACAATGTCAAGAAAAGTGAGGTTATGATTTTTAAATCAGGTTCGAAGAGCTACAGTGATATACCGGAAGTTTTACTATGTGGCACGCCTCTGCGCAGGGTAGATAAGTTCAAGTATTTGGGCCACTGGGTCACAGACGATTTGACAGATAACTGTGACATAGAAAGGGAACGTAGATCGCTGGCTGTCCGCTGTAACATGTTAGCTCGAAGGTTTGCAAGGTGTACGAAATCAGTCAAAATTACGCTTTTTAAAGCATACTACCAGTCGTTTTACACCTGCAGCCTTTGGGCCGACTACACGCGGCGGGCATACAGCGATCTGCGGGTCCAGTATAACAACGCATTCAGGGTTCTGTTGGGGCTGCCGTGGCGTTGTAGTGCCTCAGGGGTATTTGCGGAGGCGCACACAGATGACTTCTATGCTATTATGAGAAAAAGGAGCGCCTCCATGCTAGCCCGCCTCCGCGGCGCCGCCAACGGAATGCTGAATGTGTTTGTAGATCGATGGGACTCCCCATTATTGTGTCATTGGGTGCAGCTACACACCCGGCTATAACATTTTTAAAATTACCTACATTAAATGTATCTACTAACACTAGTTTTTAAGATTAAAATTGTTACTAACACGTAATGGACCAAAAGTCTGAAATAAAAGTCTTATTATTATTATTATTATTAATTCACTTAAAAAAAGTTTTGAAAATCGAAGTATTTTCACTAGTACCTAAGTACCTACCTACCTACCTACATACATAGAAAAATTTTGTACGTTAGCAACAAATAATTTCGCTGCGCTCAAGAAGACCAAGAAAGCGTGGAAAAGAGAAGTTAACATCATACGGACACGGTCTATGTAAAAAAGAGACAAAGGATCAAGTGACATGTGGCAACTTTTTTAACAGTAAGAGCCCCTAGCGTCCCGCCTAGCAAATAAGCAAACACAGTTTGTTTAAAATATTTGTTAATCTTAATTAGAATTTTAAATAAAGGTATCGTGGAGCCATGGTGTCTTGTGCTCTAAGTAATTGTGATGTGACAAAAAGAAATAATCCAAGTAATCACACTTTTCACAGGTAAATAAGATATTGCCACACATTTCTCTAAAACCAAATTTCGCGACATTTATTCGTTTATCGACGAAGAAAACAGTATGGAACATAGTTAATAAATTTCCCCTGCCATATATAGTCATATTTTATGAATCTAAGTCATATTTTACATATCTCATATAAAATGTATGCATTCGTTTTCGGATCACCTGCCTTTCTATTGTCTAATTTCAAAATCTATCGCAATCGCTTTCAGAATGTAACACATTGAAGCTTCTTTTTAGCACAAATAAAAACTGACCAAAGAAATGCAGCAATGTGTCAATCCATCTGTCAAACGAAAGCGATTGCGATAGATTTTTAAATTAGACAATTAGCCCCCTGTTTATTGACATTGTTGTTCTTTGACATTCTATTTCTATTATTTTAGTTAATTGGGCACATAATGTAGGTCAAAATACTGTTTACAGCATTTCAAGTACCTAATGAATATATTAATTAGAAGTAGAATTACACGTGGGCAGGATTTTTTTAAGTAAAAAAAATAATATAAAGTAGATTGGCACGTTTGATTTTATGTTATGACATGTTTATTTGGCTTTAATTATTGTTTTGCATTTCCTGACGTTTCATTTAATTGGAAATATCATTTCTTTCAGTAACATTCGTACACTCAGCTGCAGGCAAACCGCTAGCTTTGTTCGACGGCTTTCCTTTCGTTATGCACTCCAAGAGTGACAAAAGAGAAATATGGCGGTGTGTCAGTCAAGCGAGACGTAGATGTAAAGCCCGCTTTCATGTCAGCATTGACACCCGCAGAATTAACTGTATTGAAACGGATCATACCCACGATAAACCACAGTATTTCATCCGCGATGGTGTTTATATAAGACTTTAGGGACTGAAATGAAACGGTCTACATACGCAACACGAACAATGGCGGACATGTCCGCTGCGTCACTGCTAGCTAGCAAAATCATTGAGGTGGCACCGTGAGTAAAGGTGGCGATGGCGCCGCGGTGAATTTTATTTAATATTCTAATCCGTGCTTCGGAAGGCACGTTAAGCCGTTGGTCCCGGCTGCATTTGCAGTCGTTAACACCCACCAATCCGCACTGGGCCCGCGTGGTGGGTTATGGCCCATCCTCCTTACCACCCATAAGAAAGGCCTGTGCCCCAGCAGTGGGGACATCAAAAAAGGCTGATGGACAAATAAACTGAGGGCGCCACTTTCGGTTATACAACCGCCCTAAAGTAAAAACGTAAAATAGCATTTTATGTACATTTTATCATCTGTACTTACATAGTATGTTGTTGTAAACATTTAAAATGTTTTTTCGTGATGATCGAGGATCGACCCCCTAACTTGATGTATGGCAAGTAACTGACGTCATGCTGTATTGTTTAATATTTTATACATAAGGTCTATTGAATATAAACACTTTATAACGCGTTTTATTCAAGGTTTTTGATACGTTTGTTTGTTTTAATTTATTTTTGCATTTTCGTTTAATTGTACCTAATATACCATTTTCTTTTTTAATAAATTTTTTACCATTGGACTTTGTTAGATGACTTTCCTTTCATCATGAATGCCAAGAATGCCAATAGGAATCTTAGCGACGATGTACCAAGCTTACCGCGCGTGCAAAAGCCACTTCTACGCCGCATCTGAACGACTCGTTGTATGTATGTTTTCTATGAAATAACTTCCAAGCAGCCACGCCGCCGTGGCAATGTGACACTGACGTCGGCGTTTTTGCCTTTGTAATATTACTTGTCAAGTGTAAAAAATATCTGAAAGTTTGCCTTTATATTTTTCTTATAAATTCCATTCCATTACGTAGCCTTTTAATTGCTTTGCTAACCAGTTTTACAGTCCCTCGCTCACATTTAACGCGTGCAGTCATAAGCGGCCAATGCATGCAGTCGCTAATATACAGGGTCACTGGAAATATGACGTATTCCTGCTTAGGGGTTATAGATGAGGTCAAAACAAATATTTTTTTCACCTCTCCAGCACGAAAAGGGCTCTTTTGGCGCGTAAAAACTCGCAGCAAAATCGATTTTTGCTGCGAGCGTGAGACAAAGTGCTTTTTTTTTATTTCTAACACCCACTTTTAAATGAAAAAAGAAATAAAGTGACAAAGATGACACTTGTAAAATTGATATGTGAGAAAAGGATAGATAGAGTGCTTTATGGTGTCATACACGGATTAAAAAGTAAAAAAATAAAATGCACGGATATACCAAGGAGTTTTAAATAAGGATTGTTAAAAAAAGGTTGATAGTTCGAAATAAAGAGTATGGAGGTAATGAGGTCACATGTATGAACCAAATATGAAATAAGAAAAAATTATGAAATTTATTAACAAATTATGTTTTATGATTATAAATAAATAAATAAGATGGAATATTAATGAATAAGAGAAAAACACAACGTAATGTAATCAAAACGACGGGAATCTACTTTACTGACTCTATGAATAAAATTTTTCAGCATAGGTTTGATTGAATTATTTTTGTGATAAATTACAAAAATGAATGCGTCAAACGATGAAGATAGTTTCCTAACTCCAAAAGAGTTAAGTGAACAAGTTTCTAATGCTGAATTAAGCTTTTTTACCAGGAAAGTCACGTGAAAATTTTCTCGCTGGTCGAGGTAAAAAGTTGTATGTTTTACACGAGACCAAAATGTTGTTCTGCCTCGTGCCTTTAAATCACTCACTGTGCTCAGTAGTCTATATTAGAATCACTCGCTACGCTCGTGATTCAATTCTAGACTACTTCGCTAGTTCGTGATTTAAAGTCGCCACTCGCAGCACAATTTGATTTTGGTCACTCGTATAACAAATAACTATTGTTACATAACTTTTTCTACTCGAATGTAAATGCGGATGAAGTCGCGGGCAGAAGGTAGTTTGCCATAAATGGTCGTGTTTACTAAAAATACTTTCGTTCGAGCGAGTTTCGGGACTGGATTATTTTCCGCCGATGAGTCAAAATTTTTACAGACGGCATCAAAAATAACCGTGCATATCAGCCATTTTTAATGCCCCGCTGCTAGGGAACAGGCCTTCCTTTTGGCTTGTGGATGGATAGAGCGGACGGGCCATAACCCACCACGTGGGCCCAATGTGGATTGGTCAAGTAAATCCCTAGGAAACCTTTAACCAAGATAATAGTATCCTCCAATGTTTTAATCCGGAGTTTAAACTATCTGTGTGCCATATTTCATCCAAATCCGTTCAGCCGTTTAGCGTGATTGATTAACAATCATCTAAACAAGCAAACTTAATTCCACATTTATGATATAAGTAGGATAATAGGGCCACCTCCGAAGCGCTCGAAGTAGGAAATTTTTGCTACATGAAATGGGACTGCCATTTACTTAAGTCTTAATTTCTCATTTTTTATTTAAGTTATTATTAATTTTTATACCTCAACTGAAAGCTGAATAGATGGTGATGTTTTTATAATATTATGCACGCTTAGTTACAAGGAATTTTTTAAAGATATTTGCTGCCGTTTGTAAAAAATCTGAAAAAATAAATAAAATAAATGCATTTAAGGAATATTTTTTTATAAACTCCTGTACTTTTTGTAATTTTTTTTATTCATTATCAACACTTGGAGTGTTTTCTATCCCAAAATAATAAAAAACCGGAATCGAATGAGTAGTTATCTTTTATTTAAAATTTTTGTGTCTGAAAACGTACTTTTGGTAAAAAAAATACTTAATTTCAATTTACTCAAAAACTATTAAGTTTTTGAGAAAAAGTTATATAACAAAAAATATTTGTTTTGACCTCATCTATAACCCCTTAGCAGGAATACGTCATATTTCCTGTATAATAGTGCTGTCGGCAGTCGCAGTTAGAAGCTCGGTTCGGAATAGTACCTGTCATCCAATACATTTTACACACAGGGTGTTTAATAATAATCCGTAAAACTGCAAAGTGAAAACCCTAGACACAAATAGAGTATTGTTTTCGTAATCAATCCCATTAATAGGCATAACAAAACATAATTCAGATCTAGGGTTGCCACCATGCAGTTTATCATGAAAATAAAAAATAAAAATTTTAAGTGGCGGCTTACGGGGCTTTTAATAATAATAATTTTCCGGGGTCGTATGCATGGTACCCTTCTACCATATTCGGCTTTCGGGGTCTTTTTGTAACACGTTGTATTACCATTTCAGTTTCAGTGAATTGGGTTAAAACACCTTCAGGCACAGACGTTGCCCTGATCGATGGGTACTCTTTTAATGCCCACACCAGGAGTTCCAAGAATCAAAGATGGCGTTGCAGCTACCAGTCCAATCGAGGATGCAAGGTCCGTTTCTTCGTTGGCATGGATGGGACGATCGAATATACGCCGACGGATCACGGACATGAGAGGCCGAATTTTGTCATCAAAGATGGTTACTATATTAAAAAAATTAATAAAAATCCAGATTAAATAATTTGAGTAACACCGAAAACTATTTAAAAAGGTTATAAACTGATGTTTTAGAAAGCAATAACCATCCTTTTTACCAGACTGCAAGGAGAGGTTACGATTTGCGCGTATCTTGTATGTTTGTTTGTGTGTTTGTATGTTATATTCTTTATTACCTCATATATCTTTCAAACGGTTTAACGGATATCTATGTATAATATATCGTTAGATTTGCCTTGTTAGTCCAAGTGTTCTTAGGTAAGTGATGTTAAAAAAAAACCAACATGGCAGCTGTACGGTGCCATTATAGGAAGTAAAAAAATCATTTTTTTAGAATACTGCAATATGGGTGTCAAATTAAAGGGCTTATCATAAGGTTTTAAAAAAATCATGACTACATATAATTGCTTCTCTATGGTCGTGTAAAAAATTACTGCGTAGCTTTGTGTTCTAGGTTTAATATCCCGATAGGTAGGACCTATGCTTAGAGCATTTAAAGACCTATGTAATACAAATACAATTTTTAAATAGTCGTTTGGAATTGTTTTTGTTTTGGAAGTGAGACTATATATCGCGTGTGACTTCGTGTGACTTTATTTAATAAAATATAGAATAGAATTACGGATAAATGGAGAGAGGACTGTAAAAATTCGTAGTACATTATTTTATTTATAGGTCAAATTAACCAAGCCTTGGCTACACTACAACCAGGCATTGATGGACTTACGTATGTATGCCTCGGCTTCATCTCGGGGAATATTGACGTGTCATGTTCGTCCATCAATGCATGTTTTGCCGTCCGGTGTAGAAATGTAAATTTTTACCTGTAAGCCCCAGTTCTAATTAGGTTTTATGTTTTACAGATATGATTTTTACATCTTCAACAAGTCAAAGTCAGAGTGCTTCATATACTATTTTACAATCGCAAAGACGGAAACAATCACTCCTCTTACGCGAAGGTTTCCAGTATCGTAAACAGTACCGGAAAACCCGTAACGGGCGTGTTGTATGGTATTGTATAAGAAAAAACGTTTGCCGTGCTCAGTTGGTAATTTCGGTTACTGGCGATATTTTGAAAGAAGATTCACATAACTGTAGTCCTAATGTACTTGATAACGAAATAAAAATAATAATTGATTCGTGTATATGCAGAGCGAAAACAGAATTAACTACGCCATTATCTATTATATATTCCGACGCGAGAAAAGAACTAAGGCAGTCTAGATCGGACCTGATTGTTAAATTACCACCATATGACAACATAAAGAAAACTCTATACAATCATCGGAATAAAGCTTTGCAAGCTTTAAGAAAAACACGTTTAGCCTGTCTTTTTGATTAGTACTGACAAAAAAGTTAGAGTTTGCTAGTGTAAAGCAAAAAGAAATATTAAAGGGAGACATATTTTGCGGAAGTACATTAAAAGCTGCTGTTCCACCTTAATCATAGCTATAACCCTAAGCTTTACCCTAGCTATTACCCTAAATTTTGAAAATACTTAAGTATAAAAGTATATAATTTATATAATTACCTGAAAAACAACAATCATATTTTAAATGTTATTTAAAGTCAGCCATATTTGTCATCAAAGAAGCAAAAATGAAGAGCTGCAATTGTTAAATCAGAATACAATAGGTATATTGATTTTCAATTATCTTTTAATTAAGGAACTAGGGGACATCTGTATTATATCACGATTTAGTTAAAAAATACCGAGATTGGTGTGACATAAGCTTAACAAATCGTACATTTTGATTTGTTAAACAAGAACAATACATATTGTTTTGTTTTTTCTAATTCAATTTTAATTCAGTAATAAAAAGGTTTAATTTAATTCCCTCTCATTAACTTATTTATTTTATTGTAATAATTTTTGTGCTACATAAAGTTCTTATTACACCTCTCAGACATAATAATATCCTATTTATCCAAACCGAGCTACATACTTGCTTGATGATTGCTTGATCGCTTGATAACGTAATTTGTATGATGACGTAAGCACAATTTTAAGAGCGCTTTACGCCATCTTATAATATACATACATCTCATTTATTAAATTGCAGAATAATATGTACCTACTTTCACCACTTTGCGCTACACTATAAAGTTTAAGAAGGTTACATGAAAAATGTTACATTCGAAACTTTCCTCAGGTGTAGAGTTGCTGCTTTTTTTGTTACAGATTCTCTCACCACCTCAGTAAAAAAAACAAAGAAATCTGGCAAACGAATAAGGCGCCCTGGGCTGTCGCAAAGAATGATTAATAAATTAAAAAAACTAGCAGGCGAAGAGTATACAGATAGAAAAGGCAATGTTAGACCAGCCAAAGCAGTGAAAAGCAGCTGTGAACCATCATGCAGATATAAATGCTCATCACAAATATGCTACACTGAAAGAGAAGTAATAAAGGCAAACTTTTACAGGTTATCCGAAGCTAAAAAAGCAGAATTCTTTGAGAGGTATACCTTGAAGAAGACAATTGGTCGAAAAAGAACAAAAAATGAGGATAGTCGTAGAAAGTTTACTTACGAGTATTATTTACCGCTACAAAAGGCTGGACAACGAGTTTGTAAAGTTTTCTTTTGCAATACTTTGGACATATCGGCACGCTGCATAAACTCTTTTCAAGCGAAACAGAAGAACAGAAAAATTAAAACAGTCTTCTTGTAAAATATGGTCAATCATCGGTTCGAGATTTTAATATCAACTTTGTAAAACATCTTAAATAAAGCTACTTTAAATTTTAATTATTTTTCTGTAACACCATTGACCCATAATTTTTAATGTATGTATTTATTTTTATTGTATTTGATGTAATTTGATGTAATGGGTCTTTGACACCCGAAATAAATAAATGAATTATTGACAGCATTGTAAAGCTGAGCTTTCCCAGGATTTTAGCATAGATGGTGCTCCATCCGAAATTCAGTTGTAATAGGCATTTGACGGTACTTGCTGGCGTTTTGGAGTATTCTGTAAGCCTGTAAATTTTTCGTTTAAATAAATAAATAAACAAGGCAACGATTATTCTTATATTTTCAGAATATTATGTACATTACTTTTCGCTAAACTACAATCCTAGAGTCAGTTTGTGTAAGTAAAGTTCTAGACAGGCGTCATGAAAAGCATTACATTCTCTAACTCAAATGTTTTCAAATACAATAATATTATAAACCTATTGCTGCTTTAATGTTATAGATTATTTTTTTATTTTAGTAAATGAAGCAAGGAAATCTGGCAAACAAATAAGGCGATTGGACCAGCCGCAAAGAAATATAAATAGAAGTAAAAGACTAGCAGGCGAAGAGTATAAAGATTATACAGGCAATGTCAAACCAGCCAGAACAATGAAACGGAGCTGTGAAACATCATGCATACATAAATGCTCGTCACTAATCACCAACGCTGAAAGAGAAGAAATAAAGGCAAACTTTTACAGGTTATCACAGACTAAAACAGCCGAATTCTTTGAGAGGTATACTCTGAAGAAAACACCCCGTCGAAAAAAAACTAAAAAAGAGGATAGTCGTAGAAAGTTTACTTACGAGTATTATTTACCGCTACAAAAGGCTAGACAACGAGTTTGTAAAGTTTTCTTTTGCAATACTTTGGACATATCGGAACGTCGCTTATACTCTTTTCACGGAGGACGGAAGAACAGAAAAATTAAAACAGTCTTCTTGTAAAATATGGGCAATGATCGGTTTGAAATTTTGTAAAAAATATCTATAAAGCTATATACTTGAAAATTTTTACTTTTTCTGTAACATCATTGTACACGACAGCTTTGTAAATTTGAGCTTTCCCAAGATTTTAGCATAGTTGGCGCTCTATCCGAAATTCAGTTGTATTTGGCGTTTGACGGTACTTGCTGGCGTTTTGGAGTATTCTGTAAGCCTGTAAGTTTTTTACAGTATAAATAAATAAAGGCAACGACCATTATTCTATTTCAAAATATTATGTTCACTACTTTTCGCTACACTACAATCCTTGAGTCAGTTTTAAGTAAGCAAAGTTCTAGATAGGCGACATGAAAAGCGTTACATTCTCTAACTCAAATGTTTTCAAATACAATAATATTATAAACCTATTGCTGCTTTAATGTTATGTTTTTTTTTATTTTAGTAACAGAAGAAAGGAAATCTGGCAAACAGATAAGGCGACTGGACCAGTCGCAAAGAAGTATTAATAGAAGTAAAAGACTAGCAGGCGAAGAGTATAAAGATTATAAAGGCAATATCAAACCAGCCAAGGCAGTGAAAAGCAGTTGTGAAAAATCATGCAGACATAAATGCTCGTTACAAATCAGCAACGCTAAAAGAGAAGAAATAAAGGCAAAATTATACAAATTATCAGAGGCTAAAAAAGCCGAATTCTTTGAGAGATATACCCTAAAGAAGACACCCCGTCGAAAAAGAACAAAAACCGAGGATAGTCGTAGAAAGTTTACTTACGAGTATTATTTACCGATACAAAAGGCTGGACAACGAGTTTGTAAAGTTTTCTTTTGCAATACTTTGGACATATCGGAACGCCGCTTATACTCTTTTCACGGAAGACGGAAGAACAAAAAAATTAAATCAGTCTTCTTGTAAAATATGGTCAATGGTTGGTTCGAAATTTAACATTAACTTTGTAAAATCATATGTTAAATAAAGCTACTTACTTACTTAAAAAAATAGTTGTTTTATTGAGTATCGGTCTAAAATTTTATTTAACGATTGCTACTTCAAAAGTTCCATTGACATTTTTTTTAGTTGCGTTATTTATTTTGCAAGCTGGCAAGCGCCAAAACGGCAGGCGTCAATAAACCTTCAAAGAGAAAGGTTTTTATTAATATTTACTTACATTCATCTGTAACTATTAGACTTTTTTATGGACAAATACAATATTAAAATCAAAATAAAACTTAGGCTAAAAGGCCGCCGCGCGTCATCTCCGGTTCAAAGGTTCCCATGATACCGGCTGCGTTGCCGCGCTGTATTGCCAGGGAAAGCCTTTGAATCAGGTATGACCCGCTGCGGCGATCGTGTCCACGTTGAACTAATCTATGTCCTAGTTCTTTAATAAAGGCTATCGCCTCTAAGCTCCACACGCCCGAGGTCTCTACCGCAAAGGGGACAAAAAGGTAATTCTGTTTTAAAGCCCCATACTTTTGGTGTTTTTGCCCAGCTGCATTCTCGGCAGCTGATCCAGGAGTCCGTGATGTATAAGGCAAGTGACTGGCCGCAAAAGTGCTAACGCAGGTCGCATCCCACGGCAGACACCGACCCCTCTCCCATGGTACCAAAGTAAGGCCATCGGGTCTCTTGCCGTCTGTGCGACTCAAACCTGGAGGTTCTAAAACGCAAGGAATGTTGGCGGCGATCATAGCTCGGCGGATTATATCGTTAAGGGCATGATGTCTGGGGAATCTACCCGCGCATCTAGAGCAGCTCAACCCATGGTGCCCGTCAGCTTCGACCTGGACTCCGCAAATGCAGCGGTGTGGCTCAACCACATTGCATCCCAGTCTCAAACCCACCGCCAGCCGCAATGAGTCGTCATCCATGAGAGTGCCCATCTGAGGAGAAGGCAGTGCGTGTAGCCAAGCTCCAGACTCTGGTCGTGACACCGCCCTAAGCCTAGCCAGGTCAGTATTACTCGCATCAAATATAAGCTCTTCGAGCGTTAACTTGGATCGGATGTCATCCCAATTCCTCTGAACTTCAGGATGATCGGGAGGATCGCGATTCGGGCAAAATATAGACCAGGCAGTCAAGGCCTCGTTCGCAAAGGGTGCCCGAAAATTCTGTAACTGCTTTGATTTTTAATTCTTGGTTTTTTTCGTTTTAAATATGCGTCAGTGCGTCTCGGCGGCAATCGCCGATATGTCAGCGTCGAATAACTGCGGCGGCTGTCGGTTTTGAGGAGCTAGAAAACATTATACCTCCATTATTTCATCATTTAGTAAAAAAAAGTTTATCGAGCGTGATTGATGAGTTTTAGCAAAGAAAAATTTAAAAAGTACCTAGTACATTTTCATTATTTAAACAACAATAAGCACTATTTCTTTTAGTTAAATTGTTTGATAGTTATGTTATTTAAGGTAAATTACTAAGTACATAATGTATCCAAAATTCATGTTGTACACATTAAATCTAAGGTTTTAAAGTTTATTTACAAACAATAACCTTACTAAAATGTAGTTCCTTGTAGTAGTAGTAGTAGGAGCAAAAGAGCAAAAAGTAGCCACTTTTACTATCCGCGTCAATTGGTAATGCGCCTGGCGGCCATGATTTTAACCTCAAAAACGAAAAACAATTGTAATTTTCGCATATACCTAGACCCTTTCTTATTGAAAATAAGAATTCAATAATTAATAAATTATATTACCTATTAGAATTTTACTGTTTTTTGTCATTTTTAGTTGCGGATGACGAAGATGTGTATGTTAATTTGACAAGGTTCCAGCGCATTACCAATTGATGGGGATAGTAGCATTCTACCTACTTCTACAACGAACTATATTTTATTAAGGTTATTTTCTGTAAATAAACTATAGAACCTTAGTTGCCATCTGTACATGTGTATCGTTGATAGAATATGTACTTAGCGAGCAATATAATTAAGATAAGGGCGCCACTTGGAGGATTTAGTCGCCTTAACTCTGGTTCAGCCGATTTTTTGAAAAAAGAAAATGTAAACCCGGCTGCTGACCTGTTTTTCAATGCCGAGCTACCTACGTTTGATGACGTAAGCGCAAGATGGCGTAAGCCCAAAAAACCTCTATTGTAATCCTGTAGTCTATTGTAAAGCTCGTTCGTTTAGATAGTGTCGGTACACCCGCAAGCAAATGTGTTCAGAGACAGGCATACCGGCAAGTTTTTGGTAATGTTACTGATAACGGTAAACAATATCGTTATCGGTTTCGATAATTATTTAAGTTGTACCATTGTACCATAGTGTGCGGGGGGGGGGGGGGCCGGGGGCGAGCGTCGTGTTTTTTTTAAGATTACGGTGTCAGTCCCTACTTGTGTTTATTGAAAAAAAATACGAATACAAATAATACACACAAGCGAGGTGGAAAGAGAATTTTAATGAAAAATTAAATAAAAAAAAAAGACTACCTACTATTTTTCATCACTTGAAGTGTCGGAGTCATTATCAACTTCATCACGTTCCAAATCCATACCAAAATATCGATTTTCTTTTTTAATTACGTTATCTACACTTTTTTGTGTTTACATGTTTTACAAAACACCCGTCTTTTTTTTGTTGGTTCACTTGAAGTTTCATCTTGAGGCACTTCACTGTCCTCCCAAGGATGAAAAACATTTTTAGTATACGTAGCAGAGTCAACAAACACAACTTTTCACTACGGCGCGGCGCTTCGATGTAAACTGCCAAAATCCAAATTGACTTGCGGGTGTACGTCGCACGCGGTATCCTTTGTTTATGCGGCGGCATCCTTTGACAAGAAGCGGCACGTGCAAAGGCGGCGCGATGAAAGGGCGACACTATCTAAGCGAATGCGCTTTAATCTTAAATTTTCTTAATTGTATAATTGTTAGACTGGACTTGCTTTTTGCTGTAAGCCTGTTAGTTTTTAGCGTTTCGTACCTAAAGGGTAAAAACGGGACCCTATTACTGAGATTCCGCTGTCCGTCTGTCTGTCTGTCACCAGGCTGTATCTCATGAACCGTGATAGCTAGACAGTTTAAATTTTCACAGATTATGTATTTCTGTTGCCACTATTACAACAAATACTTAGAGCATTAAAAATGCTCTAAGAACAAATACTAAAAACAGAGTAAAAGAAATATTTAAGTGGGGCTCCCATATAACAAACGTGAATTTTGCCGTTTTTGGTACGGAACCCTTTATTAAAAACGTTACATTCGCTAACTCAAGTGGTGGTTTTTAAAATAGTTTCTACTAATAATATTGCTGCTTTTGTGTTACAGATTCTTTTTTCATTTTAATAAAAGAAGCAAGTTATTCTGACAAACAATTAAGACGAACTGATCAGTTGCTAAGAAATATCAATAGGAGAAAAAAGCTTGCCGGCGAAGAGTATACAGATTATAAAGGCAATGTCAGACCAGCCAGAGCAGTGAAAAGCAGCTGTGAAAGATCATGCAGATATAAATGCTCTTCACATTTTAGCGACGCTGAAACAGAAGAAATAAGGGCAAACTTTTACAGTTTATCAGAGGCTAAAAAGGCCAATTTTTTTGAAAAATATGCAGTGAAGAAAATCAAGGCTCGAACAAGGACAAAAAATGAGGATAGTCTTAGAAAGTTTTCTTTCGAGTATTACTTGCCGAGACAAAAGGCAAGACAACGAGTTTGTAAAGTTTTCTTTTGCAATACTTTGGACATATCGGCACGCCGAATTCGCTTTTCTCGACAAACGGAAGAACAGAAAAATTAAAACAGTCTTCTTGTAAAATAATGTGGTTAAGAATGGGTTCGTTATTTTAACATCAACTTCATTGTGAAAAAATTAATATATGTAGCTGAATTTAAGGTGGTCTTTACTTTAAGATTTGTTTGAGTATTTGGCCGTTAGTCGCCTCAACTAAGGAGGCTTGACTACTAAGGCTTTAAGGTTCAGCCGATTTTTCCTCTAATAATTTGAAAAAAGTTGTAAACTCGGCTGTGTACCTGTTTTTCAAAACCGAGCCGCCTATAAGTTGGTTACCGTTTGATGACTGAAGCGCAAGATGGCGTAAGCACACCAAAATACGATACAGGGTTACTTTTAATTCATTAAAAACCTCACGTGGGGTTGATCACACCGTCAAACAGAACAACTTTCATTACGGGATCAACCTCAAAATCACGAAAAAAACAGTTGTTCCATACAAAAGTACAAATACAAAAGTACAAAAAGGGCTTCTCCGTCAAAATGTATGAAACAGCGGATTTTTGTTTTCGCGATTTCAAGGTTGGTCCCATAATGAAAGTTGTTCAGTTTGATGGTCTGATCAACCCCACGAGATGAATTACAAATAACCCTGTATATCGTAATCTTTATTTTTTTTTTGTTGTATAATTGTTTAACGGGACGTGGAGTATTCTTAAGCCTGAAAGTATTTCGTATAAATAAATTAACAAAAACAAATACATTTTTTCTATTTTCAGAATATTATGTAGGTACATTACTTTTCGCTACACTTCAATCCTAGAGTCAGTAGTTTATGTAAGCAAAGTTATAGACAGGCGGCATGATAAGCGTTACATTCTCTAAGATGGTGGATTTTTTAAATAGATACAATAACATTATTGCCTAAAATAATATTGCTGCTTTTATATTACAGATCCTTTTTTCATTTTGGTAGAAGAAGCAAGGAAATCTGGCAAACATATAAAGCGAACCGATCAGTCGCAAAGAATCATTAACAAGAGAAAAAGACAAGCAGGCGAAGAGTATAAAGATTATAAAGGCAATGTCAGACCAGCTAAAGCAGTGAAAAGTGGCTGTAAAACATCATGCAGATATAAATGCTCATCATATATAAGCAACGCTGAAAGAGAAGAAATAAGGGCAAACTTTTACAGTTTATCAAAATGTCAAAAATCCAAATTCTATAAGAGTTATGTCGTTAGGAAAAACAAGGCACGAAAAACGACTAAAAATGAGGATAATCGAAGAATGTTTTCTTACGAGTATTACTTACCGACACAAAAGGCAAAACAACGAGTTTGTCAAATTTTCTTTCGTAATACGTTGGACATATCAGAACACCATATTTATTTTGGGAAAAGATGAATAATAAAGCATAGAAAAAAATAACTGTCAGATTTGTTAAACATAACAAAATATAATATTATATTGTTTCGTATTGTTAATTACATTTTCTTTAAGTGTGAATACTTGGTAAAGATTTTATTAAATTGTCTTTATCCAAAAATAAATATTTTTTATCTTAAAAAGTTATACAAGGTGCATTTGTAACCACTCTTCTTATTTTAAGAATGAGTTCAGTCCATCAAACTGAACAAACTTCTCTAAGAAACATAGGTGACCCTATTAGGCGAAAAAAAAATGACTTTTCATACAAATCAACGAGATTATGTGATCAGTTTAGTATGGGATGACCAAATTTTTTTGACATATTTCGACACATGTTTCATGGAGACAGTTGTTAAGTTTCATGGACTGAACACATCCTTAAAATTTGGAGAGTGGTTACAAATGCACCTTGTATACCTAAAACAGCTCTGATTAATTTATCCTGTGTTCGTGTAATAAAAATCAAATGATACTTAAAGGTGGCAGAGTTTACGTAGATCACTTTTAACTAAGGAGGCTTGGTTACTAAGAGCTCAGCCGAGGTTCAGCCGTCCACTAGCAATTTGAAAAAGATGTAAACTCGGCTGCAGACCTGTCTCCAAACCGAGCTTCCTACTAAGTCAGTTCCCATTAGACGACATTAGCGCTTCTATTTTAGGAATGTTATGTAGGTACACTACTTTTCGCTACACTATTAGAGTATATGTTCTGTGTCTTGAGTCAGTTTATATGAACTTATAACCCAGTGACAAGAAAAACGTTACATTCGCTTACTCTGGTCACTGGCGGTTGAGTTTAAAATAGTTTCAAATAATAAAATTGCCGCTGGTTTCATGTTATAAATTCTCTTCTCATTTTAGTAAATGAAGCATGGAAATCTGATAAACAAACAAGGCTATCTTACCGGTCTCAATATATCATCAATAAAAGAAAAAGACAAGCAGGCGAAGAGTATAAAGATACTAAAGGCAATGTCAGACCAGCCAAAGCAGTGAAAAGCGGCTGTGACGCATCATGCCGATATAAATGCTCATCACATATAAGTTACGCTGAAAGAGAAGAAATAAGGTCAAACTTTTACCGTTTATCAAAAGGTCAAAAATTTAAATTCTATGAGAGATATTCCGTAAGGAAGAATAAGGCACGAAAAAAGACAAAAAAAGAAGATAGTCGTAGAATGTATACTTTCGAGTATTATTTACCGTTTCAAAAGGCAAGACAAAGAGTGTGTAAATTTTTCTTTCGCAATACATTGGATATACCAAACCACTACATATTTTATTATCACAAGAAAAAGATGGACATTTGTTTAAAGCATAGAAAAATGTAAATGATACAATTAGTATGTTTTGTTCTCTTAATAAATTTTTCTTTTAATTATACACAGGTTTTATTAAATTCTCTTTAATTTAAAGAAAAAGGCTGTGTTGGCTTTCAGGTCCAGCCGATTTTCCACTAGAAATATGAAAAAAGGTGTAAACTCGGCTGTGGAACTGTTTTTCCATACCAAACTGCCTACCAAGTCGGTTTCGATGACGTCAGCGCAATGGCGTAAGCACACTAAATGGCAACGACTATTAATTTATTTTAGGAATATGTACATTAATTTTCGCTATAATACAGACCCTTGAGACAGTTTGTAATTTAACCGTGTTATTCATTAAAAAAGTAAAAAAGTTCGTTTAAACTAGGATCATAATAAGAAAGAAAAGTCAATACTTTTTTTTCTAGAATAGGTTTATTAAACATTTTTTTAATAAATAACACGGTAAATATTACAAAGTTTTCCCTGGCTACACGAAAAACGTAACGTTCGCTAAAACGTAACGTATCTCGCTAATTCCGCTTCTTTCATGTTACAGATTCTATTTTCATTATAGTTAATGAAGCATGGAAATCTAACAAACAAATAAGGCGACCTGACCAGTCGCAAAAAGATATTAATAAAAGAAAAAAACAAGCAGGCGAGGAGTATACAGACTATAAAGGCGATGTTAAACCAGCCAAAATGGTGAAAAGCAGCTGTACATCATGCCGATATAAATGCTCATCATATATAAGCTACGCTGAAAGAGAACAAATAAGGGCAAACTTTTACTCTTTATCAAAATGTCAAAAAGCCAAATTCTATGAGAGATATGTCGTGAAGAAACACAAAGCTCGAAAAAGGACGAAAAATTAGGATGGTCGTAGAATGTTTTCTTTCGAGTATTACTTACCGACGACACAAAAGGCAAGACGACGAGTATGTAAAATATTCTTGCGCAATACGTTGGACATGACAGACCACCACATTACGAGAAAAAGATGAATACTAAGTCATAAAAACATAATTTGTTAAACAAAAACTTACAATATTATGTTGTTTTGTATTTCTAAATTATTTTCTTTAAGTACCTATTACTACTTATAATAATTATAGTTTAAGGTTTTGTTTTATTAAGGTTTCATTAAATTACCTTTAATCAAATCCAATTTTTGTTTTTTTTTTTTTATTTGCTCACAAAGTTCACATACCTAATACGGCTCAGACACAGAATATGCTCAGATTTATTCTGTATTGTTTAATGAAAGAAAAGCAATTGATACTAAACTAAAGCGGCCAACTGTATGTCTACCACTTTTAACTAGGGAGGATTGGTTACAAAGAATTTGTAAAGTCGCTGTGGACCTGTTTTTCAATCCTAACTGCCTGTTTATTCGGTTCCCATTGATGACGTAAGCGCAAGATGTCGTAAGCACACTAAGGCGTTTTAGAAACATTATGTACACTAGTAACACTAGTATTCAGTACTCTACAGCCCTTTGTAGGCAGGCAGTTTATACGTAGCGCTCTCTGAAAGTTTTGCGTATCTGGCAACTCACAAATGTTTGAATATAGAATGTTATGTTTTTTAACCTAAGAACTCATTCATGAAATCAAAATGAAATTAACCGGAAGTCGCGCGTCATTTGTTTTTTTATCACCATGCGGAGTTCGTCGTCCGCATAATAGTATGTATGAACGCCTATACAAAAAAAAGTTGGGAGTTACAAGTCGTGATAAAGTTTGGCCGCATGATGAAAACTGATCTGTAGGCTATTCTTAACTGATATTGAGCTGGGCCAGTCCTTACAAACCATTCCATACGGCAGCGGATTTAGCGCTCTTTTCCCGACTTCATTATAAAATTTATAACCGTCCAGGATTAGCTAATAGGCTTTAAAAATTGTTTCAAATAATAATATTGCTTCTTTTATGTTACAGATTCTATTTACATCATTTTAGTAAATGAAGCATGTAAATCTGACAAACAAATAAGGCGACCTGACCATGACCACTCGCAAAGAAACATTAATAAAATAAAAATACAAACTGGCGGAAAGTATAAAGGTCATAAAGGCAATGTCAAACCAACTAAATCAGTGAAAGGCAGCTGTGAAACGTCATGCAGATATAAATGTTCATCACATATAAGCGACGCGGAAAGAGAAGAAATAAGGGCAAACTTTTACAGTTTATCAGAAGGTCAAAAAACCAAATTCTTAATGAGATATACCGTGAAGAAAAACAAGGCTCGAAAACGGACAACAAATGAAGATAATCGTAGAATATTTTCTTTCGAGTATTACTTACCGGCACAAAAAGCAAGAAAACGAGTTTGTAAATTTTTCTTTTACAAAACGTTGGACATACCAAAGGACTTTATTTATAGTTTTTACGGGAAAAATATAAATATTAATTTAAAGCATACAAAAATTTAACTATTTGTTCAGTAAAAAAACCATATGTCTTTTATATATTTTTAATTAAATTTTCGTTAAGTTGAAAACATTTGTTATTATTTCTTACTATTTCAAAACTTTGCAATATTTTTTGTGCTAACAATGTTCACGTATCTAATACAACCCAGATTAATTCTCCTAATGTGTGTTATAGAAAGCATATGATACATGAACTTGAAGCGACTAACTTACGCCTACTACTTTTAACAAAGAAAGCTTGGCTGCTAAGGTAAGCTTCTCAGGTTCAGCAAATTTTTGCACTAGCATTTTGAAACAGGGTCAACTCTGCTGTGGACCTGTTTTTCTAAGCCGAGCTGCCTACGATATTAGTTCTGGTTTTATGCCGTTAACGCAAGTTTGCGTAGCACATTGAAAGGCAACGGCTAATCTTCTATTTTCAGAATTATTATGAAGATAACTTTTCGCTACACTTCAATCCTTTCGCTACACTACAGTCAGTTCATATAAAGTTCTAACCTAGCTGGCGACATGAAAAACGTTACATTCGCTAACTCAAGTGGTGGCTTTTAAAAACGTTTCAAATAATAATTTTGCTGTTTTCGTTTTACAGATTCTTTTTTCATTTTATTAAATGAAGCAAGTCATTCTGGCAAACAATTTAGAAGAACTGATCAGTCGCAAAGAAATATCAATAGAAGAAAAAGACAAGCAGGCGAAGAGTATAAAGATTATAAAGGCAATGTCAAACCAGCTAAAGCAGTGAAAAGCAGCTGTGAAACATCATGCAGATATCAATGCTCTTCACATTTCAGCGACGCTGAAAGAGAAAAAATAAGGGCAAACTTTTACAGTTTATCAGAAGGTCAAAAAACTAAATTCTATATGAGATATACCGTGAAGAAAAACAAGGCTCGAAAACGGACAAAACATGAGGATAATCTTAGAATGTTTTCTTTCGAGTATTACTTACCGACACAAAAAGCAAGACAACGAGTTTGTAAATTTTTCTTTTGCAATACGTTGGACATATCAAAACACTCTGTTTATAGTTTTTACGAGAAAAAGATGAACATTTATTTAAAGCATAAAAACTTACAATAATTGTTCAGTAAGAAAAATACAAAAAGTATGTGGTTCTGTACTTTGAATTAAATTTCTTTAAGTTAAAACCAGTTTTATTGAATTCCCTATAACTTAAAATTTTTCGCGTACCTATTTGCTATTATTTTTGTGCTAACAAAGTTCACATACATAATTCAGCTCAGCTTAATTATTATCCTATTTTGTGAAATGAAAAGCAAATGATACTTAAAGCTTTCGACGTTACGACTACAAGTTTTAACAAAGAGGGCTTAGCAAGGTCAGCTGATTCCATTAGCAATTTGAAAAAGGTAAACTTGGCTGCGGACCTGTTTTTCTAACCCGAGCTACATACTAACCCGGTTCCCGTTTGATGACGAAAGCGCAAGATGGCGTAGCATACTAAATGGCAACGATCATTCTTCTATCATGTACACAACTTTCCTTGAGTCAGTTCGTATAAAGTTCTAACCTGACTGGCGACATGAAAAACGTTACATTCGCTAACACTGGTGATGGCTTTAAAAATTATTCAAATAATAACATTGCTGCATTCATAATACAGATTTTATTTTCATTTTAGTAAATGAAACATGGAAATCTGACAAACAAATAAGGCAAGCTTACCGGTGTCAAAGAAACATTAATAAAATTAAAAAACAAGCAGGCGAAGAGTATACGGATTATAAAGGCAATGTCAGACCAGCCAGAGCAGTGAAAAGCATCTGAAAGCTGTGAAACATCATGCAGATATAAATGTTCATCACATATAAGCTTCGCCGAAAGAGAAGAAATAAGGGCAAACTTTTACAGTTTATCAGAAGATCGAAAAGCTAAGTTCTATGAGAGATATGCAGTTAAGAAAAACAAGGCTCGAAGAAAGACACAAAATGAGGATAGTCGTAGAATGTTTTCTTTCGAGTATTACTTACCGTCACAAAAGGCAAGACAACGAGTTTGTAAAATTTTCTTTTGCAATACGTTAGACATATCAATACACCACATACATTATTTTTTCGAGAAAAAGATGAAAAATTTAAATACTAAGTACAGATTTGTTCAACAATAAAATACAATTTTATGTTGTTTTGTATTTTTAATTAAATTTTCTTTAGGTTAATAGTTATTAAATTCCCTAACGTAGTCGTTATTAAATTCCCTTCAACTTATAAAATTACTGTTTTCATGTTACAGATTCTTTTTTAATTTTAGTAAAAGAAGCAAGGCAATCTGGTAAACAAATAAGATCTGAGCACTCGCAAAGAAACATTAATAAAATGAAAAGACAAGCAGGCGAAGAGTATAAAGATTGGAAAGGCAATATCAAGCCAGCTAAAGCAGTGAGAAGCAGCTGTGAAACATCATGCAGTTATAAATGTTCATCACATATAAGCTTCGCTGAAAGAGAAGAAATAAGGGCAAACTTCTACAGTTTATCAGAAAGTAAAAAAGCCGAATTCTATGGGAAATATACCGTGAAGAAAAACAAGGCTCGAAAAAGGACAAAAAAAGAAGTTAGTCGTAAAGCGTTTTCTTTCGAGTATTACTTACCGATAAAAAAGGCAAGACAAAAACGAGTTTGTAAAACTTTCTTTTGCAATACATTGGCTATCTCAGTACGCCGCATATACTATTTTCACAAGAAAAATAAGAACAGAAAAATTTAATCCAGTTTATTGTAAAATATTTGGTCAATGGTCGGTTCGACATTTTTACATTAACTTTGTAAAACATGAAATAAAACACTTTTAATTGATACTAGATAGCGCGATTTATTTTAAAAATAAAAAAATAAAAATAAAATTACCTACTTTGGTAATTTAATTAGTTGGTAACTGATAAATTATACAACGTGTAACAAAAAGGGGGTATCAACCCGAAAGGAGGCCAATGTACTCGTGAATCTGAACACCTTCCAACAGAAAAAAAATTCAAATCGAAAAAAAATTTTTGGACTCTCCATTGAAAATTTGAATTTGTATGGAGATTTCAATTTTTATTTATTTATTTGGATTTTTTTCTGTTGGTAGGTGTTCAGTTTCTCGAGTACATTGACCTACTTTCGGGTTGACCCCCTTTCTGTTTTGTATAAAAGACGTAGGTCGACAACCGTCTCTATGTTTTCCTTCGCCATTTCTTTTTTGGAAGGGCCTCCCACTGAAATGGTGATAAATTAAGCAGATTTCCTCCTTTTACGGAGGAGGACTTCACGAGTAGCTTCAGTCTTCCGTGACCACGGCAGCTGCAAAGGTGCTGAAACGTCGGAAAAATAAAAAAAATAAATACCAACTAACTACCTCAGTACTTTCAATAAATCCGCGCTAGTAGGTATCCGTTAAAAGTGATTTATTTCATGTGTAGTATGCATGCTTAAGAAGCGAATTTGTAAAACCTATTAATTAAATAAAGTTGATTTTTTTTATGTGGGTATCATATCGATCTAAATAGAAGATTATATAAGAAGTGAAAAAAAGGGAATTTAATTCAAGAGATACAAAGGACCAAATTTTTTTACGAGTTTTGTACTTCTGAACTTGACGACCTGAGCGGTGCAGTGGTCAACATGCCGGTCTACCACGCAAGAGGTCCCGGCTTCAAATCCCGGCCGGGCAGAAATTGAAATGATGAATTTTAATTTCTGTGACGGGTCTGGGTGTTACTATGTATAATAAGTATTTAAAAAAATATATTTATTAAATAGTATATTCAGTTGTCTAGCACCCTTATTACAAGCTTTGCTTAGTTTGGGGCTAGATGTCGTTGTGTAAAATTGTCCAAGCATTTATTATTATTATTATATAGGTACTATATTACTTCTACTTTTTACCATTGACTGCGAGAAAAGAAATAGCTGTATTTATACCTATCATTTATACACCGTTATTTTTAAAGTATATCTAAAAATTGAAAAGGGGTGTTCAGACCACGTTAATGAACAACTTTTACTATGGGGCCAACCACGAAATCTCGATAAAAAATCAGCTGTTCTATAGAAAAGTACAACATCGACTTGACTATAATGAATGCAACAGCTGACTTTTTTTCGCGATTTCGTGGTTGGCCCCATAGTAAAAGTTGTTCATTAACGTGGTCTGAACACCCCTTTTCATATTTAGATATACTTTAAAAAATAACGGTGTAGTTATCACATTTTATTCTGTAGATAATCGGTAATATTTAAACATTAGAAAATAGTAAAATAAGAAGTTTTCCAATGACATAAAACAAGCACGTAAAGAGGGAGATTGCATGATCAGCGTGGTATCAGTCCATTCCATCCAGGGCTACCAGACGTCAGGCATAGAGTACATTACGTCAGGATCAAGAACTAATACAAAAAAAACGAACAACTAAACTTTGTTTTTATCTAATAACTAGCTTTTGCCCGCGACTTCGTTTGCGTGATTAAGATAGTTGTGCATTTATTTTGAAAGTCACGGATTACCAATATACCTAGGTGTTTATCAGTAAACCTTATTTCACACATTTTAATTTTCCCATGTACAAACTGGAACACTCTGTAGCTCCCTGTATAACGGAAATTTTCCAAAACCCTGTCTTAGTGCTTACCTACACAATGAAAGGAATCTACCCGCCAAAAATGGTATCTCTACCAGCAAAAATAGTTCAGCCCCAAACAAATCCCCATACAAACTGGAACACCCTGTAGCACCCTGTATAACGGGAATTTTCCTAAATGCTTTCTTAGTGCTCACCTACGCCATGAAAGGTATACCCTCCAAAAATTGTGTCTCTACCTTCAGCCCTATACAAATCCCTAGTCAAACTGGAACACCCTGTTGCACCCTGTATAACGGGGATTGTACAAAACGCTTTCTTAGTGCTCACCTACACCATGAAAGGTCCAAAAATGCCAAATCTACCCTCCAAAAATGGTGTCTCTACTTCAACCCTATACAAATTCTCATACAAACTTAGACAACCTGTAGCACCCTGTATAACGGGAATTTTCTAAAATCCTTTCTTAGTGCTCACCTACACCATGAAAGGTATCTACCCTCCAAAAATGGTGTCTCTACTTCAACCCTATACAAATTCTCATACAAACTTAAACAACCTGTAGCACCCTGTATAACGGAAATTTTCTTAAATCCTTTCTTAGTGCTCATCTACATCATGAAAGGTATCTACCCTCCAAAAATGGTGTCTCTACCTTCAGCCGTTAGGGCTCCACGCGTACCCCAACAATGATAAGCGTGGAGCCCTAACGGCTCTCTATCAATTTAGAGTTTTATATGTTTAGATATTTTGAATTGCAAATTCTTCCAAATTCGAAATATTTTTATTCATTCAGTGAAAACAATCATGTTTAATTCACTGATCGATGAATTAATAGTAGATTATACAACAAGTGAATAAAAAGGGAATTTAGTTCGAGGGACTAAGTTGGATCCCGAGAGCAGCGAAGGATTCTAGAGTAGAATCCTGAGCGAAGCGAGGGATACAAAGGACCGAGATGAATTTTTTTTTTCACGAGTTGTGTACTCTACTTTTTACCATTGACTGCGAGAAAACAAATACCTAGCAGTACTTTATACTTAGTATTTATAGTTGACCATCAGCCATTTTTAATGTCCCCGCTGCTGGGGCACAGGCCTTCCTTATGAGTAGGATGGGCCATAAACCACCACGCGGGCCCAATGCGGATTGATGGGTGTTAACGATTGCAAATGCAGCCGGGACTAACGGCTTAACGTGCCTTCCGAGGCACTGAGGAGCTCGAGATAATACAGTTTTGGTCACCCATCCCATGACCGACCCATGCGTGATATTAGAAGTTTTCAAATGACATAAAACAACCACGCTAAGAGAGAGATTACAGTCATGATCAGACATCAGTCTGGTATCAATCCATTTTATCAGTCTGTATAGACTTTGAATTTTTGCAGACTAAATATCGTACCAGACTGATAGAATGAAGACTGAACATTCAATCTCCCTCTAATACATAGAAAAGCACCCAAAGATAAGACACTAAAAAGAACCTAATTAAATTGACACAAAAAAGAACCTAATTAAATTTGGCGGGATATTTTTTTTCGTTTAATTTTATTGTGTAACTATGGAATAGCTCCATAGCGGCCAGTAGGTATTGGAACTTTTTTGTACGAATTCATGATGCACGCTTGTTCCAAATTCAAATTATTTTTATTCACTCGGTGAATAAAATCGCTTATTATTCACTCTTATCGTTGAATTAAACGCACTTTTTAGAGTGGCGATGGTAAAAATGAACTTTTTCGAGTGGCGATGGTAAAACGTTTTTTTGAGGATTATTATCATAAGTGACATTCTTTTTCAGTTACGTTGGTTGCGACGCAAGCTGGCAAGCAAATTGCATTGATTGATGGCTTCACTTTTTTCAAACACAGTAGAAGTGCTAAATACGAGATGTGGCGGTGCAGCAATCAGGGGTTTAGGCGATGTAAAGCAGGATTTTTTGTCAACAACAGAAGTAAAAAAACCACAATTTACATTTGGAGCATACTCACGACAGACTAAGTTACGTTATAAGAAACGGACTTATTATAAGAATATAATGTTTGTTGGAAACATTAAAATTAACTTTATATAATCTATGCTTATAAAAGCTGTATGACAGCTGTCATTGTCATTTGATGTAAAATGCCTCTTCTCAATATAGCTTCAAGTTGGACGCACGCTTTTTATTTCCGGACCGCAACTTTCTTCATGGTCCTTACCGTCGTTTTCAAAAAGTGCCTCAAAGTGCTAAAGTTATAAAAACAGTGCATCCAATAAAAAAAAACGGCTCAAATCTGACATCGGAAGTGCAAACAATTCCTCATCAATTCGGTTCGGCGTCGTGGGCGGCCATTTTTGCTCCCACCAAACGGCAAGGCAAGTCAAGGCGGCGAGTCGGCGAGCGTGAGGCAATTTCCGGTGCAGCTGAGAAGGGCAAGGCAAGGTGTCGGTCAAACGTCGCAGATCACAGCAACACAGACAAGAGTGTCGGCGAAGCGGCGGGTTTCCGGATCCGGTGTTGCCAACTTCCTACTACGGGTCGGCCAAACGTGTCGGCAAAAAGGGTTACCGCGTGCGCACTTCCGTCGCATCGCAAAGATATTGCATCATTTCGCCATCTTTTTTTGTAATTTTTACTTTGCTTGTAAAGGGTTTTATAGTTTTAATTAGAATCGTGTGTGTTTAAAAAATGGCACAGGATGCCGAAAAGCAAATAAAGTTGCTTATTAGCAAAAGGTCATCGTTAAAAGGTTCCATAACACGGCTTCGAAATTCACTGACATCGGAATTCCTTGACCAGGCGTCTATTCAAATGCTTTACGCAAAGGAAGAACGTCTTGAGAATCTATTTTTACAGTATAATGAGGCATGCTACGAACTAAACGATTCAGAAGATCCCACTCCAATCGAGAGTGCTTATTTTACTTGTATAGATTTACTGCGAACTAAGCGAATTTTTGTAAAACAAGAAACGGAACCTGTAAACTGTATAAATCCTAAAAGTGACGCAAAGCCCCCATCGACTTTAAAACTGCCAGACATAGATATTCCCGTGTTTTCAGGTAATTACTTGGAATATAAACCATTTATTGATCTTTTTATATGCATCATTGACAGAAATTCTAGCTACGACCCCATACAAAAACTTGTGTATTTACGTTCTTTTGTAAAGGATGAGCCTTACGACCTTATTAAACACCTTCCAGTCGTAGGTTCTAGCTATTCTGAAGCATTAAATATGTTAAACGACCGATACAATAATAAACAAAAGATCATATTTGAGCACATAACACAATTACTTGATTTACCTAGTATAAGCAAACCAAACGTAGTTTGTTTAAGAAATTTGATTTCAAAAGCAAAACAAAATGTCGCAGCTCTTAAAAACTTACAGCAGCCTGTAGATAGTTGGGACAGCGTGCTTGTGTGCATTCTCCTGAGAAAGTTAGACCCTTTAACTAACCGTGAATATTGTCTTCAACATGCTCCTACAAAAGATCACGTCTTTACAGATTTTATTAAGTATTTAGAAGGAAGAGCCATGGCGTTGGAGAACTCAACAGGTTCGGATGCACCTACTGTTAACAAGCCGTCAAAGTTAGCTTCTGCTGCAATTGTTTCAAACAACAATAAACGAGACTGCACATTCTGTGGTAAGTTCGAGCATAAATTATTTAATTGTCCTAAATTCATGTTAGCATCAGTTGACGAGCGAATGGTTTTTGTAAAAGGCAAAAAGTTATGCAAAATATGTTTAAATTCTCATGCTGGTAAATGCAGATTTCATTTTAAATGCACGCATTGCAAACAACCGCACAATTCTTTGCTTCATAAGGAGGGCGAACAAAATGCACAGTCAAAATCCACGGCTTTGGCTTCAGGTACGATTAACAATAGTCATGTACTATTACCTACTGCTAAGGTCAAGGTTATCACCAAGGATGGTTGTGAAATCATCACGAAAGCTTTGCTCGACTCCGCTAGCCAATCTTCTTTCATCACAACTAGCTTAGCAACCAAACTTGGTAGAAAACTTGTTGCAACCTCGATAAATGTGATTGGTGTTGCCAATACTGAAAAAACTATAAAGCAATCTGTTCAATTAGATGTATTTTCATGCGCTTATCCATATAAAATTAACAGCAACTTCTTAGTTGTGGACAAAATCACAACAAACTTACCACAGACAACATTCAATTTATCAAATTTCTCGATACCGAATAATATAAAGTTAGCCGATGACACCTTCAATGTTGAAAGTGAAATAGGCATATTATTATCTTCTGATATATTTTTTCAGACGCTACTACCCCAGCCTGAAGAAATAAACAAGCCCAGTGATCCTGCACATCCCAGCTTCGTCCATACGCAGTTTGGCTACATAGTCGCAGGCAATATCCAAGTTCAACCTCTCCAAAATGCTACTGTTTCTTTATTTTGCAGTCAATGTAAGTCTGACATAAACAGTACCTTAAATAATTTTTGGCAATCTGAGGCTGTACCAGAAATTTATCCTGAGCATCTCACTTCTGAGCAACAATACTGTGAACAATATTTTAAAGACACAGTCAAGCTTGTGGACAATAAATTTGAAGTTTCCATACCTTTAAAAACTAATGATGTGAATAGCACATTAGGCGATTCCTTAGGTTTAGCCCTAAATAGATTTTTAAATCTCGAGAAAAGGTTCAAAAAAGATGAAGCTTTATTCCATGAGTATCAAAAATTCATTCAAGAATTTATAGATTTAGGCCATGCTAGCTATGTTGATATTAGTAATTATGATCTATCACAAGATGCTGTGTATTTTATTCCACATCACCCCGTCATACGGGAGGAAGCCGTATCTACAAAGTTAAGAACGGTATTTGATGGATCGATGAAGGCTTCAAATAAAATTTCATTAAATGACATAATGCTCAATGGCCCAGTAGTTCAACCAGAACTATTTGATATTTTAATCATATTTAGATTACACAAATATTTCTTTATTTGTGATATCAGGCATATGTTCAGAAATATTTTAATTGCCAAAGATCAAAGATCATTACAAAATATTCTTTGGAGAGACAACCCTGATCAACCAATTAAATGTATACAACTAAAAACTGTTTTATATGGACTAAAGGCTTCATCTTTTTTGGCTACACGATGCCTCAATGAATTGGCATATAGGTATCAAAATGAATTGCCACAAGCTGCGTCTGTCATTTTAAATTCAACATATGTTGACGATATATTGTACACGAACAATGACTTGGACTCAATAATTCAAACAAAACAACAGCTTGTCGAGCTATTAGCCAAAGGAAGTTTCTTTCTGCACAAATGGTCAGCCAATGATCCAAAAATTTTAGTAGACATCCCTGAGAATCAGCAGCATTTTGGAGACAAAGTCATTCAAAATGACATAAAAACTTTAGGGCTGAGTTTTGAAATAAACTCAGATTCATTCAAGTTTACTCCTCCACCTGAGCAATCAGCAAAAACAAAAAGGGAAATACTAAGTTTTATTAGCAAATTTTTCGACCCTTTAGGTTTAATTGGACCAATTTTAGTTCAAGCAAAACAAATCATGCAAAAGCTTTGGTTATCCAAAACTGATTGGGACTCTGTTCCCCCACCTGATTTGCAAAAAGAATGGTCATCCTTTTATCAAAATTTAATTAAAATGCAACCCATTCAAGTACAAAGAAACGCTTGCAATCTAGACCAACCAAAAGTACAAATAATAGGATTTTCAGACGCATCAAACGTAGCCTATGGTTGCGCAATATATTTAAGATGCACAGATCAGAATGGAAATGTCAAAATGTCATTGTTATGCTCAAAATCACGTATAAATCCAAAATCTGATAAACAATTGTCTGTGCCTAGATTAGAATTAAATTCATTACTATTATTGTCAAAATTAGTTAAAAGAGTTTATAATACTTTAATTAAAAAGCTGCCAATTAATGAAGTACATTTGTTTACTGATTCGCAGGTCACTTTAGCATGGTTAAAAACTGATCCAATTAAACTTAATGCCTACGTAGCAAATCGAGTAAAAATGATATTAGATTGCACAAATAATTATTCATGGGCCTATATAAATACAAATGAAAACCCCGCTGATTGCTTAAGTAGAGGAGTCAAGCCCTGCGACTTGCAAAATCACCGATTATGGTGGTCAGGGCCACAGGTAATGTCTAACTCTAATTACAATTTTAGCGATTGTAATTTTGAAGTACCTATAGACTTACCTGAGATGAAGCCATCTGCGTGTGGGAAGTTGGCTTGTGCAGTATCTCTTGGTACTAAAGAAGAGTTCCTGGATACGTTTATCTCAAAATATTCCGATATTAATAAGGCACAACGCATACTGGCTTATGTTCTGCGCTTTTGTAACAATATTAAGAAAAATTCTGTTAAACATTCACAAGAATTTGTGACATTTACCGAGCTAAATAATGCTTTGCACAAGCTCATAAAGCATGAACAATATAAATATTTTAAGAAAGAAATTGATTCTTTGCAAAGTGTCCAAAAGGTAAACTCTAATTCTGTTATTAAAGGGCTCAATCCATTTATAGACAAAAACGGCTTGTTAAGAGTAGGTGGTAGGCTGCAACATTCTGTTTTGCCTTATGCTCAAAAGCATCAAATTATCTTGCCAAAACAATCTACCATCACTCATTTGATAATTAAGAATGAACATTTAAGGCTATTGCATGGTGGTCAGAAACTTGTTCTTAGTAGCTTAAGCCAACGATATTGGTTAACAAATGGTTTGCGTTCAGTTAAAAATATTATTCATAAATGCTTAATATGTTTTCGTTTCAAGGCTGTCACATCTCAACAGCTGATGGGGTCTTTGCCAGCTGATAGGGTCAATGTTAGTCGCCCCTATAAAAAAGTAGGAATCGATTTTGCAGGACCAATTTTGGTCAAGCAATCCCGAGCAAGAAGTGTTATTACTACCAAGGCCTACATATCTATATATGTATGTTTTGTGACAAAAGCAATCCACCTCGAATTAACGTCTAACCTCAGAACAGACACTTTCTTGGCCGGGTTTAAAAGGTTCATATCTAGACGAAACGTACCTACCGATGTTTGGTGTGACAATCAATCTACTCATAAAGGAGCCAATAATGAATTAAAGCAATTGTATAACTTATTAAATTCTAAAGATTGTCAAAATGATGTTCAAAATACAGCGTCTAAATTAGGTATCAATTTCCATTTTATACCTAGTTACTCGCCGGTATTTGGAGGATTATGGGAGGCAGCTGTGAAAAGTGTAAAACATCACCTCAAAAGAATCCTAGGTAGTCACATACTCACTTATGAACAGCTGTATACCGTGCTCGTCCAAATAGAGGCAGTCTTAAACTCTAGGCCGTTAACATCAATTTCATCTGACCCCGATGACATGTCTTTTTTAACACCCGGTCACTTCTTGACCGGAGAACCTTTCACTTGCATTCCAGAACAAGATATAAGTAACTTGCCAGATAATTTAGTTAAGTTTTGGTCTAAATGTACAGCACTTAAGCAGCAGTTCTGGAAGCAATGGTCAAAACAATATTTAAATATGCTTCAAAATCGCCCAAAGTGGCAAAATAATGTACCTAATGTTAAAGTAGGAGATTTAGTTATCCTGAGAGAATTGGATACGCCTCCAATGATTTGGCCAATGGCAAGAGTCACAAATGTATTTCCTGGTTCTGATAACAAGGTCAGGGCCTTAGAAGTTAAAAAATCCAATGGTAAAACTCACAAAACTTCTATTACAAAAATATGTATTTTACCATTGAATTAAAATCAGTTTATTTTTATGTAACTAGTAACTACACACACCTAACTATGTTCATGTTAAATAAGTAAAATATATAAATAAGTCGCATCTTAAACTTACATTTAACTACTTTAGTAATTAATTTTGTTGTTTACAGTTAGTCTGTCAATACTCAATAAAAATGTAATAGATCATATAACTTACCAAGAAAGTATACATTTTCTTACTTATTGTTCTTAGGAGGATAAAAGAAAAATACTTTGTTATTACTTACTAATCCATTTATTTCAATATGGTGTAAAAAAGCTGTAACTTAACTTAAAATATAAAACTTGAAGTACATACCTACTTAAACTAAAGATACTTATAAGTAATTAAGAATAGTGATGATTCCAACAAAAAACTTTTAACAACTAAAACTTATTAAAATTAAAACTTATTAAAATTTAAAAGCACTTAGAACCATTTAACAAAAAAGTTGCCTCTTACCTACAGTCCATTTAAATCGAAATCTTGTTGTTGGGAGTATGTTGGAAACATTAAAATTAACTTTATATAATCTATGCTTATAAAAGCTGTATGACAGCTGTCATTGTCATTTGATGTAAAATGCCTCTTCTCAATATAGCTTCAAGTTGGACGCACGCTTTTTATTTCCGGACCGCAATTTTCTTCAATGTTCACATATTAACAGTTAAACTATCATTGTTCAAAATACAACAATTGAAAATAATAATCGTAGTTTTATCTCGCTCAAGCGCTTCGGTAACTATGATTTGCGAGAATTTATCCTTTACAAGAGCAGTTGAAGCGATTGTCAATAAATTTAGAGTAATTTTAACTATGGCATTGACGTTTAAAGAATGACAATCGCAATTGATTGTTACCAGCAGGCTTTACCGATACACAACCTAATACGCAAAATCTCTGTACCAATTTGGGTGATCTATGAGAAAAGTTCAAATTTGGTGATATTTTGTGTGTTCTTAAATTAACAGTAGTGATTATTAAAAACGTCTCCAAGTATTTTTTCTTGAAATAAAATTACTGTTATTATGTTACAGATTCTTTTTTTATTTTAGTAAAAGAAGCAAGGCAATCTGGTAAACAAATAAGATCTGAGCACCCACAAAGAAACATTAATACAATGAAAAGACAAGCAGGCGAAGAGTATAAATATTGGAAAGACAATATTAAGCCAGCTAAAGCAGTGAGAAGCAGCTGTGAAATATCATGCAGTTATAAATGTTCATCACATATAAGCTTCGCCGAAAGAGAAGAAATAAGTGCAAACTTTAACAGTTTATCAGAAAGTAAAAAAACCGAATTCTATGGGATATATACCGTAAGGAAAAACAAGGCTCGAAAAACGACAAAAAAAGAAGTTAGTCGTAAAACGTTTACTTTCGAGTATTACTTACCGATAAAAAAGGCAAGACAAAGACAACGAGTTTGTAAAACGTTCTTTTGCAATACATTGGCCATCTCAGTGGGCCGCGTATACTATTTTCACGAGAAAAATAAAAACAAAAAAATTTAATTCATTTTAGTGTAAAATATTTGGTAAATGGTCGGTTCGACATTTTTAGATTAAGTTTGTAAAACATGAAATCAAACTCTTTTAACTGATACCAGATAGCGCGGATTTATTAAAAGTAGGTACTACTTTACCTACCTACTACTTTGGTTATTTGTTGGTAACTGATAAAAGGGATGTATTTAATAGCACTTTAAATTTGATGAAAACAGCTATAAAATTGTACATCAGCACTTTAAAATAATGATAGACCTATATTTTAATCTTATCACTACAAAAATAATGGTTTGCACTTTAAAATAATAATAGATCTATAAATTAATATTATCACTACAAAAATAATGGTTTGCACTATAACTGTGTCCCAACTCCGAATCTGTCAAACCATGTCAGACTAATGAGATGGCAAGTCTCACCAAGTCGGTTCTAGCGTTGTTCGTCGCAATGGAACCTAACCTCCTCCTCAGCTCCCCTCTCGATGCGTCCGCTCGTCCGTCGTCGCACCTAGTCGTCTGTTTACCAGTACTAATGTTATAAAATTAATTTGTATGGTGCAAAGTATTAATTTTAAAGCTAAACAATTAAATTGTATAGTGCAAAGTATTAATTTTAAAGCTTAGCATATTTATAGTGGAAACCATTATTTTTAAAGTGCATTCAATAAATTTTGAAGCTAAACATTTTAAAGTGTGATACATTATTTTTAAAGTGCAATTATATATTCCCCCTGATAAAATATATAAAAGACGTAGGTCGACAGCCGTCTAAGTTTTCTTTCGCCATTTCTTTCTTGGAAGGGCCTCCCAATTTTGTAAAAGGTGGTAAATTTAGCAGATTCTATCCTTTTAGCATTAATTTATTCACAAAATTAAAATATTACATAAACCTAAACTAATTAAAGTTTTTGATTAATATAAATTTCTGAACGTCTTTATAAAGTGATCGCTTGAGGGTGGGCTCACGAGTAGCTTTGGTCCCCCGAGACCACGGCATCTGCAAAGGTGCCGAAACGTCCGGAAAATAAAAAAAACAAACAGAATTCTTTCTATTAATCCGCGCTAGTAGTATCCGTTAAAAATGATTTATTTCATGTTTAGTTAGGTGAATTTGTAAAACATATTAAATAAAGTAAAAAAAAAATGTCTTTTTTTATCTTGGTATCGGTCTAAATAGTAAATTATATTATACAACAAGTAAAAAAAAAGGAAATTTAATTCGAAGGATACAAAGGACCGAGACGACTTTTTTTTCATGAGTTGTACTCTATTTTAAAACGTAAAAGTAAAAGCAATCAATGGTAAAACCATTGATTGCGAGCAAACAAATAGCAGTACTTTATACCCATAGCATTTATAATTATGACATTTTAATATTTAGGTAATCGGTAATATTTATACATTAAAAAATAGTGACATTAGAAGTTTTCCAATGATAAATAATCATGATAAGAGGGAGATTACATAACCAAGCACAATGAACAACTAAAAAAACGAAAAACTAAACTTTACTCTTCTCTAAGTACTTGAAATAATAATTTTACATGTCATTATAACAAGAAACGATAATAATCAATTTAATAAAAAAACATTTATAATATCTACAATGTGCTGTCGTAAGCCGTGTAGAAGCTTTAGCAAAATGTCAGGACTTTTTAGTAGAAATCAGGCTTGTTGTCAGGATTTTTAGATATACCATCGGTAACCCTAATTCCATCATTTTTCATAGATTTTGAATTTTATTTTTTCAGACTGATGATCGTACCAGACTAATGGAATGGACTGATGCAAGATTGAACATGTAATCTCACTCTTATAGATAGAAAACAACCCAAAGATAAGACACTAACAAGAACTTACTAAAATGTCTTTATGGAATAGCTCCATAGCAGCCATTAGGGTACTTTCAGCACAATTTTTTGTGCATAATTCATATTATGCGCGTTTTATTCACTCATTTTATTCACTCAGTGAATAAAATCGCGTTTTATTTATTGTTATCAAAAGAATTATGTACCTATATGAATTAAATGAACTTTTTCGAGTGGCGATAGTAAAACGTTTATTTTGAGGATTATTATTATGATAATAATCATTGACAGTGACATTCTTTTTCAGTTAGGTTGGTTGCGACGCAAGCTGGCAAGCAAATTGCATTGATTGATGGCTTCACTTTTTTCAAACATAGTAGAAGTGCTAAATCGGAGGTATGGCGGTGCAGCAATCAGGGGTTCAGGCGATGTAAAGCGAGATTTTTTGTCAACAACGAAAGTCAAAAAATTCACAATTTACATCTGGTGCATACTCATGACAGACCAAAATACTTTATAAGAAATGGACTTATCATAAGAACGTAATTGTTCACATATTAACAGTTAATCTATCATTGTTCAAAATAAAACAATTAAAAATAATAAACCGTAGTTTAATCTTGCCTAAGCGCTTCGGTAAGGATTTGAGATTGACAACTTTTACGTGATTGACGCTCATTGATGCGAAAATTGATCGTTTACATGTGCAATTGAAGCGATTGTCAATAATTGCTCTATTGACGTAAAAATTGACAATCGAAATTGTTTGTTACCGGCAGGCTTTACCGATTGTCTGTACCAATTTGGGTGATCTATGAGAAAAGTTTGGTCATATTTTGTGTTATTTTTATTAACAGATTTTTATTCATTTAAATATTTTAAACTGTTCCACTGTGGCGTATGGTCACATTATTGATCACGTCACGCTGCTGAAGGCTTAAACAGTTTCTGAAAACATCTATTTTCCCACAACCACCCAAATTTAAATCGCTTATATTCTATTCATTAGTTTAGGAGAGAGTAGGGTATTACCGAGCCCCTAAGGAAATTAAAATATTACTAACCTCAGGTTGGGTTAAAATAAAAACTAAATATGTGGGGAATTTATCTAGCTATGCTAACGCATCTTCAAAATCATCAAAATAAAACACAAAACAAAAATATGAGCAAATAACAAAAAAATGGGAAAACGCGATATTATCAAACTAGTCTGATAATATCGTGCCCGTAACTTTCCGCTGGGTCTGATAAAACCGCACCTCTAATTAAAATTTACAATAAACTAATAACTATTACTACAGCGTATGGGAAAAATGAAAATCATAGATATTTATTTCTTTTTATATTCATTAATCAACTCAGTCTCAAAATTGAAAACTTTTAAGTTTCCACCTTAAACCATTAGGACATCATTTGTTTGTTACAAAAAGATGTCTTTCTACTTCAAAAACTAATTAATCTTAAAATAATTGTCCATTTTCGAAATGCTTTTACTTTAGTATGCAATTACTTCGTAGGAGGATCAGCCATCTTCCTTCGTTTTTGTCGCCTTCTATAAAGAAAAATATTTGCCATAGATATTTTCATACTGTATAATGTCGCGCCCTGCACGCGAAATTATCAAACAAGGTAATTTTAATTTGCAACCACACAAACAAAAACAAACTTAAAGAATTAATTTAAAATAATTCTGCATACAAATTCTACATATTTTTTACGTTATAAATGTATGTACTTTATTACTCATTAGGTAATATTGATTGACTCACCTCTCATTAAAATATCAGAAAAAAGTAGATTGTGTGCGTAGAAAAACTAAAAGCGCGTGGCCTTGCGCTCTGGTTGTTCGACGGGAATCGACGGTGTGCGGGCGAGGTTAGAGGTGCTTAGATCTAAGATTTGACTGTTATTGCAGGTGCATAGAGTTGATAGTTTTCGAGAAACCAAGTGGCGCAAAATTATCAACCGCGCGCTGATACCCTACTCTCCCCTACTATGTTTCTTGGCGCTATAGCTAACGCTAACATATAAGTTTTAAATTAACTATAAAGTATGGTATATGTTTGGTATAAGTATGGTATGGTATATTTACAGTTTATGTAGTCAATTAGCGCTTTTTATTTCATAAAAAGCGCTAGTTGACTAAAGTCGTCTGCCAAGTTGCCTGCCAAGTCGCTCCATGTAAACCCCTGCTTGTGTCTTTGTTTGACGCCAGCTATTTTATTCCAAATTCGCCTTGCTAGCTTATACCATCTTACCTAAGCCTGACGCCATTATTACCTCAATTTAAAAATTGATGGGTTTCGGCAGTTAGAAGTAAGATAAGTTCCTCAGTAATAAGGATTAGATACGGGTGTAGTGCGCTTCCACTTTCGGACTTGTCGCCACATAACATCAAGTGAGATAAAAGCCAAGCACTTTCTTGTTGTGCATAAAAAAAGTAAGCTAGTGACATAATTTAATCGACTTTTGCTTATTTTTTAGCTGAAAGTAAGCGTTACGCTCAAAGGAATATAAAAATTGTTTAAAAACAAAAAACCGACTTCAAAAAACTTGAAAATAAAAACAAAAACAGCTTCAAAATTAAATACCTCTAAAAAGCAAGAAATAATTTTCAAATCACTAGATACCTACCCATATCACTGTAATAAAACACGTCTATTGAAGTCGGGTGGGGCTGGAGAACAACTTCTTTTTTTATTCTAAGAGCCCCACCCAACTTCATTAGACGTGTTTTATTACACTGATATGCGTAGGTATCTAGTGATTTGAAAATTATTTCTTGCTTTTTAGAGGTATTTAATTTTGAAGCTGTTTTTGTTTTTATTTTCAAGTTTTTTGAAGTCGGTTTTTTGTTTTTAAACAATTTTTATTTCATTCTTTTTAGTGTAATCACTATACGGTTCCTATTTGATTTTGAGAAGTTTCCTGTGTTTCTTTGAAATCCAAGGTCCAATAACAATGAATAAAAATGGTATCATCTCTATTCTCTTTAAAACAAAAAAAGAATCATCTAAATCGGTACATAAAAAAGGGAGATATGGTCGATCATCTGTATAAGTTCACAAAATGGTAACGAAAACGACAGCATTTTTAGGTTTTCCTGAAAAGTTCTTAACCGATTTCAAGATTTATAAAAATGGGACCAACTTGGAAACGAACCTGATCTAATAACGTTTGAATCATTTCAATCGGTTCAGCCGTCTTCGAGTAATCGGTGTACATACAAAAAACAAAAAAAAAACTGGTCGAATTGAGTACCTCCCTCCTTTTGAAGTCGGTAAAAACTGGTTATTTTAAAAGGGGGCTATGTATAGGCGACACTAAACGACAAATTTGCTTTTCAGTGGTGATGTTAGTCAAATCTCGGTACACGGGCAGAAACCTGGTAATGTACAATGATTACACATTTTATTGTAAGAAGCAGAACAAGAAAACCAAGCATTTCAATTGGTATTGTTCGACGCACAATTGGAAGGGCTGCAATGCTAAACTGAAGTTGGACGAGAATTATGGATTTATCGGCTTTGAAAATGACCATACTCATCCACCGGCAAAATATTTTATACATGATGGACAGTATGTGAAGTATGATTGATAAGATATTATTTTAATTTTGGCATAGCAAGAGATTTCACAGACTTTGGAGCTAGTTGAACCGTAAATTGTATGTCACAAATATTTTTTGTTTTTCAATTCTTGCTGATAAAACCTTAGGTGTCGGTTGGCTCGACTTACCTAAATTATCAGGACTAATTTTAATTATTACTTATCATAAATAATCAAAAAAAATAATGAAAATAATTATAAACTAATTTTTACTTACCCATCCTTTTCTTTCTGTATCAAAAAGACAAGATGGCCTACTCAAATGGCCAATTTTCTATTCGTTCGCTACCTTAAAGCTTAAAAATAAGCAATTAGATGATAAGTCACACGTCGCACGTTTATGTAAATCACAAACATTGTTGTATCGAATTGACAAGCCTACGACACGTAATTTTAGAGTTTATGGCTTATTTTTAATTTTTAAGTTAGCGAACGAATAGAAAAGTGGCCATTTTAGTAGGGGGGCCGAACATTAAGAAGCCGTTGCCGACCGGTTCGACTATCTACTTATCATGACTAAAGGTGGATCACATCATAAATTGTAGCGTAGGTATCGCATTCCCGTAGTCATATCTATTACTGACACATATCCTAGGCCTATTAACGAAATATTTTTATAATCGTGTTTCAATAATATTGCTGTCAGTGGAGATGTTACGAATGTCAAATTTTACACATTCGCGAATGCGAATATTTAGGATGCGAATGTGCGAATGCGAATGTTAAGACATCAAGTATTACAAAAACCATATGAGTTAATAAATAAATCATTTTTATTACTATAACGGGAAAAAACATAGGTATATACAAAATAATAATATCCATACCTATAATTTATGACGACATCCATTAGTGAATTAAATTTGTAAAAACTTGCATGCTTTTTAATGACAGAAAAATAAATCACGTTTTTGCACGTTTTTTTGCACATATTATGCACTTTTATATTATTGTAAGAGTCGAAGTTCTATAAAGTAAAATAAAAAATTCGCTATCGCAATCACTTTTCTTTCCCGGTGCCATAAAGAAAAACTGTCTAATTTTCACAAAATAGTTTAAAACACTATGATTCATTTGTTTACCAAAAAAGCATTACCATTGGAACACCATAGACACGATTTTACATTTACATTAGCAGAAACGAACGTATTACAACAATGACTTAAAAATCTGTTATTAAAAAACCGACTTCAAAAAACCTACCTCTAAAAAGCAAGAAATAATATTCGTAATAATAAAAACACGTCTATTGAAGTCGGGTGGTGGAATACAGATTCCTTTGTATTCTAAAAGCCCCACCCGACTTCAATAGACGTGTTTTTATTATTACGAATATTATTTCTTGCTTTTTAGAGGTAGGTTTTTTGAAGTCGGTTTTTTGTTTTTTTTAAACCATTTTTATTTTTTTATTTTTAGTGTAGGTACCTTGTAGGAAGGTATATTATTTAGATAGTAAAATCGGCTCAGCCAAACGTGAGATAATGGGGAGGAAAAGCGCAATTTTATCCCGATAGGTGGCGTCTGGTCTTGGTACCGGGCCGCCTCAAAGAAAGTGTCAAAACATATGGGAATCTCTTGGAGTATTGCACTTTTTAATTTTATACTGAGAAAATTCCGCATTGTTATGCATGTAACTTGTAAATTATTGGAGTTCATCGATTTCCCAGTAACAAAAAAAAAATTGGGCAAAAAAATATCAAAAAAAGATGCTTTTCCCTCGATTTTCTCCTTTGCTGAGCCTGAGAAACATTATAAATCAAAAGGAATGTTTCATGAATTTGATGAAGCTTCGCCAAAATAAAACAACATTTGAATTATAACAGCTTTGTTCTTTAATATTTCAACCTCAGCAGTTTCTAGCATATTTATAACTTGGATGAATTTTATAGGTATATCAAATATGGAATAAGCCCAATATTGGGGCCAAACAGAGAATTAATAGAATTTTATATGCCAGAGTCATTCAAGAATCTTAGAATAATAAAATAAATATGATAAAACGGTTCGTGTAATTTTGGATGGTACAGAAATTCCAGTACAGAAACCTGAAATTACTATTGCACAGAAGGCATCATCAGGCAACTATAAACACGGAAATTCACACTCAGTTGCTTTGTTAAAATTTAAATCATATGCTTCTAATCTGAAATAAAAAGATTACTTGTAAATCTTACACGAAATTTAAAGAAATGTAATGCTTGTTAGCAATTTTTTGTAAGTTGCTATAAACTTTCTTGCCTGTTGTTTTGGCTTTTCTTTTCCGTAATTCTTCTTTTATATGAGCTAAAGTTAGCATTGTTTGTCCGCAAAACCGAAAAAAATACAATCTAAAAGTAAAATCACGTAATACACAGTCAAGACAATATAAGCTCAAACTGACAATTGTTCCAAAGAATGAAGCGCCATCTGTAATTCACTTTGCCTTCGCCTCCCCATTGCGAAGAAACATACATACATACGGGTCAAACTGAGAACCTCCTTTTTTAAGTCGATTAAAGAACTACACAGATATCCCTCTTCCAACAAAAAAATAATTATCTTATTCAGTTCATAAACAAAGAAGTAATACGACCATTATCATCGAGGTAATTCACACAAAATCATACTATTTTCGTGCTTTTTCCAAGATTACTTGAAAAGTACTAAACCGATTTCCAAATTTTAAAAAATGGGACCAACTTGGAAGCAAGCCTGATCTAATAACGTTTGAATTATTTCAATCGGTTCAGCCGTCTTCGAGTAATCGGTGTACATACAAAAAACAAAAAAAAAAACGGCTCGAATTGAGTACCTCCCTCCTTTTGAAGTCGGTAAAAACTAGTCTCTTGCTGTGCCAGAGTTTAATGGGGTAGGTATTTACACGGGTTGATTTTCCAGGCGACTTGCTAGAGGGCTTTTTATCAACAATCGCTTGTAAATCGAATCGCTAGCTCATTGGTTTGCGATTCGATTCTACAAGCGATTGTCGATGCCTTATTCGACTGAAGTCGCCTAGCAAGCCGCCCGGAAAGACGACCCATGTAAATGCCCCCATAAAATGCATCACACCAAAATTAGCCTTAAATAATAAATAGGTACAGTGCGAGGCACGTATCTTGAAATTTTTTCCGACGGTGTGGGGATAAGTTCGCGCATGTGCTCTTGTGAGCGACCAATAGCGCGCGCCCCTCTCCCGCCGCCCGCGCCCCTCGACGCTACGCATACCCAAAATACGCGTTTCGCGCAATCCCCACCCGATTTCAAGATACGTGCCTCGCACTGTACTTACATTAAGATTTATTATAAAGTTGTAAACTTACTTTATTAGCAATAACATAGCTTTATAAACAACAAAAATCTTTTTTTAAATTAGAATTTAATAATGAACTATAAAAACACGTGCCAGAATTTCGGGAACATTGTCAAGTACATTTTGTACACGTTTTTTTTCAGTGTTTCCTAATAAGTTCTTTTGTAACTGGTTACATAGGCGACCGAAAGGAAATTATCTAACCACCTAAGTATAAAGTCATCTTCCATCCTTCAAATAAATTCTTAGGTATTTTATGGATTTTTCGTCTAAAATGGTTTTTTTATTAAGTCAGTAAATATAAAAAAAAGTTGTCCTCCAATCAAGTTGTTGATGTATACTTTTATTTACTTATTAGTTTATTAATATTGGTATAGGTGCCGGCACGAATCGTGAGCGGTGAGAGAAAATTGGAGGGGATTATATTATACGGGGTGTCCCAAAACTTTGCCACACGGAGGGAAAGTACCTTATTAGGAAATTTTATTGCAAGAAGACTACATTTTTTTTTCTTATAATAAAATTGGAACTGCATTCAAAGATTTTTTTAAATTGCATACCTATGTTTCGATACAAATTGATTCAATGCGTAATAATTAAAATTTAAATGTTAAATTTCATCTACTTTCTTTTTTTTAAGATTCTGTGTTACTTTAGAAAAAATAATCAGAATTAGTAACCCTTTCGATCGGTATCGTATAAATAAAAGATTGCGGTCCGATTCCTTGTTAAGGCAGACGATTTTTCAAAAACCTTTGATTGCAGTTCCATTTATTTTTAAAATAATAATGAAGACTTTTTTCAGTAAAATTACCTATCTTCAATAGTTAAAGTACTTTCCCTCCAAGTGGCAAAGTTTTGGGACATCCTGTATAATATTAGTATACTGTGGGATAACTGCCCATGTTTGCTGTCGCTCCGCATGACACGACGCGTTCAACCACATAAAGACGGAAGTTTTTTCGAAATTCCAAACGCAGCTAGTCCATACAAATCTATGGACCTACCAAACACATGCGGTATTTTTCCGTTCGGAATTTTCATAAGTACAATATCGATATTCCGTCTGTATCCTTTAAGTGGCCGGCTTAAAATGTTACCGCTCAAGATCCGTGCCGGTATCTGTAGTTGGATAGTCAATATTGAGTTTTATGTAATATTTTACAAATAAATACTATCTTGCTTTGTGTCGTGTGTCACCTTTGTATAAACCTAGACCCGTGGGCTAATTGTCTAATTTCAAAATCTATCGCAATCGTTTTGAAAAAAGAAATGTATGTAGCTTACTTCCGCAAACGATATACGCAAGATGCACCGCCCGCCCGTCCGCAAAAATATGCACATGCACACCACAAAATATCAGTGCACAATAACTGCATTGAGCAAGACAGCAACACACCTTGCACCTTCTCCAATTAGGCTACTCTACACGTGTTTCGCCCCAACCTGGAGCATCCTCAGGAGTTAGATCGTGCATAAACCAACACCGAGATTGATTCGGTGTGGTGTGCATGTGCATATTTTTGCGGGCGGGCGGGCGGTGCATCTTGCATATATCGTTTGCGGAAGTAAGCCACATACATTTCTATTTTCAAAATGGTTTGGGACTTCCGCCGAGTGACGCCTGATTCAATCAAATACTATCGCAATCTCTTTCATATGACAGATGGAAGTGACACATGGCTGCATTTCTTTGGAAAGTTTTTATTTGTGCCAAAAAGAAGCATCAATGTGTTACATTCTGAAAGCGATTGCGATAGATTTTGAAGTTAGACAATAGATAGGCAGCTTAAAATTTACGTCTGCGTGGACAGTTATTTTTCTATTTCTTTTGAACAGAAAGTGTATTCAGAGGATGATCGAGTAGTTACGATTTGAAAGCGTAACAAACAAACACAAACACATTTTTAATAATTAGTAAAAGGAAACATAATCGTTCACACTAATCAAACTTAATTAAAACGGAATTAAGTAAGCTTTCGTTCAATCCAGTGTTCTCCTTTACTCGTTCGACTTACGTTAGTCAATTCACATTGCTGTATATCCTAGTATTGTATTTTATTAAGAAAAATAATAGGTCAAAGTCAATTTAGTGGTAGGATTGGTTGAAGAGCTTATTTCAAGTCCGCCTGGCTAGCTACCACCATCTTACCTAAGTCTGACGACATAACAACAATTTAAAAAAATTGTGTTGCGGCAGTTAGAGGTTAAGATAGCCGGTTCCTCAGTTATGAGGAAGAATCCTCATAACTGAGGAACCGGCTATCTTAAGTACACCCAGAAGGGTGTACTGAGCTTCCACCTAAAGCCAAGCATTATCTGTTGTGAATAAAAAAAAAGTTAAAATCTTTATTCAAATAACTTAATATTTAAGCGCTTTTGAATTAAAATGAAGTCAAACCGATTGATAACTAGTTATAAATATATTTTAATTAGTGAAAACAAATATGGTATGTTTACTATAAAACCTAACAGTTACTACATTTTCAGATTTCCTCAAACTGCAATATGGTTGTGTTAAAAAGAGAAGGACATGGAGTTCAAAGAACATGATAAACGCCATTAAAGACTTGAGAGCGAAGAGGATGGGTTTAAAAAAAGCAGTTCAGGTGTACTCAGTGCCGAAAACCACTCTAAGGAGGTTTGTACACAGCCAGTTGACAGCAGAAGATGCCGTCAAAATATGCAAGTCACGAAAGCCTAAGAGCACGTATTGGAAACCAAACACTTTCAAAACGGAACCTGAGAACCTTAGCTAGGTATTTACTTATATAATAATCAATCAATAGATAGTGTATTATAATAATAAAGGGTTATTAATTATTAGAAAAATCCTCGTTGAGAGCGGAAATCCTCATTGGATAGCGATGAGGTTATGTCACTCGTACTGCTTATCTAAAACCGCCTTTTTTTGTCTAGGGTTCTATTAAGGTGAACACCTCACCGAAAGTGGTGCTCTCAGAGGTTTCTATTTAATAAGTTGTTATCACAAAAAGATTTAATGAAAATTTCTTGTGGAATTTATAGTGCTCATAGTCTAGTATTTTGAGAAGGTATCATTATATTCCCTCAAAGTCATTCGTAGATAGCACATGTGTCAAAAACGGCTACTTTAAGCAGTTTTGCTATCTACTTCGCAGTGATTACGAGGGAATACCATCTAAAAATACTGGACTATGGGCCCCAAAAATTCGACGAAAAGTTTTATTAAAACTTTGTATTAGAATTACAATATTAAATAAAATTCACCGCAACGCCACTTTCGGTCAGGTAAGCGCCGTAAGGCGACATTAAATCAAATCAAATTGTTTTATTTGCAGAATATAGGTACTCAGTTACAATAATTGGTGTTGTATTACAAAATTTGAGCGCTGTATTCTTACCCAATGGGTGTGCAAAATTAATAATTACATAGAAAAAGTCAAACAATGTCAAAAGTCAAACATCATGAAAAAATTATATATTATTTGAATTTATATTATTAGAATTATATATTACATTATATGAAACACTAGCGCCACTCGCGAAAAAAATAAAAATATTACGGTTTATTATTAAAAATCTAAGGTCTCTCCAAAATATCAATTGTTTTGCAGTTTTGGTTGTGAAAAAAGCTAAAATGGCCGTCGTTTTGTTTTTCGCCGAGAAAAACCATAGTAAATTATCTGTCATTAAGTTTGTTTCTAAATAACTATTTATCTAGTGACCCTCGGCTTGGATCTTTAATAAATTGAGTATTTACACAGTAATTATTTTTTAATAGTGTTGTGTATAATGTCGCCTTAAATAAAAAACCCAAAATACCAAACCAAAATGTTAGAAAAAAATTAATTGGCATTTATTTTGAACTTTGGTATTACGTTTGTATAGGACGTTCTCTGACCACCGGCGAATTATGGTATTTTCATAAAGTTATTGATTTCATAACAAATTATAAATACTGTTAATAACACAGTGGTTAGCAGAAAATGTAAAAAAAGATTGTTAAGAAAGATTTATCGTTTTATAGTTAAAATAATTGTACTTACAAGTTTTAAAATTAAAGTTTATTTTTATTGGTAGCATTATTCGTTGAAGTTTATTTCCCTGTTGATTTCCACCAGTAAGTTTTACCACGGTAGTACATTTACGTTGGTATATTGTGTCAGAGAATAGAAAGAAGCTTTTATTGATAATAAAATAAATAAAATAGAGTATAATAAAAGCTCCTAATACGGCAGTAATGAAAATAGCTTACAATTACGGCGCTATTTTTAGGGTTCCGTACCCAAAGGGTAAAAACGGGACCCTATTACTAAGACTCCGCTGTCCGTCTGTCTGTCTGTCTGTCACCAGGCTGTATCTCAAGAACCGTGATAGCTAGAAAGCTGAAATGATGTATTTCTGTTGCCGCTGTAACAACAAATACTAAAAACAAAATAAAAGAAACATGATATTTAAAGGGGGATCCCATACAGCAAACATGTTTTGTTTGCCGAATTTGCTCGATATTAATAACGATGACAGGTAGACAGTTAAAATTTTCACAGATGATATATTTCTGTTGCCGCTATAACAACAAATACTAAAAACAAAATAAAATATTTTTTAAGGGGGACTCCCATACAACAAACGTGATTTTTTTGCCGTTTTTTGGTACGGAACCCTTCGTGCGTGAGTCCGACTCACACTTGGCTGGTTTTTAGGGTTCCGTACCCAAAGAGCAAAAACGGGACCCTATTACTAAGCCTCCGCTGTCCGTCTGTATGTCTGTCTGTCTGTTGTCTGTCTGTCTGTCTGTCTGTCACCAGGCTGTATCTCATGAACCGTGATAGCTAGACAGTTGAAATTTTTACAGATAATGTATTTTTGTTACCGCTATAACAACAAATACTAAAAATATAATAAAGTAAATATTAAAGGGGGGCTCCCATACAACAAACGTAATTTTTTTGCCGTTTTTTGCTTTATATTAATAACGACAACAGGTAGACAGTTGAAATTTTCATAGATGATGTATTTCTGTTGCCGCTATAACAACAATTACTAAAAATTGAATAAAATAAATATTTAAGGGGGGCTCCCATACAACAAACGTGATTTTTTCCCCTTTTTTGGTACGGAACCCTTCGTGCGTGAGTCCGACTCGTACTTGGCCAATTTTTTTTATATTACTTGGCAAATAAATGGGATGATGATTATTTTAATTAATGTTTATATTTCTGTTTCTGCAGACAATAAGGACAAAAAGAAACGCAAGTGTTATACTGATTCACAGATGGCTAAAGCACTTTCATCAATTCAACAAGGCATGAGTGTTAAAAAAGCCTCTGGACAATATAATGTACCAGAGACTACGTTACGGAACAAACGAGATAACATTCATGTCAATGAAAAATGTGGTAAACAGCCAGTACTTAAATCATACGAGGAAAAACTAATCGTAGATTTGATCCAGTACCTTAGTACATGTGGATTTTCAGTTACTAAAGCACAGCTGTTATATATTGTCTCCAAGTTAGTTGAAAAACTCAAGCGTCCCAATACCTTTTAAGGTGGAGTTCCTGGAAAATGTTGGTTTTTAGGTTTTATGCAACGCCATCCATCAGTGGCACAAAATCTTAAAACAAGTAAAAAGAAATTTACAGAAAAAGATCTGCGAGCGTGGTTTGATCGAGTAAAAAAAAATACTCTGCAAAAAGTGACTTGTTACAATTTTTTGATAATCCATAATGCATATTTTAACTGCGATCACTGACGTCCATTAAACATGTACGCTGGACTGGCTATTGTCATGAAATGACAGCAATTTTTGAGCAGTATATCAGCAGTAGTGAGTGTACTTGGAACTAATTAGTTCCAAGTACACTCACTACTACCACAGTAGAATCTACTGCTCTCAGCGCCAATATGGCTATTTTCAAATCGGAACAAATGATTGTTGACGTTCACCAGTCCAGCGGACTTGTATAATGGAGGTCAGTGACTGCGATTAAACTATATCTAAAGACTGATTTGTCTGTTTTTCTGTATTCTGGGAGAAATAGCTAGGAATTTTTAACCAGTCTGTTATTAAGGTATTTTTAATAAGTTATTGATTTTATGCAAATTATGAATACGTGGTTAGCAGAAAGTGTAAAAGATTGTTAAGTTGATTTATAGTTTTATAGTTAAAACAATTGACAAGGTTTGAAATTAAAGTTTATTTTTAATGGTAGCATAATTCGAAGAAGTTTATTTTCCTGTTGATTTCCATCAGTAACTTTTACCTTAGGGGCCCTATTGCACAAATTTTCAACGAAAAACCGAAACTAAATCGTTACCGTTTCAGTTTCGTTTATAAAAAAATGCTCGCTTTAGTTTTGTAAAAATTGTTGAAACTATGTCTAGGGTGCCTAGGATGCCAATCTTGGACAATTTCAATGAGCAATTAATGCTAAAGATAAACCAAAGATTTTTAGGTAACTTAAATAACAACGTGACGGTTTTGGTTTCTTCGTTCAGAATTAGCGCGATTGGGCCCAGTAAAATAAAAGCTCTTATTACGGTGGTAATCAAAATCGCTTTTAATTATGGCTCCATTTTATACATATAGGTATCATCATGTAGCTTAGCTGCTAGAAATTTGATATAATGGTTAATTTAAATGTTGTTTTTATTTCTTCTTTAGCAGACAATATGGACAAAAAGAAACGCAAGTGTTATTCTGATGCCCGGGTTAATGTGTCAGAGACTACAGTACGGAGCAAACGAGATAAAACTTATGTCCCTGAAAAATGTGGTAAAAAGCCAGTACTTAACCCAACCAAGGAAAAACTTATCGTGGATTGGATCCAGTACCTTGGTAGATGTGGATTTTCAGTTACTAAAGAACAGTCGTTATATGCTATCTCTAACTTAGTTGAAAAACTCAAGCGCCCCCATGGGTTTAAAGGTGGAATTCCTGGAGAACGCTGGTTTTTAGGTTTTATGCAACGACATCCAGCAGTGGCACAAAATCTCACAACAAGTAAAAAACAATTTACAGAAAAAGAACTACGAGCGTGGTTTGATCAAGTACAAACATACTCTGCAAAAAGTGACTTGATACAATTTTTAAAAAATCCATAACGCATATTTTAATAATTGCAATGAAACTATATCCGAAGACTGACTTGTCTGATTTTCTGTATTCTGGGAGAACCTTAGGTAGGAATTTTTAACCAATTTGATGATTTTATGCAAATTATGAATACTGTTAATAACACCGTGGTTAGCAGAAAGTGAAAAGATTGTTAAGTAGATTTATAGTTTTATAGTTAAAACAATCGACAAGGTTTAAAATTAAAGTTTAATGGTAGCATAATTCGAAGAAGTTTATTTTTCTGTTAATTTTCACCAGTAAGTTTTACCTTAAAGTGCTAGTTCGCAGCAAGCTGTCAACTGCAACTGCCGACTGCACGTGTTTTTTATATATGAAGCGATCACACTTGGCCGCGGCACGTGCAGCCGCGTTGGCAGCTCTCTGCGAACTAGCACCCACCTCACCTTTAGGGGCCATAAGGGCTCCTAAGGCACAGAATACTTAGTACAACCTAAGGTGCGATAGCGTACCAATTTCTCACGATAAAACCAAAACTAAACTAAATCGTTACTATTTCAGTTTCGTTTACAGAAAAATGATCGCTTTAGTTTTGTCAAAATTGTTGAATGCTACTCGTATGCCTAGGAAGCCAATGGGGAGGAAAAGCGCAATTTTATCCCGATAGGTGGCGTCTGGTCTTTGGTACCCGGCCGCCTCAAAGAAAGTGTCAAAACATATGGGAATCTCTTGGAGTACTGCACTTTTTAATTTTATACTGAGAAAATGCCGCATTGCTATGCATGTAACTTGTAAAATATTGGAGTTCATCGATTTCCCAGTAACAAAAAAAATTGTGGGCAAAAAAAAATCAAAAAACATATGCTTTTCCCTCGATTTTCTCCTTTGATGAGCCTGAGAAACATTATAAATCAAAAGGAATGTTTCATGAATTTGATGAAGCTTCGCCAAAATAAAACAACATTTGAATTATAACTGCTTTGTTCTTTAATATTTCAACCTCAGCATTGTCTAACATTTATAACTTGGATGAATTTGATAGGTATGTCAAATATGGAATAAGCCCAATATTGGGGCCAAACAGAGAATTAATAGAATTTTATATGCCAGAGTCATTCAAGAAACTTAGAATAATAAAATAAATATGATAAAATGGTTCGTGTAATTTTGGATGGTACAGAAATTCCAGTACAGAAACCTGAAATTACTATTGCACAGAAGGCATCATCAGGCAACTATAAAAACGGAAATTCACACTTAGTTGCTTTGTTAAAATTTAAATCATATGCTTCTAATCTGAAATAAAAAGATTACTTGTAAATCTTACACGAAATTTAAAGAAATGTAATGCTTGTTAGCAATTTTTTGTAAGTTTCTATAAACTTTCTTGCCTGTTGTTTTGGCTTTTCTTTTCCGTAATTCTTCTTTTATATGAGCTAAAGTTAGCATAGAATACATTGTTTGTCCGCAAAACCGAAAAAAATACAATCTAAGAAAGTAAAATCACGTATTACACAGTCAAGACAATATAAGCTCAAACTGACAATTGTTCCAAAGACTGAAGCGCCATCTGTAATTCACTTTGCCTTCGCCTCCCCATTATGGACAATTTAAATGAGCAAAATTTTAAATGTTAAGCTAACTAAACCAATTTTTTTTGGTAAAAACCTAAATGATAACGTTACGGTTTTGGTTACTTCGTTCAGAATTAGCGCAATTGGGCCCAGTAAAATAAAAGCTCCTATTACGGCGGTAACCAAAATCGCTTTCAATTACGGCGCCATTATATACATATAGCTCGGTATCATCATGTAGCTTGCTGCTAGAAATTTGGTAAAATGGTTAATTTAAATGTTGTTTTTAAATTCTTTTGCAGACAATATGGACAAAAAGAAAAAACGCAAGTGTTATACTGATGCCCGGGTGGTTAATGTGCCAGAGACTACGTTACTGAGCAAACGAGATAAAACTTATGCCCCTGAAAAATGTGGTAAACAGCCATTACTTAACCTAATCGAGGAAAAACTAATCGTAGATTGGATCCAGTACATTAGTACATGTGGATGTTCAGTTACGAAAGAACAGTTGTTATTCACTGTTTCTAAGATAGTTGAAAAACTCAAGCGCCCCCATAGGTTTAAAGGCGGAGTTCCTGGAAAAAAATGGTTTTTAGGTTTTATGCAACGACATCCAGCAGTGGCACAAAATCTCACAACAAGTTAAAAACAATCTACAGAAGAAGAACTACGAGTGTGGTTTGATTTTGTACAAACATACTCTGAAAAAGCGACTTGTTACAATTTTTTAAAAATCCAGAACGCATATTTTATAATAAATAATAATCGACATCAGCAATTTGTATGTCCCCACTGCTGGCCAGGCTGCACAGACCTAGGGCGTGGGAGGCGGTGACCTCCTTCTGTGAAGATATCATGTCACAGAAGGAGAGTGCCGAGAGGGTCCGCGAGGCGGATACGGGTGCAGACCCGATACGTCGGCGGAGACCAGGGGGAAGGAGAAGGCGTTATGCGCATCTCATCCCTCCCTAGTAGTAATTCAGGGCCAGGGCGGCGGAACGGGGAATTCTGTCGTCCACTAAGGGCCTGGAGGTGGAAGAGCGCTCGTGTGTTCCGGAGTGCCACACCGTAGAAGATGTTTGGCGTCCTCAATGAGAAGGAGTCCGAAGGGACCAGCGTAGGGCGGGGACGCGGTGACTGCCACACCGATCCCGACTGTCCTCGTCCAATGCGCGGAAGGAACACCCCGGGGTTTTTAGTGGATGCACCACATAACCGCCTCAGTGTTCCCCGTGCGGGGGTGGTATGCGAAGGCATTTTCCCCGGGACAAAAAAAAGGCTGCACAGACCTATATGGGTGGATAAGGCGGATTGGCCAAATTTAATTTACAATAATAATTTTAATTTATATACATAAAAATGCAATAATAATAAAAAAAACATAACCTGTAGCTATTTTTTTTAAATAAAATGTAAAATAATATTTAATTCAAATAAAATTAATTAATTAATTTAGATCACAGTCATAAACCATTTCTACAGGTCGATATTTATAAAGGTCAGTAATTTATCAAAGACTCTTCCGATTTGATTTATGACTTTAATACTATTAGTTTGAACTTTGTGATTGTCTACCCACTTTTTCAGAAAAGCCTTAAGTCTCATTAAATATACTATTATTTCAGTTGATTTTTTCCCTTTGCCGAGAGGGGGCTACCTTCTACGTATGGGGAACCATTCCTATTCCAGGATGCGAGTGAAGACTTTAGAAGGTCGGAACACCTGGTACTGTTCAAAGAGACTCAGCAAGAAGTGCTAGGTCCGAGTGAAAATGGCCGCCGGAAGATTATTGGGTGTAGTCGGTGACCACACACATACCTAGATTAAAAAAAAACAGTCAGTATAGTGGTTAACAGCTACCTGTCCTTAGTTTTTTTTTATAATGTGTTTTAAAGCTAAACCACTGATCGAAATCGCGAAATCGTACGCAACGTATAAACATCAAACAATGAATATAACTTATTGGTATACTGTGTCATTGCGATCCGTACGAAGAAACTTAAGAAAATAATAAAAAGGCCATAATATCAAAAATAAATGAGTGAAACGTACTCAAACGGTTTCTCTCAAAAAGACTTTTCTTTTTGCCTCTTTCTACTTCGAATTTATTATAGCACTGTTAGTAAGAACTTTGTGATTGTTCACCTCTTCAGAACAGCCTGGACCTAAAGTCTCATTAATATATTATTATTTCAGTAGAATTTATTCCTTTGCCGAGCGGGGGCCACCTTTTATGTCTCGGAGGCTATTCGTATTCCAGGATGCGAGTGAAGACTGTAGAATCAGAAGGTGTCACCACCTGGTATTGTTCAAGGAGAGTCAGCAAGAAGTGCCAAGTCCGAGTGAAGATGTCTGCCGGAAGATTATTGGGTGTAGTCGGCGACCACACACATACTTAGATTAAAATATATATATAAAGACAGTATAGTGGTTAACGGCTACCTTTACTAAGTATTTTTTGTAATGTGTTTTAGAGCTAAATAACTGATCGGAATCGTACACAACGTATATAGGCGTTAAAATATTATAAATAAATATTCCTGCGTTTCGTACGACGCGGATCAGTAAGCTAAAACTTAATAAACTAATATAAAAGTCATATCAAAAATAAATTATTGAAACGTACTTAATAAATAAATGATATTTCTCTCTAAAAATTTTTCTTTTTGCCTCTTTCTACTTCGAATTTAATATGCCATTAGTATTGTTAGTATGAATTTGATGAACAAACAGCCCAGGGGATTGTGTACAGAAATAATAAACAAATAAATAAATAAAATTCATACTAACAATACTAATGGCATATTAAAACTCTAAAATTATGTGTAGGCTTGTCAATTCCATACAATACAGCAATGTTTGTGATTTTACATAAACTGGCGACGTGTGACTTGATCGTTTAATTGTTTATTTTTAAGCTTTAAGTTAGCGAACGAATAGAAAAGTAGCCATTTGAGTAGCCCCCCAGAAAAGAAATGGACAGAAGAATTGTACAAGGGCACAACTTATTTCACATTGAAATTTTGTCCGGATTTTGTGATTCTCTACCTCTTAAAAAAAGTTTTAAGTCTCATTTAGTATTATTATTTCATTTGATTCATAATTTCATTATTATTTTAGTTGAATTCATTCCTTTGCCCAGTGGGGGCCACCTTCTACGTATCGGGAAATATTCGTATTCCAGCAAGGTGAAGACTTTAGAAGGTCGGATCACGTGGAACTGTTCAAAGAAAGTCAGCAAGAAGTGCCAAGTCCGAGTGAAGATGTTCAACAGAAATGTATTGGCTGTTGTCGGTGACCACACACATTAACCATCAGCCATTTTAATGTCCCCACTGCTGGGATACAGGCCCTCCGTAAGGGTGGATAAGGAGGACGGGCCATAACCCAACACGCGGGCCCAATGCGGATTGGTGGGTGTTAACGACTGAAAATGCAGCCAGAACCAACGGCTTAATGTAAATTTTTGGACACCGATCCCATGACAGACCCTTGTGAACGTTGCTTAACCCCCGCAATCACTGGGCCAGGCGCTATTCCACTGCGCCACCGAACTCTTCACCATACACATACTCAGATTCAAAAAATCTATAGAGACAGTAAGGTGGTTAATGGCTACCTTGTCTAGGAGGGTTCTACACGAAGCATGACGAACCCATCAAAAGTTCACATTCAAAATGATACTTTTCACCAATAAACAAAAGGAATGACTACATTAATTCGACGATGACATAAATTCTCTCTTTCAAGCTCGGCGTGCAAGACATGCAAGAACTTATAAGAAATCTCTATCATAAGAAAAGTATATAATAAAATTATTTAATTCATTACATTAAATGTTTTTCTATATACTTTTCTTACGTGTTTTAAAGCTAAACCTTTACTGAGCGGAATCGTACGCTAAGTATAATCATTGCGAATAATGTAATAAAAAAAAAAATAGTCATCAGTTATTATTAAAAATAACTAGACTGAAACGTATTTAAAAGTATTTCTATCCAAAACTCTTTTCTTCTTGCTTCGTTTTACTTTGATTTATGACATTAGTACTATTAGTATGTGATTGTTGACCTCTTTAAATCCTAAATTCTCATTTCATCATTTAATGTATTATAATTTTAGGCAATTTATAATCTCATTATTTCAGTTGAATTTATTCCTCTGAAGAACGGGGGACACCTTTTATGTATTGGGAACCATTTGTATTCCGGGATGCGATTCAAAACTTTAGAAGGTCGGACCACCTGGTATTGTACAAAGAGAGTCAGCCAAAAGTGCCAAGCCCGGGTGAAGATGGCCGCCAAAAGATTATTGGCTATAGTCGGTAACCACACTCATACTTAGATTTTAAAAATGCTATAGAGACACTATGGTGGTTAACAGCTACATTAACGCATTTTAAAGCTAAACCTCCACTGGTCGGAATAGTATGTATCGCATCAAACTAACGGATAAAATCTAAACTGCATTCCGTACGACGAGGATCAGTAGCTAAAATACTTAATAAAATAGTATAAAGGTCATTAATTATCAAAAATAAATGTTAGTATTTCCCTCCAAAAGACTTTTTCTTCTTGCCTCTTTCTACAATGTTTTTTTTTATGAAGTTAGTACTGTCAGAATCCCTGCAAACTGCAAACTTTCTATCGGCCGATAGTTAGGTCGGACCTTCTTTAATATGAAGAATCGGCCGATACCAAATCGTTGTAATGTGCGCACTTGCATACTTCTTCATACTGATTAAAAGCCCGACCAAACTATCGGCCAGTAGAAAATAGGTAGATTGCGGGGGTCTAAGTATGAATGTGATTATTATTTACCTATTCAGAAAAAGCTGAAGTTTCAATTAAAATATTATTTCAGGTAATTCATAATTTAATATTTTTTTCAGTTGAACTAATTCCTTTGGCGAGCGGGGGCCACCTTCTACGAATCGGGAACCATTCGTATTCCAGCAACGTGAAGACGTTTGAAGGTCGTAATACCTGGTACTGTTCGAAGAGAGTAAGCAAGAAGTGCCAGGTCCGAGTGAAGATGTCTGACAGAAGTATATTGGCTGTGGTCGGTGACCACACACATGCGTAGATTAAGAAATTTCTTAAGAAACATTATGGTAGTTTGAACAGTAGGAGCACGATTTAAGACGTTTGAAGGTCGTATCACCTGGTACTGTTCGAAGAAAGTGAGCAAGAAGTGCCAGGTCCAAGTGAAGATGTTCGACAGAAATATATTGGCTGTGGTCGCCGACCACAGACACACATACTCAGATTTACCTAGTGTCTATAAAGACACTAGGTATAGTGGTTAACGGCTACCTGTACTAAGTGTTTTTTAGAATGTTTTTTAAAGCTAAACCACTGATCGAAATCGTACGCAACGTAAGCATCGCTTCAAACAATGAATGAAACTTATAATGCGTTCCGTACGACGCGGATAGAGCTAAAAAAGCTTAAAAACTTAATAAAATAATAAAAATTATCAAAAATAAATGATATTATTTCCCTCCAAAACACTTTTCTTCTTGCTTCTTTTAACTTCGATTATTTTGTGGAGTTAGTATGAATTGTTTTATTGTATATATTATTATATCAATTTATGTTATTTTAGGTAATTCATAGTTTAATTATTATTTTCAGTTGAACTAATTCCTTTGGCGAGCGGGGGTCACCTTCTGCGTATTGGGAACTATTCGTATTCCAGCAACGTGAAGACGTTTGAAGGTCGTATCACCTGGTACTGTTCGAAGAGAATGAGCAAGAAGTGCCAGGTCCGAGTGAAGATGTTCGAAAGAAATATATTGGCTGTGGTCGGTGACCACACACATGCGTAGATTAAGAGAATTCTTTAGAAACACAATGGTAGTTTGAATAATAGGAGCACGATTTAAGACGTTTGAAGGTCGTATCACCTGGTACTGTCCGAAGAGAGTGAGCAAAAAGTGTCAGGTCCGAGTGAAGATGTTTGACAGAAATATGTATATTGGCTATGCTTGGTGACCGCTCACATACGTAGATTAAGAAAATTATGTATACCTATAAACACTATGGTAGTTTGAACAGTAGGAGCACGATTTAAACCTCTGTCAAAAATTATTAAAATACGTTTATCCTAGCCCAAGCAATGTGTGAGTCTAATGACCAGCAGAGGTGTTACCCTAGGAACGCTCGATTACAGCTGCGTTCCAAAATGAAAGTATTCCACTAATGCCTGGTTTCCGAGGTACATTTTATCCACATTAGCTGGTTTAAAATAAAATTACTTTAAACCAGATAATGTGGATCCCTTATCGAACCTCTAAACTAACTCAGAAAACGAGCATTAGAGAAACTGATCGTGTAGTAACTGAGCGAATAAAAATTCAAGTACACTATTCGATTTAGATAAACTTGCAATATTAATAATTTCAATATTATCTTTGTGGAGAACTCTCCAAAATTTTTCTAACAGTAGTAACAACGAAACCGACAAAAGTTTTGCTTACTTAGTTGTTCACTCTATGTTCTTATACAATAATAGTTATTAGGTAAAGTCGAGAAAAAAAAATATGCTCTTGATTAATAAAATATCGACTTCATTGTTTTTTTTTCTCTCTGTACTTTTAAACTATCTATCGGTCAATCTCTACCTCTCACAAGCCATGGCCACATACTCAAAAAGTTAAGGCCATCTTAAATTCCAAAAAGTTCTTAGATTTGACATAAACTCTATCAAATTTACAGTTTCCTTAAAGTTCACTACGGTCTCAATAAAATATTTTATGATGTGCTCGTGTCTGTATGTCGACATTGACATCCGCCATTTTTAATGTCCTCACTGCTGGGGCACAGGCCTTCCTAATCGGTGGATAAGGAGGATGGGCCATAAATAACCCACGCAGGCTCTATGCAGATTGGTGGGTTTTAACCACTGCAAATGCAGCCGGTGTCAACGGCTTGACGTGCCTTCTGAAGCACGGAGGAACTCGAGGTAATATTTTTTGTCACATCCGCTGCTAGGAATATTGCCTTATGATGGGAATATTCCCGGCAATATTGGGAATATTCCCGACTCTAATGCAATATTCCTGGCAACGGTACATCTTTACATATCCCATGACCGACCCTTGCAAATGTTACTTAACTTCCGCAAACGCAGGGCCACGCGCTAAACTACTGCGCCACCGAGCTCTGTATGTATAAGGTAATGGTTTTTAACTTGATTTCTTTCATAATACTTTCAGATTATAGTGTTGTCCAGACGTCTCGAGGAGGTACGAGTACTCACTAATCGCCGGTTCACACAGATATTGGACTAACGCCAAAAATGTGAATGGAAGTTTGACATGGTACTGTTCAAAGAGGAATACTGTCAAAAAGTGCTACGCTTCTGTCAAGATGTCTAACCGGAAACTTATATATTTTAGGAACGGTCAAAATCATTAAATCAACCTTCGTGTTAGGACACTAGGGTGGCTTATAGGTAAGGGTAAGCTCTTAAAACTGGTCAGTTTTCTGAATGGCTATCAATGCGTCTTTTTCTCGCTGTATCTATATCTAAAGGAATATTTTTAGATATAGATACAGTTTATAAACTATACTGATTTCTTTCATAATCCTTGAAAGTTTGACATGGTACTGTTCAAAGAGAAATACTGTCAAAAGGTGCAACGCTTCTGTAAATATGTCTAACCGGAAACTTATATATTTTAGGAACGGTCATAATCATTAGACAAACCTCCGTGTCTTAGTGGCCTGTAGACCCTAGGGGTATTTTAGGAACGATCATAATCATTACATCAACCTCCGTGTTCTAGTGGCTTGTGGGGGTAAGGGTAAGCTCTTAAAACTTGTCAGTTTTCTGAATGGCTATCAATGCGTCTTATTCTCGCTGTATCTATATCTAAAGGAATACCTTTAGATATAAATACAGTTAATAAATTTTGCTGATTTCTTTCATAATTCTTGCAGATTATAGTGTTGTCCAGACGTCTCGAGGAGGTTTCTCACTAATCGCCGGTTCACACAGATATTGGACTAACGCCAAAAATGTTAATGGAAGTTTAACATGGTACTGTTCAAAGAGGAATACTGTCAAAAAGTGCAACGCTTCTGTCAAGATGTCTAACCGAAAACTTATATATTTTAGGAACGGTCATAATCATTAGATCAACCTCCGTGTCCTAGTGGCTTATAGGGGTAAGGGTAAGCTCTTAAAACTTGTCAGTTTTCTGAATGGCTATCAATGCGTCTTTTTCTCGCTGTATCTATATCTAAAGGAATACCTTTAGAAATAAATACAGTTAATAAATTTTGCTGATTTCTTTCATAATTCTTGCAGATTATAGTGTTGTCCAGACGTCTCGAGGAGGTTACTCACTAATCACCAATTCACACAGATATTGGACTAACGCCAAAAATGTTAATGGAAGTTTGACATGGTACTGTTCAAAGAGGAATACTGTTAAAAGGTGCAACGCTTCTGTCAAGATGTCTAACCGAAAACTTATATATTTTAGGAACGGTCATAATCATTAGATCAACCTCCGTGTCCTAGTGGCTTATAGGGGTAAGGGTAAGCTCTTAAAACTTGTCAGTTTTCTGAATGGCTATCAATGCGTCTTTTTCTCGCTGAATCTATATCTAATGAAATACTTTTAGATATAGATACAGTTAATAAACTTTGCTGATTTCGTTCATAATCCTTGCAGATTATAGTGTTGTCCAGACGTCTCGAGGAGGTTACTCACTAATCACCAATTCACACAGATATTGGACTAACGCCAAAAATGTGAATGGAAGTTTGACATGGTACTGTTCAAAGAGAAGTGTCAATAAGTGCAAAGCTTCTATCAAGATGTGTAACCGAAAAGTGATATGTTTTAGGAACGATCATAATCATTAGACAGACCTCCGTGTCCTAGTGGCTTGTAGGGAGATACAAGCTTTTAAAACTTGTCAGTTTCCTGAATGGCTATCAATGCGTCTTTTTCTCGCTGTATCTATATATCTATACATATAATGAAACGGTGAATTCTTTATTATGTTTGTGCAGCATATTCAAAAACCGCTGAACAAGTTTTGATGGACTCAACATCAGTTCACAGTTTTTTAGCTTGGGATCCAACTTAAAATCTAAGTCATGTTTCATCTAATTTGACTGGGTAGAACAAAGAACCAGGTAAACAGCTTGAATTCTTCCTAGTACTAGCTTCATATACTAAGGATGTAATTATACTGGTCGCCATATTTTTCTACTGTCCGACGAAGTCACGGGCGCAGCCTAGTAGAAAATAAGTAAAAAGAGATGCATTGATAGCCTTTCAGAAAACGGTCAATTTAGAAATTAACCTCTATATTTTCTCCAGACTTTGTGTCTGCGTTACCGTCGGTCGTTGTTTCTGATTTCCAAAGCATAATGCAGCTCTTAGCCTAGACGATCGAGCATGGCTTGTCAAGCACGTACCATGGGCAACAGCGTCGCTTAACCACTCCTAAGGTTAAAATTGCTTGCACGCCACGCGCCGTCTCAACATAAATTTGGTACGCAGCAGGGGTGATACGCGCACACAAATTTTGTTGCCAACTGGTTAAGCGACGCTATTGCCCATAGTACACATAATTACTACACCACTAGAGGTAGTTCAGAGTCTCATGAAACGGAAGATTTTTTTTTACTAAAAACGTGGTTATTGCATACAGTCTGTCAAGAAAGTCATACAATTATTTTCTTTCTCGAATAGTGTTATTGTATAAACAACACTTAACTACTTTTGTAATGCAACAAGTGTTTTTAGTAAAATAATTTTACTTCCGTTTTTGAGTCTCTGGACTACCTCTACCATTTGGGGGGCGTGACCTACCTTTCATAGGCCACGGTAATCACGTGATACCTACGTGCTTGATGTCAAGCCGTCAAGCATCGCTCTTAGGTGATCAAAATGTGATTGACACGCTATGCTTGACCATTTAGGGAGATAGGTACAGTCAACAGCACATGAGGTTATACAAAACTGTGAAAAATCTTAAACATTTAGATTTTTGCATTCACAATGCTATTTTTATATTAAGATGAATAAATAATGAAAAATATTAGAAAAAATCGACTCACCCGTAGCAACTCAGACGGGATTCGAACCCGCACCCTTAGTATTCCGGCCCAATGCACTACCAATTATGCTACCGAGCCACTAATGAATTTGGCGAAATTTTCTAATACTTTTACGTTTCCGCTGAAGATCAGCGCCATCTCACCAATGTGAAGAGAATTACTTCGACATTGAAAGCAGCCCCATTGCAGGTGCTAGACAATCAATTAAGGTGAAACAGTCATATAATTTTAAACTTTTAGATTTTTGCATTCACAATGCTATTTTTATATTAAGATGAATAAATAATGAAAAATATTAGAAAAAATCGACTCTCCCGTAGCAACTCAGACGGGATTCGAACCCGCACCCTTAGGTTTCCGGCCCAATGCACTACCAATTATGCTACCGAGCCACTAATGAATTTGGCGAAATTTTCTAATACTTTTTACGTTTCCGCTGAAGATCAGCGCCATATCACCAATGTGAAGAGAATTACTTCGACATTAAAAAATCTGTAATTTATTTTGAACCTTGAAAGCTTTGCATTTAATTATAAAATTTATTGAATATCATTGCGCTGTCGTAGAAGCCCAGCGTGCTGTTGACCGTACATATCTGCTTCAGCTACTTTGTAGTCTGATCAAAAATATGTCATTGTCACAAATAAATAAACCGACCGTTTTTTACCATTAATATTAATTTCAAATTGTGTATGAGTTCAAAGTGATATTATGAAGCACTTATTTTTTTTTGTTTATTATTAAATGCCTATTTCACAGGTTTGGGTTGGATGATTCGGTTGATTAAATATTGTGTGATTTATGTTCCATTGTGTCTACAAGTACTAAAAAGTTGTCCGTGTATTGTCGATATTTCTTACAAAATAAAAAAAATGCTTCACATTATAAATCATTTTGATTTTTACAATCCGAACTCCACTTTTCAAGCAAAGCCATAAATATTTTTAAGCAAAGCGATTAACAGAATAGATATATACATTGATTTTCTTAAACTATCGCTTCCAGATATTTCCATAATGGCTTCACCTCGAGGCGGCTTTCTACTAGCCATAGGCGGCTATACTTATTCAACAAACTACAAAAACCTGGAAGGGAGAACAACCTGGTATTGTTCAAAGCGAACGAGGAAGAAGTGCCGCGCGTCCGTCAAGATGTTTAACCAAGAAGTAACACATTGTTATGGACAACATATTTGTCAAGGCGAATGAAAAAAGAGCCTTTTTTCGGCCTATTCTCCCGGGCCCTCACTTTTTTCCTTTTGGATATCGGGAGAAAAGTTTGTTTTTCCATACTTTTTCCCGATATCCCCAAGTGGGGGACAATTGTGATGGATAACGAGAATAGGCCCCTTTTTCAATTCGGATTTTTTATGGCGATATTACACGATTCAATTCTGCTTGTCAATTTATTTAAATTGCAACAACCAAATTGAATCATCCCTGATAACCTTATCCTTACCAATATCCTTACTTGATTACTAATATTATAAATACGAAAGTAAGTTTGTCTGCTTGTTTGTTATTTTGCATACACGTTAGGACGTTTAGGTACCCTAATGGTAAACCTACTTAGAAACAATTATGAAGTTTTGGTTGAATTAATTTGGTTAAATTGTAATATCGTCATAACTTTAACTTTGTGAGTGATAGTTAATATTTTTATTTGAAATGATAATGTAAATATAAGTTTAAATTAGTTATTGATACAGTTATATTATCAACTGTATTAATTCATTTTTTAAAATAAATAAGACATGATGGAATGTGTTTAATTACTGTTGTTAAAGTGATTGTCAAGTTTTAGTGTTACCAATACTAAAAATTATTTTAAACATTTTAAAATAGTATAAAAGTTATTAACTATGTGTGGTGCAAAGTTATTATGTGGGTTATTGTAACTTTGAAAGTAAATAAGTTACAAAGCAGTAAAAAAACTAAAATATTGATTTCATCATTTATACCGAAAATAAACTAGCATTGCACTCTTTTTACAGTCTGTCAAGAAAGATATAAAATTGTTTTCTTTGTCAAATAGTGTTATTGTATAAACATCACTTAATTACTTTTGTAATGCAACAAGTGTTTTTTAGTAAAAATAATTTTACTTCCGTTTCTTGAGTCTCTGGACTACATCTACCATCCTACCTTTCAATAGGCCACGATAATCGCGTGATACCTACGCGCTTGATGTCAAGCCGACGAGCATCGCTCTTAGACGATCAAAATGTGATTGACAAGCTATGCTTGACCATTTAGGGAGATAGGTACAGTCAGCAGCACATGAGGTTATACATAAATGTATATATAAATAAGTAAATAAAATAAAATAAATAACTGTCAAAAATCTGTAACTTATTTTAAACCTTAATAACTTTGCATTGAAGTATGAAATTGATTGAATATCATTACGCTGTCGTGGAAGCCCAGCGTGCTGTTGACCGTACATATCTGCTTCAGCTTCTTTGTAGTCTGATCAAAAATATGTCATGTTTTTTACCATTAAGATTAATTTCAAATTTGTTTATTAGTTCTAAGTTTCAATCCTTTCAATCCTGTCATGATATGTCTGTCATATGGGTCAGTCGATTTTTCCTAGATTTTTTGTAATTATATTAATTATCTCAAAGTGATAATATGAAGCACTTATTTTCTTGTATTTAAATGCCTGATTCTCAGGTTTGGGTTGGATGATTCGGTTGATTAAATATTATAATTTTATAATAAGTCTATAAGTACCTACTAAAAAAATTGTCCGTGTATTGTCGATATTTCTTACAAAATAATAAAATGCCTTACATTATAAATCATTTTGATTTTTACAATCCGAGCTCCAGTTTTCAAGCGAAGCATAAACATTTTTAGGCAAAGCGATTAACAGAATAGGTATATTCATTGATTTTCTTAAACTATCGCTTCCAGATATTTCCATAATGGCTTTACCTCGAGGCGGCTTTCTGCTAGCCATAGGCGGCTATACTTATTCAACAAACTACAAAAACCTGGAAGGGAGAACCACCTGGTATTGTTCAAAGCGAAGGAGGAAAAAGTGCCGCGCGTCCGTCAAGATGTTTAACCAAGAAGTAACATATTATGGTAATGGACAACATATTTGTCAAGGCGAATGAAAAAAAAGCAATTATTCGGTCTATTCTCCCGGGCCCTCACTTTTTCCCTTTTGGATATCGGGAAAGAAGTTTGTTTTTCCATACTTTTTCCCGATATCCTCAAGTGGGGGACAATAATGGTGGATAACGAGAATAGCCCCTTTTTCAACTTGGATTTTTTTTACACGATTCAATTCTGCTTTTCAATTTATTCAAACTGCAACAACCAAATTGATTGGTTAGGATAATCATCCCTGATATCTTTATCCTTACCAATATCCTTACTTGATTACTAATATTATAAATACGAAAGTAAGTTTGTCTGCTTGTTTGCTATTTTGCATATGTCGTAGGATAATTGTACAAATAGGATTTTTACAAAAATCCTAGTATGATTGTAAAATACACGTTAGGACATTAGGGTACCCTAACGTCCTAACGTGCCCCGAAGGAGTGTTCCCGCGGGAAACAGAAATAACTGACCACGCAGAAAAAGTCGCGGGTGGCGTAAGTCTAAACATAAAAGTAAATTATTGTTCAATGTCATTGATTGTGTTCGAGCATGTTCAAATGATTCAACCGAGTTGAATATGTAAACAGAAGAAATAAACGATTCACTCGACATTCAATCCTTTGAATCTTGATCGGTACAGCAGCGCTTGGAGCAACGCGGGCTTCGGAAGCCCTTGTTGCTCTAAGGTACAGCGCCAGTGAATTAAATTATTCACTTTAAAATTTAAACAGTTTACTTCTTAAGGCCCTCTAGCGCCGCCAATTCAATTATTTTTATTATACGTAAACCAGGTCAATATGAAAAAAATGCATGCCCTCTTAAATTGTCCCTAATATTTTTTAAATAACTCTTCAACAGTTATTATTCTTTCTGTAAGTCTTAAAATCCATGCAAACCAAAAGTGACCACCGTTTTTCAAATGCTTTTTAAAACTAGTAGGTACAGAGAATGAAAAATATTAAAGTGTATTTCAAAAAAATATTAGAGACAATTTAAAAAGCATGGCCGTTTCCTTTCTAGGATTTTTTACCCAAAGGGTAAAAACGGGACCCTATTACTTAGACTCCACTGTCCGTCTGTCTGTCTGTCTGTTACCAGGCTCATGAACTGTGATATCTAGACAGTTGAAATTTTCACAGATGATGTATTTCTGTTACCGCTATAACAACAAATACTAATAACAGAATAAAATGATTATTTGAGTGGGGTCCCCATGCAACAAACGTGATTTTTTTGCCGTTTTTTGGTACGGAACCCTTCGTGCGCGAGTCCGACTCGCACTTGGCGGGTTTTTTTTAATTTACATGGTTTACGAGTATTAAAAATAAGCGTATTAGCGGCGCTAGTTCACCTACATAAGCGCCTTAAGTACCTACTTATAAACAACTATGAAGTTTTGGTTGAATTAATTTGGTTAAACTGTAATATCGTCATAACTTTTACTTTGTGAGTGATAGTCAATATTTTTCTTTGAAATTATAATGTAAAATATAAATTCAAACTAGTTATTGACACAGTTATATTATCAACTATATTGATTCAATTTTGAAAATAAATTAGACATGATGGAATGTGTTTAATTAATTGTTGTTAAAGTGATTGTCAACTTTTAGTGTTACGACTAATAAAAAAAAATTTCAACATTTTAAAATAGTAAAAATAATATTAAATTTGAAGTGCAAAGTTATTATGTGGGTTATTGTAACTTTGAAAGTAAATAAGTTAACAAAGCAGTAAAATGGCTAAAATATTGATTTAATCATTTATACTGAAATAAACTAACATTGCACTCACAAAAATAATTGGCATTGTGTTTCAAGTTTATTTCTAAAGGCAGAATTCATAGAAAAATATTGTGCTCTTCGTTGTTCGTCTCTGGAAAAATTAGGGGTGTCTCTTTTTGCACAGTAAGCTAAATAAAATACTATGCGCGGGAATAAAATAAATTCTCAAACCTAATTTGTATTTTATAATAATATCAATACACAAACGTAACAGTCAAGCAACAACAAAAATGTCTGACAAATAAAATTAATAATTATCTCTTTGAACAAAATAAACGAACAATAAGGCATAGACTATTTTATACTGGGTCACAGGCATTAAAATAGCATCCACAGACAAACTCCTTTTTACCAACGCCATCTATTGAATTCTTTCAATAGAAGTTTATGATACAAGGTTAGTAAGGAGGTTTTTAAAACTAGTTGGCGTTTCATAAGCCCGAACCGCAGGCGAGGGTTTATAATCGTCACGAGTTTTAAAAAACCATAACAACCGTGTGCCATACTACGTTTTTCAATACCTATTAAAAAAACATTCTCCTCCTTTCATCAAAAATAGGTTTCAATGATATTAAGCAGGTATTAAGGTTTTCAACTATTTCAGATGTGGAGTTGCTGCCCACAAGAAGCGGTAACTACATACTTCGATACGGTGACAACACTTATTGGTGTAATTGGTACAAGTTGACTACTGCTACAGACAAGCCGTCTCGTCGCTGGTACTGCTCTAAGAGAAAGGTGTCCAAATGTTCCGCCAGTTTGAAGACTTTTTATGGAAGGGTTGTAGCTTTGTATGGTGTTCATAACCATTGAAAAAAAACAAAGAGAACAATGCCATTTCTGGTTTGGAATAAGAAGTTAGGATTTTTTTTAGTTTTATTCTTATTTTAAGTAAAAATAGTGCTCAAATTACAAAAAAATTAAAGTGATATAGTTTAATTATATTTATTATAGTTATTTTTTAATCTTGAAAAAGAAGAAACATTTTAGTAGTCAAATTAACTTCTAGTCTCATTAATTGTGAACTCTCGTAGTTGCCAAAAAGTGTCTTCCTATCTCTATTTTAAACAAAAAAGTACCTTTTTCCTCGCTTTTCCACTACAGTCAACAAATAAACACCGATAAACACCCAATAGTGTAGGAAAAGAAGGTAGTGGACGGACCCCCATAGCAAATCCTCAGTAGACGAAACTTTACAGTATGATAAAGTATCATTAATGAAACATATTTTTTAAAGTGGAATTCCCTGCTTGCGTCTGTATTCCCGCAAGCATATAACCCAGCGATATTTAAAGCCCCGAGTGAATAGGCATCTTCTGGGCAAGCTCGCTTCATCTTCGGTCTCTTCTTAGCCTCATGGTTCTAGAATGTGGCCAAGAGTAAGCCCATTTAATGTAAAAAAATATATATCCAAATCGTTTTTTTTTTATATTTGTACTTACTACATAGGTTTTGGTTCATACTATATTACATACATCCCTGCAAAGTTTCATCGACTGAGGATTACTGTGGGGTCTCCATACAAAAGATCACTTCATTTCCTACACTACAACAAGTCAGCCAACATCCTCGTAAGTCTGTAAACATGTTGGTCGGACTGTGCTGACAAAGCAAATTGAACTTTGTTCCGTGGGTGGAGCAGAAGGAAGAACGACACGAACCGATTTTTCTTGCGAGCTCATTTCGTGGAATTGACTTTAGACTTCGATTAACCTGTGCCATAATTACCAAATAAAAGTTGATTTAATGGGCCAAATTAATGTTAGTATTTTTAGATTAAGTAGGCAATTTTATTACAACATGATATTACAAACATTTGCCAAATAATGCTATAATTTAAGTTGTCTTATTAAATAGGAATTGAATTAGAATAAATTCGATAAGAGGCTAAACAATTATAAATACTTACGGCCAAAAAATAACTTTACAAAGAAGTTTTTTTATTTTATTAAATAAGAGTTTTTTTTATAATTTTGACGCAGATCTCAAAAAATGAACTTAATTAATTTCTAGTTATAGAATAGAAACAAATCAATACAAAAGTATTTCTTTAATTATAATTTTGTTTTATGTGTAAAAAAACTTGTAGGTCTAATATCTAGATCAATTCAGTTCATAAGTACCTATTATTATTATAAGTATAGCTAATAGCTAAGCCACTGATTTAGTAGATTATCTTAAAGTAAGTAAATAGTCAATATTGTTAATATCAGTCTAGTCAAATCAAAAGTCTTTTAATAAAAAAACGATGATATCAAAAAAATACTTATTTGGTTTTTATTTTTGGCTAAAACTGGATTTCGGAATTGGTGTTTACAGATTTACATAATTGTACAATGTGTATTATGTTTTTTTAATGATCTTTACTAATTGTAAACAGAAAAATTATACCAGCGGCAGAGTTTTAGATATTAATTTTTAATCAATTAAAATTGATATCACGAATAATGTTCGAAGTCCGAAACAGAATTTCTATGAAATTACCTATCTGTTATGATGTATGAAAAATATCTGGAACTTGTGTTGTGTTCCATTTAGAGTAAAATTTTTTTTCGAATTGTGGAATACTTCTGTAGGTAAATAAAATATTCCACTTACCCCCGGTTTCTAAGGTACTTTATCGGAAGAGTCCACATTATCTGGTTTAAACCAATAATAAAATCAACTTAAACCAGATAATGTGGACCCCTCCGATAACGTTAAACCTCCGATAAACCACCGGTAAGTACCTCAGAAACCGGGGGTTAGGGCAACTTTAAGTTCTGTTCGCTCAGGGGCTCTATCGTTTGGATAATGTGGAACCGTAATAACAAACCTATCTCTTTATCATTCCAGTGGAATTTCTACCCACAATGAAAGGCAATTACAGATTGCGGTACCATGACCACACGTTCTGGTGTCGGAAGTACAGGATTGATGATGGGAAACCAGGACGCTGGTACTGCTCCAAGAGGAAGTGGAGGAATTGTCCGGTGATCGTCCTGACACTAGGATGGGAAGTAGCTGCCGTATATGGAGAACACAATCATGAACCACCACCATATTGTAACCAAGTAGCCACTAATTTTGGTTTCCTGTAAAACAAATCAAAAATTTATAATAAAGAAATGTCCATCGCGGGAGACCAGAGGCCATACTCAAGTTCTTATAGCAACATCAAACTGATTTTTGTAATAGAGACAGAGCTATACATACATAGCGTATAGCGCCAACTCAATCACAACATCGCTTCAATATTACTTTGACAGTCATTGTAGGGGGGCAGAGCCTCGATAATGCTGATGATAACGTTACAATCGTGACTCAATGGTGTTTCAGTTGTAATGATTATTAGGTTTTAATAAGAAGATATATTATGTCAAAAGGCAATACTACGTATTAAAACTCTATTGAGATACGTTAACATTTGTAGCAGTGCCACGTGATCATCTAGCTAGACCGTTAGTAGAAATGTGATTGCCGTATAGGAAGAAAACAACCAATTTACCACCAAAAGACCATTTTTTTAAAGGACAGAAAATACCGCTGTAAATATGTCCTAGTGATTGTAAGTGAATTTAGTTAAAAAGGCCATAATTTATAATCAGTAATTTAGTGTTTCTTTTCTTTTCTTGGTATTATTTATTATATTATGATATTTTCTGTGGTGATTTGAGGTTATATAATATACAACATGGAGGACGTTGACTGTGATCTACTCAATAAAACTACCTTCAATCTTAGGAAACGATAGATAGTTTCAGATATATCATTAGGAATGAAAAAATAAGGCTTACAATATTAGTGGATATTCATCATCATCATATCAGCCGCACCACACCTATTGCTGGGTATAGGCCTCCCCTAAGGATCTCCACGACGATCGGTCCTGCGCTGCCTGCATCCATTGGCTTCCCGCGACCTTCACCAGATCGTCGGTCCACCTTGTCGGGGGCCTACCCACGGAGCGGAGTGGATATTAGGGCTTAAAAAAACCAGTGTCGTGCATCACATTAAAAAGGACGTTGCCTGAGAAGTCATCAAACTGTTAAATCGTCATTAAACTGTTTTAAATTTTAGGAAACGAAAGGTGGTTTCAAATATATCATTAGGAATGAAAAAATAATACAATTTATTTGATTTTATTTTCTTTAGGATCATGACCTAAGAAGGTGGTATCATTGGTCATTGTCCTCTGGCTACCTGTAAAACAAAACAAAAAATTACCACGGGGAAATGAAATCGACGATGGTGGAGGACCAGACGGTGGCAGACAGGTGGCAGACCAGGTCACTGGTCATAGTTATGAAAGTCAAGACCCTTTGATGTGAGGTTACCATGGCTGTGCTCTACATACGGGTAGAGCACAACCATGGTATCAAAAAGTTTGTTTACCTAAAAAAAAAAATATGGAGTACCTAAGATAAATTGTAGAAGATATAACTTGATATTTAATGTAGCTTTTGTTACAGGGAAGTTTTTCCCGACAGGAAGAGGGAACTACAAATTGTTATACGATGGCTTCACTTTCTGGTGTGATAAGTACAACTTAGTGGCGGGAAAACCATGCAGATGGTATTGTTCGAAGAAGAAAAGCAAGAAGTGCCCAATAGCTGTACAGACCCTTAACTCAATTGTGATAGCCGTCCATGGCTCCCATAACCATACGTAAATTAATGTAAGAACATGTCTTGCTTGGGCCACCTCTATCTACACCACCTCAAAAGACAGAGAAAAAACTGATTCTTAGAAGAAAATGCAATTAAATTAATTCTTTCTTTTCGAATGAGGATTAGTGGCCACCTCTGGTGTTAGAGTTTATCAAGCCGCCTGTAAGGCCTCTAACTTGGCTTAACGACTGTTATCAGAGGACAACAGCCGGGACCGACGGTTTAACGTGCCCTCCGAAGCACGGAAGCGCTCAGTTGTAATACCACTTTAACGGTCACCCATCCGACACCTGACCGGACCGAGCGTTGCTTAACAAACGTGATCGAGTACGATCAGTCTATCAAGTTCCGCCATGAGCGCTTCAAATTAAATTAATTAATCCACGTTATAAAAACAAACCTGTATTTTTTTGCTTAAAATAAGGCGTCAAAGGTGGCAATCTATACGTTTAAAACACTGCCACTGTCCTGTCATTGAGTCTAGTCCACTTTTTGTTTTTAGTTGTTGAGTTTCGCAAAAATCGAAATGTCAAATTGCCCACAGATCAGACAGTTAGAGATCTGACTGACAGTGACAGCCAAATAGCATCAAAATGACATTATGTATTTTGTGGTGTGTTTTTGGTGTTTGCATTTTAATGCACAAATGATTGTTCCTACCTTAAAACAAAACCATTTTTATAGAAATTGGATGATTAGAATATTGTTTCTAGTGTCTTTGTCTATTTTTTGGTAGACTCTACATCGTCGTGGCCCAGACTTCATACATTTTGGGACATATCTTTTAATAAAATTGACCTACTTAATACCTATAGAACCAAGATCTTTCTCAATAAAAAAGTGCGTTTAATATCTTGATTAAACTCCGTGTATATCTTGCAGTTTTAATCTATTGTGTGGAAGTTACATTGCTAGGTGTTATTGTTTTTGTATATAATATAGTTGTACCTAAAAGTTTATGTTTAGCACTTGAACTTTTTACCTGTGTATATTCAGAATAATCAAATTATCAAGAGTGATATAAATGTAAATAAAAATCATGGAAAGTAAAAAAAATACTACTTATTACTAATACTGTCCCTTGCGGTTCTACATGTATTGAATATTGTGTATTTTGTGCCATTAATTATTATTGAGTAAGAATTTTACGATTATTGAAATATGCAGCTAATGTAGCCACAAATACCGAATGAACGGTGTATAGCTTCCTTTTTCCTAAAATATAACTGTGATTAATGTATACGATCGATATGATTAATGATTTCATATCTGTTGTACAGACAGCCTCAAATTGATATAAGCGTCTACGAGTAGACTAGTCAAAATGATCTGAATAACAAAGAAATCAATTTGATCTACGCAGTTAGAATCATCATATTCACTTATTGTTTCATATTTATATAAGCAGTTACACATAGATGACTCTGACAGCTTTATTTGCTAAGATAATTTTGAACACTGACTGCTTATATAAATATAAAACAATGAGTGCTAAGATATTTTGAAAACCTTGTGTGCTTACAACAATATGATGATTCTAACTGCGTAGATCAAATTGATCATTCTGACTACTCTAGACGCTCATATGAATTTGGCGCTGGCTGTAATATATTTTTTTGTACGACATTGTCAAGCTAATGACAATTTTTTCTTGTAGTGCATTTCAAGGCATCCAGCAGAGGTAATACATTCATGGTTTACAAAGGCTGCACGTTTTCCTGTATCAGGAGAAAAACCGCAAGTGGTATACTTAGCTGGTACTGCTCAAAGCGAAGAACGAAGAAATGCCCAGTGTCTGTCAAAACAGCCGGCGATCAAGCTATTGCAATTATTGGGGAACATAATCATTAGATTTACGATTGAATCCGTGTTATCAAAATTACGAATATACATAGTTGGATTATCAGGAAGTAAGAATGAAAGTGATAGGTACCTTAACCTGGTCCAAAGAGTGAAATCAGGATCTCTGTTTGTATTAAGAGTTTTATCATAAAATAAAGATGCAGCCACAATAACCGTGAATTTTATATTTTTCCTTTAACTAAACATTGTTTTATTGTATGAACTTATCTCTATATCTTACGAAAGCTACAGGGAAAAACAAGGAATGTCATTACAAATTCTAATCAATTATAAGGATGGCAATGGCAACGCTTAGGTTTCCGCGTGTATTTTTATGTGGATTCAAATGAAAAGCGCAAAAACAATAACAGTATATCAAGATTGTCAAGTCATCAATTTGGTAAACCATGTAGGTTGGTATGTACAGGTGCAAAACTGAGAAGCCCGCTACTAAAATGGCTAACATTTTGACCTGTTTGATCGTGACGCTAAACATCAACATCTATGATTTACAAAGTTTAGTAGCGTAGCGTTCAAACGGATAGAATGTTGGCCATTTGACTACTCAAGTGGCCCCCTATTATAATAGTCTTTGCCCCTGCGGGAGCTGGTTCATAGTGCAACGTAACGTACATACTAACAGTATGACTGTGATAATTGTATGAACTTGCAAATATGTTATACGATCGACACAAATAATGATTAATGAACTGTTGCAATAAATTGTTTAATTCGACATTGTCAAGCTAATGATTAACTTTATTGTAGTGTATTTTATGGAATCAAGCAGAGGTACTACGGTTATGGTTAACAAAGGCTACACGTTTACCTGTATCGTTAGGAATACTCAAAGTGGTGTACTTACCTGGTATTGCTCGAAGAGAAGGAGGAAGAAATGCCCAGTGACTGTCAAAACAGTCGGCGATCAAGCTATTGCAATTATTGGGGAACATAATCATGACATTTATGATTGAATCCGTATTATAAAAAGTAAGAATGATGTTGGATTATCAAGAAAAAAGAACGATAGTGTTTTTTTTTTGTAACTTACTGCTCCGACAAGTGTTATCAGGATCTCTGTTTTGTTGTAAAATTTGTAACTTACTGCTCCGACAAGTGTTATCAGGATCTTTGTTTTGTTGTAAAAGTTTTACCATAAAATAAAAATGCAGTCTTTTATATTTTTCCTTTAATTAAACATTGTTATTGTATGAACTTATCTATACAGGGTGTTACACAAAACAACCCGCAATGCCGAACATGGTAGATAGTGAAACGTAACGTAAGTACATACTTACTGAGTGAATTTTCTTTTTTCCTTTAATATAACTGTGATTATTATATGAACTTGCTTATATGTTATATGATCGATATGATTAATGATTTCATAACTGTTGTGATAAATTGTTTTATACAAAATGATCAAGCTAATGATTAACTTTTCTTGTAGTGTACTTCATGAAATCAAGCAGAGGCAGTACGGTCATGGTTAACAAAGGCTACACGTTTACCTGTATCGTTAGAAATACTCAAAGTGGTGTACTTACCTGGTACTGCTCGAAAAGAAGGAAGAAGAAATGCCCTGTGATTGTCAAATCAGACGGCGATCAAGCTATTGCAATTATTGGGGAACATAATCATGAGATTAATGATTGAATCCGTGTTATAGATAGTACGAATGATGTTGGATATCAAGAAGCAAGAATGATACTGATTTTTTTAAACTTACTGTTCCAACAAGTGTTACTTATCTGGCTATCATTGTATTGTCGTAAAAGTTTATCTATAAAATAAAGATGGTGTCACAATTATTATTACTGTGTGAATGTTTTATTCTTCCTAACACATTGTTATTGTATGAACTTGGGTAGGGCAAAACAAAAAACGGAATTTTAAATTCAAATAAATTATTAATACAATGTGGCAGCAGTTGGGTTTCCACGTTTATTTTTATGTAAATTCCAATAAAATACGCAAAGACAATAGCAGTCTTCAAATTATATCTAAACCCTAAACAGGTGCAAAACTGGGAAGGGCCATAGTGAAAGTACAGTTACGAGCGGAAACTAGTAGGTTATACAGGGTGAAATCAATCATTGGTATCATCCTTTTCAACTAAGAATTTAACCACGATGTATACAGTCTGTGCTTTAGGACAAACATTTCTTATATCGAAATAATGATATACAATGCCAAATAAACATAAAAAAATCACAAGTAGGTGGTTAAAGTTACTGATGCTAAAAATATTAAAAATAATGTTTTTGTTTTATCTTTTATATTATGACTTCTTGGATTTTTGTTTTTTTTACCTTGAGTTTTGATCACTATTTAAGTAAAATTGCTGTTAGTTTATAAGGTGCCAATGACGGAAGGAAATGTCATATACAGAGTGAATAGATTTCACTCTGTAATTTTTTTTTCGCAGGTGTATTTTTTTTTCAAAAGTATATTTGTATCCTTACCTGATCTCTGCAAGGTAAACTATGTTTCTATTAGCAACTTCCTAAAATATATTTGTTAGAAAAACTTATTATAGTATGGGTACTTTCAAAAATAAATGTTGATTACTCGAAACTCTGTTTTTGTGACTTTCCTTCTTATGCTCTTGTACCTTTCTACGATCTTCGTTTTCATTAAACTAAAAATGATTATCGTCATATTTTTAGATTTTTTTTTACATATTTTTTAGATTTACAAGCTAATGAATAATTACATTTTCTTGTAGTGTATTTCAAGGCATCGAGCAGAGGTAATACGGTCATGGTTTACAAAGGCTATAAGTATTCTTGTATCGTTAAAAATACCCAAAGTGGTATACTCACCTGGTACTGCTCGAAGAAAAGGTGGAGAAAATGCCCTGCGATTGTCAAAACAGTCGGCGATCAAGCTATAGCAGTTATTGGGCAACATAATCATGAAATTTGTGATTGAACTCGTGTTACAAAATGTGCGAATGGTGTTGGATTATCAGAAAGAGAATAATAAACTAGAAAAAATATAATTTACTGCTTCAAATCTGATAAGAATCTTTGGATGTCTTAAGAGTTGTATAATATTATCATAACATAAAATGTAGCCACAAATACCGTGTGAATTTTCTATATTTGTTTAATAAACAATATTATTGTATGAACTTATCTATACGTCATACGTTCTTCTGTTTTGATAATTATTGTCACTATTCTTATTTTTTTATGCAATTTCTTTACTTTTCTAGCTAATAATTAAACCTTTCTTTTAGTGAAATTCAAGGCATCAGGCAAAGGTCATACGGTCATGATTCACAAAGGCTGCACCTTTGCTTGTGCCGTCAGAAATACCCAAAGTGGTGTACTTACCTGGTACTGCTCGAAGAGAAGAAGAAAGCAATGCCCAGTGTCTGTCAAAACAATCGGCGATCAAGCTGTTGCAACTATCGGAGAACATAATCATGAGATTTGTGATTGAATCCGTGTTATAAAAAGTAAGAATAATGATGGATTATCAAAAATAAAACATGAAAGTAAAAAACTAAGTAGTTATAACTAAAACCACTCAACCGTCATGGAAGTCTAGACTCCCGTAAAATTAGATCTCAAAATCCAAGTTCCTGGGACAAAGGTACCCTTTTTGAGATCCTATTTATTATAATATAAAATCTAGACAAAAACGCGGGCAGTAAAAACTTTTTTTTAATGATACTACAGCTTCAACGTAATAAAACATACATAAAAATGAATTACAAATAATTAGAAATACGTAAATTATAAACAAAATCAGACTTACATAGACTCGAATTGCTTTAATTCAAGCTAAAATCCAGAAAAAAAGACGTCTTAGTCTTTGACAAGTAAAACAGTGTCAGTACCAAACCATTACAGTTTATCATAAAAAAACCCCTAACGTGCTTTAAAACACTAATCTTTATACATACACTCAAACTAGAAACTATGACGATTCATAATAACAATTACCCTATCACAATATTAACAATTGCCCTTAAATTGCTTGTGCTGGGAACTTCTGCGTTCCCCAGACGCTTAAGCATAGATCTCGCGAGGCGAATGGTTGAGTGGTCTGAGTGTAATAATCCGGGATCTCTGATTTTCGTAACAGTTATACCATAAATAAAGATGCAGCCACACTTACCGTGTGAATTTTGGGTTTTTTCCAGTGGTCATATTGATGGTCAAACCAGTCTGGCCAGCGGCATTTTATTATTTTTCTTTAAATAAACAATGTTATTGTAGTTTAATCTATATATCATACGAACTTCGTTTTCCTCTAGATAAAATTGATTATCTTCATTATGTTTGTTTTTTTTTACATAAATCTCGACATTGCCAAGCTAATGATTTACTTTTCTTGTAGTGCATTTTAAGGCATCAGGCAGAGGTAATACGGTCATGGTTTACAAAGGCTGCAAGTTTTCCTGTATCGTTAGAAATACACAAACTGGTATACTGACTTGGTATTGTTCAAAAAGATCGAGAATGAAATGCCCAGTATCTGTCAAAACAGTAGGAGATCAAGCTATAGTAATTATTGGTGAACATAATCATGATATTTCTGGTTAAATCCGTTTTATAAGAAGTAAAAAAGGTGATGTATTAACGTAACAAGAAACAACAACAAAAGAAAAGAAAATTATAACTAACTGCTTCAAGGTTTGTCCAAGAGTTTTATCACAAATAAAAGATGCATCCACAATTACCGTGTGAATTTTATGTTTTACTTTAACTAATCAATGTTGGATAAACTTATTTAGATATCAAACGGGATTAGTTTTATACAATACTAAATAATATACTAAAAAAAATACGACTCGCACCAGATCATATTCTCGGACGGGAATCGAACCTGCGACCTTTGGAAGTGCGGTCCAATGCTCTAACCCCTGAACTAACGAGTCATTGGTGAAATCGTCGATTTTTTTCTAGTATAGCCAGCGTTATTTCATCAATGTGACGACTTACCTCAACATTCAATTGATTTATCTTTCCAGATATGTAAACAACTGATTAAGATGAAAAAACTTTATTATTTCCTTATTTTAGATTTAGTATCAAAATAGTATTGTGAATGCTAAAATCTCAAATTAAAAGATCTTCGTTTTCCTCAAAATAAACATTATTATCTTTTTAATGTTTTTTTTACATATTTTGGACATTACCAAGCTAATGATAAACTTTTCTTGTAGTGTATTTCAAGGCATCAGGCAGAGGTAATACGGTCATGGTTTACAAAGGCTGCAAGTTTTCCTGTATCGTTAGAAATACACAAACTGGTATACTGACTTGGTACTGCTCGAAGAGAACGAGAATGAAATGCCCAGTATCTGTCAAAACAGTTGGAGATCAAGCTATCGTAATAATTGGTCAACATAATCATGATATTTCTGGTTAGATCCGTTTTATAAATAGTAAAAAAGGTGTTGTATTAACATAAGAAACAACAACAAAAGTAAAGAAAATTATAACTAACTGCTGCTTCAAGGTTTGTCCAAGAGTTTTACCACAAATTAAAGATGTAGACAAAAATTTTGTGTGATTTTTAAATTTCAGACCATCAGGCAGAGGTCATACAATAATGATCTTTGAAGGCTGTACGTTTTCCTGTATGAGGAAGAATACCCAAAAAGGTGTACTTACTTGGTACTGCTCTAAGAGATCGATAAAGAAATGCCCAGTATCTGTCAAAACTTTCGGAGATAAGGCTATTGCAATTATTGGAAAACATAATCATGATATTTGTGGTTGAAGATATTGTATTGTTAGTAGGTATGTACATACATAAAAATACGCGAAGAATTATAACTTCCTCCTTTTATTGAAGTCGGTTAAAAAGTAATAATTATGTTCGATTATCAAGAAGCATTAATGAATGTGACCAAAATAATATAACTTAATGTTTCAAGTGTGAACAAACTTTGTGTTTGCCATAATAGTTATTTCCTATAATAAATATGTAGCCGCCAACACCGTGTGAATTTTCATCATATCAGCCACACGACACCCACTGCTGGGTATAGGCCTCCCCTAAGGATCTCCACGACGATCGGTCCTGCGCTGCCTGCATCCACTGGCTTTCCGCGACCTTCACCAGATCGTCGGTCCACCTTGTCGGGGGCCTACCCACGGAGCGTCGTCCGGTGCGTGGTCGCCATTCCAGAACCTTTCTGCCCCAACGGCCATCGGTTCTTCTCACTATGTGTCCCGCCCATTGCCACTTCAGCTGAGCAATCCTTCGAGCGATGTCGGTTACTTTAGTTCTCCTGCGGATCTCCTCGTTTCTGATTTGATCACGTAGAGAAACGCCGAGCATGGCTCTCTCCATTGCACGCTGAGCGACCTTGAGCCTCCTTATGAGACCCATAGTTAGCGGCCACGTTTCACTGCCGTAAGTCATCACTGGCAACACACACTGTTCTGTGTGAATTTTATATGTTTTAAATTAAAAATATTATAAGTACGAACTTAAATATCAATACTTTATAAGATCTTCTCTTTTCCTTAAAATTAAGATGATTATCATCACGATCACACGAAAGAGGACCGAAAAGGTTTACTTACCTGGAACTGGTCCAAAATAATCTCGCTAAAGTGCTCGGTGAATGTCATAACAGCCAGAGATGAAGCAATACCAATTATTGGAGAACATAATCATGAGCTTAATGATTGAACCCGTTTAAAATAGTACTTACGAATTGTTTTTGGATTATCAAGAAGCAAGAATTAAGTTGAAAAACAAACTTACTAGCTGCAAGTATATTCTGACCGTAAACAGAACAAAAAGTTATTTGCATTTTCGACATTTTCAAGTTAATGATTAACTTTTCGTCTAGTTAATTTCTGGGCTAGGCAGAGGTAATACAATAATGATCTAGAAAGGCTGTACATTTTCCTGTACCAGGAGGAATACCCGACAAGGAGTACTTACCTGGTACTTCTCGAAGAAATCATAGAATAAATGCAGTTTCTCTCAAAATAGGCGGAGATCAAACTATCGCAACTATTGGAGAACATAATCATGATATTTGTAACCACGAATGTCATGCGTCATAACAATTTTTGCTTTTTAACCGACTTCAAAAATTTGAAAAGGAGGAGGTTATCTATTCGTCGCGTATATTTTTTTTATATGTATGTACACCGATTACACGAAGACGGCTAAACCGATTGAAATGATTCAAACGTTATAACATGAGGCTTGTTTCCAAGTTGGTCCCATTTTTTGAAATTTTGAAATCGGTTCAGTAGTTTTCAAGTAATCTTGAAAATACTGTCGTTTTTGTTACCGTTTTATATGAATTGAGACGGATTTTCAACCATTACTTTTTTGTTTGTGAACCGATTTAGATGATTATTTTTTTTGTTTGAAAGAAGACACCTTAAGGATGATACCATATTAATTTCATTGGTATTGGACAATGGATTTTGAAAATACACGAGGAAACTCCTCAAAATCAAATAGGAACTGTACAGTGATTGAAATATTGGTAAGTTTATGACAATCAAAAACAAGTTAAGTACCTATCTATTGTCAAGGACGTTCTGGACTATAGTTTAACTGCAAAGGCTCAACGGAACTCGTGGCAATTGAGTTACTCGGGGTATACCATTGAAAATTTTTAAACATTATAACGTTTTATTTTATAAAATCATCTCTTACATAAGTACCTACCACAAAAAAGTTTAAAATAAAAAAGCTTTTTACAAAAGCACAACCTCCTTCAAAAATCTTAAAAAACAGCTCTATAAAAAGCAAGAAATAATGTTCAAATTCGATTACCTAATTAAAACACGTCTATTGAAGTCGGGTGGGGCTTTTAGAATATAAACAATACAATAAGTAAAAGAATTACTTCCAGCTCCACCCGACTTCAATAGACGTGTTTTAATTAGGTAATCGATTTGAACATTATTTCTTGCTTTTTATAGAGCTGTTTTTTAAGATTTTTGAAGGAGGTTGTGCTTTTTTAAAAAGCTTTTTTATAACACGGATTCAACTGAATCTATGTTATTAAAAGTAAAAAATGGTGTTGGACTAACAGGAAGCAACAACGAAAGTGAAGAAAAACTGCTTCAAGATTTGTCATAAGAGTTTAAAAAAAATGTACCCACTGTGAATTTTCTGTTTTCCTTTATAAACGTTACTGTATCAACCAATCTTGGGTATACGATTTGCTATTTTCTTTAAAACAAAGATGATTCTCCTTATTATTGTTATATTTGTTTCATCTTTTCGATATTTTCAAGGTAATGATTAACTTTTTTTTAGTGAATTTCAGGCCATCAGGCAGAGGTAATACAATAATGATCTACAAAGGCTGTACGTTTTCCTGTATGAGGAAGAAAACCAAAAATGGTGTACTTACTTGGTACTGCTCGAAGAGATCGATAAAAAAATGCCCAGTATCTGTCAGAACAGTCGGAGATCAAGCTATTGCAATTATTGGTGAACATAATCATGATATTTGTAACCACAAATATCAATGTGTCATAACCACAGAACATAGAAGTAGTTAGAAGTGTCGGCATTGTAGTAGGGTGGTAGTATGGAGGAGGCAGCCGCTGATAGGAAGGCCAAATGGAAGATCTTCCTCCGGTCTGGGTGGAATTAGCCCGGGGGCCGCGATCCAACGCGGAGATAAGGGAGACCGGGGTTGGTTGGCCTTTCTTCACTTAGCTTCTGAATAGTTTCAGATCAATAATTCGTTGAAACTCTATTCCATACTTCGGTGGAATACTGACATTCTTAGTGTTACTTGGCAATAAATATTTGAAATTCAAATTTCCGAATTCCAAATAAAATAAATGTATAGGATATCGAATAAAATGTTCAAAAATGTTTTTTTTTTTACACGACATGACATGCAGTTATTTTAATTTCTAATCGAATACTATATTTAAATTAACTAGCTGCCCCTCCTGGCTTCGCACGGGTGGCGGGACTGGCGTGTGCCGCGTTTTTCCAGATTTTAACTTGAGCCAACGCTCCGTCGAGTTAAAATCGGTTATAGATTTGAGAAAGCCTACAACGAGTTTGGAATTCAAAAAATTGCCGATCTCAACACTCAACTCAGTTATGTTTCCGAATCAACAACTCGGCTTGCAATATTTCCTAATTATAACTTATTACAACACAGAGTATATACCTGCTATTATATATGATATTTAGACAATACCGGCTAGATACTTCATTTGTGGCCTAGCGATATCACAGCCACTACCCAGGGAAGGTCTACCTATTCAAATGATTAATTGTAAGTTTAGGTACCTTAGGCATTGTTTGTGTGAGATCAGGAAAAAAATCAAATTTAGAACATGATCACGTTTACGTGGTAAATGTCCATCACCCACTTTTAATGTCCCCACTGGTGGGGCCTGCTAATCTTTATTTTAATTTGTAAGAAACTTTAACAATATGTCAAAATAGTGCGTAAGAATATGGATCATAAGTGTATAATGCATAAAGTTAAATATTTATAGTTTTTAAATTTAAAAGGAAAATCAGTTGAATTTTTAATAAAAATCAAAATAAATTAAATTATGCTTGCCTCTGATATTTTATGCAGCCCTTTGCTAAATGATATTTGTGGGTATCGCTTTTGCCCTTTTATATAATGCAAACTCGGCATTTTTATATTTTTTTGAAGATGTTTTCGTTTGGCGTTACACGACTGACGGAGTAAAATTCAAAAGTATTCGAAGCTACGCTCACACGGGTACCGCCCACTTGCGACTTCTACTGGGAAACTTCTACAGCAAAATCTTTGTGCTGCAGTCATAACCATGTGACTTTTTACTTTTAAGTTTTTTGGCAGTAAAAATTGTGAAAGTGAAGTAAATTTTAACTACTGAAGATTTGTCATAGGAGTTTTTTTTACCGCAAAATATAGATGTAGCCACTTTCGTGTGAATTATCTGACAATTTCTTTTATAACGCTATTACTTACTGTATGAACTTATTTTTGGTCATACAATCGCCTTTTTTAAATGAAGATTATTATTGTTCTAATTATTATATTTTCACACGACATTCTTAAGCTTATCAAAATTTTAACGATAAGATTAAGATGCAGCTACAAATACCGTGTGTATTTCCTTTGAATAAATAATATTAATGTTTGAACTTATACTAAGGTGTCATACGATTTTCTTTTTTAATCCTAACTAATATTACAAATGCGAAACTCCGATTGTTTGTTGGTTTGTTTGTTACGCCTTCACTTCTCAACTACTCAACCGATCATCATGAAATTTTTCACATACGTTCTTAGTCGTTCTACAAAGAAGGACATACCTTTCATAAAAAAAGTACTGTTTCCGAGGGATATAAAAAAATCCACGCAAATGAAGTCGCGGGCGGCCGCTAGTTAAAAGTAAAGATGATCATTAATCATCTTCATCTCACAATCTCGAATCTTCATTATCACATTTGATAATTGATATATTTTATCACGATAATCCCAAGTTAATGATTTACTTTTCTTGTAGTGTATTTCAAGGCTTCAGGCAGAGGGAATATGATCATGGTTTACAAAGGCTACACATTTTACTGTACCAATAGACATACCCAAAGTGGTAGACTCACCTGGTACTGTTCCAAGTCTAAGTCCAGGATAACTCAGAAATGCCCAGTGTCTGTCAAAACAGTCGGTGATGAAGCTATTGCAATTTTTGGAGAACATAATCATGAGATTTCTGATCATGATTATTACCATCTTTATCAATCATCTTTTTATAATACGGATACAATTAAATATGAATCTTTGAATCCGTGTTATGATAAATAAGAATTGAGTCGGATTATGAAGAAGCAAGTCAGTGAAAGTGAAAAACTTTAAAACTTATTGTATTGCTACATTGTGAGAATTTTACGATAAAATAAATATGCAACCAACTACAAACACAGTGTGAAATAAACAATATTGTGTATGTGTATGTGTGTGTTTAATAAACAATATTAATTGTTTCATTTTATCTATTCATCATTTATGATCTTTTTTCCTGAAAAATAAAGATAGTCGTTCAGCTTAGCAAGAAAGACTAGAAATAAAAAAGTGGCGCCCTAAATTTTCGTTACCTCTTTATGGTCAAGCTGTAATTGTAATACACACGCTGAAATTTTAATCATTTGGTTCCCGCCGTGGAGTGGTTCCACTTATGATTACCAGCAACTTTTACTAAAATCAGCTGTTCCATACATTAAGATCGAGTAGGTACTGCATTTTTGTATGAAACAGCTGTTTTTTTTTACCAAATAATTAAAATTTCACGCTGTATATTACACGTCATTCTGCTAATGATTGACTTTTTTTTCTAGTGTTTTTCAAGGCATCGGGCAAAGGAAATACAATATTGATATACAAAGGAAGTACATTTTCCCGTATGACAAAAAAGAACAAGAGGGGTGCAATTACTTGGTATTGCTCCAAGAGAAAGAGGGGGATGTGCCTAATGTCAGTTAAGACAGTCGACGATAAAATTGTTACTATTATTGGTGAACATAATCATTGATTTATAAATGAGCTATTGAATATCTTTGCTACAAGCTAATTTAATTGTTAGGGTGGGTGCTCACTTAGGTCCGCGAACCTCCATGCTGCGCTCTGTGAACCCGCAACAATGCGCCATAAGGCGTCAAATACATAGAAGCGACGCGGCTTGGATACGGCGGCGATACGGTGCAGATGTGAGACTTGGATGCTTTCGGCAAATAAAATACACGTATCGCCGCCGTATCTGCGCTTTATCTCCGCCGCATCTCTTCTGTGTATTTCACGCCTAATGTGTATAGTTGTATTAAGGTACGTTCAGATAACAAGGACTAAACGCGCGTCGAACGCGCTTAATTTTTTTGAATAGTGTTCACATGGTGCGCGCTTGTCAGGCGTTAAACGCGCGTAGCTTCGGCCGCTCTGGTTCAGTCAGTTTGAGTTCTACATTTGTCGAAATTCGTGAACGAAAATTGACGTAGAAACAGTTTTAACTGTGATTTTATACTGACGGCAGAAACGACGCGACAAAAGACGGAGATATTGGGTCCACCCAATTTTTTCATACGCGGTGAGTGAACTGATACAGGCTGAATAATAAATGTATGGTGTCTATCATAACAGTCGGAGATCAAACTATCGCAATTATTGGAGAACATAATCATGATATTTGTAACCACAAATATCATTGTGTCATAAACTTTTAATCTTTTACTTTTAGGTTTTTTTGTCAGAAAAAATGGTGTTAGCTTATCAAGAATTATGAAAGTGGAGATAAGTGAAGAAAATTGTAACTAACTGCTTTAAGCTTTGTCATAAGTGGTTTACCACAAATAAAGATGTATCCACTTTCGTGTGAATTTCCCAATTTCCTTTTGTAAACCCTATTACTGTATGAACTTATTTTTGGTCATACGATTGTCTTTTCCATAAAAATGAAGATGATTATTTTTTTACGCGACATTCTTAAGCTAATCAAAATTCTTACGATAAGATGCAGTTACTTTATTAAATATTATTAGTATGTGGTTGTAGCTGCGTTTCTTCACGACATAAAAGTGCAATATACGGCGTTTTTTGATCGAGGGATATCCTTTGGCAGAGTGCACCTTCTGAACCCTTAGATCATTTTAAGAAGGGGAGCCACCTTGGATTTTTGTATGGAAGGGAGATAAAATACAATCTTTTTTTGTATGTAAATTGAATTTTTTTTCAAAACCCATCGTGTGGGATATCGGATGAAAAGGATTTTTGAGGTGATTCCAAATATATACAATATTATTACCTAGCGGCTACTGGTTTAAAAAATATCGGAAAATAATTTTCCAAACATACTAAGTTTGGGCTCTTGCAGGAAGAAAACCACTAATTGATTTTTTATGAAACATACGTCAAATAACTCGTTATATACTTTTATCTAACATCCTGGAAGCATTTTTGAAAAAATTAACATTATGTTTTTTTTTATTTTTTTTTTATTCTGGTAATTTAACTCATAGAAAACTGGGATCAGAATATTTCAAAATTTTAAAATGTTAATATTTTCAAAACACGACGGTCTCAGGCTAAAGATGTACTTTTCTTGTAGTGTATTTATGGCTTCTGGCAGAGGTAATATTATGGTTATAGTTTATAAAGGCTGCGCGTATTACTGTACCAATAGAAATACCCAAAGTGGTAGACTTTCTTCGTACTGTTTCAAGTCCAAGTCGAGGATAACGCCGAAATGCCCAGTGTCTGTCAAAACAGTTGGCGATGAAGCTATTGCAATTTTAGGTAAACATAATCATGAGATTTCTGATCATGATTATCATCATCTTCTTTGATCATCTTTTTATAACACGGATTCAATAAATTATGAAACTTATTGCTACATAGTAAAAACTTTACGATAAAAAAACACCCCGTGTAAATAAACAATAGTGTGTGTGTGTGTGTGCGTGTGCGCGCGCGCTCGTGTGTGTAGGTATGTGTGCGTGTGTGCGTGTGTTAAATAAAAATATTGTTTCATTTTATCTTTTCATAATTTGATGGAAAGAAAAAATTTAATGATAATTATTACCTACAGAATATAGTCAGTGTTGCAAAGTTATTCGTGATTTTGACGTGTTTGCATAGAAAGTGGCGCCCTCTATTTTCGTCAACTCTTTATGTTCAAGCTGTAATTGTTATATTTATTACGCGTCATTCTTAAGCTAATGATTTACTTTCTTTCTAGCGTATTTCAAGGCATCGGGCAAAGGAAATACAATGTTGATATACAACGGATGTACATTTTGCCGTATGACAAAGAGCAATAAGAGGGGTGAAATTACTTGGTATTGCTCCAAGCGAAAGAGGGGGATGTGCCTAATGTCAGTTAAAACAGTCGACGATAAAATCGTTACTATTATTGGTGAACATAATCATTGATTTATGAATTAGCTATTGAATGTCTTTACTGAAAGCTTATTTAATTGTAAGAGTGGGTACCCACTTAGGTTCGCAAACCTTCACACTGCGCTCTTCGAAACTGCTTCAATGCGCCATAGTGTGGCTATGATATTATGTTGTTAGGCCACAGAATAGATAATAGCAGGCGTGCACATGCACATTACTTTAGTGTGCATGCCTAATACAAGAGCGCGCAGACGCACACTAAAACAATGTGTCTCGTTCTGATCTGACACATCCAGTGATTGTGTCCCGCACCCTGATTATCTAAAAAGAAGTAGCAATGGATCACGATCATCTGTGAACTGCAACCAGTCGCAAGGTGGTTTTTAATTAGATAATCAGCCCGCCGTTCTGATCTGACACATCCAGTGATCGACTTGTTTTTAGGGTTCCGTACCTCATAAGGAAAAAACGAAACCCTTATAGGATCACTTTGTTGTCCGTCTGTCTGTCTGTCTGTCCGTCTGTCAAGACCCTTTATCTCAGGAACGCGTGGAGGTATCGAGTTGAAATTTAAACCATATACTGAGGTCTACGGGCCCTTGCAGCTGTGAAAAAAACAAAGTTCTAAGTTAACGTAAAAAAAAGATACAGCCGTTTATGCCGCAAAAAACGCATTATCGATACTCTCAAAGGAATCAAAATTCATAGGGTACTTCCCGTTGACCTAGAACTATGAAATTTGGCAAGTAATAACGGCTTATACTATACTTACAGGGAAAAATCTGAAAACTGTATATTTGTAATTAAATCATAAAAAAAAATGCATTAAAGTACGTAATCAACCATCGAGGTTAAACAATGGCATGCCGTGGCGCTAATCATAATCACAAATATTTATTTATCTTTGTGATAATCGCGCCACTAATTATTTTTAAAATATCAATAATTCATTATTATGAATTAATCAGATCCTTTCGAATATTGTTATAGTTAATTACTTTTAAAACTAATTAAAAAGGAATAAATTTGGCTCCAAATATTTCCGCAACATGGAGCAAAGAGGCAAAGAGTAAAATAACATGGCGGCGGTAGTGTCACGCCGCGTCCCAGGGGGTCAAAAAGTGAAACAAGCACGGGGTGCATTCCAGTCCAGTACCCTTAGCACGAACAGCTATCGAGAAATCTTACGCGCGTAAAAAAATACTATTCGAAAACGTATTCGATACGAAAGCAGGCAAAATCGGCAGCACGAAATTTACAGAGCTGGCTAACGTTAGCTCGATAGTAGTAGCCATAGATAAAACACTTATAGAATTAGTTCAATTACCGAAATCTAGATGGCACTGACCTTTGGCTCGTTTTTCTGCATCGCATTTTAATACGTCAAATTAAAAATAAACTATTATGTTTTGAATTACGAGCGGCGCCTTAACAGTAATTTAAGCACCGATTATAATATAAAACGTTCAAAACACTTTTTATTATGAATCAATGCCTAATTTAATGTTTTATAGGCACCGCTCGTAAATCAAAACATAATAGAATAGGTAGGTAGAATTACTAGTAGCGAGCGATGAATAAAGCTACGTGCATGAAGCAAGGTGCGTTCAAAAACCATGTTATATATCTATGTTAATCATAAATATGTAAATTAAAATTCAAATAAGTTGTTTATCATCATAATTTTTCATTTATTATTCTTATTATTAATAATAAATTTGTTTGCAATATTTATTTCATTTAATAACTTTAATTTATTTGCAAATATTATAATAATTTTTAAAATGGTTTTGAACAGTCAGTGCACCTTGCCCCTTGATTGGTTTGAAAAAGAAGAGCGTCTCTATTCTTTCTCTCTTTCTTTCTCATCCTGTGATTTAAATAAAGACAAAATTGAGAATTATCTTTCTGTAGTGCACTGCGTAGGCTGATTATCTAAAAATAAACTATTTCGCGACCGGTTTCATTTGACATACATTGCTACTTTTCTTTGGTATGTTTTTTTTAATCCAAAAAGAAGTAGCAATGGATCACGATCATCTGTGAACTGCAACCAGTCGCTAGGTGGTTTTTAAATAGATAATCAGCCTACGGAACAAGCTTTGTGTTACTTTTTATCACTTAATCAATATTTTCTAGCTTGTCGTTTAATTAAATGGACTTTTATTGCGAAAAGTGGCCACTTTTAGCAATAAAAGTCCATTAAAGTAAACTACAGGCCCAAAAATATTGTTTGAGTGACAAAAAGTACCACAAAGTTTGTTCGGAGTGCACTACAGAAGACGCTAGTTTTTTTACATTCTCTTTGGCGCTAGCTAAAGTGATATTGCCTGTGGATAATTCAGTGGACATTTCATAGTTCTCAAATTTAATTTATGTTACTACATAAATGCTTTTAAAATTTAAAAATAAATAATACGAAGTTGCTCGAAAAGTCTCTTACTGAAAAAATGTCAGTGAGTAAGTTGTCGAAAGCCAGCTTGCGAGTTATGTCAAAGTGGGTTCGTGCTAGGTATAAGCTTCTTGGTGCTACCGATTTCCATACAAGTTGTAACTTTACTATTCGATCTCGATTCGAAGGCTGCTCGATACCTTATGTCAAAATGTTTCGTGCTTCCAAATCTTAGTTCCGTTTACGGACGTAGTGGCGCTGTACTAATTTCCATACAAAATTGTGAGATTCGAGTAATTTTACGCGTGTTATTTTTCTCGATAGCTGTTCGTGCTAAGGGTACAGCAGACCAATCACTAATCGATCACCTTAGAGTAAATTTTAACCATCAGCGCGTTTCTCACACCGATGACGGGACTCGAACTGGATGGAAACAAACTTTCGGACCAAGGGAGGTGACGACTGGAAGAGATTTGTTTTCTTTTCGGGTGTTGTTGGAAGATCGACATTGGCAAAAAAGGAAGGAACCGAAGCGAAGCGAAAGCGGGTTGCTAGTAATAAATCAAATCTAAACATATAAAACTCTAAATAAATTGATTGATTGATTGGTGATTGATTGTTGGGATATGCTTAGAGCCCTAACGGCTGAAATGAAAGACACCATTTTTGGAGAGTAAGATACCTTTCATGGTGTAGTTGAGCACTAAGAAAGGATTTTGGAAATTTCACCCCCCAAGGGGAGGAAATAGCAGATGAAAGTTTGTATGGAAGTCTCTTAGTTTCAAAGCTAAGGATTTTCAAATTTTGTGTTTAGGCTGACGATGACAATTAAAAAATATTAGGGGAAAGGAGAGTGGAGGGGGGACGAAGACGGGGGATGGCGATAGATAGATAAAAAGTTTGACGGTTACGGTAACGGTAAGTGTAAGTGGAAGAGGAAGCTGAAGCGGAAGCGGAAGCTGAAGCGGAAGCGGAAGTCCATTTCATCAATGAATATAAACAGTTTGCAATGTGGAGTGTCAGCCACTCGTTTTTCAGTCACCATAAGTAGCTGTGGTTAAGATTTGTAAATTAACTGTCCGCCTATTTCGCCCTTCCACCTGTCCGCCGTCTGTCCTACTTTTGAAAGACTGTACTAAAGTAACATACTTATTCAAACATTTATATTTATAATGGTACGGAACCCTCGGTGCGCGAGTCCGACTCGCTCTTGACCGGTTTTTATTTACGAAATTTACTTGTCTAATAATAGAGATTATTATGTTCAGGTTTCTCTTTTACCGATTTTTCTAACAAGAATGTCAAACTAAATTATTCACGATGATCATGTTTGAGGATTTTTTAGTTCGTTTTAGGGTTCCGTAACCGAAAGGGCCAAACGGAGCCCTGTCGCTGTCACTCATGTTGTGTCCGTCCGTCTGTCACCAAGCTCTAGTTTCAAATATTACTTTATAGCTTGGAGTCTCTTATTTAATTCATGATGTAGGTGACATTTTCATGATAAAGTATTCTGACGTTTGTGTGAAATAAGTCAACTATTGATACAACTGTGTGATTGGGTCCATAGTTCACCTATTTGGTCGTACGTTGGTCGGTCTCTTTTTACTAGAAAATCATTTTCTGTATCATATTGTACTTTTTGTATATTCAAATAAAGTAGATGATGTTACGCAGAGGGTTAACTGTTATTTATTCATTCCTTAACTACATAACGTGTGTATTACCCATAATACAATACCAGATGTCAGATAAAACTTATGTTTTATCTAACATCAATTAGACTTTATTAGATTTTTGCGTTACCTGACGTTTCGGCGTTTTTTCAGCTGCCGTGGTTCCGAGTAAATTACGCTAGTATCTCTATAAAGTGTTTTTGTTAATTATAGTACGCGCGGTAATCTAGGAATAGAAAGTAAATATTATCAAAGTGATACCAATTTAATTGAAAATAATAACTACATACCTTTTGTTGTCCGTAGCGCAAGTAATAAAAACGTTCAGGGGCAGCTCTATACTGGTATATAAGAGCCATACATTCTCTTGCACTGTGAAGTATACACCAAAAGGGGTCCTGCGATGGAGGTGCTCCAAAAAAAGACAGAATAAGTGCCCAGCCGCCGTGAAGACCAAAGATGGGCGAGTTGTAGCGGTTTTTGAACAACATAACCACTCGTAACTAGTTCTATCGCTAAGAGTGTTTTCGCACTTTGCAGCTCAGGGGGATATTACAACCTCTAAAAACTTGCCAAGTTTTTGAATTGCCATAGTTACATATTAACTTTCTCGCTGTATAGCAAATAAAAGAGACACATTGATAGCCATTCAGAAAACTGGCAAGTTTTAAAAGGTTGAATACGGGTGCTGATAGGGTGTCTCATTTACTCTTTTGAAAATTTTTAGATACCTAATAAATGATTTTATTGATTTTTGGTGAATGTTTTTCAATACATCGTCAAAAGAATACTATCACGAATATTTCACGTATTTATTCATAGAAATACTTTGAATTTACTTGGTCGGCTTGGTAGGGTTTGATATTTTGCAGCTACCGTGGTCTCGAGCCATCATTAACGTATGTCTATATAACATATATCTGGTAAAATATTTATATAATACAAAAAAGCTTTTGTCTTATGATCCTTTTCTCCCATTTCGTATTAAAGTTGTATTTCCAAACTTACTTGGATGGTGGTAAGCGTAAAGGTCAATAAAACTACGCTCGGTGGTTTATTTCAATGTCTAGTGCGCGCGTAAAGTAGTGAAATATTGATCACAGATGTTAACTTTACTGTTTGTCACAGTATGTACGTACATCACATCGTTCTAATATGTTTTCATTTCCCAACATGACAATCCAGCATTTTGGCAGCTGCCGCAGTCTCGAGAAAAACCACACCTAGTATCTATAAAAAGTGTTTTAAATGTGTTTGCAATTTATAGTACGCGTGGAAATCTAGAAATTAATTGAGACCGCGTATCGGCAAACGTAGTGTGGGACGCCCTCAGACAAGGTGGAGCGACGATCTTCGCAACGTGGCTGGCAAAAACTGGAAGAGTATAGCCGCGGATCGTGCTCAGTGGCGTGCACTCGGAGAGGCATATGTTGAGCAGTGGACGATGATAGGCTGATGATGATAATGAGATATTAATTTTTAATCGTTAAAATAATAATAACAATTTAAATGATTTTAAACGACTATTTGTTTTCCGTTTAGCGCTATTAGCAAAGACGACCAAGAGCAACTATAAACTTATATATGAGGGCTATACATTCTATTGCAATCAGAATTGGAAGCATCCCCAAAACGGTGTCCTGCGGTGGAGGTGCTCCAAAAGGTTACGGAAGAAATGCCCAGCCTTCGTGACGACGGTGAATGGGCGATTCGTGGGGGTTTTTCAAGAACATAACCACTCGTAGTTCTATGACTAAGATTGTTTTCACATTTTGCAGCTCAGATAGGCTATCTTACTCACACTTTCAAACTTTTGATAATAAATGACTTGATTGATTTTTGGTAAATGTTTTCTTAATACATCGTCAATATAATATATTACGGATAAAAATACATCATTGGTTCTAGTTCATTTAAAAAAAAACAGTTAAAAAGGTGCCGAAACGTCGGGAAAAATAAAAAAAACATACCAAATGCAAACAGATCACACAATGATTTTTAATTAAATCGCGCTAGGTGATTTATTTCAATGTCTATCAATTTATATTCAATGTAATGTGTATGTAACATAACTTGAACCAAACCATAGACAAAGAAGCTTGCGCAGTAGCAATTTTCAGTACAAAAATTGTTTTGCGCAGGTCACGTGGTACTAAAAATTGGGTCAAGTTATGTTGCGCGAGCTTTAAAATTAAATATGGTCACAGATATTAACTTTACTGTTTTTGCATTTCCCGACACGAAGTACACGAAAGCAAATGTTAATTTCTTAAGTCAATTCATTTTTAATGGCTTTGTTTTCCGTTTAGTGCAATTAGCAAAGACGACCAAGAGCAACTATAAACTGATATACGGAGGCCATGCATTCTATTGCATTCGGAAGCATACCCACAACGGGATTTTGCGGTGGAGGTGCTCCCAAAGGTTACGGAAGAAATGCCCAGCCTCCGTGAAGACCATCGATGGGCGAGTTGTAGCGTTTATTCAACAACATAACCACTTTTAGTTGTATCAATCAAGTAAAATATTTTATTTACAAAAAGTTTTTGTCTTTGATTTTTTCTCCTTTTTCGTATAAGCCTTAGATATTTCGTATATTTTTGTTATATATAAAAAATAGGCGAGTTGTAGCGGTTATTCAACAACAGAACCACTTGTAGTTCTATCAAAGAAATCATTTATAAAGTACAAAAAAGCTTTAGTTTTTTATCCTTTCTACTTTTTCGTTTTTGAATACCCACAACGGGATTTTGCGGTGGAGGTGCTCCCAAAGGTTACGGAAGAAATGCCCAGCCTCCGTGAAGACCATAGATGGGCGAGTTGTAGCGTTTATTCAACAACATAACCACTTTTAGTTTTATCAATCAAGTAAAATATTTTATTTACAAAAAGTTTTTGTCTTTGATATTTTCTCCTTTTTCGTATAAGCCTTAGATATTTCGTATGTTTTTGTTATGTATAAAAATGGGCGGGTTGTAGTGGTTATTCAACAACACAACCACTTGTAGTTCTACCAATTAAAATATTTATACAATACAAAAAAAAGCTTTAGTTTCTTATCCTTCCTCCTGTTATAAGCCTTTGATATTTGGTATATTTTTGTTATTGTATAAAAATGGGCGAGTTGTTGCGGTTATTCTACAACACAACCACTTGTAGTTCTATCAATTAAAATATTTATAAAATCCAAGAAAGCTTTTTAGTCTTTGAACTTTTTCTCCTTTTTCATATAAGCCATTGAATTTTCGTATATTTTCGTTATGCATAAAAAAAATAAAAATACTGTAAGTATTCAGAATAGAAAGGCTACGGTAGGTATAATATTTTCTTTACATGAACATAATTGGTTTGCTAGTTCGTTTTAACAAAAAAATCAGTTGCAAAGCTGCAGAAACGTCGAAAAAATATATCTGCTGAAATTTAAAGTAATCAACAATAGACTTTCAATAATAAAAGCTAGTGTCCATCAAAACTTTTAACGGTCACTAATAAAAAAAGTTTTTATTTCAATGTCTCTAGTACGAGCCAAAAATCTTGACACTTTTTCAACGGAGTGGGGATAAGTTCGCGCATGTGCACTTGCGAGTAACCAATAGCACGCTTCCCTCTCCCGTCGCCCGCGTGCCTCACCGCTACGCATACCGCAATGCGCAATGCGTTCTGCAATCCCCACCCGATTTCAAGATATTTGCCTCGTACTGTTATAATGATTGTTTATGATCATGATCACAAATATTGAGTTAGCTGTTTGTTACAGTACTTCACATCGTGCAAACATTAAAAGGAAACTACATGGTCTGTTACAATGGACACACTTACTGGACACAGAGCCGTCAGCCCGATGTCCATAAGTTGAGACGCTGGTATTGCTCCAAGTATACTAGCAGGAAATGTCGCGTTACCATCCAAACTATGAACGGATCAGTACTTAGGATAATGGGCGAACATAATCACCCCAGGAACGACGACTACGTCAAGTTTATGATATTAAACCGCAAAGTTAACTTTTCGGCAATAAATTATCCTCAATATCATATAGTAGAATAATGTACGACCAAACGCTTGTGTATGTTTCCTAGTCATTTTAGTCTAGTCATAACTTTATTGTTTTGTGTATAAAAGTAGATTATAATATTGTGTTTTTGTGCAATTACGTGTTTTTATTTTTACTCTTTAGATTTGTGTTGCGTCAGTTTTTATGAGAATTATAAGACGACCTCCGTGGTCGAGTGGTTTGCACGCCGGTTTTCAAGGCGTCACCATCTCTTGAGGTCCCGGGTTCGATCCCCGGCTGGGTCAATGTAGAAAATGAACTTTTCAATATTGTCTCAGGTCTGGGTGTTTGTCATACCACCGTTGTTTCTGTTTTTTGCATAACACAAGTGCTATAGCTACTTACTTTGGAATTGGAGCAATGCATGTGATGTTGTCTAATATTTATTATTATATATTTATTTATTTATTTAATGATACATTTTATTACTTTTTTAAGATTAGATAAGCTAAGTTACTCGTAGTTTAGCTTAGCTCATAAGAGCTGAGATAGTTTTTCATTCTTGTGACATTATTTTAAGTGTGCACATGGCCGACCGGTTAAATGAGTCCTCGCCTGCGGGGTGACGAATAAAAGACGGGTGTGTCCTCTCTGGCGTTTATTGCAAGACTGACGCACACAATGACAATGACTACCCTACTCATATATACTAACACCTCCACCCTTAATTACTACAACTTATCAGGATTACTGAAATTACTAACAAACTTAAGTACACATTTATACACTTAAGTACTTAAGCTAAAAACATATGCCTAGCCTCTTGGAACCTTATAAAAAGAGAAACGCAGGGGGAAAAGAAAACTAACATTCCAAAAATTTACAAAATCACTTGCGACAATAAAATAATAGAAGATCCGTGTGACATAGCAAATAAATTTAATGACTATTTTATAAATTTGACATCACAAAATAATAATGACAACAAAAAATATAATTACAAATTAAATCCAAATGCTTCTACTATATTTTTATCTCCTACTAGTGCTGATGAAGTGGAAGAAATTATAAAAAAGTTAAAAAATACCTCTTCGGTTGGCTATGACCAAATTAGTACAAGAATATTTAAGCGTTGCTCTGTGTTTATTTCACCTGTACTAAGCTATATTATAAATTTGTCTTTAGTGCAAGGGATATTTCCTGAACAATTAAAAACAACGAAAATCAAACCAATTTTTAAAAAAGGTGATAAGAAGCTTATGAGCAACTATAGACCGATTGCCCTACTGTCAATAATGTCTAAAATATTCGAGACAGCTATGCATAAAAGACTGACAAATTTTATTGAAAAATATAATATACTAAGTATAAGTCAAAACGGATTCCAAAAAGGAAAATCTACTACATTGGCAGCTTTTAATCTCATTAATAAAATTATAGAGTCAGTAAACAAGAAAATACCCGTTTCTGTTATACTATTTGACATTAGTAAAGCATTTGACTGCGTTTCACACAAGCTTTTAATTAATAAATGTGAGGCTTATGGTATACGCGGAGAACCACTTAAATGGATACAAAGCTACTTAAATAATAGGAAACAATTTGTTGAAATGGTAGGTATGAATTGTAATAATGAAGAACAAATATACGAATCTGAGTGGAAAATAAATCATTGTGGGGTACCGCAAGGGAGTATCTTAGGTCCTTTACTCTTCCTTCTCTATATAAATGATTTACCGTATAATTCTGATTACTGTTGCTCACTTTTTGCAGATGACATTGCTCTAATAATTCCTTGCAAAAACAAACTGACATATAATGACGAAGTTAACGATGCGCTTGCTTTCATAATTAACTGGCTAAATGAAAATAACTTAAACATTAATTTGACTAAAACGAAATACCTTCAAATACACAATAAAGGCGGTAAGAAACAAGAACTAAAAATACAATTTAAAGACAGGCTTGTGGATGAAGTGACTGAATCTACTTTTTTAGGTGTCACCATAGATGATACTTGCTCGTGGAAGCAACATATAAACAAAGTTTGCACAAAAATTAATCGTTTCGCTTATGCTTTGTGGAAACTCGTTCGCATAAGTAATAGAAGTACAGCCCTAAAAGCATATCATGGATACGTCGTCGCTAATCTGAGGTATTGTATTTTGTTATGGGGGAATTCTACTGATATTAATAAAGCATTCATTGCTCAAAAGCAATGTATTCGTGCGATCTGTGATATTAAGTCTTGGATAAGCTGTAGACCTTATTTTAAAGAGCTAAAACTGCTTACTTTGCCTTCAATCTATATATATGAAACCTGTATTTTTGTCAAAAAGAATCCTGAGCTTTTCAAAAAACGTAGCGATCACTGTAATTTTAATAGTAGATATCCAAATCGTCTACTGCTTCCTGACAGCAGAACATTTATTTGTGGCAGAAACTGCTACGCCATGAGTGTTAGAATATTTAATCACCTGCCTGAAGACTTGAAGTTGCTGTCGTTTAATATGTTTAAACTTAGATTGCGCTCATTGCTTATTGACGGTTGTTACTATACAACTAAAGAATATCTGGAAATGAAATTTTAATCTAATTTGGCATAACTATTATTATTATTATTATTCCTTGACATCGTATAACAAATATCTATTAAATTAATTAATTTATCGATAATGAATGTTGCTACTTAAAGAAAAATGTTTGCATGTTGTCCATACAACTAAGTGTGTGATTCTTAATTCTATGTATGTATCAACCTTGTAACCGCATTTATAGCAAATAAACAACTTTGACTTTGACTTTGACTTTGACTTTAAAACAATTTATCTCTCTAATACAAACTTAACTTTGCTTTGGTGTCAATTATAGAATAAAGTGTAGAATAAAAAAAAGTACTTAACTACCTACCTATTTTATTAAGACAAACTCAAGTTAATTGGAACCAAGTTATGTATACAAAAGACTATGTATGTAAAGCCTGATAACATATTAAGTAGGTGCCTACCTACTATTCAAGAAATATACATGTACACATATAGGTGAGAAAAACAACGATTAAAAATACTCGTCTAAACCGAAACGAACTGGGGGATTACGTTGTCGACTTGATTGTCGAATATGTGGATCATCAAGAGGTACCCCATTGTTTTCCTTTGTCTCCGGCACACTGGGTGGATCACGAGGCGCAATGGTTTGCTCAGTTCGGGGTGGCGATGCCAGGTCTTCGACCATCGAGCGCGGATTCATTATATCGTTCGGTCTTGGTGAAGGGCAGATCAGGGAATAATCGGTTTGGACGGCTCACTTACGCCTGCGGACTCAGACGGAACCCTACGTCTTATTTGGTCGATATGCCTGTGTACATCGGTTCCATCACATCTAACTAATCGGTATTACCCAATCTTTTTACAATACTACCTGGAAGCCATTTATCGTTTGAACGATAGTCTCGACACCATACGCACTGGCCTTCTTCCAGTTGACGTTGCTGACCCGTGCTTGATTCACCGACCCACCTTCGCTGTTGCTCCTGAACTCGGTTACCCCGGTCGGGCTTCAATTTATCCAACCTCATACGTAAGTTTCGTCCTAATAATATCTTTGCTGGGCTTTCACCTGTGGTATAATGCTCGGTGTTCCTATACGCTAATAAAAATCTGTTTAAAGCCGTATCCGCGTCAATTTTTTGTCTACTAGCCTTTTTAATAACTTTTTAACAAATCTTTACCGCGTTCTCTGCCGCACCGTTAGAGGCTGGGTGATAGGGCGCCGAAAATATGTGTGCTATACCGTTATTTTTGAGGAAATTCTCAAACTCGGTGCTACTAAAGGGTGGTCCGTTATCACTAACGACTTGCTTAGGCAAACCAAATCTCGCCCACATTTCTCTTAGCACTTTAATAACCGACGCGGCTATCGTACTACTCATTCTAATAGCTTCTATCCATTTAGAACAGGCATCTACCACAATAAGATATTTTAAGCCTTCTATTGGTCCTAAAAAATCAATATGCAATCTGGACCACGGTCGATCTGGCCAGGGCCAAGGGCTGGGCGTGTGCGCCGGTGGGGCGTCCGCCACGCTGGCGCATGTTTCACAAGAGCGACAGACCGTTTCAAGCGCCTCGTCTATACCTGGCCACCAAACGTAACTCCTCGCCAGTGCCTTACTTTTAACAATTCCCAAATGAGATTGATGTAACTCAGCTACGACCTTTGCCCTACATGAATTAGGAATAACTAATCTATGCCCCCACATAATACAACCCAACTCAGTATAAAGTTCATTTTTACGATTATAAAAGGGCTTAAGATCTTTTACGTCTATTTCCGTGGGCCAACCGTCTGCTATGTAGCTTAATACCCTACTTAAAATCGGATCAGTTACCGTTTCTTTTTTTAAAACTTTATAGTCTAATAAAAAAGCTTCAGTCGCAAAATGCAAATAAGTTTGCTCGGGTAATTCCTCTGTTGTGCTCATAGTGTCTTCCTTGTGAGTTTTAATGAGACGCGATAAAACATCAGCTGTGTTTTGATCACTACTGACATATTCGATATCGAAATCATAAGCGGATAGTTTAATAGCCCACCTTTGAAGCCGACTTGCCGCTGTCGCCGGTATTCCTTCATTTGGGCCAAAAATACTAACTAATGGTTTGTGATCCGTGCGCAAAGTAAATTTCCGTCCGTATATGTATTGGTGAAACTTGTCTATTGCAAATATAATTGCTAAGGCCTCTTTGTGAATTTGGCTGTAATTTCTCTCAGCCGCTGTAAGTACTCGCGAAGCATATGCCACCACTCGCTCGGCGTCGTCGCCCGCGGCGCGCTGCGCCAGCACCGCGCCAACGCCCCGCGCGCTGGCATCGCACGTCACCACTACTGACTTAGACCTGTCATAATGGACCAATACATCCGCACTACATAATACTCTTTTGACTCGTAAAAAGGCCTACTTCCCTACCCCAAGAGTATTTGATTAAAATATCATCATAGAAGACGATTACACCCGATACGTCTTTAAACAGATTTTCCATGAACTTTTGAAAAATACCTGGGCTCGAAGATAAGCCGTACACTAAACGGTTATATTTAAACAAGCCTCGGTGGGTATTTATGACTGTAAATGCTCGGGAGCGTTCATCGAGTACCAGCTGATTATAAGCTTGCGACAAATCTAATTTCGTAAAATAATTATTTCCACTAAGGTTACTAAAAAGATCGTCCATTTTCGGAACCGGGTATCTATCGACCAATAAGACTTTATTAAGGGTTACCTTATAATCAGCACACAAGCGTATGCCGCCGTCCGTCTTACTCGCTATCACTAACGGCGTAGCCCAGTCGGAGCGCTCCACGGGCTCGATGACACCGGCGCGCAGCATCGCATCAAGTTCTGTATCGACGCGCGGCCTCAGCGCATACGGCACCGCGCGCGCCCGGCGGAACACGGGCGCCGCGCCCTCGCGCACGTGCAGCTTCACTTCCGCTCCCGTGTATCGACCCAGTGTGCCGTCGAATAATGATTCATGTCTGGAAATTATTTCATTTATCATTTTATTTTTGTTTGCGGTTTTCACACTATGAACACAAATTTTTGGGATTTCAATATTCAATTCAGAAAGCCATTGTCGACCTAACAAATTAGTGGTAGCTTTATCTATGATATATAAATCCAATAGCTTAGTACTCTTATGATACGTTACTTTGACTTGCAAGTATCCCAAAGGTTGAATAACAGTTCCATCATAAAATTTCAAAGTCAACTTGCACTGATTTAACTCTAAGTTTCTATAATAATTTTTGTAAGTTTTATCATTAATACACGATAAGGCTGAACCGGTGTCAATTTCCATTGTTAAAGGAAAATTGTTAATTGATAACGTTATACATACCGGTTTATATTTATTCAAAGACATTTGATAAATTGGCTCGTCGCTGCCGCTGTCGCTGTATTCCTCTGTAACGTGAGGATCGCTTGCCTCTTCGGTGCTGCCGATGCCGGTGGCGGTGGCGTCGTCGCCCTCCGGATCCCGCACCCAGTAGGCCGGCACGGTGCGCGAGCGCCCGCGGCCCGCGTGGCCTCCGCCCCGCGCTCTTGCTCGCCCGCTGCGGCCGCTACGACCGCGTCCTCTATTACCGTTGAAGGACACGCTGTCCCCGCGTGCATGTTTCCAGGCTAATTCCGCCGTCTCCTGTCTTGCATTTCTAAAATTTTCTGGACACATTCTTCTTAGGTGGCCTAACTTACGACAAAAACTGCATTCAAAATTCTTGTATTTGCAACTTTCTTTTTTATGACCATCATCACCACAAGCCATACACTTATAAAGCGAATAATATTTATTCATATTAACTGCACTGCTTTCGCCCCGTTCCACAGCCCCGGCGTCCTTTTCCGCTGCTTCCAAGGTCGTTGCAAGTGCGACGGCTCTGCTGTAGGTTATACCGTCTTCTGCGAATAACCTTTGGCGCGTTGTATCACTTTTTATTCCGCAGACCAATTGGTCTGCGGTGAAGGGATACTAGGGGTCTACTATGAAGGGATCAATTGATCCCGCAGATTTTCTTCAAGGGTGGCACCGAAATCACATGTTTTAGCAAGTTTCTTAAGTTCCGCGATGTAATCGGCAATTTTTTCCCCATCTACCTGCCGCCGCTGACGAAACCGGTAACGTTCTGCAAGTATCGATGGTTTCGGTTGCAAATGGTTTTTCAGATTCAGATTCAGATTCAGATTCATTTATTTGCTTTAAAAGTGGTACAAAGGTTAAAATATAATATATAGGTATCTCACAATTAGTCTTTGCAGACATACAAATATTGAAAATAAACATTAAACATTACATTTCATTTCACTACAATACATTTGACTAATAATTCATTTCATTTTATTACAATACATTTCATTACATTACGATACATTTCATTACATTACATTAAATTTCATTTCAATTCATTCAAATTCATTCTTATTTATTATTCTCAATCAATTTCTGTCAATTACAAATAAAAAATGTCACAATTAAAATATATAATAATAATGTCAGTTTAAAATTAATTCATGCATGTCAGATTTAAGATAGAAATCCTTTACTTTAAGGTTTTGTCAGAAAGATATTCATGCACTGTATAATAACACTTATCAATAAGAAGATTTCTTAATTTATATTTAAAAGCATTCAAGGGAAGTTTTTTTATGTCATACGGCAACTTGTTGTAAATATACACTGCCATTGGGTAACAGCTGTGCCTCCATAATGAAGTAATAATTTGCGGTTGCACAAGTGTATTAGGATATCTTCCTCTGTAGTTCCTATTCACAGTGATATTGTCTTGAAACAAGCTGATGTGTGTCTTAACAAACTGGCAAATTTCATATATATAAATACATGGCAATGGTAACAATTTAAGTTTCAGGAAGTACGGTTTACAGCTCGTTCTGGAAGATATGTTACATATAGATCGTATGCACTGCTTTTGGGCAATGAAAGCTTTTCCAATGTCAACTGAATTTCCCCAAATTATGATTCCATATCTCAGGATAGAATCCACGTAACCATGATACGCCAACAAAGCAGTTCTTTCATCGGTTATTTTAACTAAACGCCATAAGGCGTAACAAAAACTATTAATTTTATTGCACAGCTTTTGTATATGCGGCTTAAAGCTGCAGTTATTGTCCAACACTATACCCAAGAATGTTACTTCGCTACTTTCTTCTATGCTCTGATTATTATGCTGAATAGATAGGTTAATGGTTTTGCTATTCCTTTGATTATGAAATTGAATATATTTAGTCTTCTTGACATTTACTATCAGATTATTATTTTCAAGCCAATCTGTAATATCGTGAACGGTAGCATTTACATGATTATTGTATTCATTAGCATCATTGTACAAATTTGGTATCACTACTGACACGTCATCTGCAAACAAAGTACAAAAATGTTTAGTTGCCTTTGGAAGGTCATTGATGTACAATAGAAACAATAAAGGTCCTAAAATACTCCCTTGTGGCACTCCTGACTCTTTCTTTATTAAACTAGACCTATATGTTGTTTCATTGGATGATTCATTGATATGCATATTACTGATTATCAAGTCAATGCAAGAATTCTTTCTGGTAGGTTCAGTAATATGCAGTTGATATCCATTGTTTTGAAGTATTCTTGTAAAGTCCCTAGAAACACTGCTGTCTTTTAACATGTTTATGTTAAAATCGCCCGCTAATATTATTCTCTTTTTAGTTTTAGTTCGAATTTTATTCAGAAGAATTTCAAAATTGTTAAGAAATGTATGTGGGTTTGAATCCGTGCTATCTGGAATTCTATACAAGCATATTATTATACATTTATATTCAGGTAGTTCTATGCCACAGCATTCGAAATATTTCTCTATAGCCATGTCCTTGACGTATTGTAATTTTTTATATTGCAGGTTCTCTCGACATAATATGCATACACCTCCGTGTTTTTTATTTTTTCGGCAGAAGAACTCAGCCAGTTCAAATTGCCGTAAATGTAGATTAGCTTCGTGGCCACTTTTAATGAAAGTCTCAGTTAAGCAGATTATATCGATGTCTTTATAACTATTTGATAACTCTTCCAGTGTTATTAAAAATATATCTTTTTTGCTAAGTATTCCGGCAATATTTTGATGTAGCAATATTAAGTTGCCACTATTCTCGAAATAAATTTTCCGGAGTGCGCGTAGACAAAGGAGAATCAATGGGTTTGTTTGAAGAACAAACAACAGCTATATTTTTGTCTGTATCATTATTGGTACTTAGTGTTCCCTTCGCTTGTATAGGAAAGTAATCCGTAATTTTTTCTTTACGGTGACCTTTAAAGACTTCTTTCCCTGACAGTGATTTTGTATCACGAGCCCGCGTTCGGAGATATGAAAAGTTTGTCAAGAAATCACGCTCATATTTTATATAATCAATTTCAGCATTTAATTTAATACAGATCATGTCCAGTAATGAAGTAAAATGCTTTGTCCGCGTCCCATAGTCAATGTTTATAAATTTACAATTGGTATAATTCCTTATAATTAATTCGAGATCATAATTCATTTTTTTTACATTTAAATACGGATTACTAAACAAATTCAAGATAATAATTTTTATGTCATTAAGTTTATTTAATAAATTACACACTTCAGTTATAACCTTATATGGATCCTTGTCATTTGCACCTATAGATAATACAATAATATCTTCCTTTGTTAAATTATTTAAATTATAACAGCTACTTAGAATTTGTGTTGAGGTAGCATACGGTTTGGTAAAACTGTTTACATCATAAATGTCATTCCATCTATTAAATCTACTTTCCCTCAATTTTCGCGATAGATCCACCGCATGTTCTCCCCCTATAATATGTATCTTAGGCTTCGTAGGTGCATGGTTTGATGATAGTTTTTTCTGAGACTCTTCAACATTCCCATTACTGTTTTTCGAGAACTGATTTAGTTCTTGTTTATCCGTAAACTCCAATGCCGCTACTCCAAGATTCTCACTAAGGTTTCTGTTTCCCTCTTTGCTACTTGCTACTTCATAAGGGCTACCGCGTTTTCGTACGACAAACTGGATGGTTGTACCGGGCTTGATAATGTGGATAGTAACTGATAAGCCTCTTCTCCCATGACCGCCACCAACGTGGCTAATTTGATGTCTTGACCAATCTTGTTGGCTATAAAATACATTTCTAGCCGTTCGCAGTAAACGGTCCAGTTCCCATGTTTTATGTCGAACTCTTGTATTTGACCCACCGTCATTGTAGTAGTCGCACCAAGTCACACACCCCACGCCGCCGCCGTCAAACCTTGCACTAGTAGTGGCCGGGTCCACGTTCTCGCTCGCCGCGCGATCAATGCTCATTGCACCAAGTACTTATTTTTTTTATTTGCGTGCACGTGCGGGTCCTTGAAGCCCGCTCGTCGCCAGTGACGAATAAAAGACGGGTGTGTCCTCTCTGGCGTTTATTGCAAGACTGACGCACACAATGACAATGACTACCCTACTCATATATACTACGGGGCACAGAGGAGCGAGGGGTGACGAGAACGGGGGACGAGAGAGGTGCGGGCGGCAGGCGTTCGCCGCCCGTCGCCCGCATCGCCCCCGTTCTCGTCTCCCCTCGCGCCTCTGTGCCCCGCGGGCGAGGACACATTTAATCGGTCAGCCCTAAATTTACTTGGTTTAGCTTTTGAACTAGCATTAATCCTTTTTGCATATTTCAAGAGTTATCTATTATTGTTGGAATATGACTCTTACGTAACCAATAATAATTGTATTTTCGAAAATGGTCAAAATTAAAAAAATCTGTTACATTTTTTTAATCAATTTGTTAATTTTATTTCAATATGAAAATGTCATTGAACGATAAAAGCAAATTCTTATGTGTTTTGCTTTTTGTCTATTTGTGAAAATGAATATTAAATTTAGTGCTTGTAATGGTCTTCTTCAAACAACAATAACTCTCGAAATACGCAACTCAGAAAAATGGTTGTGATGTCGTTCTATAGAAGCTCAAATCAATGCAGTGTTATTCTAATAAAAATGATGTTAAGTATATCAGCGAACTACAATTTATATTAATATAGCTGACTGACAGAATGGGCAATTCTTTATCAAGAAATCTGTGTTCCAGCTCTCTTCTTTACGTCAAATACGGGGAAAGAGCAGATGTTGTACAAATTGAAGAAGTACTACAAGCAGCAGGAGGGAGAGGATCGGGTTCGTTGGAGATGTACAAAGAGAGGGTGCAAGGCGTACTACTATGAAGTGAGGGGCGTATTCACCAGGATGCAAGAAGAGCATAATAACCATGATTGACACTAAAAGCTAGATGTTTTTGATGTCGTCGAATGTTGTTGATTTTAGTAAAGACGCAGAATATATGTAAAGACTGACCGTGTTATTCATAAAAAAAATAAAAATAAACCGATTTTAGTTAAAACGTGTTTTGCCTTCTTCGTTGAAACTCCGTTCAATTATGAATTTCGTATCGTTCGTTTTAACGAAAAATAAAGACAAAACACTTTTTGACTAAAATAGGTTTATTAGGCGTTTGTTTTTATTATGAATAACACGATAGTTTTTTCAATTACTCTTTCTGTGGAAAGCATTAGTAAAAGGTTTATTTAAATCTCGATAGATTTCGCATTTGTGTCAAATCTAAAAGGTGGGGGAAGGGGGTATGATGGATAGATTCAATCATTTCGTGAAACCCCACAAAAGGAAATTTTGTGTTATAAAAATTTATATTGATGTCCGATTAGTTATATTTTATTTATTTTTTATATCTGATATTTATTTAATGTGATTTAATACAATATAAGTATCGTCCAGTTTCTTTATATCCATGATTCCTAAGCTGTTATATTTTTTATTTGTAAATATCGTTCCATCTGACAAAGCTGACAAGTTTTTTTGCGCCCATTTTTCTTATCAGCTAAAAGACGTCATAATGGGTGGTAGGGTAAAAGAATTGACGATTTAAAAATGCTTATTATGTGAGCTTATTTAAATAAATTATCCCGTCTTCATCTCCCGATATTTAATTTGTTACAAAGTAGTAGCTCTGCTATACGCTTGCACTATATCGCACGTCTTCAGCGCTATAGGAAGGAAAAAGAAAGCAATAGCTACCCCCTCTCTGCCTCCGACCAGCGCTGCCCGCCGCCGCGTCAACCTCATTCTTTGTTGCGCGCGCGCGCAAGACGCACGTCGGTCATCACAAAAATATTACTTTTTTGTTTAACTATAGTCTTAAAATCAGTGAAATTATAAACGTGAATTAATTCATGAAAACGGTAAAATACCGTCACTATGCAAGTGATACGAATGTTGAAGGTAGACTCACAATTTATCTTTTCTCTTAGTGATGAAAAGTATGCAAGTTATTCACAAAGGCAAACTGCCTTATATTTGCCTCGAGTCAATACGAGATATTGACCATTGGTACATTTTTCCCGAGCCAATACGTGATATTGGCCAGTGAATTTTTTTTCCCGAGTCAATACGAGATATTGACCAGTGATACTTTTATGCGTTAATACGAGATATTAACCATCATTTTACAACAAACTGCCGAATACTTGCCTCGAGTCGATACGACCTGCTTTTGTGAGTTAATGTCTTAATAACGAATCCTTCGTATATTATGATTGAACTCAACCTACAGGTAAGTTTGTTTAATCATTATTAACCGCTTCATATTTTACAAAATATGAATAGATTTGCTGGTGTTAACTGCAAAATATTTGCTTTGAGTCAATACGACATACTTGCTTTTATGAGATATTTTTTCCCGAGTCAATACGTGATATTGACCAGTGATAAGTACTATTATGAGCTAATACGAGATATTATAAGCCGTAATTTTATAAAACATATATACCTAGATTTGCTGACGTAAACTGCAGATTATTTACTTTAAGTCAATACGAGATACTTCTATGTGTTAATACGAGATATTAACCGTTATTTTACAAATATTAATAAGATATTTGCTATCAAAAATTAAGGCCTAATAATCTTTTTCGTGAAACATCAAAATTGTTGTCACTGATACAGGTATGTACAAGTACTTTTAAATGTTTCGGTTTTCTCAAACAACATTATAAAACAAAATTCTGATTCCTTTTTATTTTTTCTTCGAGAAAAATCAGCAATGATGTTAAACATCAAAATACACTCCCACAAGTGTTAAAGGTGCCCTTATGGTCAATAAAATAAAAAAAAAAAACATTACCGGCAAATTCATCTCCGATTCGTTGAAAATGAATCATGCTATTATCATGTATTATGCCACTACTGAAAATCGTTCGAACAGTGTCTTTAAAGACCGTCAGCGCGACGACACCTACTGCTCAGTTCTCTCTAAACTTGGGGTCTGCCACAACAACCGCAACCATATCTTGGAACACAAGCAGTTGAGCCGAGGTGACGGACAACAATCGGCAGGGCCAGTTTAACGTATTTCATCAGCCTTGCGGCACCTACCTGCAGCTTCCAGCTCCAAGGGCTACCCGTGATCACCACCGTCGGCACCGTCGCGCTACCGGATCAGAACAAAAGGTCTGTACCTTGTCTGTATTTTTAGCTGGTCAGCTAAAATACGTTCTCGATTCGAGTAAAAACTATCAAACGACCGTTATGTGCTTGAGGTTATTTTCCAATACTAATTCTAAGTATTCAGTTAGTTAAATTAAAAAATAAACAAATATATTTTATTTTCTTTACAATAGAAAATAGAACATGTGGGTACTTTCTGAACATTTTATGGAGGATGCTAGAACGACTTAACTCATAACATGTGTCCTGATAATGTCATGGCACAACTATTAGTCCTTGAGAACGGTTGTTTTCACGCACAGCGCAAAAAGTATTGAAGACTAGCGGCCGCCAAGGAAATGTTTCTTGCTATCCCTCAGGAACAATTTTTTCCTTTCGGGATTAAAGGTACCGTATGTCTTTCTCTGTAACCCAGACAACGTGTATAAAAATTTCATGATAATTTGTTCAGTGGTTGAGACGTGAGGGTGTAACAAACAAACAAACAAAAGGACTTTTGCATTTTTAATATTAGTAAAGATGTTATTAAGTCAATAAACTTCATGAGTTTTGGGTCTTATTCTTTGGCTTTTTCACAGCACTACACAGAATCATCATCTTTACTAGATTTTTAAACCAATAATTTAACCCATTAATTACAGGCTTCAATGCCCTATTAAGATGACACTTATGTCTGGGTATTAATTACCAAAATTTCTCAAATTTTCAAGTATTAGAAACTATAAAAACAATGATTCTAATATTTAAGATCCTCATTAACTATAAAGAAAGTCCCAGCCAAACATGTAAATTCTTTGGCCTTGTATTGAATTTCTAAAATTAGTAGTATATTGACAAATAAGGACAAACAAAATATTTTTAGAAGAAGTTATTAAAATCAAATAAAATACATTTTAGTGACTTTGTCAGATACTTGGGAACTATTACAGGAGTTTGTACTGCGGTAGCATTACTATTTTAACACTTAAAATTTTAATATTGGACAAGCTTAAGGCTTGTACATATTGAGCATTAATGTTTAACTATTTAAAATAATGAATATAATAATTACGTATATTACATCGTACTATGTACCTTGTCAACTTTGTATTGTATGGTGGAAAAATAATATTTGTTTTCCTGATACGTTTAAATCAATATGATAAACGAATAGTTTTCAATACTTTCTCCATTGCTTTGACACTAAGACTGCGCAGCAGCCGGTCAAAGTGAGACAATATAAGATTTTGCACAAACCAGGAATAATTGCTGCTCATTAATGACCTGGATCTGCTTTTTGTTATACAATTCTTCGCATGCCGTGCGTATACTAGCACCGATGGGCTGCTACCCGATGGGCGGCGCCTACCACTGCGGCTGTGCTGGATATAGCTGGGACGCGCACCACGCCGTCTGTCTGCAGGTGCCTATACTGAAGTTTTTGTTGTATATTAATAACACCACTGCCATTTCATAAATGAATCGAATTAGTGGTGTTCATTGCTTGCAATTAAATTAAATTGCTAAATTGCTCGCGAGAAATGGCAGTGTTATGATTAACAATAGGCGTAATAACGCCTCCCCAGCTTTATTTTTCCTTACTTATTTAAAAAAAAAATAAAAATTTTTATTGAATATGACAAAGCCAAATGACATAATAGCTATCACAGCCATGGTTTCTCAATGAAATAAAATAAAAAATAAAAGTTTTTTATTTCTGCAATTACACAATACATTAAATAAACTTATATTATTAAAGCTACCTAGTAAACATAATAATATACTTGTGACAGGCAACTCCATTCCCTCGTTGAAACCTTAATCAACTTGCTGTTAAAGAAATAGCGATGGTAATAGTCACAACAAACGTTAATTTATTTTTATCTGTTCGCAGAAAGATACATCTTCCTCGCTGTCAGTTTTCTCTGGCTGCATATTATAAGGCAAACGTTCCTTAGAAAACAAGTTTCTTTAGTCAAGCGTTAGAAGTGTCTATTGATACCTTGCCTCAGTATTTGAATAATACTGCAAGCAAATCTATATTTTTATTGGAAATAGTGCCAAGAAAGAATATCTTATTTTATATAAATTAATGATTTAATAGGATTTCTAAATAACTGCTTTCTAAACGAATCCCAGTAAACAATCATTGCTTAGATATCTCCTAATTATTTTAAATCCATATCAGCGGCAATGGTAACCTAAAAAATTTTTTTTTAGATTTGTTTGTTACACTACCGTTACATTACCGTTACATTACATTACCGTTAGATACCGTTGGATCTTACAATAGTTTAAGTTTACCTGTTGAACTTACTCCCAAATAAATTACATTTTGAACAATTAAGCACACATTGGTCACCTTGTTAGCCTTGGCTACAAGTGAATGAATACAGATCATGTACTTAATTCAATTAAGCAACTCAGTATTGTATTATATTATCTAAGGTAACACAGTAAGATTTGGCGAAATAATTTATTATTTAAAATTTAAATAACAGATGTTTAATCACATCTTCTGTAAGTCTCAACTTGTTGAACTTTCCATTCTTTGAGTTTTTATTTCTGTAATAAAATTATTTGTGTTTATTAATATAAATATCTTAAATATTATCGCCCTTATGAACTAATACAAACCCCCCCCCCCCCCCCCCCCAAAAAAAAAACTTATCAATGCTGCCTTGTCACAAACATTCGGCCGATTGATAAAATTTATAATGGAGGAATGTTACACCGATTTTTTTATTAATCTCATTACCTGTTTATCATGTTGTGTAACACGTGGTTACATCGGCGCGGCGGCCAAGTTGCTGCCATTTGTGACGAAAAATTTGTTCAATTACTAGTCTGTGTGTCGAATTTTCTGTGGATGCTATTCGCAATCTGCTGTTTGGACTGGACAATCGACAATATTTGCGAGTTTCCAGGATTCGGGCTCTAATTTTGCAGAACCGACATTGTAATAAAACAATTTTTTATTATGTTGCAGTTGCAGTGCAGGAGCACTGACTTATTTTTATCTTAGTTAACTAATCCTTAAAATAATTTAATGTGTGTTCACTTAACCCTTGTTTATTTATATAAACAAACAAGGGTTCCTCTAATAACATTGATATCTTCTCTAAACATCCTACTTTGTAACAAATTAAATCTCGGGAGATGAAGACGGGATAATTTAATGATCAAACGAACTTACCCTAAGTGAAGTTCGATCTTAATTATCCCGTCTTCATCGAAGAGATTTAAAGTCCCAACCCTCCCTTGCTAGTTGTTTGTTTAACAACCGTATCCCTATAATAGATGGAGATATCAATGTATTTACTTACTACTCTAAACTGAATGAGGTTGACGCGGCGGCGGGCAGCGCTGGTCGGAGGCAGAGAGGGGGTAGCTATTGCTTTCTTTTTCCTTCCTATAGCGCTGAAGACGTGCGATATAGTGCAAGCGTATAGCAGAGCTACTACTTTGTAACAAATTAAATCTCTTCGATGAAGACGGGATAATTAAGATCGAACTTCACTTAGGGTAAGTTCGTTTGATCATTAAAATATATTTCACTTTCACTTGCACTTCAAAATAAGTGACTGATAAATTAACGTAGGTATGATGCTTCCTTACAAACTGACATACTCGTATATCCGTTGAAAAAAAAAATATTCCCAGAGGTGGTACTATTTCTACTCGGTTTGGTTGGTATTAGGGCTTATTTCAAGTCCGCCTAGCTAGCTACCACCATCTTACCTAAGTCTGACGCCATAACAACAATTCAAAAATTGTTGTATTCCGGCAGTTAGAGGTAAGATTTCCAGTTCCTTAGTGATGAGGATTCCGGGTGTACTGCGCTTCCACCTTCGGCCTTATCGTCACTTAACATCAGGTGAGGTGAAGGCCAAAGACTATCCCGTTTTGTATTATGTATTATACATATAAAGACATTTTGACTTTGATATGAATTCTTCGGTAGACTCTGCATCCAGCTTAGTGTCAGAATAAATGATTCACATTCTGAAGTAAGTATACCTAGTTTTAAAAGTCGCAAACGCTCACTAAAGGGCAAAACCACCAAGGACGAAGGTAAGGAAGGTAAGTATGCAGCAGTTGCCGTGTAAATCCAAAACACTGTAACTTGAGTAACAGTGTTTTTGGTTTATAGCGCTCATTCGATTTCTCTTAGTACCTATCTATTTTTTTTAAATGTTATGATATATTTATGTAGATGTTAATGGATGATGATTATTTTACACCAACTAGTGCCCAAAACGCGTCATGTGTTTTCTTCATAGCCACAACGCGAATTTCGCTTTGTGGTCTTTTGTGATTACCACAACGCGTCATGGGCGTTTTTATAAGAGACATAACATTATTTTAGATACATCCTACTAATATTATAAATGTGAAAGTTTGTGGGTTTGGATGTTTGGATGTTTAGATGTTTGGATGTTTGTTCCTCAATCACGCAAAAACTACTGAACGGATTTGGTTGAAATTTGGCACTCAGATAGTAAATAGCCTAGATTAAAACATAGGATACTTTTTATCCCGATATTCCCTCTTCAATTCGACTTCAAAATTTTTAAAAATATTATTATTTTTTCAGATTTGCCTTATGGAGCAGTTTTTACGCAAGAAGAGCTGTTGATTCTTGATGACAATGACACAGGTGACACTGACGGTACCTGTTCAAAAGTCGGGTATAATAATAAGTCAGCGCCTACGACTGCATCCATCTTGGAATCAGATGACACACAATCTGAAGTAAGCACAAATAGTATCAAAAGACGTATACGCTCACTGAAGGTGAAGATCACCAAAGTCAAAAATAAAGATCACCGACGAAAATATATGGTGAATAGAGGTCCTGCAATATGTTAGTAGGGATGGAAAAGTACGCAACAAGAAAGTTCTGAAACCACCATCCCTGCGACGTGCCGAAGAAAATGCAGAGAAAATGTATCAGAAGAAAAAAGACAGAGACTTTTTAACATCTTTTGGAATATTGGGTATCATTCAAGACAATGGGATTTTTTGACTAAGTACGTTGTCAGAGGAGGAGCAAAGAGAATTACCGTCGGGATTGATTCCAAAAGACAATACACGTTATCCTATTTTCTGCCAGTTGGTGAAGGGGACGACTTTGAGACTACAAAAGTACAAGTATGTAAGGTGATGTTTTTGACAACCTTGTCAATTGGTGAGAAAGTTGTTCGGACAGCGTTTAACAAACTGGAAAAAGGTCAAGGATTTGTTGGAACAGATCAGCGGGGAAGACATAAAAATCGCCAGAGGATGATAACTGATGAAATGAAACGAAGTGTTATTGACCACGTTGCAAGCATCAGTCCAAAAGAATCTCAAGACACTCGTAAACAATCGAAAAGAATATTTGATGACTCTTTGAATGTTGCGAAAATGTTTAGGTTATACAAGGAATAGTTTGATTCCAACCAATATTCTTCGGAAGTGAAGACCGAAAGGCAATATCGTGAAATAATTAACCGTCATTTAAAGATTCGTTTTGGTAAACCTTCTACGAAAAATGTTTAAGAAGAATGTCACATTGGAATTTGAAGTAAATGTAAAACTTGAAAATTTTGCAAAATTTAATTGTTGGCTTAAAACTTTTTTTTTAACTTAAGTTTAATAAAAGGTATATCAAGTTCATATCGAGATAATCTATACATTTTAAAATTATTTTTCCTGATTGACTATCAACGCCCAATCAAAACGACTAATTCTAGAAAGCCGAAAATTTGAATGTAGATTTTTTATGCAAGCATCTACTAAGAATACAAGATATTTGAAATTTCAACTTCAAGGGGGGAAATGGGATCGGGAACTTTGTACGAAAGACTTGGTCCTTTATAGTTGAACATGGACATTTAAATAACAGCACTGAGATACATGTATTTTTTTTAATACACTTAGTCTTTAAGTACCCCTTTTTGTGTCGTTCTCACGCGTTTCAGAATTTCCGAATATTTATATTGTGTTGGTGGGAAACAAGGAGTGAAATTTTATTATATATTTATTTTTAAAAAGTATCAGTTTTTTTAATGTAGAAACAATAAAAATTTTGAAGATCGTTTTTATGTACAAAATTCACAGACTTTGCAGTCCCCGTAAAAATCGGAGCATTGAAAATGAATTACAAAAATTTACGATAAACCAAAATCAAATTAAATGCAAAATCTTATATTATTAAAGTTACGTAGGTAGTGCCTATTTATTTTTACGATTGTGACTTTGTGACACTCGGCTTCGCCTCGTGTTACAAAAACGCCCGCTGACTGCCTCGACGCGGCCGAAATATTATTAACCGATTTTCAAAATTCCAACGAATGCACTTCTCGTCTGCTTCTGCATCTTTTGACACTTTACCATGACGATCAGTCGATAATCATAGAAGCTATATCACTTTTTATGCACGGAAACACCCGTTCATCTACAATTCCAAATCTAAAGGGACCACCTACAGGTCACAATTATTTTGTAGCTAAACTAATACCCTAGTACCCTTTTTTAAAATTTTTCTTAAGTCTGTTTTTTTCCTAAATATATACAATTTAGTAAACGAACACCCCCCCCCCCCCCCACCAAAAAATCGGAATTATGCAAAATTCAAAAAAAAGTTATCAGTAGATTTTCAAAATTCAAATGTTGACACGTGTCTCGATAAATTCCTTCACTTTTGGTACTATTTCCATCTCGATCTTCCCAAAATCCTCGGAGATATGCCTAAAAATACGTGTCAGGCGATTTGCACCTGATAACCATTTTCAATGGTAAAACTAGTCTACACCGAAGCGAAGCATAGACGGGTCGCTAGTCATAGTATATACATTATATGTAGTGCAATTTTCTTTTGCTTAAAAACTAGGCAGGTAATTTAGACGTTAGTTTTATTTCAACAAGTATTTAACTAATAAACTATGTTTCTTCTTAAAAGTTTTATGTACTACATTTATTATGTTAAAATTACAGCTTCGAAAATATTTTTCAAACATCAATTCGGTATTTGTGGCTTCAAAAATGTTTTAAATATTTCTTTTACAGTATTAATATTTTTATTTGATTTCAGATTTGCCTTATGGAGCAGTTTTTACGCAAGAAGAGCTGTTGATTCTGGATGATATTGACACAGGTGACACTAACGGTATTGTATCCTCCGGTTCAAAAGTCGGGTATAATAATAAGTTAGCGCCTACAACGTCATCCATCTTGGAATCAGATGATACACAATCTGAAGTAAGCACAACTAGTATCAAAAGACGTATACGCTCACTGAAGGTGAAGACCACCAAAGTCAAAAATAAAGATCAACGACGAAAATATATGGTGAATAGAGGTTTGCAATATGTTAGTAGGGATGGAAAAGTACGCAGCAAGAAAGTTCTGAAACCGCCATGCCCTGCGACGTGCCGTAGAAAATGTAGAGAAAATGTATCAGAAGAAATAAGACAGAGAATTTTTAAAATGTTTTGGAATATTGGGGATCATCCAAGGCAATGGGATTTTTTGACCAAGTACATTGACAGAGAAGAAGCAAGGAGATTTACCATCGGGATTGATTCCAAAAGACTCTACACATTATTTTATTTCCTGCCAAATGGTGAAGGGGACGACTTTGAGACTACAAAAGTACAAGTATGTAAGACGATGTTTTTGAGAACCTTGTCAATTAGTGACCAAGTTGTTCAAACAGCCTTTAACAAACTGGTCAAAGGTCATGGATTTCTCGGAATAGATCAGCGTGGAAGACATAAAAATCGCCACAGAATGATAACTGATGAAATGAAACGAAGTGTTATTGACCACGTTGCAAGCATCAGTCTAAAAGAATATCAAGACACTCGTAAACAATCGAAAAGTATATACCTTGATAACTCTTTTAATGTTGCGAAAATGTTTAGATTATACAAGAAATGGTTTGATCCCAACCAATATTCTTCAGAAGTGTAGACCGAAAGACAATATCGTGAAATAATTAACCGTCATTTAAAGATTCGTTTTTGTAAGCCTTCTACGAAAAATGTTTAAGAAAAATGACACACTTGAAAACTACTTACGTAAAAGTGTAAAGTTTGAAACTATTTTTTACAAAGTTTATGTAACTAATTTAATGGATAGCACTGTATAACTGTGAAATAACGCTGTTTTTTTACTTTCCAAAGAATTTAATTCTTCTCTGAGCTCAAAGATGTCCTGAAAAAATATAAATAATACAAAATTACTACCTTGTCTTGGTCTATTTGTAATAATAAATTTAATTTACTAGAACAACTACCGGGAGGGCGACCAACAGTCCCAAGGTGGTGTCGGGTTCATCGTCCACAAGTCCCTTGTCAACAACGTGATTACCATCGGAAGTGTGTCGACCAGGGTGGCGTACCTTATACTCAGAATATCCAAACGGTGTTCGCTGAATGTTATACAGGTTTACGCACCGACCTCGACATACCAAGATGAGGAAGTGGAGGCTATGTATGAGGAGATCTCTAAAGCCATGCATAGCTACAAAACCCACTACACTGTTGTGATGGGGGACTTCAATGCAAAGTTGGGGAAACGATGCGGTGATGAGCTGAGAGTGGGGCAATTTGGAGTTGGGCAACGGAATGACAGAGGCCAGATGCTGGCTGACTTTATGGAGAAGGAGAACCTCTTTATGATGAACTCCTTCTTCAGAAAGCCAGAAAGCCGGAAGTGGACCTGGGTCAGTCCGGACGGTAAAGTCAGAAATGAGATAGATTTTATCATGTCGACGAAAAAGCAAATATTCAATGATGTCACTGTGATCAACGCTGTTAAGACGGGGAGCGATCACCGATTGGTACGTGGCACATTGAATATCAACCCAAAGCTGGAAAGATCTCGACTGATAAAATCAACAATTCGACCATTGCCGGCCCATATTCAAAACCCCGAGAGCTTTCAACTCGAACTCCAAAACCGCTTCGAAGCCCTTGAGAACAGCATAGATGTGGACGATCTAAACAACATGGTGGTGGATACTGTCCGTACGGTAGGGTCCAAGCTCTTTAAGACCCGCCGTCCCAAGATAAAGAAACTCTCCGACCACACACTCCTACTCATGGATCAGAGACGTGAAATGAGGCTCCAGAGTTCAGTAGATGCTAATCGTTATCGGCAGCTTAATAGACAGATATCTAAGTCTTTGACGAGCGACCTTCGCCAATTTAATACGAATCGTATTAAAGAGGCTATCGAGCGGAATAAAGGCTCCAAAGTGTTCGCGAGAGATCTGTCTATTGGGCAAAGCCAGATGACGAAGCTGAAAACTGACGACGGACGCATCATTTCATCAAAGCCTGAAATCCTGAGGGAGATCGAGAGCTTCTATGGGCAGTTATATTCCACGCAGACACCTGTTGAAAGCAAGGCTAAAGACCCCAGAGCCAAGCTTACCCGACACTATACAGAAGATATCCCGGACGTCAGCCTGTACGAGATTAGTATGGCTCTCAAACAGCTGAAAAACAACAAGGCGGCGGGTGACGATGGAATCACTACAGAACTTCTGAGAGCGGGCGGTAAGCCGATACTCAAAGTCCTCCAGAAGCTCTTTAATTCCGTCATCGTCCAGGGCAGAACGCCAAAGACATGGAACATAAGTGAGGTGATCTTGTTCTTTAAAAAGGGTGACAAGTCCCTCTTAAAGAACTATAGACCCATCTCGCTTCTGAGTCATGTCTATAAGTTGTTTTCGAGAGTCCTTACGAATCGTCTCGCTCGCAAGTTCGACGACTTCCAACCACCCGAACAAGCCGGGTTCCGAAAAGGCTTTAGCACCATAGACCACATCCATACGCTGCGGCAGGTTATACAGAAGACCGAGGAGTATAATGAGCCACTTTGCTTGGCGTTCGTGGACTATGAGAAAGCCTTTGATTCGATTGAAACCTGGGCGGTGCTGCAGTCTCTCCAAAGGTGCCAAGTGGACTATAGGTATATCGAGGTGTTGAGGTACTTATACCAAAATGCCACCATGACGATCCGAGTACAGAACCAGAACACAAATCCTATCCAACTGCAGCGTGGTGTGAGACAGGGAGACGTTATTTCTCCGAAACTATTCACAGCTGCGTTGGAGGACATCTTTAAGCTCTTGGACTGGAAAGGACTCGGCATCAACATAAATGGCGAGTACCTAACACACCTTCGTTTTGCCGATGATATAGTCCTTATGGCTGAGACCATGGAAGACCTGAACACCATGCTCGAAGATCTCCGTAGTGCTTCCCAAAGAGTGGGTCTTAGGATGAACATGGAAGAGACGAAGATTATGTCAAATGCCCATGTTGTACCCTCTCCAGTTCATGTTGGGAACACTACACTTGAAGTTGTTGACCATTACGTATATCTAGGACAGGCAGTCCAGTTAGGTAGGTCCAACTTCGAGAAAGAGATCTCTCGTCGAATCCAACTCGGGTGGGCAGCATTCGGGAAGCTTCGAAAAATCTTCGCGTCCGACTTACCTCAGTGTCTCAAGACGAAAGTCTATGAACAGTGTGTGTTGCCAGTGATGACTTACGGCAGTGAAACGTGGCCGCTAACTATGGGTCTCATAAGGAGGCTCAAGGTCGCTCAGCGTGCAATGGAGAGAGCCATGCTCGGCGTTTCCCTACGTGATCAAATCAGAAACGAGGAGATCCGCAGGAGAACTAAAGTAACCGACATCGCTCGAAGGATTGCTCAGCTGAAGTGGCAATGGGCGGGACACATAGCGAGAAGAACCGATGGCCGTTGGGGCAGAAAGGTTCTGGAATGGCGACCGCGCACCGGACGACGCTCCGTGGGTAGGCCCCCGACAAGGTGGACCGACGATCTGGTGAAGGTCGCGGAAAGCCAGTGGATGCAGGCAGCGCAGGACCGATCGTCGTGGAGATCCTTAGGGGAGGCCTATACCCAGCAGTGGGTGTCGTGTGGCTGATATGATGATGATGATGACTAGAACAAGTTTTTTTTACATAATATATTTCTAAGATAATAAAAGTACATATAGATATAATATTTTTAATCGAAAATGTTTTTCAAAGTTCAATTCTGTATTTGTGGCTTTACAATTTTTTGTTTTATATTTTATCAATAGTTTATATAATATGAATTTCAGATTCGTTTTTGCCTGATGAAGCAGTTTTTACGCATGAGGAACTGTTGATTCTTGACGATATTGGCACAGGCGACACTTACGGTGTTGCACCCTCCTGTTCAAAAGTTAGTTTTAATAAGAAATTGGCGCCAATAACTGCATCCATTTTTGAATTAAATGATACTGATGAAAGCACATCTAGATTCAAAAAGAAGGTGAATACCACCGAGGTCGACAATGAAGGTGAACGAAGAAAGCGTTTGGAATGTAACTGGAAAGATAACCAAAGAAAGTATATGGTGAACAGAGGTCTACAATATGCTAGTAGGGATGGAAAAGTACGCAGCGAGAAAGTTCTGGGACCTCCATGCCCATTGACGTGTCGAAGAAAATGCAGGGAAAAAGTAACAGAAGAAACAAGACAGAGATTTTTCAACAGGTTTTGGAATATTGGAGATCATTCAAGACAGTGGGTTTTTTTTACTAAGTTCGTTGTCAGAGGTGGAAAAAAGACAATCACCGTAGAGAATGATTCCAAACGGCTACATACAATATCCTATTTTCTTCCAAGTGGTGAAGGGGACGATATTGAAACATCAAAAGTACAAGTATGTAAGTCGATTTTTTTAAGAACCTTATCAATTAATGAAGGAGTCGTTCGTGGGGCGTTAGGAAAAGTGAACAAACGTAATGCATCAGCGTGGAAGACATAACAATCGCCATAATATAATTAACGATGAAATGAAACGAAGTGTTATTGCCCACGTTGCAAGCATTAGTCCAAAATAATCTCAAGGCACTTCTTATCGAAAATAATATACCTTGATGACTCTTTGACTGTTGCGAAAATGTTTAGGCTATACAAGGAATGGTTTGATCTTTACCAATCCTTTCCCGGAAGCGAAGACCGAAAGACAATATCGTGATATAATTAACAGTAATTTAAAGATTCGTTTTGGTAAAACTTCTACGAAAAATGTTTAAAAAGAAAGTCAGCCTGTTACTACTAGAAGTGAAAGTAAAGTCGCTATTTATATTATACTGAAACATTGTGTTGAGTAGGTTCATCTTTAGCAATATGACTGTCAAATAACACTGTTTATTACTTTCCAAAGAATTTAATTCTTCTTGTCAGCTAAAAGATGTCCTAAAAAAAAAACAATTCAAATTTACTGCCTTGTATTGGCCTATTTGGAATAATGAATTTAATTTAATTTAATAAATAAAGTTTTTTTTTAATACAATGTGTTACAAAATAACCCCTTATACCGAATATGGTAGACAAGAACCATCTAACTGAACAACATTTACTATGGGACCAACTCTGAAATTGCGAAAAAAAAACAGCTGTTTCCTACAAAAATTAATAACGAAAATATAAAAATATATGGCACAGAACAGCTCATTTTTTTCGCGATTTCAGAGATGGTCCCATAGAAAAAGTTGTTCCGTTTCATGGTCTCATCTATCTGTCATATTCGGCATGAGGGGTTATTATGTAACATGTTGTATGTTTCTAAGATTAATAAAGTATATGAGGTAAAATATTTTTATTCGAAAATGTTTTTCAACATTCAATTCGGTGTTTGTGGTTTAACATGTTTTTGTTTTATATTTTATCAATTGTTTATATAATAAATTTTTAATTTCAGATACGCCTTTGCCTAATGGAATAGTTTTTACGCAAGAGGAACTGTTGATTCTTGACGATATTGACACTGGTGACACTGACGATATTGTATATTCTAGTTCAAAAGTCGGCTTTAATAAGAAATTTGTACCTATAACTGCATCCATCTTTGAATCAGATGATACTTATTCTGTTGAAAGCACATCTAGTTTCAAAAGTCGTAAAAACTCACTGAAGATGAAGACCACCGAGGTCAAAAATAAAGGTGAACGAAGAAAACGTATGGAATGTAATTGGAAAGATAAGCAAAGAAAGTATATGGTAAACAGAGGTCTGCAATATGTTAGTAGGGATGGAAAAGTACGCAGCAAGAAAGTTATGGGACCTCCATGCCCGGTGACGTGTCGAAGAAAATGCAGGGAAAAAGTAACAGAAGAAACAAGACAGAGATTTTTCAACATGTTTTGGAATATTGGAGATCATTCAAGACAATGGGATTTTTTGACTAAGTACGTTGTCAGAGGTGGAAAAAAGAGAATTACTACAGAGGTTGATAACAATAGGCTTTATACAATAACCTATTTTCTTCCAAGAGGTGAGAGTGACGACATTAAAACATCAAACGTACAAGTTTGTAAGTCAATGTTTTTGAGAACCTTGTCAATTAAAGAAGGAGTTGTTCGTGGGGCGCTAGGAAAAATGGACAAAGGTAAAGGATTTGGTGGGTCAGATCAGCGTGGAAGACATAACAATCGTCATAAAATAATTAATGATGAAATGAAACGAAGTGTTATTGCCCACGTTGCAAGCATCAGTCCAAAAAAATCTCAGGGCACTTGTAAACAATCGAAAATAATATACCTTGATGACTCTTTGAATGTTGCAAAAATGTTTAGGCTATACAAGGAATGGTTTGATCCTTACCAATATTCCTCGGAAGCGAAGACCGAAAGACAATATCGTGATATAATTAACAGTAATTTAAAGATTCGTTTTGGTAAAGCTTCTACGAAAAATGTTTAAGGAGAAAGTCAGCCTGGCAAACTACTTGAAGTATTGTTAACTAATTATTTTTAGGTTATATTAAAATAAATAGTATTTTCTTTGTGAGTACCTACTAGTGAATGCAAATCCGTATCTCTTTCAAAATCCGGATTTTTAAAAACGGATTTCGGTTAAATCCGGATTATCCGGATATTTCGGATTAAAAAAAAATATTTTTTAATTTAAAAATCAATAACTCTGTCCTTATAAATACACTAATGTCACCACACGATGTCACACACAAAAAAATATTTTAAATAGCCATGAAATATGGCTTTATATGAAAGATATGTTTACCATTAATGTTTAGTGACCGCTACAGCTGGCGTGTACGCGGCGTAATCTGGAGGTCCAATGGACAATACGACAAAAATATTTTGTCAAAATAAAAAAAACCGTTTCTAGATTTGCAAACATAAATGGTTTAAGAATTTTTAAAGCAATATTTATGGAAAAAAATAAACAAATTGTAAAAAACCCTTCGTGGCGTCAGAGCTCGACGAACAAACACTTACACCTTTTCTCTTGTTGTAGGCCACATAAAAAAACAGGTCACTCAAAATGTGACATTTAGAGATGGGCAAAAGATCCGTTTAAACCCGACCATTGGGTTTTGTTGGCCCATAAATTCCCTCCCGTAGGTTCGAAATTAGGGTAGAAATTAATTAAATAGATGTTTTAAACTTTTTAGATTTTATACATTCACAATGCTATTTTTATATTAATATTTTTTCTAATATTTTTCAATTATATTATAATCTAAACAGATGTTATGCAATAAGTTGTTTTTAAAATTAAGATGATTGAATTTACAACTCAAATTACAATAGTAATTTATTGTTTAGTCGCATTTCCATTGTATTTGACTGAAAAATAAAATTCTTTTTGTTTTAATCAAAAGATCCGCATGGCAAATGTATTATGCTTATGAAATAAAATACTTTGACTGATACTAAGGTGGTTTTGTTGAATGGTTTTGATATGATTTTATTTTAAACTTTTAGATTTTTGCATTCACAATGCTATTTTTATATTAAGATGAATAAATAATGAAAAATATTAGAAAAAATCGGCTATCCCGTCTAAGTTGCTACGGGTGAGCCGATTTTTTCTAATATTTTTCATTATTTATTCATGATTTTATTTTTCATACTCTTACTCATATGTTTATTGCTTTGACCATAATTTACAGAAGATGTTAATATAATAAGTAGATCATCATGGACCCTGTCGGGCACAGCAAAAAATAATAATAATGGTGAGAGGGGAGACCTTTTTCTTTATGTGACATAATTTTAGTTTTATATTAGTAAGTAGTTTACCTATTATTTTATAAATATTTGTATAATATATTTTATTTGTTTTGGTGCTTTATTTTAGTTTTTAGTATATTATTTCAAGCTTGTATTATTAGGGTATTCCTGGATACTATAATAATGTTTATTAATTAATATTGTTTTTAGTTGTGTTAGGAAGTCTTTATCTTGGGTTGAATCTTTTATTGAATTTGGCAACTTGTTGTATATTTTTATTGACATTATTAGTGGTCCAGAAGAGTGCTTTTTTAAACAAGATGTAGGTAAAGTTAACTTTTTCCGATAGCGTAGATTATATCTTGTTGTTGTTTCTTCGCGCGTTTGATAGAATTCTTTTTTCTTTTTTTTTCTTTCTCTGCCATAACAGCACCTTTGCAGTTGCCGTGGTCACGGATAGACTTGCGACTAAAACTTACGACATAAAAACACTAGTCTCTTATCATTCAATCGCTTTTGCGCTGTGATCGTGTAACAAATCCTATGTTCTGGGGTCAGTCTAGTTTTCAAATTACATTTGTTTTCTTCCCTCCTTACCTCTAAATCTTAATGTTAACTTAGTACCTAAGTATTTTAAGTACCTATGTTTCTTTTTCACTCACAGAAAATATTGTTTATTAAAGGATGCATGTTGTTGGAGTTCAGTCTAGTACTTGGACATTGTACAATTGTAATCATTTGCTTTTATGACTGTATTCTGTTATGTGTCTAATAAAGAAAATTAAAATTAAATCAAGAGTTTATTATTGGTCTTATATCAATAATAATATGCAAGAATTCTGACAAAATCGTTAAAATGTCTTTTTGAAAAAGACCCGGTTTTTACCCTTGCCCATCTCTAGTCACATTGTTTGACAGTGACAGCGTTTTCCGCGTGTTTTCTGAATGAATTACTACATAGAGGCCGCGTTCCGAATCACGCTCACAGCGCTGTTAGCGTGAACCTGACCAAATTAAATAGTCACAAAATATTATATAAATAGGGTATTTGTGTACCTACTTAATTTAATGGATTATATGCTAAAAGTGCTGTTGGCGTAATTTGAAACTAGGCAAGAGCCTCAAGATCAAGAGCTACGTCACTTCCGGCTAGGTTTTTAAACTTCTAAAACATTTTTATTTTAGTGAACATTTTTTTAACAAGAACCTAAATATACGTGTCGTCTTTTTTTTCATTCTCTCTTCGAAAAGCAAATAATCAGGGTATGTAATTTTTTTGCCGTATTGTCCATTTTGTTTGTTTCTAGTTTATTGCGGCGTAGACATGCAACTTTACATATTTCCAAAGAAAGTATTCTAAGCGTTAATCGATTTGACGAACACGTATACCACATTCATGCCATAAAAATATTTCTATTTCTAAAGCCCAATCTTAATTAGGTAGGTACCTACTGCGAAGAGTGTGTGAAAATTGGTCATCTAGATTACGCCATGTAAAAGCCAGCCACAACGGCCACATGACCGAAAAAATATTCAAACATTAACAATGACAATTAAAAAAATATTTCCGGTTGTCTAGAAGAAATCGTTCTTAGCGATAATACCGCCATGTTTAGCACTGTAAGTTTTGTTGTTAATTCTTTTTTATATTTATTTCTTGGTGTTAAAATAAAGTATTAGCTAATCTAAAAAATATCTTAAAGATAAAGTCAATTTCACGAATATTAAAAATATTTGTCTGTTTATTTCAATTTAAAGTTCTCCCCTCTAATAAAAAAAAAACTTTATTTGTGTAAATGAAATTAAAATAATTATCAGTCTATGATTCACGTCCGATTTGCGAATAACGAAACGTTAATAAAATAATGAATATCTACATTAAAAGACACTCTGAAGATCGAAGCTAAGGATCGTAGACTCTTTATAAAATTAAACATACAATTTACAAAAGTACCGTTTGTTAAGTATTAAAGATGCTCTAAGTGAAATAGTCCAGTGAAATCAGTTGCTATTCGCCCAGTTGCTGTTTGCTGGATTGCTCTAAGTGAAATACTTCTGAGAAAGTATTTTTTTGATATAATTTGTTATTTTTCGAAAAATCCGGATTTAATTTTCAAATCCGGATTTGGAAGTATAGTAAAAATGAGCGGATATCCGGATTTTTCGGATTACGGATTATCCGGATTGCATTCCCTAGTACCTACATTGTTTTTTTTAAAGAAATTCTCAACATATATATACATAGATTTATAATAAATTATTTTTTATCTTAATTTCTTTTAAAGATTTTGTGACTTTAAACTGTTTAAAATTGTTGTTTAACAGTTAAAACCTTTTGAATTTCAGATAAGCCTTTGCCTGGTGTAGTAGTTTTCACGCAAGATGAGCTAGCGATTCTTGATAATATTGACACAAGTGTCATTGACGATGTTTCATCCTACTGTTCAAAAGTCGACTGTATTCAGAAGTCGGTGTCTACTACTGCATTCATCTTGGAATCAGATGAAACACATTCTGATGTCAGCACATCTAGTTTATTAAGATGTGAAAGCTCACAGCACATAAAACATAAACGGAGATTAAGAAAACGTAACGAATGTAACTGGAAAGTTAAGCAAAGTAAACATAATATGAATAGAGGTCTGCAATATGTTAGTAAAGATGGAAAAATCCGCAGCAAAAAAGTTTTGAAACCGCCATGCCCTGTAACGTGCCGAAGAAAATGCAGAGAAAATGTAACAGAAGAAGCAAGACAGCGATTTTTCAACATGTTTTGGGATATCGGAGATCATTCAAGGCAATGGGATTTTTTGACGAAGTACATTGTCAGAGGTAGAACAAAGACAATCACCGTAGGGATTGATTCCAAACGGCTTCATACTATATCCTATTTTCTTCCAAGTGGCGAAGGGGACGATATTGAGACTACAAAAGTTCAAGTATGTAAGTCGATGTTTTTAAGAACCTTGTCAATTAGTGGAAGAATTGTTAATACGGCCTTAGAAAAAATTGAAAAAGGTAAGGGATTTATTGTAAAGGATCAGCGCGGAAGACATAAAAATCGCCATAGAATAATTACCGATGAAATGAAACGAAGTGTTATTGACCACGTTGCAAGCATCAGTCCAAAAGAATTTCAAGACACTCGTAAACAATCGAAAAGTATATACCTTGACGACTCTTTGAGTGTTGCGAAAATGTTTAGGTTATACAAAGAATGGTTTGATACCAACCAATATTCTTCGGAAGCGAAGACCGAAAGACAATATCGTGATATAATAAACCGTCATTTAAAGATTCGTTTTCGTAAGCCTTCTACGAAATAATGTTAAAGAAGAATGCCACACTCCTGAAATTAATTCACTTGTTATTTATAACAAATAAGTAACACACTTAAATATTTAAAAATGTTTGCATTGTGTGATTGTGTCCTACTTATGTTTATATCAGTAGTAATTTATTTACGTTTTAAATCTGTCATTAAGCTAAGCTTCTTTAGTGTTTCATAAAATAAGTGTAAAAAAATACAAGACATTAAACAAATATTTAGTATTAGCACGAGTACCTACTTTTTTATTATTATCGAATAATCGATCAAAGGTCCTAAATCAAGAAAAAAAAAAACATACCTTCTATTTATATTATAATCTTAATAAATTTTTACTTTAAGTGTTATTGTCAGTAAAAAACAACATTATTAATGAGAAGAAGCAGTCAAATCAAATTATAACAATAGTTACTATTTGAAAATATCAAAAGTGATGAATAAAATGGTTACCTACATACAACTAAAACATTGGTAATCGAGGCAAAGCTTAGGACGACTATAAAAGAATAATTCTACTGAAAGCTTAGGTATTCTTACCTAAGCTGTTTTTCATATAAATATGATCTAAAGATCGCTTTACATGATTTTCACTACCATAAGTTGTTTTGGCTGATTTCAGTTACAGTTTCTTATAAAAATAATATTTTCAGATATTCTATTGCCTGGTGGTTCGGTTTTTACGCAATTGAAGCGGTTAATTTTTGATAACATTGAACTAACTGACGATGACGATATTTCACCCTCCTGTCCAAAGGTCGCCTATAATGAGTATTCTTCAGCGTCAACCTCTGCATGCAACTTAGTATCAGGTGATACATATTCTGAAATAAGCACGCCAAGTTTCAAAACGCGTAAACGGTCACTGATGGTCAAGTCCACCAAGATCGAAAGTAATGTTCAACGAAGAAAACACATCAAATGGAAGGACAATGAAAGAAAGTATATGTTGAATAGAGGCTTGCAATATGTTAGTAGGGATGGAAAAATACGAAACAAGAAAGTTCTGGAACCGCCATGCCCTGTGACGTGCCGAAGAAAATGCAGTGAAAAAGTATCAGAAGAAATAAGACAGAGATTTTTCAACATGTTTTGGAATATTGGAGATCATTCAAAGCAATGGGAATTTTTGACTAAATACGTTGTCCGAGGAGAAGCAAAGAGAACTACCGTAGGGATTGATTCCAAAAGACTCTACACATTATCATATTTTCTTCCAAGTGGCAAAGGGGAAGACTTTGATGCTATAAAAGTGCAAGTATGTAAGTTGATGTTTTTGAGAACCTTGTCAATTAGACAAAATGTTATTCATACAGCTTTGGACAAACTGGAAAAGGGTCAAGGATTTGTTGCAACAGATCAGCGTGGAAGGCATAAAAATCGTCAGAGTATAATAACTGATGAAATGAAACTAAGTGTTATTGACCACGTTACAAGCATCTGTCCGATAGAATCACAGAAAACTCTAAGACAGTCGAAAATAACATATCTTGATGGCAGTTTTACTGTTCCAAAGATGTTTAATTTATACAAGAAATGGTTTGATTCTAACCAGTATTCTTCGGGAGTAAAGACCATAAGACAATATCGTTATATAATTTACAATAATTTAAACATTCGTTTTCGTAAGCCTTCTACGAAAAACTTTTAAGAAGAAAGTCAGCCAGGCAATCTAATTGAAGTGAAAGTAAAGTCGCTATATATAATATTAAAACTTCGTTTAGACTAAGGTAAATCTAAAGCAATATTAAGCGATATTTTTCTTCTTAAAAACAAGTTAGTTATTTTCTACTTCTTATTCTTCCGCATTAATTATGCACAGTTTATTAAAAAATTTACGGATTACAGCGCGTACTTATATTGGTTAATCTGATGTTATTTTAGAATTATTTAGTTTTGATTGTTTTTTTTTGTTTCCCGACCTTTCGACACCGTTCCAGGGGCCGTGGTCATGGGACGACTAAAGCAAAAAGGCTGCCCATTTATGAAATTACCCGCTTGGAAATTTATAAAAATTTATAGCTGCGCGTTTTGATTAAAATAATTTAATAAACTTGAATGCATTTTTATAAAGTTCTGAGCTGGTAATTTCAGAAAAATATGAGTACGTAGCCTTTTTGCTTTAGTCGTCCCGTGACGTGACACCCTTGGAAAGGTGTCGAATCGTCGTCGGGAAACCCAAAAAAACCAACAAATAAAAACGTAATAATTCTAAAATAACATCTGAATAAACCAATAGACGCGCTGTAATCCCTAAAAAGTGTTTGATTTCTAAAGTTAGTTATTTAAAAACTACTACTAATTAAAACTAACTTTTATTTGGCCAGAATTATACAACTGGGAATTTCAAATAATTTTTCCTATAATCATAGTTTAGGTTCTATCCGTTTATAAAATAAACAGTGTCTTATATATGTGTAAATTGTCTTCTTTTACTTTCTAAAGAATTAAGTCATGGTTGTTTTGTATAAAACATAAACAAAGCTTAAGAAAACGCAACGAATGTAATTGGAAAGTTAAGCAAAGAAAATATAATACGAATAAGGGCCTGCAATATGTTAGTAGTAAAGATGGGAAAGTCTGGACCAATAAAGTTTTAAAACCGCCATGCCCTATAACGTGCCGAAGAAAATGCAGAGAAAAAATATCAGAAGAGACAAGACAGAGATTTTTCGACAAGTTCTGGAACATGGGGATCATTCAAGGCAGTGGGAATTTTTGACTAAATATGTTGTTAGAGGAGAAGCAAAGAAAATTTCTGTGGAGAGAGATCTCCAAAGATTCCACACGTTGTCATATTTTCTTCCAAGTGGTGAAGGTGACGACTTTGAGAATACAAAAGAACAAGTATGTAAGTCGATGTTTTTGAACACCTTGTCAATTTGTGAAAAAGTTGTTCAAACAGCGTTAAACAAACTGGAAAAGGGTCATGGATTTGTTGGAATGGATCAGCGTGGGAAACATAACAATCGCCAGAGAATAATTACTGATGAAATGAAAAGGAGTGTTATTGACCACGTTGCAAGCATCAGTCCAAAAGAATCTCAAGACACTCGCAAACAATCAAAAGGTATATACTTTAAAGATTCTTTGAATGTTGCGAAAATGTTCAGGTTATACAAGAAATGGTTTGATCCCAAACAATATTCTTCAGAAGTGAAGACCGAAAGACAATATCGTGATATAGTGAACAGTAATTTAAACAATAGTTTTCGTAAGCCTTCCAAGAAAAATGATTAAAAATAATGCTACTTTTTAAAATTTCTTGAAGTAAGTAATAGGTAAAGCCAGAAAGTAAGAATCGACTTTAAAATGTTCGGCTTCAACATTAATCAAATACTAGCTGTAGTACTACATACACTTTTAAACTTTCGCGTTGCATTTTATTAGATTTGGAACACAGGTTTTAACGCGATTTTAACTAAAACATAGGTGTTGAGCACCTACCTTTTCCCGACGTTTCGACCGAGTTGCATCGGCCGTGGTCACGGGCTGACTGGAGCTGCGGTGTTACGCCTCCTCCTCTGCATCGGTGGAATCTTCATCCACCGTCGAACAGTTTTTCCAACTACCGCCACACACAATACTAACGGTGTCCCTATTCTGTATCATAGCCGTATTCTGATAGTTAGCCGACCGCGAACAAAGAGGTAGTGCGTTTGTAATGACTGGATTCCACACTGCAGATAATTTGTGTCCATCTTCCCGATTGAAGTTGTTAGGATGTTTTTTAATTTCAATCGCTTCACGTACGACTCGTGAATAAAAATGACGATCAGTGGAAAGAACCTGCGTGCGATGAAATTCAATCCAGTGGTTTGTGCCACTTTCCAGCAAATGTTCTGCAATCGCTGATTTATTAGTTTGGCGGTTTTTTACAGCTGTGATGTGTTCACGGACTCTTTCGGTGATAGTTCGTTTCGTCTGACCAATATAGCAACTACCACAGCTGCAGTCTATCTTGTACACGCCAGGTGTTTGTAATGGTATGACATCCTTCGGCGTACCCAATATGTTGTTGACCTTTATGCCAGGAGTGTAAACTGTCGGTACAGAGTATTCACGTAAAACGTGGCCGATCTTATCTGTTACTCCTTTGACATAGGGCATGTAGGCTGGTTGTCTACTAACCTCGGGATGCCTACACTTTTTCCTCGGCAGTTTATGTCGTCCGCGCACTTGATATCCGTTTTTCTTAAGTACTTACCTCCTGAATATGGATCAGCTCATGCTCTAAATGTTCAGGGTCACATAGGTCATAGGCTCTATTCTTTAAGGAAGTGATAACAGATTGCAAATGACGGGGGTGGTGATGTGACATTGCGTGTAGGTATCTGTCCGTATGTGTGGGCTTGCGATAAACACAATGTGATATGGACCCGTTAGGCTTCACGGAGATCTTGACATCTAAGAAGGGCAGCGTCCTGTCAACCTCTAGCTCGTAAGTGAATCTCATATTAGGGTGAATAGAATTGAGATGCTGCAAAAGGTGGTTCACTTCCTGCTCACTGCCTTTTAAAATGCAGAATACGTCATCTACATACCTTTTCCAAAGTCGTATGTTGTTAGGTTCGATGTTTAGCGCACTTTTTTCGAAGTGTTCCATCCAAATATTGGCCAGTACTGGGGCCACTGGACTTCCCATGGCGACACCATCTATTTGGAGGTAGTACTGACCTTGAAAAATGAAGTAGTTTCCTTCTACTACTACTTTCTTGTAGTACTACACACTCGCCCTACAACATGTGATTCTTTAGACATTTCTTTAATGGGCTATTGTGTAGAACTGCGTTACAGGCAAAGATTTTTACATTTTGAATAGAATGTTGGTAAATTAAGTCTATTTACCTAATACGATCATTACAATATTAATTTTTATAATAACATAGTAATTTTCGAGTTTATAGTAAAGAAATATTAACAAACTGTGTATTTATTTTATCCAAGGTTTTTATTTTTGTTATAGTATCTTCTTTCCTGTGAAACCTCAAAAGAAGTTATTTATGAATATTTTATTTCATAAATTTAGTAACAAAGGTTTAAATATTTTGAATTAAACTTAAAATGAAAAATAAACGATACTTTTTGACACACTGTCTAACAAAAGTACTTCCTGTTATTTGGGCTACTTTTAATCCAATCTTTTGGACTACTTACACAAGATTACTCTTAAACTGGCGGAGTCACCTCCTAGAGTGCGTTTGCATTGTTCGTGATTTTGCGCCAAATCATTTGTAGATCCTTGTTTCTAATCATTTTTCAAGTGTAACATTTGGTGTAACAGACGTGGAATAGTTTTTTAAACAATTAGCACAAGAACATAATGCTATAAAAGATTTGTTGATCTAAAAAACAGTAAAGTCTTATGTTCGTAGGGTTCAAAATTGAGTTGGCTGATTACAGTCTTGGTAAATAAATACTTGGTGAAACTAATCTTCTTCTTCTTAACGTGTCGACTCGGTATGTGTATAAATTATATTTGTGAGGACCAGAACTCAGCCACTGATATCGCATTATCAGTGGCCTTGTAAAGATCCTGGCGTGTGCAGGTGTTGGGACACGCAGGGCATGACAGAAGATGTGCCATTGTCTGGGGAGAAATACCACAATACCACACAGACATGCGCTCTCCGAGCTGTAGCCCCACCTGAGCATGTTCTCCCTGCTTCGGCCTACTTGAGTCCTTAGTCTGTTTAAGGACTTCCAAGTTGCCCAATGTAGATAGGTGAAACTAATAAACAGACTAATATATTTTTTTTGCGAACGCTCACTAGCTTATCCTTACTTATCCTTACTTCCTTACTAATATTATAAATGCGAAAGTCCGTTTGTTTGTTTGTTTGTTTGTTACGCCTTCACGGCATAACTACTGAACCGATCATCAATAAATTTTGCGTGAACGTAGTCAGGGGTGCAGAAAACGACATAGGGTGCCTTTCATCCCAAAAAAAGGAACTGTTCCCGAAGGATAGACAAAAGACTATCCACGCGGACGAAGTCGCGAGCGGCCGCTAGTAAGTAATAAAATGGTAAGAGGACTCCACACTCGCGCCGCGAAAGCCCGCGAAGGCCGCAAACCGCGAGTGTGGAGGATTTCGCGGCTTCGCGCTCGGGCTTCGCGTTCGCGCTTCGCGGCGTTCCCCGTCCGGTGGCGATTTTTTGGTCCGCGTCAAAGGGCTTGTGTGCCGAACTAAGGTTGCCGTGATTCGCGGCCGCGGTTCACGCGCGAGTCTGGAGGGCTATATTTTTCGCACCGTTTTCATGCGCGAACCGCGCCCGTGATTCGCGGCCGCGGTTCGCGGCGTGAGTGTGGAGCCCTCTGTAAATAACTTTTATGTTTTTCTTTCAGCTGCAATTATCACAAATAAAAGGAATAAAAAGCTGTTACTTATAAATGGATTTACGTACACTAAGCACGTAGCTTCTGCACTTAAAACTAGATGGCGTTGCACGGTGAGAAAGTGTTCAGGCCGAGTCCACACGATAGAAGACGATGTGGTGTTCCTTATGGAGGAACACAGCCACCCTCCAGGAAAGAAGTCTATGTTTTACAGTCAGAAAAATCTTAATTAAGTCCTAAATACGTTCTAAATTTACTGGGGTCAAGTCTGCTAATGTTATCGTCAAAATCATGTTTCAATGGTGTTGAATGATAATGCTTTTTGACACAGTTTTTGTTTCTTAAGCACGACGGTAACGATCAATTGCGATTGTCAATTTTTTCGTCAATGCCATTGTTGGAGCAAATGACAATCGCTTCAATTGCACGCGTAAACGATCAATTTTCGCATCAATGGGCGTCAATGTCGTAAAAATTGACAATCGCAAATGATCGTTACCGGCGGCCTTTAAACCCAAAACCGAAACACATTGTTTGTCTTAAACACAAAACGAAAACACCATTCAAAGACGATTTTGGCGATAACATTAGCAGACTTGATCCCCTGTATAACTGTTCTATCTCACGAAGTCCGTTTGGATTTTGGCTATGAATGTTTGTTTGTTTTAGTGTGCGTCTGCACGCTCTCGCATTACGCACACTAAAACAAGCCCGATTCACATATCATATCAGTGAAGTCACTGTTCCGGCACAGAATTAATAATTTTTAGGGTTCCGTACCCAAAGGGTAAAAACGGGACCCTATTACTAAGCCTCCGCTGTCCGTCTGTCTGTCTATCTGTCTGTCTGTCTGTCACCAGGCTGTATCTCATGAACCGTGATAGCTAGACAGTTGAAATTTTCACAGATGATGTATTTCGTTTGCCGCTATAACAACAAATACTAAAAACAGAATAAAATAAATATTTAAGGGGGGCTCCCATACAACAAACGTGATTTTTTTGCAGTTTTTGGTACGGAACCATTCGTGCGCGAGTCCGACTCGCACTTGGCCGGTTTTTTTCATACATTCTCTATGAACGCGTCCACAGTTCCACACCTGTCAGTGTCAGTGACGAGACAGTACTCTCAGTGTTAGTGAACGCGTGTTTAGGAAGAATCTTATGAAAGAATAAAAAATCATGGTGGCGGTAATGTGCCAGAACTGTGGTTTTACTGTCATGTGTGAATCTAGCTTAATTATCACGGTTGCGGTACTGTGTCGGAACAGTGGCGGAACTGTGACTTCACTGATATGAGTGAATGAGGCTGTAGGTGTAGGTTTGTTTTTGTTGTAGTTGGACGAATTTTATTGTAGTTTTGCATTAGATGGAGACATTTTATTAATATTAGTTACATAAAATTATGCACAATCAATTATTTATCTAATCTAAAATTTAACTGAAATTCGGTGACAGGGAAACTTGTATGGATGCTTGGGCTATTGTGTAAAACTGCGTAACAGACTTAAGAACTTAGGATAATTACACCTAGAAGCCGTGTCCTGGTATGCAAAGTGAGGCAACTAATTCTAAGCCAAAATGGCTTAGTTTTCAGATTTATATCCTTCAAACGTTACTTAATCGTAACTAAAATCCAATAATATAGTAACTAATCTCCTAAATGTAGGAAAACTGAAACTGTTTTGTACTTATTCGGTATAATTAGAGGAAAAATCTGAAAACGGAGCAATTTTAAATAAAATAAAATTTTGTCTGTTTTATTTGCTTCACTCTTGACAGTGCGCTTTGTAGAGAACTATCGTTCTAGGTGTTATCATTCTAAGCTCAATAATTAATATTATTTAAAATAGTGGTAAGTATAACTCATATTATTAAACATAATTTTACAAGTACTTATCGAAACTTAGATAAAAATAAACTTTGTAAGGGGTAACAGTGTTATTATTAAATAAATGTTTACAAACCGTATATTTATTATAGACATGATATTTTATTTATTCCAGAAGATTCTCAATTTTTGTGAGCTCAATAATAAAGAATGATATTCTTAAAGGAAGTTGACCACTAATGATACCACCTTTTTAGGCCTTGTGCCTCAACAAGATGAAATCCAATAATATTGTATTATTTTTACGTTCCTAACGATATATTTGAAACTATTTTTCGTTTCCTGAGATTAAAAACAGTTTTACTGAGTAACTAATTGATTTGACTTATCTCAATCAACGTCCGCCATTCTACGTCCACAAAACTGTTTTAATGCGTTTTATGGTAAACTTCAAAATGGTACCTACTCAAGGAGATTGTGAATAAAAGTAGAGTTTTAACCACGTTTTAATGGTACTATAGACACCATGGAAACCGTTTTCAATGAACCAAAATACTAATATCTATACTGTATCAAACAAAGATTTTTGACACAGTATAGATAATACTTTTTAAACAAACATATCAATACTGTATTTTTGACGTTGATTCGATCTTGACGTGAACTCGATCCCGTCAAAGCTCTTTGGTGCTGAAAAACTATCGCATATTCTTTTGTTTCTCTTACGTTTGATGGTAGAGAATCAAGAATCTTATATTCATGAGAGAATTGGACTCATAGACAAATTTTTTTCTATGTCTATGACAATTTCCAAGTCGAGATAACCTCAAAATGCTACAGAAAATGCAATATATAAACAATATCAGTAAAAGAAGAGAAAAACTAATTACTGATTATAGCTACAGACCTTTCCAGCCACTAATTTCAATTACAATCATGAGGGCACAAAAATCTTTATAGCGATACTTTTTGGCCTTAGAAGGTGGTCAATCTCCTTTGACTGTTTAATACAGGGTGTTTGTTAATAATAGCCTAATAGAGCCAAATATGGTAGATAGGCATACAACCTTGCATACAACCCCGGAAAATTATAAAAAATCATGTTAATCCCCATTTTTCTCGAAAAACATATTATTTTCTTTTTACGATAAACAGTTGAGGGCTTTTCACAGTGACAAAAAACTGTAGGCTCGATATATGGCGTTAATAAAAATATGTGTCAGTGTTTTTTTTTTCGAAGAGTATCAACACCATCTAGTGAGGCAAATTGTTAGTATTTTTATTTTTTAACTATTTGCCTCACTAGATGGTGTTGATACTCTTTCGCGTGAAAGCACTAAACTTAAGAATCGCCTAAGTCTTTTCTTATCTACAACTCGATCAAGTTAAGTTAGCGAATGACAGCTACATGACGGCTAAGTTTATGACACCGTTTTAATTTGGTCATGTTGTAGTTAGGAAAAGACTTAGGCGATTCTTAAGTTTAGTGCAATCGGCCATTTGAAGCTTAGTAATAAGATCACATTGACACACATTTTTATCAACGCCATCTATTTTATTAAATAACATGACTGACTACATAGAGCTGTCACTTTATTCAGCAGCTGATGTAAGTGACAGCTCTCACGTTATTTTCAAGGAAATTAAAAGTACTTCGTACAACAGGAAGGTTCACGCCGTAGTGTGTGTGGTAATCACTTCAGACCCGATGACTTCAACTCAGTAGTTCAATACATCTGGTTCAAATGGTTACCCTAATAGAGCGAGACAAACTGACCTCGTACTTGCTATCTCAAGTGGACCGTTTTTTAGCCGCAGAGCACCTTCCTGTTGTACGAAGTACTTATAATTTCCTTGGTTATTTTACAGCTAATGACATTTAATGACAGGTAATTGTTTTTTTTTCGGAAGATGTGGATATCAGCCAGTGGATTTTCCGGTTTTATCTATGGATTCGTCAGAACATAATAACACGTCAACATAATAGCGATAAATAACCCAATGCGAACATTTTCTTAAAACACGTTATGGCTAATGAAAGTTATATGAAATTAAATAAGCCTTATCAACATTTTAACTAAAATTTACTATAACTCTATTTTAAGGTATTTTTTTATGAATAAGGTGGTAATAACATTTCTTTGATTTTTCAGAGTTACAACCACGATTTGACGTAAGCATAAGAGGAAACCGGGTCTTATACATAGGATGTAACAAGTACAGAATAAATAATCGTAAAGATTTGGGACGTAAAATTAGTTGGAGATGCGCCACTCACGAGAGGTTTGGCTGCAAGGCAAGAGTGCATACGATCGACGATGCCATTGTTTATTTCATCGATGACCATATTACTTCTGACCCTAACGTACGAACCCATGAATTGCTCAGCGGTTTCCTCTAATAGTACAGGTAAAGTAAGACTAAATATGTCAATTTGGCGGTATTATATTATGTACATCAATAAAACTTTGTTCATAACTTTATCTTGGCACTAGCAATGAGTCCTACCAAAATTTAGGGGTCTTACCTCCTCCCAGGAGTAATGGCCAAGGAATAAATTAAAAAAATGCACATTTTACAAACTAGGCGAGTGAGTTGTCATTTTCTATGTAATTTTTGCGCTGAACTGAATCGAATCCTTTGTGCGCAGTAAGACACTTTCTCGATTCGTCACATGAGATATTGGCTACTTTATCAAATAGCAACATTAGGTTTAGGACACTTTCAGAATTGGTCATAATATCTCGTAGTCGCATTATACATATGTCACAATATGAATTTGGCAATTTAGTATCTAGACACACACCCACATTTATACCTACTCATCTATTAAGTGTTGTATGTTATTATTTAAGATTTTTATCGCAAATTGTAGCGAGATAAAATAAAATAAAATAGATTTTTGGTTATTAAATATTTTTTTATTATTTAACCTTCTAGTTTTATTCCCAATGTATATGTTACAGAAAAACTAGTTCTTACTGAAGGCTTCAGTTAAAACTAGTTCTTACTAGTAAATACGCGTTTTACCTAAGAACGTGTTTTTACTGTAACATTATAATGTAATTAAGAATATAAGTAAGAAGGATAATATTATAGGTAGTGATTCTACCCATGAAACTGCAAAACTTTGCAGACTCATTGGTAGAATGACTTCCAATAATATTATTGGTTATTTTTATACACCAGCCTGCCTAGCATGACCGATTTATATGGCGTGATATAGCATTTTATCGACACTCAATCACTCAACTGTCAAATTCCTTTGTCTTTTTGCCAGTTAAACGTGATAAAACGCGACATAAACCGGTCATGCTAGGCAGGCTAGAATACTTAATAGATAAGTAGGTATAAGTGGGGGTGTGTGTCTAGATACTAATTTGCCAAATTCATATTGTGACATATGTATAATGCGACTACGAGATATTATGACCAATTCTGAAAGTGTCCTAAACCTAATGTTGCTATTTGATAAAGTAGCCAATATCTCATGTGACGAATCGAGAAAGTGTCTTACTGCGCACAAAGGAATCGAATGAGACAGTGCCCATACTTATAGGATCAATATTTTGCGAGATGTGAAGGGGATGGAAATGTGATAAAATACATAGGATGTAACAAGTACAGAATAAATAATCGTAAAGATTTGGGACGTAAAATTAGTTGGAGATGCGCCACTCACGAGAGGTTTGGCTGCAAGGCAAGAGTGCATACGATCGACGATGCCATTGTTTATTTCATCGATGACCATATTACTTCTGACCCTAACGTACGAACCCATGAATTGCTCAGCGGTTTCCTCTAATAGTACAGGTAAAGTAAGACTAAATATGTCAATTTGGCGGTATTATATTATGTACATCAATAAAACTTTGTTCATAACTTTATCTTGGCACTAGCAATGAGGATTTGCCGGGTCCTAACCTCTCCCAGGGGTAATAGCCACGGAATAAATAAAAAAAAACCGGCCAAGTGCGAGTCGGACTCGCGCACGAAGGGTTCCGTACAAAAAACGGCAAAAAAAACATGTTTGTTGCATCGGAGCCCCCCTTAAATATTTATTTTATTTGGTTTTTAGTATTTGTTGTTATAGCGGCAACAGAAATACATCATCTGTGAAAATTTTAACTGTCTAGCTATCACGGTTCATGAAATACAGCCTGGTGACAGACAGACAGACAGACAGACAGACAGACAGACAGACAGACAGTCAGACAGACAGACAGACAGACAGACGGACAGCGGAGGCTTAGTAATAGGGTCCCGTTTTTACCCTTTGGGTACGGAACCCTAAAAACACATTTTACAAACTAGGCGAGTGAGTTGTCATTTTATATGTAATTTTTGCGCTGAATCGAATGAGACATTGCCCATACTTATTGAATTAATATTTTGCGAGATATGAAGACGGAATTGTGATAAATGACCGTCTTTGACTAGCTGTGTCTCCGCAACCAACAAACGTAGACTAATCGGTTGGGCTGAAATTGTAGCAAATTTAGTTAGGTTTACATAAGTATAAAACAAAGTAACTTGAAAAACGCTTCCTTAAGTGTGTTTATTTGAAGGAACCGAAACTAAAATTGACTTTCATGGTATTTTTTATGAATAAGGCAGTAATAATTTTCGTTTAATTTTTCAGAGCTACAACCACGATTTGACATAAACAAAAGAGGAAACCGGGTCTTATACGTAGGATGTAACAAGTACAGAGTAAATAAAGATTCGGGATGGGGACGTAAAATTAGTTGGAGATGCGCCACTCACGAGAGGTTTGGCTGCAAGGCAAGAGTGCATACGATCGACGATGTCATTGTTTACTTCGTCGATGACCATATTACTTCTGACCCTAACGTACGAGCCAATGAATTGCTCAGTGGATACCTCTAATGAAAAAATCGGTGATGTAAATCCCCTATTAAACCACACAATTTTCAGCACGTATATACAGAGTCAGACAGTCTTAGGTAGGGGTACATGGAAGCGTATCGTATCGTATAAACGCAGAGCATAGGTATACGCAGCGCGTGCGTGACGAACAGCCACTATATAAATATGTATACGGTTTAGAACTTTGTCACTCTAAGGCTGCGTTCCGACGATAACGCACGACCCAACCTCAACCCGAACTCAACTCAAACTCACCTCAACTGCAGCGACCTTGAAATACGTCGCTTACAATTTTGAGTCTTATATCATATTAATAAGCTCCTGTGTAATGTTCAGGTGAGTTTGAGGTGAGTTCGGGTTGAGTTTAAGTTGAGTTCGGGTTGAGTTTGAATTGAGTTCGGGTTGTGCGCGGGGCGTGTGCAGTTGGATCGACAAAATATAATGAAGCTTATTAATGTGTCATAAAATTCAATGTATTTCAAGAAGTGGGTTGCGGTTGAGTTGAGTTTGAGTTGAGTTCAGGTCGGGTCGTGTGTTATCGTTTGAACGCAGCCTTAAAGCTATGTATTATAAATAGAGCTCTGTTATTGGTTCGTTTGTTTTACGTGTGATTGGTAGTTGGGACGCTGTGCGTCCGCGGACACTGTGAGAGCTCATTTGAATGTTAGTGAATACGGGTGGAATCTGGGGGTTCTAATAGTTGGGTCGTGTAGCATATTTGTAAGTTCATTGTTCATTTATAATCAATCTTTATAAGTATCTAGTTACCATAAACGCTGAAATTTGTATAATTTTGGTTCTCGCAGTGGAGTGTTCCATTCATGATTATAAGCAACTTGACTATAGCTATGTGCCAACTCAGATATCGCAAAAATCAGCCGATCCATATTACACATTTTTGATTTTTCGCAATATCAGAATTGGCCACATTGTAAAAATTGCTTGTAATCATCAGTGGAACCACCCTACTACGGGAACCAAATGATAAAAATTTCAAGCTATATTTTTAAGCACGTGTAGGTAGAAGTACTATCTAGTATCAAATAATTAATAGATCCTTAGGCTTTATGAAATGAAACCACATTTACTTGTTTGTAGATTAAGTATATTGTAGTTCATTGCACACTTTTGTTTATTTTTAAATAAATCATTTGCTTTAAAATTATATACTAACAATTTACATTGTATGATTTCTTACACAACTGATCCATTTTTCTTCAGTCTTCTAGTAAAGCTCCAATTGTAGTAATGTACCGAGTATTTACGTGAAATATTACTGTTTTTTTTTCTCAGGTTTAGAGGCGATTTTTATAACGAACGATAGTGGGAAAAGTGTTTTAGTTCTGGAAGGCGCTAAGTACAGGCCAAACGGAGTATCGGGAATGAAAGTGCGCTGGAGGTGCACCTCACACGCCCGATTTAAGTGTAAAGCAATTGTGCATACGTTGTACGACGAGATAGTTCTCTATAAGAACGAGCATACTATTGGAGATACTTTATAAAAAAGAAAAAACTTACTTTTGTCTCTCTCCAACTACTTATTAGTCCCTCTGTTAACTTGTCTGGATGCCCTTATACCGGTAAATTTATTGCCTTAGTAAGGACAACAGCATAACCAATTTGTTGTGTCCTTAATTTATAAGTTGTTTGTAAACTTTTAAAGAAAAAAAAACTGTAATGTTTGCGGAGAGTTGATAACAGGATCTCTAAAATCATTACAAATTGCTTCTCGCTAATTTAATAATTAGCGGGCAGCAATTTGTAATTAACCCTTTAACAGAAATCTCTGTTGCTAACAATTTTCGTATGAAATCGATTGAGACCGTTTGAAATTAATGAAATTTGTCAGTTTCATTTATTAACAAAGTGCTATTAAAGCACTCTGTTACCAACTGAAACTGAAATTTTATTAATTTCAAACGGTTTCAATCATTTCATCGATTTCAAGAGGTTTCGAATAGTTTAAATCCATTTCAAACGGTTTCAATCGATTTCAAGCGGTTTCAATCGATTTCAAACAGTTTCAATCGTTTTCAAACGGCTTCAATCGATTTCAAATGGTTTCAATCGTTTTTAAACTATTTCATTAACTTTTTTATGGATTTCTATGGCGCGGAAATTCCGATGCAGTGCACACAGTGCCATAGAATCCAACTCTCAGCGAAATTATATTTATTTAAGAAATATAATTGTATAGTTTCAGTTGATTTAAAAAATATAGGCTGATAGGTAGATAGATATTTTATGATGACACTGGCGACGGCCATTTTGTTGGAGAATGAAAAGTAGCACTTTGTCGCTGTCAGTCATTCTAAATGCATAATTTAAGTTTTGGAATAAAATTATTTGGAATAGACGATTTGTTGTATTAATTCTGGGAATTTGTAATAAATAATAAAAAAAATCTTTTTTTTTTTTGTTGGTCAATATAAATGGTCTGGTACAAGGTACAAGGCCGAGCGACTATCCGGTTTGACCCTGATCGTTTTCAGATTATCCGATCCGATATCGGTAAATGTAAGTAATCGGAGGAAGTAAAATATAGTAGGTATCTGTCTTTCACATTGTCCGGCCCGATATCGGATAACGGAGCCACACATTTCATACATTTTACTTCGTTCGATATCGGATCGGTGCCCGACACCGATATCGGATCAGATAATCTGAAAACGCTCTTATGCCCGGGATACACGAGGCTAGTTTTTCAAGCTAGGATAGCAAGCTCTTCTAAACTATCCTGGCTTGCTGACCTGGCTTAAAACTAGCATCGCCGGCCACATGAAGCTAGTACACAAGCCAGAATAGGAAAATCAGTGCTACTAGCCTAAATATAGAACTCCGTCCTATTTAACACTGTCCTGGCTTGTAAACTAGCTTATTAGCTTACTAGCTGAGATGAAGCTAGTTTTGTCTACATGAAGCCAGAAGTACTAGCTTGCTAGCTTACTGACACTAGCTTGCTATCCTAGCTTGAAAATCTAGCCTCGTGTATCCCGGGCATTATAGTCTTTTTTTATTAGAGAGACAAAATTGACAGCTTTAACTGTCAAATTCACAATAGTGATAGCGGCCAAGCGCTTGCCAATCATAAAAAAATAAAGACCATATGAATAATTTGCAAACAAATGAAATTATGAAATGTTATTTTTGTCTTTCTAATAAAAAAAAACAGATTTTAGTTGCTCACAAAACATTGAAGCTATTACTAAACTCGTAAAGGTTGAGTTAGGAAATAATTTGAAAGAAAGAAATTAAATAAAAGAAGGGGCACAGGAACTCAACATTACAAACTAAGTAAAAAAAACTAAACTATTTGTCAATTTTATTTCAGCTGAAGTCATCATAACTAGGAGGGGCTACACAATGTTAATACTTAATGGATATACGTACTGCAGGAATTATTATACTAGAGAAAAGATTCGATGGCGCTGCTCAGTACGAAAGTGTTCAGGAAGGGTGCATACGATTGAGGGACAGGTTGTCTTTCTTATGGAGAGCCACAACCATCCTCCGCGACCAAGGGCCCAGATCCTTAAAAGTCTTGAAAATTCTTAACGGACATGAGATGTGATAGAGATTTACATCAATGAAATAAAACACTATTTGAGTTTATAGTACAGTACGTAAAGTAATATTATTCAAGATTATTATTTTTATTCACATTTATTGTTTTAAATTTGAGATTTCAGCATTCACATTGCTATTTTTATATGATAAAAAAAAAATTATACTTACTAAAAACAGTGACTTGGTAGCTCAGTTGGAAGAGACCGGACTTTCAAAGGTAGCGGGTTCGATTCCCGCCTGAGACAATGATCTCGTGGCGAGTCGAATTTTTTCAAGCTTATTTTTTAGTATTTCACATTTATAATATTAGTAGAATAAACACGAATTTATACATCGTTCGTTACTTCACAATGGAATGGAATAATATGACGCCCTCCGTTACAATTCATATAGGTCTTATAATTTAAATAAATGTATATTATGTTGTTTCTTATTGTAATAAAAATATGTATGTTTACATGAAAGTGTTTTTTTTTTACTTAGGTATGTACGGAATTCTATTATGCTTGAAAGGAAGTAGCTTTTTACACGACTGCCCAAAAAGGAGTGTATATGTGTTTAGGGTTCATGTATGTTTGTGGGTATGTGAGTTTCTTTATTCCACCATAACTTCTAAATTCCTTAACTGATTTGGATGTATCGTTAGAATCCTGACATCATCACGAGTGACACTGGAATTTTATTTTTGAAAAAATTCAATATGGCGACTGTACGACGCCACTTTCAAATGTGACAAAAAATATTTTTTCGTCCGGAATCAAATGAAAGGCCTTGATGAACACATACCAAATTTATATGATTTGTCACTAAAATATGTGAAATAAAAATAAATAAATTAAAAACAATATTAAAAAAACACGACTGCCCTACCAAAATCGAACTAAAAAGGTAAATAACAAGTGTCATTGCAGTCGGGGGACCTCTTTGATCAAAAATTGTTCCATAAAACGGTCCCCCGACTGCAATGACTTTTTAGTTCGATTTTGGCAGGGCAGTCGTGTTTTTAATATTTTTAATATTTTTTCAATTTATTTTTTGTGTTAAAAACTTAATCGTTTACATCACAGTGAAGTAATTTTGTATATTTCAGATCCGAAAACCTTCTTTATTGAAAACACTTCACGAAAAAAAATATTGTTTGTTGATGGCATTCGATTTCGTAACACCGGCTTTTCAACGGTGGGAAAGTTAAGATGGCGCTGCACCACGCATGCGAAATACAGATGTAGAGGGGTGGTGCATACGCTAAACGACAAAATTGTTTACTATATGGATAAGCATACCACTAGCTTCCGAAAATGAAGATGCTTTTTAAAGAAGATCATTAATTCTGGGCCTTTTTTACAGTTCCAGCCAACAAATACATATTGCTAGAACTAATCATCTAAAGCAATTATTATTGTAATACAGGGTTATTTGTAAAACACCAACAACCTCGCAGGAGTAGATTACCAACATCATAAACAACAACATTTGTTCTACGACTTTTATCATAACTCAATACATTCACCAAAAATGAATTTTCAAGTTTTTATTGTACTGTTCGACACTTTTTACGTCTATGGATGGCGGCAAGGCGAGCGGGCGGGGCGGGCGGGTCGCGCGCACTAGGCGCTCCGTGTGCCGCGCGTAGAGTTATGAACATACGAACGGTAAATTAAAATGATATATTTTCTTATATGAAAGTAAAATCTAACGAATTATCAAAAGTCGTAGAACAAAATATGTTGTTGTTTATGATGTTGGTAATCTACTCCTGCGAGGTTGTTGGTGTTTTACAAATAACCCTGTATAGTCGGTTATAATTAATTATACTACAGTGTACACTAGTTTCATTAGCATACTAAGTTATTACAACTTATACAAATACTTTAATAATAATAATAGATGTAGTTATAACACTTAGTTTATATTAACTTAATTTTTATTATGTATTTAATTTAGTGGTAAAATATTAACTTCATTAACTAATTATTAATGGTTATTGTAAAAATGTAATAATGTAGATCATACAATTTTAGAACCAGAAGCAGTGTTCTTGGAAAATAGTGAAGGGAAGATAAAATTGTTTGTTGATGGCATAAGATTTCGCAGCGATGGCGGTTCAACGGGGGGTAAATCAAGATGGCGGTGCACCACGCATGCAAAATTTGGGTGCAGAGGGGTAGTGCATGTGCAAAACGGCAAGATTGTTTACTATATGAATCAGCATACTACTTCCTATAATGAAGATGAATGTAAAAAAAAGGATATTATTCATTCTGGTCCTTTTCTGAAAGTGCCAGCTAAAGAAATGATAAATATTGCTAGAACTAATCATCCAAAGCAAATATCTTTGTCATATAGTAGTTATAATTAATTATATTACCGAGTAGGTACATTATTTTATTAGCATAATAAATTATTACTAATACTTTACTAAAAACAAAAGTTGTAAAATGCTTTTTATATTATTATTAAATTTTTATCATTGTGTTTAATTTAGTGGCAAAATATTTGTTATTATAAAAGGATAATTAGATCATACAATTTCAGGACCAGAAGCAGTGTTCTTGAAAAATAAAGCGGGGAAGATAATTTTGTTTGTTGATGGCGTAAGATTTCGCAGCCATGGCGGCCCAACGGTGACGGGTAAATCAAGGTGGCGGTGCACCACGCATGCGAAATTCGGGTGCAGAGGGGTAGTGCATACGCAAAACGGCAAGATTGTTTACTATATGGATCACCATACCACTTCCTCTACTGAAGATTAATGTAAAATAAAGGAGATCATTCATTCTGGACCTTTTATGAAAGTGCCAGCTAACAAAAAAAAAATACCATTACATATTGCTGAAATTAATCATTTGAAGCAATTATCATTGTCATATAGTCAGTTATAGTTGATTATATTACAGAGTAGGTACACTTATTCCATTATTAATAAGTTATTCCCTAAACAAATACTTAAATAATAATAATAAATGTAGTTATGTAAAATGCTTTGTTTATATTATTTAATTTTTATTATGTATTTTATTTAGTGGCAAAATATTTGTTATTTTAAAAAGATGATTAGATCATACAATTTCAGAACCAGAAGCAGTGTTCTTGAAAAATAGTGAAGGGAAGATAATATTGTTTGTTGATGGCATAAGATTTCGCAGCGATGGCGGCCAAACGGCGACGGGTAAATCAAGATGGCGGTGCACTACGCATGCAAAATTCGGGTGCAGAGGGGTAGTGCATACGCAAAACGGCAAGATTGTTTATTATATGGATGAGCATACCACAAGCTTCCGAAAATGAAGATGTAAAATAAAGGAGATTATTAATTTTGGGCCTTTTATGAAAGTGCCAGCTTATACATATTGCTATACCTAGTCATTGACATTTTAGTCGGTTATAGCTAATTACACTACAGAGTAGGTACACTAATTTTATTAGCATAATAAGTTATTACCTAAACAAATCTTTAATAATAATAATAAATGTAGTAAAGTATATGAAATACTTTGTTTAAGTAGGTACTTACGTATTTAATTTAGTGGCAAAATATTCATTATATTGAATGGTTATTGTAAAAAGATAATTAGATCATGCAATTGCAGAACCAGAAGCAGTGTTCTTGAAAAATAGTGCGGGGAAGATAATATTGTTTGTTGATGGCATAAGATTTCGAAGCTATGGTAACCCAACGGCGACGGGTAAAACAAGATGGCGGTGTACTACTCATGCTAAATTCGGGTGCAAAGCAAACGTGTATACTCGCGATAACAAGATAATTCACTATATGGACAATCATACCGATTCATACCACTACTACCACCAAATATAAATCTGTTTAAATGTTGTTTGTACTTAATAATAAATTATATGGATAAGTTATTTATTTTTAGACGTTTAAAAGCAAAGTTTATGGACTGAAACATGTTCATAAACATTAAACAATGATTAAGTGTAATATTAAATTTAACTATTGATGTGTCCATAACGTATACATTACTGCAGCGGCCGGTAAAATAGTCACTAAGAAGGTTCGCCAAATATCCATTACTTCTTGGTAGCGACGAATTCTTGTACCTATAAGTAGTATTTTTCTCAATACCTAAAGGCTGGTTTACATTATCTTAGTCTTTAGTAGAGTGCTTTAGGAGAGTGCTTTAGTGGAAACATGTAAACGGTCGTCTTATGACTAAAGAGAGTAACGTTCTAGTAGCCTTTCTACTCGCTTTCCAGTAGCACCCCCTGCGCGCCCGCTCACCCCCCGCGCGATATTTTACTCGCACTCGCACTGGAAGCATGTAAATCGACATTTTAGTAGCGTCTTTAGTAGAGTGCATTTGCCGGTGAACGCGTGACGTGTAATTGAATTAAATAATAGGTATTAGGTATGGCGAAAATGACACTCTACTGGAAGCGTGTAAACGGTCACTGGAAAGGCACCAAAACTACTAAAGCACTCGCATTCGAATCTACTCGCACGCTACTAAGCACTCTACTAAATACTAAGATAATGTAAACCAGCCTTAAGGGTGCATCGTGCGTCCACTAGCGTTGCCAATGAAATTCATTACAACCTTAAATTATAATAACACCTAGAACGATAGTTATCTACAAAGCGCAATGTCAAAAGGAGGCAACTAAAACAGCCAAAATGGCTGCGTTTTCAGATCTTTATTCTCCATCATTACCTAATCATACCGAATAAGTACAAAACAGTTTCAATTTTCCTATATTTAGGAGATTAGTTACTATATTACTGGATTTTAGTTACGATTAGGTAACGTATGAAGGATATAAATCTGAAAACTAAGCCATTTTGGTTTAGTATTAGTTGCCTCTCTATGCATACGAGTACACGGCTTCTAGGTATTATCATTCTAAGATTACAACGAAGAAACTATCCTACTAATATTATAAATGTGAAAGTTTGTGGGTTTGGATGTTTGTTCCTCAATCACGCAAAAACTACTGAACGGATTTAGTTGAAATTTGGCACACAGATAGTAGATAGCCTAGATTAAAACATAGGATACTTTTTATCTCGATATTCCCACGTGAAGCCCGGGGTTTCCCGGAACCACGCGGGTGAAATCGCGGGCGGCCGCTAGTGTTAAATAAAATTCTGAAAAATATAAAAGCTAGTTTTAGCTATCAACTATTTTTGTATGCGTTAAATTCTACATAGTGTTCGTGTAGTTAAAATTTGGATTAACACCCAAAGTGGCCACTTTAGGCGTTAATCCAGATTGTAACTACACAAATACATTTAAACCAGGAAAAAATGCATACAAAAATAGTTTATAACTAATACTTGTTTTTATATTATTCAGGTTTTTAATAAACATAGTTATTTCGTTGTAACGATTTTTTCTTGGAGTGGGGGGGGGGTCTTTGTTTTGCTTATTTTGGATGACATGGGGGGTAGGGGAGTCTAGATGATGATTACATCATCAGTAGTTATTTACTTTTTACACGAATGGAAGCCCTCACATTGTCTATGCTTGAAAACAAAACGCATTTCGGGGATTCCCACAAATAATACATACGTTTTCTTATTTTAAATATTATAATATTCACATTATAATTATAATATAAAAAATACATTTATAATTGAAAAATGTTTACGTAAGCATGGGGGGAGGGGGTAAGAGCTTTGCTTACTTTTGCTGACAAGGGGGATGGGGGGTAAATAAATGTAATAAATCTGCTTACGTAATATTTGAACGGCCCCTAATGCACGGAGCTTCTTAACTTCTATGATTTATAAAAATCGAGAATTCGTCATACTTAATGCATTATAAGACCGATAACGACAGTCGTGTGATCATTTATCTCTCCTTGTCGTAGTAGTGGCCATATTTTAATCGTGCCCTTTTGTACTTATTTTTCTAACACTCCATTTCTTTTCTATCGCACCTAGAGCGAAAGAAATGAATGGAGTGTTACCTGCAAGTAATGTACTTAAGTATTCACTCCCTTATCCTAATTCAAAATATTCTAAATCCTATAACTTCTCCTATCTTCTCCCGAATTCGCTATCAATATTGTTTCTTTTTATTAAATTCTTAGTCATTATTAATACTTTTTCTTTATACTTACATGCTGATATTGTAATCATTTAGTTCCCGCAGTGGGATGGTTCCACTCATGATTACATGCAATGCAACTTTTAATACAAAGCCAACATTGAAATCGCAAAAAAAATAACCTGTCCCATATGAAAGCGCATAACTAATCGACCTTAATAATGTAAGAAACAGCAGATTTTATCGCAATATCAGAGTTGGCCCCATAGTAAAAGTTGCTTGTAGTCATGAGTGGAACCACCCCACTGCGGGAACCAAATGATTGAAATTTCAGCGCGAATGGAGCACGAAGTAAAACTATTGTATTTTTTCAGGCATCAGCGCAACGTACGCAATGAATTCGAAAGGGAGAGACATACTTATAGTAGATGGATGTAAATATCGTGTTAACTGGGTCGGAGGGACGAAAATCACTTGGCGATGCACCTCACACTCCCGATTTGCCTGCAAAGCGGCTGTGCACACTGTTGACAATCGGATCGTGTATTACAAAAATGAACATAAAACTACAGCAACAGATATAAACGACGTTCATCCAATAATGAACATAAATTGCATATTATAAGTCTAAATCAATCTTGTCGTAATTATGCAAATAACTTAGTTGAACAATGCAAGTGATTCTTAGTTTATAATTGTGTGAAAAAATTACCTCTGTAATATTATTACAATGTAAACGCTATTTATTTTACATATTTTACTCTTTAGAAAACAATACCAATAATAAAATATGTGTTTATTATCAAAATGAATTTAATGCTGGTATCGAGAAATATTCCTAGTTAAGCGAATAAAATACTATGTGTATTGCGTGTGAATGTCTATTCTACAATATTCATTAATAAATCAAATTAAAGTGTCTTTTTATATTATTTAAAAAAAAATTATCTATATCTGGCAAAGACAATTAAGGCAATAGCACTCTATTAAAAACAAAGAAAAATAATAATAAAAAAATAAGAATAAGTATCACTTTTAGCCCTCTACTAGCGTTTGAATTTATATAAAATACCTGTATTTCGTGTATATTAGACTTAAGAATTTTGCATTAAAAGACCCTCAAAAGTTGCGTAATGCGACGTAGGTTCTACGAAAAATAATTAAAAAATAGTAGATACCAATCGAATTTTGTAAAACATTATTAGGCAAATTTCGATTTTTCGAATCGGTTTTGATAAATGATAAGCTTATTTTTTATTAAATTATTTTTCCTAGAACCTATGTCGCATTACGCAATTCTATTGAGGGTTCTTTTTACAAAATTCTTAAGTCTGATATACACGAAATACAGGTATTTTATAAAAATTCAAACGTTAGAAGAGGGCTAAAAGTTGTTTTTCCTATAACCTCCGTCGCATTATGCAACATTTGAAGGGTCTTGTGAAGCAAAATTCGAAAATGATTAAAATCGGCCACCCTAATGTATAGGTATATCTCGTACCTACTATGGGGCACGAATCATGTCATGCTCTATAGTACGTACGATGCATTTGTGAACACAATGAATTGAGCGGAAATGCTCATAAGCGTGCGCAACATGTGGTCATTCCATAGCTGAAGGAAAATAATTATGAAAGATCTTATGTAATACCTTTGTATGTGTTTCTTTCAGGGTTTGAAATAACGATGTCGCAGCGGGGAAAGCCGTTGCTTCACTACAATGGTTATACTTACTACAGGAAGAGGCAGTCCAACCACCGGACCATTTGGGCATGTTCCACCCACCACCCTAGAGGATGCAAGGCTACCATTCATGCCTATGACTCTGAGATCGTGAACGTTAATGCTGATCACAACCACTGACAGGATATTACTACCATAGCGTAGCAAAATATATACTCCTGCCGTATATGAGCCAGTATTTGAGTCGTTTCCTTGACTCTTCTTTCCTCACGCCTCCTATTCGAGTGTACAACACTAGCTAGTTTAAGTCTAGCACCACCGAAACACGATGTATATCGCGTGATATAGCGTTTTATCGACACTAAACTGTCAAAATCCACTGTCTTTTGACAGTTAGTCCATCAGCCATTTTTAATATCCCTACTGCTGGGGCACAGGCCTTCCTTATGAGTGGATAAGGAGGACGGGCCATAACCCACCACGCAGGCCCAATGCGGATTTGTGGGTGTTAACGACTACAAATGCAACCGGGACCAACAGCTTAACGAACCTTCCGAAGCACGGAGGAGCTCGAGATAATAAATTTTTGGGCACCCATCCCATGTCCGATCCTTGGGAAAGTTCTTTAACCTCCGCAATCGCTGGGCCAGGCGCTAAACCACTGGGCCACCGAGCTCCGCAGACAGTTTTTGACAGTTAAACGTTATAAATTGTTTTATCATACCGCGTTTCAATGGTCATGCTAGGGAGCAGAGTCAACCACGACGACGTGATATTGTCTCGCTTAGAAAAGCCCTTGATACAAAGAATAGTCTTTCTTTTCTTCTTTCTTTGACTTTCTTCCAAAAGTATCCGGCGAATTATAAATTACCATGGGCTTGTTCCACCTACCTGACCCACCATACCAAGGGCTGTAGAGTCAAAAATCCGGGAGATCAAAATAGTCAGACTATACAGGGTGCATTTGTAACCACTGTCCAAATTTTGAGGATGTGTTCAGTCCATGAAACTGAACAACTTTCTCTAAGAAACATAGGGTCAAATATGTAAAAAAAATGAATTTTCATACAAATCAAAGAGATTACGTGATCAGTTTAGTATGGGATGACCTTTTTGGCGTATTACGACACATGTTTCTTTCTTACGTAATTTCATGACAATCGGTTGAGTAGTTAAGGCGTGAAGGCGTAACAAACAAACAAACGGACTTAATAAGTAGAATTAACTGAAACTAGCAAATATTTGAGGCGATAAGACTGGCCTCAGTTGGTGGAGCCCATCCCATAAAAAGTATTAAGTACGTACTGAATGTCTAAATATGAAATAGGTATCTAACTCGCAAAAAACCGAGTATAGAATATCTCGTGCTCTATAGGTAGTACGTCGCATTCGTGTAAACAAAGGAATTGAGCACAAAATCGTTTGGCAGTATATTGTCACTCCCAATGTGATGAAAAATCTTGAGTAATATTTATTTATGTGTTTCTTCCAGGGTTTAAAGTTACGACATCGCAGCGGGGGAAGCCGTTGCTTCACTACAGTGGTTATACGTACTACAGAAAGAAGCAGGCCAACCACCGGGCTAGGTGGGTCTGTTCCACCCACCATCCTAGGGGATGCAGGGCTAATATTTATACCTTTGACTCTGAGATCGTGAAGGTTAATGCTGATCACAACCACTGACAGGATATTACTACAGCGTAGCAGAATTTATACTTGCGTAAAGCCAATATTTGAGTCCTTTCCTTGGCTCTTCTTTTCTCACGCCTTCTATTCGAGTGCGCAAAATTAGTGAGTTTAAGGCCCGACGTCTGTGTCACCCGTCTTCTCATAATAATGACCACGACGACGCGAAGGGCAAATTCTCTAACTCATCATAGCGTGCTTCAGGTAGGTACAAACAAACTAGGCTTACGCCACCCCACGTACGTACGTGTCTACACGCCCGTCCTGGGTCATGTGACATCGGTTTTCATAGTAATTATTGTATGAACTAGAAGCACACTTAGCTTATAACACGTCGCTGACGCGACCAAATCCCATAACGATGCATCAGCTTGCATGTTAACATGCGTTATGTTATGACGCGGGGGTGATGCGGCAGGTAGTAGGGATGCATGGTGTTTTCGACATTAAAAATATATATATTTATCGATAATATTTATATCTATCTATAATATAATAAATTTTAATAAGTAATCCTGCTAAAATATCGATATTGAGTCGTTTATTATTTAATTGATATCGATCATTTAAGTCTTTTTTATTGGAATGAGGAGTTTTACGTAAGTCCTACTTAAAAAAACCGTGGATATCTTCAAACTCTGCCTTGGTTACACGAAAATATTTGAAAAATCTTTCGTCATCTACTAAATCTGGTAAGACGAGACTATGATATTCACCATGTGACTCACTTTTTATTGATTTTGTGAACCCAGTATCTTCTTTTCACTTTTTTCTTCTTTTTCAATAGGTGATTTAAATCTGAAAAGTTTACCAAATCTTCATCAGACTTTGAACTGTTACTAAAATCCATTTTTTTAGTAGCGAGCTAAAGCACGAAACGAGCGAATGTATCGATGATTAGAGCTTCACTAAAAATTTATGTTACATTCACAACATTACATCGGAGAGCGTGTCGTCACGTAAGCTCAGTGTGCTTCTAGGCCAGAGGTGCCCAAACGATCGATCGCGATGGACCCGTCGATCGCCAAGGATAACAGTTTTGACATTTTGCACCCAGTGTAGATTTACATATGCAATTTTTTTTCTTGTTAAATATTTGGTAGGTTAATCGGTCAAAATGTCGATCTCTTAGCGTAACCGCTCACGGTCTTTTTGTAGCTGCGATAATCGTGGCGTTAATCGCAGCGATAATCGCCCGCGAAATGACACGACAAACTTCTAGCGTGTCGGCGCGTGGCGTGAGGTCACGTTAGCCCAATGTGTTCCCAACTTAATTCTCATTCGCGGCACCACAGGCAGAATCCAGAGAACTCCCGTAAAAGCGGCGCAGAGCCGATTTCTTGGAAAAATGATTTATTTCAACAGCAATGTATATGTTACAGTCAAAACTCATATCCGGTCAAAACCACTTTTGACTAAAAAAATCAGTCAAAAGTGGTTTTGACCGATTCTCTCAGTTAAAAACAGTTTTGACTGATTTTCGCAGTCAAAAGTGGTTTTGACCAACGTTCTTAGTCCAAATTGGTTTTGACCAACATTCTCAGTCAAAACAAAGTTTTGCCTGATTTCAAGGCAGACTATCGGTTAAAACTCATAAAAAGTTATGGATACAAAATTCATTCGACATTGTACGGAGACCTGTGAACTGCAAATTTATACGCAGAAATTCGATCTCAAAATATTTATTTTATTTTTTATTTTAAATATAATATTGAAACTATGTCATTTTGATAGTTTTTCAGGATAGAGCTATTTGCGTCCATGGGCTTTTATTTTAGATACCTGCACCTGTCTTGTCTGGGTAGGGCTAAATGAACAGCAACTGCGCAGTGGAGCTAGGTGGAAAGAAGCTGGTTTTTAACACAATTCAGTGTATGATCACCGCTCTTTTCCGCCCAGCTCCATATCAGTGGAAACGCAACATGCTAACTTATAAATTAACTTACTACTAATTTTTATAAATAAAAATAATTAACAGGTAGTTTTTATTTTTATTATTTTTTAAATGCTATTTATACGTTAACATGGCTAAGGTTGCGTTTCACTGTTTCAGTGTTGTTATCATACACTGAAATGTGTGAAGTTTTAATTTACAATTACTTATATCTCATCATTTATAAAACTTTCACTTGTTTAATTATTAAATAGGCTCCCAGTCCCCCTCAATAACAGTTTTGACTAACATTCATGGTCAAAACCACTTTTAACCGACATAATTTGGTCAAAATCAATATTACCCATTATTTTTGCAGTTAAAAGTGGTTTTGACCAACTTCATTAGTTAAAACCAATTTTGACTGCAAAAATCAGTTAAAAATGGTTTTGACCAACGTCCTTAGTCAAAACCACTTTTGCCTGATTTTTGCAGTCAAAAGTGGTTTTGACCGGATATGAGTTTTGACTGTAACATATACATCGTATATTTTAGTTACATAAAAATTCCATAGATTTTTTGTGTGATTAATTGAAGGAAATATATTTTTTTTGTTTTAATCGTGTTTGTTTTCTTAATGTAATAAATCAATTACATAAAATAAGAAATCTAATTAAATTGACTGAACCGCTTAGTGAAGTTTTTTTTTCATTATTTCATAAATGATAGTGATACCCAACCCAATTAATTTTACAGATTAGTACCGACCCTTAAGGAAAATATGTATGAAAAATCCTAAGTAATATTTATGTGTTTCTTTCAGGGTTTAAAGTAATGACATCGAAGCGGGGAAAGCCGTTGCTTCACTACAGTGGTTATACGTACTACAGGCAGAGGCAGGCCAACCACCGTACCAGGTGGGTCTGTTCTACCCACCAACCTAGGGGATGCAGGGCTTTTATAAATACCATTGACTCTGAGATCGTGAAAGTTAATGCCGATCATAACCACTGAAACAGGATATTACCATTACCACATTCTAGTATTCAGTTTCACTGAGTCAGGCATCGCGTTTGATGTGAGCGAAAAATAAATAAGGTAAATAATGTAGGGACTGAAAATTTTGATTATTTTTTTCTAAAATGTCTTCTAGTATATTTTTCTAGTAGGTCTATTTTTTTATTTTTGCTCTTCAAGAACAGAGTTATTGTTATGGAAAACACAATGAATGGTCGACTTCTATGGTCTTTGTAATCTATAATAAATTTCATTAGGTGTTTGTTCTTATTTACGCCAATGTTATGACAATCTGACAGTGCTTTTTTTCTCATTTTTTATTTTCATCTACAAGGTTTATCTTCAATTCGATTGTATTAACAACTATTAAAAATCTTAATTTAGTTAGCTAGATGTTTTTTTTCGTCATGTTGACGTTACGTTTTCTATAAAAGCTAATGAAATTTTCAGAACATGTTTGCCTGGTACGGACTCTTAAGGAAAATATGTTTGAAAATAAGAAAAAATATTTATGTGTTTCTTCCAGGGTTAACATTTACGACATCGCAGCGGGGAAAGCCGTTGCTTAACCACAATGGTCATACATACTCCATACAGAAGAAGGGCAACTACATGACTAGGTGGGTCTGTTCCACCCACCAACCTAGCGGATGCAGGGCTTCTATAAATACCATTGACTCTGAGATCGTGAAAGTTAATGCCAATCATAACCACTGAAACAGGATATTACCATTACCACAGTCTAGTATTCATTCAGTCAGGCATCGTGTTTGATGTGAGCGAAAAATAAATAAGATAAATAATATAGGGACTATAAAATTTTGTTTCTTTTTCTAGAATGTCTTCCCGTAAGTTTATTTTTTATATTTTTTCACTTTTTCTTATTTTTGCTTTTAAAGAACAAAAGTATTGTTACGGAAATCGGAATAAAACGTCGATTTCTTTGGTCTTTGTAATCTATCATAAAAAATTAACAAATTTCGCATTAAGTGTTTGTTCTTATGTACGCCAATGTTACGACAACATGAAAGTGCTTTTTTCGCTATTCCAATTTTTTTTACCTTCTTCTAAAGGTTCATCTTCAATTCGATTGTATTAGCAACAAATTAAAACTTAAGTTGGCCAGATGTTTTTTCGTTATGTTTACGTTACGTTTTCTATAAAACGTTTACCTAGTACCGACCATTAAAGAAAATATGTTTAAATAAGAAAATATTATGTGTTTAAAGGGTTTAAAGTAACGACATCGCAGCGGGGAAAGCCGTTGCTTCACCACAATGATCATACATACTCCATACAGAAGAAGGGCAACTACCTGACTAGGTGGGTCTGTTCCACCCACCAACCTAGGGGATGCAGGGCTTCTATAACTACCATTGACTCTCAGATCGTGAAGGTTAATGCCAAACACAACCACTGAAACAGGGTATTACCATTATGACAGTCTAGTATTCATACAGTCAGGCATCGCTTTTGATGTTGGCGTAAAATAATTAAGATAAATAATATAGGAACTTAAAAATAATGTTTTTTTATAGAATTTTTCCTGTTAGTTTATTTTTATATTTTTTCACTTTTTCTTATTTTTGCTCTTAAAGAACAAAAGTATTGTTACGGAAATCAGAATAAAACGTCAATTTCTTTGGTGTTGTAATCTATAATTAAAAAATATATAAATTTCAAATAAGGTGTTTGTTCTTATGTACGGCAATGTTATGACAACATGAAAGTGCTTTTTTCACTTTTCCCCTTTTTTACCTTCACCTAAAGGTTCATTTTCATTCGATTGTATTAGCAACGAATTAAAAACTTGAGTTGGCCAGATGTTTTTTCGTTATGTTTACGTTACGTTTTCTATAAAAACTAATGACATTCCCAGAACACGTTTGCCTTGTACCGACTCTTAAAGGAAATACGTTTGAAAATAAGAAAATATATATGTATTTAAAGGGTTAAAAGTAACGTCACCACCATGGTCATACATACTCCATACAGAAGAAGGGCAGGTACCTGACTAGGTGGGTCTGTTCCACCCACCAGGTTGGTGGGATGCAGGGCTTCTATAACTACCATTGATTCTCAGATCGTGAAGGTTAATGCCGATCACAACCACTGAAACAGGATATTACCATTACCACAGTCTGGTATTCATACAGTCAGGCATCGCGTTTGATCTTGGCGTGATTGGACAAAAATTTGGAAAGGACGAATAAAATAAGATTCCATAAAAACTTTGATTTTCTTTTACTTTCACCTTCAGTAACTTCGTAGCTATTGGTTTCCCACGTATAGTCTAAAAAACAAAAATTATCCTGATGATGGGCGGAATGCGTTGACTTCAGCTTCGTTGAGGGTCTTTTTACACCCGTTAAACGTGTTTCTTCCAGGATTTAAAGTAACGACATCGCGGCGGGGAAAGCCGTTGCTTCACCACAATGGTCATACATACTTCATAAAGAAGAAGGGCAACTACCTGACTAGGTGGGTTTGTTCCACTCACCAACCTAGGGGATGCCGGGCTTCTATAACTACCATTGACTCTCAGATCGTGAAGATTAATGCCGATCACAACCACTGAAACAGGATATTACCATTACCACAGTCTGGTATTAATACAGTCAGGCATCGCGTTTGATCTTGGCGTAATTGGACAAAAATAAGGAAATGAATAAAATAATATTTAAAAATAAAGTTTTTTTACAAGGACCTTCAATAACTTCGTAACTATTAGTTTCCCTGGTATAGTGACAAAAATGATCATGATGATAGGCGGAATGCGTTAAGTTCCGCTTCGTTGAGGTTCTTTTTACACCCGTTATATGTGTTTCTTCCAGGATTCAAAGTAACGACATCGCAGCGGGGAAAGCCGTTGCTTCACCACAATGGTCATACATACTCCATAAAGAAGAAGGGCAACTACCTGACTATGTGGGTCTGTTCCACCCACAACCTTACGGGATGCAGGGCTATTATACATACCATTGACTCTGAGACTGTGAAGGTTAATACTAATCACAATCACTGAAACAGGATATTAATAGAATAGCGTAGCAGAATGTATACTCGCATAGGATAGGGCCAGTATTTGAGTCCTTACCTAGGCTCTTCTTTCACCACGCCTCCTATTCGAGTGCGCCAAATTAGTGAGTTTAAGGCCCGACGTCTGTGTCACCCGCCTTCTCATAATAATGACCACGACGACGTGACGACAGGCAAATTCTGGAACTTTTCGACATTGAAACGCGGTGCAGATACCGTTTGTATATTCGGAAAAAAGATTTATTTTAATAGCAATTAGATATCGTATATTTTAAATACATCAATTCTATAGATTTGTGTAATATTTTAAAGGAAAGAACTTTTTTGTTTTAATGATGTTTGTTTTCTTTATTTAATAAATAAATTACGTAAATAAGAAATATAATTTAATTGACTGAACCACTTAGTGAAGTTGAGAAGTTTTAATTTTCGAAAATGATACTGTTAAATGTCGAGTTTAATTTTTTAGGTAAAAAATATCAAAATTGGGACAGTAGAAAACAGAAGAATACATTTTTGTATTTTTTTTTGTTAACAAAAACAAAGAATCCACTGAATATTTATGATTTTCTTTTGTTTTAGCAATCTCCTGCCCTAAATCCTTTTACTTTTAATACTTCAGCATGTTTGCGAATTTTTCACGAAGAACAGATGTATTGTTATGGAAAACAGAATTAATCGTCGACCGCTTTGGTCTTTTTAGTCTTTAAATAAATTAAATTCATTAGGTATTTGTTCTTATTGACGCCAAAGTTTACAATGAAGACTTTTCAAATTGACATTAAAAAAAATAAAAATAGGAACTATTTGCCTCACTAGATGGCGTCGATGAAAAGAGAATGTCAAAATTGGCTTTTAAAAATAAACGGTGGCCTGTACCACTGACTGACTCTTAAGAAAAATATGTATGGAAATCTTAAGTGATATTTATGTGTGTTCTTTTAGGATTTAAAGTAATGATATCGAAGCGGGGAAAGCCGTTGCTTCACTACAGTGGTTATACTTACTACAGGAAGAAGCAGGCCAACCATCGGACCAGGTGGGTCTGTTCCACCCACCAACCTAGGGGATGCAGGGCTTCAATAACTACCATTGACTCTCAGATCGTGAAGGTTAATGCTGATCACAATCACTAATACAGGTTATTACTACACTACTAACGTGTCAAAATGTACTTGCGTAGAGCCAGGATTGGACTCCCTTCCTAGGCTCTTCTTTCCCCACACGCCCTATTCGAGTGCGCAAACTTAGCTAGTTCAAGGCCCGAGGTCTGCGTCACCTGCCTTCCCATAATAATGAGACTGGCCGGCCGGCCTTGCCCTGTGGGCAAACGATATTTCAAAAGACGAGTAATAACTATTGCACTCGACCTACAGCCCACCTACTGGCGGCAGCGGCCAGCCTCACCTCGTGGGCAAACGATGTCGCGACGAGCAATAACTCTTCATTACGTGCTTGACCGACAGCCCATTACACAGGTGGCAGCGGTCAATCTCGCCCCGTGGGCAAACGATGTCGCGACGAGCAATAACTCTTCATTGTGTGCTTGCCCGCCAGCCCATTACACAGGTGGCAGCGGTCAATCTCGCCCCGTGGGCAAACGATGTCGCGACGAGCAATAACTCTTCCTTGCGTGCTCGACTGACAGCTCACTACACAGGGGGCAGCGGCCAGCTTCGCCCCGTGGCCCCGTGGGCAAACGATGATACGATGAGCAATAACTCTTCATTGCGTGCTCGACCGACAGCCCACTACACTGGTGGCAGCAGCCAGCCTCGCACCGTGGGCCAACGATGTCGTGACGAGCAATAACTCTTCATTGCGTGCTCGACCGACAACCCACTACACAGTGCCGCCGCTGCCATCACACGCCAGTGAGGTTTTAGCCTGCCCGCAGACTACAGACTTTCTATCGGCCGATAGTAGGCCCGATAGTTGGTTTTGTATGAAGAATCGGCCGATACCGAATCGTTGTAGTGTGCGCACTTGCATACTTCTTCATACTGATTGGAGAGCCCGACTAAACTGTCGGCCGATAGAAAGTCTGTAGTCTGCGAGCACATTTAAGATCCAGTTCATATCAGGATCGAATAAACGTCAAAAACCTGTTATTTTGTTACTTTGGAAACATTTTCCATAGGTACAGTTTGACCTTTATTCCATTCGAATTCGATCACGATATCGTCGGGAATAACCCCCAGGTACGGGAATTATACAATTCCCGTCACCAAAGACTACCTTAAAGACGGAGCTGATACCGTTTCAGTCTTTGGAAAAAACCTCAAGTAATTAGACATCGAATGTTTTAGTTCCATCAAAATTATTTCGATTTTTTGTATGATTAAAGGATTGAACTTCTTGTTTTAATCATGTTTGTTTTTATTTTTCAATAAATCAAAAGAAATCTAATGTATTTGACTGAACCGCTTGGTGAAGTTGAGTTTTTTTTATTATTTCGAAAAAGGTACAGATAATACTTAATGTCGGGTTAAATTTTTCAGATTACGAGTTCACTGTCTCGCATAGAGGAAAGCCGTTGATACTATACAAAGGCTTTACTTACTTCCAAAAGTATCCGGGCAAAAATAAATTACCATGGGCTTGTTCCAGCCACCATACCAAGGGTTGCAGAATCAAATTATATGTCTATGGCCCTGCAGATCAAAAAGTCAGACTAATCGGAGAACATAATCATTCTTCACAATCTTTAAGGTGTAACAAAACTTTGTCATTATACCGAAACAGGTGATAAATCTACTTTCTCCAAGGAACATACGTAGAAAACGTTTTTTTGTCTTTCCACGGTATGTCGGTCAGCTGATCAACAATTAAATTTCTTTTTCGTTTTTCAACCTATGTTCCTTGGATTTTTCAGTTTAAGCGTCATTGACCTGTTTCAGTAGTCAAATTTTTTAGACTTTATCAAATATGAGTATCTTTTTTTATATTTATATATAATGTGTTACAAAAATACGATTAATGCCGAACAAGGTAGATAGGGAGGGACCATCAAACTAATAAATGCTTAGTACCATTATTTTGTGCTATGTGATTAACTCTGAAATCGCGAAAAAAATAATCAGCTACTCCATTAATTTTAATATTTTCGTTATTAATTTTTGTATGAAACAGCATATTGTTTTTCATGATTTCAGAATTGGTCCTATAGTAAAAAAAAAATTCAATTTGATGATCCCTATCTACCATATTTGTTTTGTAACACGTTGTATAAGACAGAGCTACATAATATATTTTTTTGGTCTTTTGTTATAAGGTTGAGTGAAAAAACTCAAATGTTAATCGTTAATCGTTATTTTCGAAATTGTTATTGCCTTTTTCAATATCCTTTTCTGAGGGCCTATTACAAATAAGCATCGCGATAAGCGTACGATGTTCGTCCTAATCCGTGACATTATTAACTCAAGGTTCAAAATCAAGCAAATCGGTCAACGAACATCGTGCGACATCGTGACGTAATTCTTTTTGTAATAGGCCTCTATTCCGGGCCTGCTGGTAGAAATTTCAGTAATGAAAAAACTGCAACCTTTCCTTTAAAAAATTGTGTGTACACTTACATAATTTATAAATAATAAAAACAAAATAATATTGCAGTATTTTTTTTGATGAGTCTTCAATTTTTAGATTGCTAAGCTTATTTTTAAAGTCACACTGAAAAAGTTTTTTATGCAGTAATAGTTTTTTTTTTATTTAACCTATTTTTTCTAGGGTTGGTCTTCCATACAACAGTTAGAGGGAAAACGGTGCTAATCGAAGGAGGTTTCAAATACAGAGTGAATGGGAAACTTGGGAACAAAGTTAGATGGAGGTGTTCTAGCCATGAGAAATTTCATTGTAAAGCTGTTTTGCATACAGTAGGCAATGTTATCACTTATAGAGCTAACGCTCATACTACAGACGAGTCGTTTGGAACTATTTATGGAGCGTAAGTGTCGCGACACACTATGCCTAGGTTACGCCTGCAATTCTTTGTTTTGCTAGCAACACATCTGCCGAAAATAACGTAGAGTTTTTTTAAGCGTTGCTTTTTCGGTTGTGCAACTTTGGCATAGTGTGTCTAGAGACACGGAGACGAGATTGAGGAACGTAGCTGCGTGGAAAGAAGAAATGGAAAGACGAACAATAAAATTGCCTCAATATTATTTATACTGCTTAAAAATACTTTAAAAATACAATTACATTTTTATTTTAGCATACCAAAAAAAACATTTGTACCTCAAAATTAGTGAATGCTCACCTAATCCTAAACCACCCAAGAAGATTTGGTGAGCATTTACTAATTCTGGGTTAGGTTAGGTTAGTATGGTGATCGTTTAAACATAAGCGTGGTTGATTCGTCTAAGACATAAGCCGTTATTTTAACCACGTGCTTTTGATTGCTATTACAAAATTTAAAAAAAGAACCACGAATGCAATCACTGTTATTAGATAAAATGTATAAAATAATAAAATAATGTCAGCCCAAAGTACAAACGAAGCGCCTCGCAGCGCGACATAGCATAGAGTCTTGCTGAGTCATCTTGAGTTTTATCACAGAATAGATACTACTACTACTAGCGTACAGAAGTTGCACTCCGCAAAATCGTTTAAATAAATTGTGACTCTTGCTCCGACACAATAAAGTCTAATTCAGGTCGCACAGCGCTTCCTTCGGTCTAAAACATGCACTTAATAGTTGCCTCTCTTTCTATCGCGTAGGTCTTATCTTTTCTGATGTATGAAAGTCCTCTCAGAGTACGCCGAGCGTTTCATACTCGCGCGCGGAGTGACGGAGCCCTAGTTTTATGTCATTAAAGTTATAAAATTGTTGAGTTCAGAAAGTCTAGTTTAGTTTACGTTTACTCCTAGTATAGTTTAGTTTATATTCGCTGTTTTACAATAAAATGTTCTTTTAAAGACCTTTCCAATGATGCAAGACTCATTTCTAGGGGAGGTCTAGATCAGAACGCTCATCATCCTTTGACGCTATTATTATCTCATTAAACTCGTTAAATTCTTGTTAACTATAAATTACATACGAGTAGTGCTATTTACTTTAAGTATTACTTAACCTGAGTTTTAGATTAAAACTACAGGTATTAAACACGTTTAAACTAAAACATAGGTGTCTAAGCACCTACCTTTATCCAACGCTTCGACCGACTTGCATCGGCCGTGGTCACGGGCCGACTGTAATAAAATACCCGTAATTTTAATCTAAAAAAATACAACGCGAAAAATTAAAAGTATATGAATCGGAGTATGGTGGCGGTGCCTCAATATTGTCCTTATTTCTAAGAAAATAGTTGTTACATTATTTTAGCGCTAAAATTATGAAGTTTCTAAGTTATAGTTAGTAGATATAACTTTAAATTCAAAATACATAGTTATTTCTGTACCTACCTTACTCGAAACCAAACTATTAACTTAAGTAATTGAATTGCGATAACTTTGGTGCGTAAGACAGTAATTTTTGGCACCTAACAACACAGACGAAAGATATTATGATAAAGGATATATAGATAGGTACCTACATACATTTTATATTATTACAATTATGATTAATGCTTGAAATGACTACGTTGTGGGATTTACACGTGTCGCTTGTAAAATCGAATTACAAACCTAATTTCAATGTGGTGGCGATTCGATTTTACAAGCGATTGTCAATTTTTTTTCAAGGCTAGCAAATCTAGGGCTTTTTGCCTTAGTCGATTAAAATCGTCTAGCAAGTCGCCCGGAAAATGGATATATGTAAATGCCCCATACACCCAAAAATATAAATAAAAAGCATCAAACCAGAATTATGTACCCTCATTTATTTGCTAATGAAACTGTTCTTTATTTTGTATTTAATTTAAGTTTATTTCTAAAAACTTGCGTTTATTCCCAGTAGTTCCTTTTGACAGTTCCTTCAAAGGATTTGATGGTACTTTTTCTTTCCACTAGTTTCTACGAAAAGATTGGAACTAACGGGAACTTTGAAGGAACTGTCAAAAGGAACTACTGGCAACAAACGAATACATGACCTGAATGTTGAAATAATGCATGAATTTTATGAATAAAATTGTTTTGCACGGTTTAAATTTTTATTTTCTTTGAATCTGAGAAGAGCAACTTTCTTTTCTCTGAGATAAAAATAATTGATAAAGCTACCCAGATTATTGGAGTAGTTAGAGTCAAAAAAGTTCTTGAAATATCGATTTCAATTTTGTTTGATTGCAGGTCAATTAACTATCTGTTTGACTAATTTCATTCAAATCGGTTCAGTCGTTTTTGCTTGATTGAGTAACAAACATCGAAACATACACGTTATAATATTAGTAGGATTAAAAATAAATATTTGTATAGTTTGTTTTTGTTTTACACGCTGTTTCGAATATAAAATTACTTTATCACGAAAGGGGAGGCAGATGAGACAAATGGGAAACCTCTCATTTTTCAAAAAAGTTTCAATGGTGTCTGAACCAGATGGGTCTGTTCGACCTATCATACTAAAGGGTGCAGGGCGTGTTTGCATACAATCGATGGAAAAATAGTTACTGTCAAAAATTATCACGTTCATCAGTAGAATAAACTTACCAATTTATCAAGGACACACACACACGCACGATACATACACATAAAAAAAGTATCAGGAGTTCCATGGGACAGATATCCAATCCACTTGAACTAGTGAGAATCATTCAAATAAAACACTTTTACGGATTACAGCGCGTATAATGGTACAAAACTAATTAATCCTAAAATTACTTAAAAATTAACCAATATACTTACGTTCTGTAATCTGTAATAGTAGTTTGTTACACAAGGAACGTAAGTGAGCTATTACAGAACAAGATCCAATTTGGCGCCCGTGCGAGCGCAGCTCGCAAAGGACGCTAATGGATCGAGTGCACCCGAGATATTTATGCCCGATTTCACCAACGTCCCCTAAATTTAACAGTACCCGCAAACCTGTTAGGGGACCACATAACCGCGTTCATGCGTTTCACCAACGCAGATGGGACCCCTATGGTGCTAAAAGGACTGCTAAGTTTAGGGGGTGCAATATTCAGTCCATAACGTTACGTGCCAGTTTAAAAATCTTTTTTCGAGAGTAATATTTGTTAATTACTAATGAAAATGGATAGGTACTTTATTGAATTGTAGAAAGCTTTAAAATTTTTTAGTTAATTCTGGGAAATACATTATTTACACGACATTGAATAATTCGACAATGACTGGACTATTTTAAAAAAGTGATAACGTGGACTTTTAAAAATATATAGTTATATAAAATATAATATAATGGGGAATGTCCGAAAAAAATCAAATTGGCTGAATATTTTTCTATAGATAGGAATAAGCACCCTTAGTAATCGAAAAAAGTTTCAGAGTTTTTGGTTGCGTGAAGAAGTTTAAAAAAATTAAAGTCTCTTCGACTTCACAAATATACAAAAGTAACAGCAGAATGGAACTTTTACCTTTGCCACCACCTGCCACCACTACAAGAAGGTATTAAAAAAAAGTTTCAAACATGACAAATGTCAAAATGTCAAAACTTTTTATTTTTTATTCGTGTTGTTGTTGTGGCAAGTGGTGGCAAAGGTATTACCTCCATTCTGCTGTTACTTTTACACATTTGTAAAGTCGACGAGATTTAAATTTTTTACAATTTTTTTACTCAACGGAGAATTCTGAAACTTTTTTCTATTACTAAGGGAGCTTATTCTTACCTAAAGAAAAATATTCAGCCAATTTGATTTTTTTCGGACATTCCCCATTACAATATAAAAAATAAAAATATTTAAAAAAATAAACAAAAGTATTCCAATAGTAATTGTGATTATTATTGGAATACTTACTTAATATTTTATTCAAAATATTATTTAATAATTTATTTTTTTATTTGGATAATAAAATTAAACACGGCTTAATAAATAATAATAAATCAACATAGTGATTTTTTACATTTCATTGTGATTATTTTTTGAATACTTACTTTATATTTTATTAAAAAATAATTTTAATATTTTATTTCTTATTTGAAAAATATTGTGAAATACGGTCTAATAAATAAGAAGAATCAACATGATGATTTCAGACTTTCTAAAGGAATATCCGAACACATTTTGTTCTACGGTAGTCCAAAGGCTTCAAACAGTTTAAAAAAAGTGTTTTTATATTTATATTTTAATCTAGGGTCAAACATTTACTACAATAGATCAATAGAATTAAATTAACGTAATAATTACTAAGTTAAAGGTCAAACGTTACGGTTAACACATCCAAAATGATGAAAAACTGTCCCCTAGCTATGGTCTCATAGTTAAAGGCCTGTTTAGTTGGTGAAACGTTTTCTAAACAAGGGGTTCGTTTGGGGGCTCTTTTATTTAAAGGGGTACATAATTAGGTAACGGTTTAGGGGATGTTGGTGAAATCGGCCATTAGACAAGAATATAGTTCGAGGGTGTAATAGCTACTTACAACCGAGGTAAGCATACTACTTTACATCATTCATGCGAGGTAAATTTAATAAAAAAAAAAAAAAAAAAAAAATAGTCAAAGTAAAAAAAATAAAAAGTAAAAAAAAAAATAAAAAAAAAAATAATCATAAAAATCAAAATCAAAATCCAAGGAGTTTTTCATAGCTTGAACGGAAATGAAATGCCGCCATATTTATTGTTTTTTTTTTCAGTAAAAAGTTTCCACAGTTTATAATATAAGAAAAGAGATTGGTTCACTAAGGAGTTTTAAATGCTTGAATTGTAAAGTGTACTTTACAGTTAAAGCATTCACCATGCTTGAATTGTAAAGTGATTTGAAAATGGAACGTTCTATCTAAACAATGCACTGTGTTGCACATGCCAACTTACACGGCCTCTTACTATACTAGTAAATCCTAGTTGCCGAGCAGTATGATGTAAAATGTGTTAAAACTAAATCTCTTAATTACAATGCGCATGCGATTGTTGCCTAAGATGCAGACCAGTGGACACTTTTTTAATTCTAATGTTTATTTTCAGAACTGATCTTCATATCCGACGGTAAAAAGAGATACCTAATAGAAGGCAGCTACAAATATATGGAGATTGTACAACAGAAAAAGATGGTTATATGGAAGTGCTGCGGTCACGGCGCGGCGGTCTCATGTGATGCTAGCGTGTGCACACTGAACGACGAGATCATTAAAAGAAATAATAAGCACTCTATAGATTCAAATGATGGTAATAGAAAGGCATTTAATTTACTATCATTGAAACGCTCTCTGAACTCAAAACTTAAGCAAAGTCTGAATACGAAGTTTCAATGACAGTTTTACATTATCGTCCTGTGCGCTGTAACTCGCGCCATTTAAAGAGAGTTATCAGATATTATACCATTAAAATGGCGGCAACTAACGTGCCATCTCACGAGGTTTATCATCTGCCATATTTTGCTGCCATTTTAGATTCCTTTCTTTAATGGTGCGCGAATTATACTAGCTCTACCCTTTTTAGGGTTCCGTAGCCTAAATGGCAAAAAACGGAACCCTTATAGATTCGTCATGTCTGTCTGTCTGTCTGTCTGTCTGTCCGTCCGTATGTCACAGCCACTTTATTCCGAAAGTATCAGGATTACACAGTTGAAACTTGGTAAGTAGATGAATTCTGTTAACCGCTTAACGAATTTAACATAAAATAAAAAAAAACAAAAGATTAAGGGGGGGCTCCCCATACATGGAACTGAAACGTGTGGGGTGTCTATAGATAGGTCTTTTAAAATGGCATTGAGGTTTCTAAGACGATTTTTTTTCAAAGTCAACCGTTTGAAAGATAGACACTGCCAAAGTGGTAAAATGTGTGTCCCCCCCCTCTAACTTTTAAAATAAGATAGTAAAAAATGTGAAAAAAATATATGCTGAAGTTCTTAATAAACACTTTCAACGAAAATTGGTTTGAACGAAATATAATAATTAGTTTTTGAGATATAGCACATTTTCCAAAACCGCAAATATAACTTTGTCATTCATACCAACACTGTGAAAAACAAAGTAATTTTTGCAGACGAAAAATAATAGTGGTATGAAATATCGTAAGTATAATAACTACGGAACCCTATGGCGCGTGGTCCGACACGCACTTGGCCGGTTTTTTTGATTGCCAGTGTTGGCACAATATTTTATTAATTTCTAGTTTTTAATAAATGACTAACAATAGTATTAAGACTAATGTACTAATGACTAACACACGGATGTAATTTAACTGAAATAAAAATGATTCAATTTAATTTTAATTTCAAAACGCATAAACAGTTTATCGCCAAAAAAATTTCAACTTTTAATTGTAAGTGATGCCAACATTTTTGTGAAATTATGATTATTAAATATTTTAGCTTTTAAAATAATTGTGTTCTTGTCTGTCTTACCAAAATGTACTAACCTGTTTCGATTGCATTTATCTCTTCAAATCGAATTCCTGCGAGCATACAACCCAATTTTTTTTAAAGCTCGATAGAATTGGCTGACCTGTGGAATATTTTACCTCTGTGGTCTTCTAGTGGTTCGCCTATCCGTGTAAGACGCAGGGGTCCCGGGTTCGATTCCCAGTGGGGGTACAATTTGTACTCGGTTTGGTTGGCTACCATGCCAGGGCTTATTTCAAGTCTGCCTGGCTAGCTAACACCATCTTACTTAAGTATGACGCCAAACAATTTAAAAATTGTTGTGTTCCGGCAGTTAGAGGTAAGATAGCCAGTTCCTCAGTGATGAGGATTCCGGGAGTAGTGTGCTTCCACCTTCGGCCTTTTTTCCATCAGGTGAGGTGAAGGCGAAGCATTATCCCGTTGTGAATAAAAAAAATATTTGTACGAATGGTTTTTTTACAGTTTCAGCCATGTTCGTGAAATCTCGTCGTGGTAGGCCCCTGATCCTTCTTGGTGGGTTCACCTTCTGCTCCCAGATGGTGACAGGCGCAAAAGTCCGCTGGGTCTGCTCCACTCACAACCACAGACAGTGCCGCGCTGTCATTCACACATACAACAACGAGATCATCAAAGTCAATAATGTTCATACTCATTGAATTTTCAACTTATCGTGTTCATGTATCAATTAAATGTTTTCTTTGATCCGCTGGGTCTGCTTCGCCCACAACAGCAAGCATTGCCGTGCCATCATCCATACATACAACAACCATATCATGAAAGTCAATAATGTTCAGTTAAATGTTTTCTTTGTTACGAATGGCGATGACTTCAAAATGATCATTTTTTTAACTTCAATCTTAAAGATAGAAAATACTTTTTTTTTCAAAAATATTTTTAAAGATTCATGGTTCGACTATAAAATAGTAAAGTCAAGAAAAGGTACTCCACTAATATGCATTGATAACCAGTACACATATCGCAAAAAGGCCACAAGTGGGCTTAAAAGTAGATGGGTCTGTTCATCCCATAACAATAGAGGCTGCAATGCCACTATTTACATGGTTGGGGATTCCGTAATAAGTTTTGAACATAAGCATAATCACTTCGCAGTGTATGGCACCTGGTGAAATAAACTAAAAGTTGCAAGTAAAACAGATGTTCCTATAAACTTAGATTTTTTTTATGTTCAAAGAGAATGTATTGTTCATAAATAAATATTTGAAACATTAATTACTTAGTTTAAACAGTAATTTTAAACTAAAGCAGGCTGCCAATAGCCAAACGAAATATTAAGAAAAAAATTAACGTAAAGACCGAGTTTTACATTACTTATTCCAACATCCAAACTGTTCATTGTCATTTCTATGAACGATGAGATCATTACAATAATATCACTTGTAATCAGAATAATGAATCCAGTAATTTTATCAGAATATTCTTCAGTAAACTAATTCATGTTACAGATTTCGACTACGTCACCTCCATAAGGGGAAGACCATTGATCCGGTACCGAGGGTATACTTACTACAAGAAGAACGACAGCGGTCTTTACAAACGATGGCAATGCTCGACCCACAAGGAATGTTATGCTTCTATTTATCTTGTGAACGATATGATAGCTAAAACTTCGAATGAACATTGCCATCCTATGTAATGCGATATGCGTAAACTTATTAAATCCAATCCAGCCGGCGTAGCATGCGCACCATGTCAAAAAATCAACCACAGCAAAGAATATAAGCAGTTATCTAAAAAAATCGTTACTTTTCAGGAGAGCGTGTTATACGCGAAACTTTTTGGACAGTATCTAGAAAATGGGTTAAGCTTAATTTATTGTGATAGATATTTTTGTCATAATAAAGTACTTCGCACAATAATCTGAGTCGAATTAAGTAAAAAAGTACTTGTCGTAAAAATGCAGATATCTTTAACCGACTTCCAAAAAGGAGGAGGTTCTTTGTTCGTCTGTATATTTGTTTTGTTTTTGTGTATGTACACCGATTACTCGAAAACGGCTGGACCGATTGAAATGATTCAAACGTTATTACATTAGGTAAACTCCCAAGTTGGTCCCATTTTATAAAATTTGGAAATCGGTTCAGAACAAGTAATCTTGAAAAAAGCACGAAAATAGTATGATTTTGTGTGAATTACCTCGATGATAAGGTCGTATTACTTCTTTGTTTATGAACTGAATAAGATAATTATTTTTTTGTTGGATGAAGGATATCTGTGTAGTTCTTTAACCGATTTAAAAAAGGAGGTTCTCAGTTTGACCCGTATGTATGTATGTTTCTTCGTAATTATTGCACGAGCCGATTTTACTATCTAAATAATATACCTACAAGGTACTTACACAAAAAAAATTGTTTAAAAAAACAAAAAACCGACTTCAAAAAACCTAGTTACCTCTAAAAAGCAAGAAATAATATTCGTAACTTAATAATAAAAACACGTCTATTGAAGTCGGGTGGGGCTTTTTGAATAAAAAAAGCAATCTGTAGGTACTCCAGCCCCACCCGACTTCAATAGACGTGTTTTTATTATTACGAATAACATTTCTTGCTTTTTAGAGGTAACTAGGTTTTTTGAAGTCGGTTTTTTGTTTTTTTAAACAAAATTGCTGCCGTCGAAATGTTGACGAGTTTTCTTGCGTGATATAAATGTCATTGATTATTCAAGTGGACCAGTCGTTGCGAAGTCGCGACATCGCGAGACGCGTATCGATAAATAGTTGTGACGCGTATGCTAAGCCGGTAGACGCTATTTGCAGCAATATGTGGCCTAACTTTGGCTATTGGTAGTTGGTACCTACAGATGTTTTATCTCATGAAGGCCGTTTGGCTATGAATGTTGTTAGTCGTGCATATGCACATTGTTTTAGTGTGCGTAGCCGCACAACCGATTAATGAAGCGCTCTCGGGGTTACGCACACTAAAACAATGTGAATGTGTACGTACACGCCTAACAACATTTATAGGCGAACGGACTTCGTGAGATACAACATCTGTACTGCTGCCAATATTGTACCTGCTCGTTTTCTAAAACAAGCAATTCACGAGATGATGCACTATCGACGTTTACAATAATTTAATTTAATTATGTCACCAAAAAATTTTGAGAACCGTCACAACATTACAAGTGTAACAGAATTAATGGCTAAACGATAATATACGGAGACCATCAAAGTCTGAAATCGCGAAAAAACAAACAGCTGTTTCATATTTCCGTTATTAATTTTTGTATGAAGCAACTACTAGTTTTTTTTCGAGATTTCCGAGTTTGATCACATAGTAAAAGTTGTTCAGTTTGATAGTCCCTATCTACCGGGTATGCATTACAATGTCGAAAATTCATAATACATACGACCGAAATATCGACACATAAAACGCCGATTTTCAAAATACCGAACAGCCTAAATGTCGATATCCGATAGACCGAAACTTGAAAGATCGATTGTCAAATGACCGAAAGTTCGAAATCCCGAAAGTTTGAAATGCCGAAAGTTCGAAATCCCGAAAGTTCGAAATCCCGAAAGTTTAAAACTCCGAAAGTTACACATACGAGTACATTTATAAAAGTAGGCGTAGCGGTTAATTTGTTTTACTCAAAAATGCTTGTGAAATGGTCATTATTTTGACAAAATCCACCAATCGAGTTAGAAATAGTTTTTTTCTGGCGCATCCCCGGCCGCTGCCGCGGCACGCTCGCTACGCTCGCTCGGCTCGCGCGCTGGGTTCATGTCAACCTAACATGCTCGTCGCTACGCTCCTGGCACCTATCTCGTGACCTAAGGTCTACGGTTTCTAAGTCCCAGTAGAATAGTTTAGACTCATTTCTAGCAGCTAAATTTGCTATAAAGCATTCCAGGCAAAATACAAAGCCTTTTATAATTATGATAGCTTGTTGTGTTTGACTAATTCGTTAATTCGGTATTAAGTAGTTCGGGGTACAGAACGTAGGTATATTAACTCTCGGTTTTTTAAGCTTCGGGATTTAGTCTTTTAGGTAAAATGTCCTTTCGGGATTTTAAACGTTCGGCCATACAACCATTCGGCCTTTTAATTTTCGGTCTTTCGTCCATAGGTCTTGTAAAATTCGGTCTTTTCTACTTCGACATTGTAATGCATACCCCTATCTACCATACTCTGCTTTAGCCATAAATTCTGTTACACGTTTTATATCTCACGATATTGCAAAATTATCAAAATACATATTATATTCCGATAAATAATTGCTGTAAATTGTATTTTTTTTAGTTCACAATATTTCGGTAGATTATAATTCATTGATGATGATGATGCTGCTCTCATGATCGGTGACATAAATAGTAGATTATACAACAAATGAAAAAAAAGGAAATTCGAGGTACTTAGTTCCAGAATAGAATCCTGAGCGAAGCGAGGGATACAATACAAGGGACCGAAATGTTTTTTTTCACGAGTTGTGTACTCTACTTTTTACCATTGACTGCGGGAAAACAAATAGCAGTATGTATACCTATGGTATTTATAGTTATCACATTTTATTATTTCAGTAATCGGTAATATTTAAACATTAGATAATAGTGAAATTGGAAGTTTCCCAATGACAAAACAATCACAATTAGTGGGAGAATACATGACCAGTCTGGCATCAGTCCATTCCATCACTCTGTATAGAATTTAATTTTTTCCAGACTGATGATCGTACTCTGATGCCGCCAGACTGAACATGTAATCTCCCTCTAATAGATAAAAAAGAACCCAAAGTTATGACACTAAAAATCTCAAAAATTGGCGGGACATTATTTTTTACTTAAATTGTATAACTATGGCTGAACAGTTCCAGAGCAGCCAGTAGGTAGTACTTTCAGCATGTAAATTTTTTTTGTACATAATTCATATGATGCGCACTTGTTCCAAATTCAAAATATATGTTTATTCACTCAGTGGATAAGATCGCGTTTTATTTAGTCATACAATGAATTAAATGCACTTTTTCGAGTGGTGATGGTAAAAAAAATTTGTTTAAAACGTTTACTCAAATGCTTTAAGACTGTATATACGCATTTCAAAGAAATTAGCGTTTTTCCTAACAAGTTATCTAAAGAATTAAAGCATTACTATTGATGTAAACTTTAGTTTTAGGAAGCAAAATTCTTAAATTAGTGCCGTATAGAGAGAAAAACATAGGTATTTTAAAACAAAGACAATCTGTTCAAGAGGAATTCCAAATTTGCTTGTCAGAGGTATTTTTCAAACACGTTTCAGTTGTAACAAATAATAATACGACTCATATTTATTTTTTCATTTATTGTTTGTATTGTCAAGGAGTGCCCTATAGAGAGAAAATTTTAAAAAATGATTTTAATCACAGAGAAATAAAATATTAAAAAATGCTCAAATAGGTACACTTTGACATGTTTTTTTACTGGCATTTACAGATTTTAAAGTAATTTTTTATTTTCCTTAGAAATAATGAGGTATTTGTCTATTGTATTGAGTGTTTTGTATATACTTATATCTAATATATAATTTAATAAGAATTTTCAAAGTTCGCCCTCATTACGGTTCGCGCAGAGATGTTTCGATCATTTGTATGGAAAATTTAAAAATGGAACGTGATGCGCGTCTACAGCCTTAACTATAAATTATTAAACCTTTTTATTTGTGTTTCTTTTATAACATCGATATTTTTGTTTTATAAGTAATTTCGAATAGAAGTTACTTTAATAATTTACATTTAAGTAACTTACGCTTAATTATTTTACCTTTTTATGTTTAATCCATAGTTTAAATCCGAAATAATTTGTTTTCAGTTGCGTTATTTTGAGTTATTATGTTTTTACAGATTATGAGTTCATCCGTTCTCAGAAAGGAAAGATATTGATAAGGCATCAGAACTACAAATATTACAAGAAAAACTTATCTGGGATCAAAACAAGATGGGCCTGTTCGACTCACAGTCACAAAGGATGTCACGCTTTCGTTTATACAGTAGGCGATGATGTCGTCAAATTTTCACATGATCATACTCACCAATAAAAGTAATAACTGAAGAAATTGTGATAATTAAAAAAAAATACAATATTGTAATAAAAAACAACATTCTCCATGGAACATAGGTGGAAAAACGAAAAAAAAATCCGTACTCCCCAATCCCCATACAAAATGTGGTCAGCTGACCTACTATGGAAAGGCGGAAAAAAGATAGTTTTTCGACCTATGTTCCTTGGAAAATGTTGTTCAGTTTTAGCAAGACTATCACCTGTTTCAGTATCTAACAGGGTTTTTGTTACATGTTGTATAGATAGGACGTGTCATTAAACGCCATTGCCACGGTTCAGCCGTGTAATGCAATATGCATCGGTGATCTTCTATGGGGTCCATATTAGAAATCCATAGCTGTTGAAAATACATAATCATCAAAATTTTAAAATTTATATACGTATTGGAAAAGAATATCTTTATTATTGCTTTTGTTTGAATGACTGTTTGTTGCCAGAAAAATAATAAAAATAAATAATTATGGATAATGACGATATCATTGTTGTTAACTATTAAAAATTTAAAACTAACACATATAATTTTAATACTCATAAAAGTGATAATTCTTACTAATAATAACTAAATAGATAACTCTTAATATAAATAATGAGAATACTCGTAACAGTTAATTAATACGGTAGTTCCCATATTTTGTTCTTTAGAACTGACGTCACCGGGACAAAATAAGACTATTCTGTCCTATTTCTTTCCATAGAACTGCATACTTGCGTTTCCACCCTGATTTACTCATTAGAATAAATTAGGAATAGTTTTTTCCATAACAGTTCCATGCATAGACTTATTATAGTACTATAATAGTACTAGTACTTCCATGTACTGTTTGTCAGGAATTTTTGACAATTTGTGAACGTCATGTTATTAGAAATCTGCAGCACACAAAATTATTAAGTAACCCTTACCCCGGCAGAGACTCGTATTTGAGTTTATCATAGAACCACTTTGTATGTCAAATACAATCTAGTCATTAAGACAGTTCTGTGCATAAAAACGTTCAATAAAGTAGGCTAAGGAAGTAGGTAGGTAATTAATTCAAGTGGTCAGTTTGATGATCATTAAAGAGTCCATCTTGCTTGATCTATAGAGCAACTTGGGAAAATTATAGATACTAAATGTTCTATAGTACAATTAGGAATATTTTTTCTTTTTTGTCCCGGTGACGTCAGTTCAATAGAACAAAAAAAACTACCCAATTAAAATGGCATATTTGCTGTAGGTACAGTACGTAATGATATAAAACTTTAAAAGCTATAAACGCGGGCTTAAATTTAATTAAGTATGGCAGGATATGTCGCAGTAAGATGGGTAAAGCTGTGATATAGTTATAATAATATCCATAGAGATATATAGCTATGTACCGTAATATAGATATCTTACTAGACTAATAATATTAGTCTATAGTGAAATACTCATAAAAAAGACCTCTATTGATAATAAATTTTAGAAAAAAAGTAATTTCTGGCGCTTCCCTGGCCGTTGCGGCACGATTGCTCCGCTTGCTCGGCTCGCGCCTGTATTTGGAACCTAGACTTTTCATGGCGGGGGCGGGCCTCGCTATGGGGGGCGAGCCTCGCTATGGGGGGCGGACCCCCCCCTCCCCCCCCGTCTTCTGGTTTTGTGTGAACCCTCTCAATTTTACCATTTTGGTACTTTAATTGTTATGCTTAGTAGGTATTGTTAATAATAAAATAGTCTTGACACTTTTAAATATACATTTAATTAATGTTCTCACAAATAATTAGGTAGTACACGTCTGTCACTTAAAACAAGCTCCGGGAACTGAACTGTCGTGGCGTGGATTCTCCCAGCGCCCCGTTGCCTTACTGCATGACGTCACGGCTCATATTCCTAACACGGCCATACTGACGACTGCTTCGCCCTCGGAGCTCTAGCTAAAATAAAATAAAATACAGGAGAGGGGGTTATGATCCACTCACTGTCTGCCTTCTGCCTGACATTAGTCAGATTTTTGATCTGCCTTCTGCCTGACTTTAGTCAGATATTTGGTCTGCCTTCTGCCTGACTTTAGTCAGATATTTGTTCTCCCGGCCAACTTCTCATATTTTCAAAAGTGACTGTCACTCTGTGAGTGCTGCCATTGGGTCTGGTACCCAACACTTCAAATCGATCGTTCTTTAAAACTTTCGTCACTTTGTACGGAATGCTCCGGAATCTGCCTTTTAACTTTTTGTATCCCGGATTCCCTTTACTAATTCGAATCAACACTATATCCCCAGTTTTATAAGGAGATTTCACATAGCGTTTGGCATTAAACCGCCGCATCTGCCGCTTTTGATCCTCATCCAAAAGCTCGCGAGCTTTTGCTCTTGTGACTCTAAGGTCCAGCCTCTCACCTGCCTCCGTGAGATTATTTATCAAAAGCGCCTCACACAGCCCTGCCGGCTTATAACCGAACAACAACTCGTTTGGAGTTCTGCCAGTGACCTTATTCACCGAATTATTCAATGCCTGCTGTGTGGCAGCCAGGGCTTCACACCAGTTCTCTTCTGGTTCATCCCTGGTAATAGCGTTCATCGTATTTAATATTGATCTGTTTAAACGCTCTACCTGTCCATTAGCTCTGGGCAGATTTAGTGAGTTTATTACTAACTGAATCCCATTTTCATTGCAGAAGGCCTTCATGGCCCTCGAGGTAAATGCTGTTCCTCGATCGCAAATGAGTCTACGAGGTACTCCAAACAAATACGCCATAGCCTTTAAGGCTTTTATCACGCCTTTGGTGCTCGTTTCAGCCACCGCTTCCAAAAAGCAGTATTTAGTAAAACCATCTTGTAAAGCGATTATGTACTGGAATCCTTCTTTGCTTTTTACAAACGGACCAAGATGATCAGCATGTACCACTGCAAATGGTATCGGATGTAACAGCCCTGGCTTACGGCCAGTATCACTCTTGCCAATCAAGCATTTAAAACAATTGCGGACGTATTTTGTTACAACCTTCCTCATCCGGGGAAACCAGTATTTACCCCGAATGGCAGCCAGTGTTCTATCGACACCTTGATGTCCACTTTCATCATGCATAATTCTCAACACCCCCCATCTTGCATTCCGTGGTACAGCCCATTTGGATCCTTCCGGCGTCTTCCTGTAGAGATGTCCCTCTTTAATCTCGTAATCATTAAAATATTGATTACAATCTCCTTCGTCATTTCCTTCTTTCAGTACACTGACGATTCTTGACAATTCTTCATCAGCCATCTGACATTCAAGTAAATTTTCTGCCGTTGTAAATTCATAAGTCAGACAAACAGGATTACGGCTCAAATAATCAACGTGTGCCACTCGTTTACCCGGACGATATTCAATATCAAAATTGTAGTCTTGCATGTATATCCACCATCGAGCCACTCGTGGATTTATTTCCTTTTTAGTCATAGTAGCCCTAACAGCGCTACAGTCTGTTACCAATTTGAATTGAATACCAATCAAGTACACTCGAAAATGTTTAAGTGCTTGTACGACTGCTAGAGTTTCTAGATCATAAGAATGATATTTGCTCTCATCCGGTGACGTTCGCCGACTGTAATAAGCTACCGGATGTAACTTGCCATCTTCATCTTTTTGCAGCAGTATTGCTCCCAGTCCAACACTCGAAGCATCAGTGTGAACTTCAGTTTGCGCCGCAGGATCATAGATCTTTAGAACCGGCCTTTGTGTAAGGATATCTTTTATTTCTTGGAATGCTTGCTGACAATCTGAATTCCAGTCAAAATTAACGTCCTTCTTCAACAGGTTGTACAGTGGATTGACTTTGGTTGCAAAGTTATAAACAAATCGCCTGAAGTAACTTGCTAGACCCAAAAACTGTCTTAGCTGTTTCGTCGTCTTCGGCGGTAAAGCCCTTGTCACACAATCAATTTTATGGTGACTAGGCCTCACAGTTCCAGCCATTATCTCCCTTCCCAAGTATTCTACACTTGTCTTGAAGAATTGACATTTTTCAATGTTAAGTGTTAGCCCAGCTTCGCGCAGACGCAACAGTACCTCTTCTAATTTCTTCAGTGATTCTTCTTCATCCTTTGCTGGTATTAATATGTCATCTATGTAGACCAAGACGCCTTCTAGACCTGCCAGAGCGTTATTAAGCGTGCGTTGGAATACAGACGGAGCATTTGCCAAACCAAAAGGTGTTCTCAGAAACTCATATTGGCCGTCAGGTGTCACGAAAGAAGTTTTCATTCTAGAGTCTTTTTGTACCGGAATTTGATAAAATCCTGATTTTAAGTCTAAAATTGTGAAGTAAATTCCTTTACTTAGAGTGTCAATGTGATCCTCTATGCGTGGCAAAGGATAACGATCTTTGACTGTTATTTGGTTCAACTCTCGGTAGTCAACACATAAGCGATTTCCTCCGTCTTTCTTTTTGACCAGTAACATTGGGCTCGCATAAGGAGAAATACTAGGTTGAATAATATTGGCATCCAATAGCTCTGCTATCATTTTCTTCACAATTTCTCTCTCGATTTGAGGCAATCTGCGAGGTCGCGTAAATATGGGTTTTTCAGAACTAAGTTTTATTTCTAGCTGAGACACTGTTGAACATCCAATGTCTTTTAATGATGTTGAAACGCGATCCCAATATCGCTGCATCAGCTCTTTAAAATCTATTACACCATCCTTGGATAAGACACCAGTTTCAATGTCATTCAACTGAATCGGTAACACGATATGATTCACCTCGTTAGATTGTCGTTCATACTTGATGTAGACGCCGTCCTTGTTAGCTACTATCTGAACACCAGGATATTTTAATATGTCCCGACCAACTAGCAAATCTACTGGAATGTCGTTGTAATTCACGATCAAAGGAGTAATATCAATCCCTACCCCCTCACTAATCAATCTACAATTTGTTTCTCCAACTGCTGCTACAATGCTTCCATTTATTCCAGTCATAAGTGCTGTAGTTGGTCTTGAGTGCAAGCCAAGTCTTTGCGCTACATTATTTCGAATTAAAGTTACTGAGCTTCCTGTGTCAATTATACTTTGAATAGGCATATTATTAATATAACATGTAGTCGACATCTGTACCACCTTATCAGAGCATAAGTTCACCGGTTTTAGTTACTTATAACAATTATCAACTGTATGTCCGTAACGATGGCAATGTTTACATTGGACCGGCCCATTGTTTATGTTAGAGTCGGGATTAAAGGCGGCCTCTTTCTGATACTTTAGTTTGGTCGGAATGACCTGACCCGTAATTGTAAGTTTCGACTTACATTCAAATCGCCTATGTCCCAGCTTGCCGCATTTAAAACAAGTGGCCTTTGTTTCGTGACGCGGCGGGAGAGATTTGTTATTGTTCCAGCGTTTCTTGGGAATTGATGACGGAATGGAATGAGTGCGGTTGGGCATTTCGGCACACATGGATCTTCTGGACATTTGTGTTACTAATGCTTGCATAGTTTCACAACTTTCAAGTACGGCGCTAATATTCTTATCAACAATACCGCCTAACATAATGTCCATCTGTTGTCTTTCAGATAATTTTACTCCGAGACGCTTGATTTTTGCGGACATGCGGCCAGCATAAAGTACTAAAGATTTTGCATGCGTACTTTTGAAATTTATGATGTCTTCCATAGTGCTATAGAAATTAGCTTCTCTTGGGTAAGAAATAGAAAGGTCTTTAACAAATTGTTTCCATGTTCGTCTTTTTGGTAACCAAAGGTTGTACCATGCCTTACCTTCACCTTCCAATGCCTGTGTCGCGCGAAATAACTTTTTTCGCTCGCTCCAGTCACAAGCCTCAGCGATGTCATTGACATGCTGGATCCACTCCTTGACGTAGCTTCCTTCTTTGCTGGGATCAAAGCCGGGAACAGAACCTAGCTCTGGTGTTCGAGACCGTCGGCGATGTACCTTCCGTGGAGGTGTGTAACTGGATGAGTCCGACACCGACCTCTCACGACTTCGTGATGATCTCGATGACATAGTCACTAATTTCACTAAACTACGTGTCTATTTTCACTTTCACTTTTCACTTAACTTCAGAGTCTTTTAACGGTTTATGGGTAGTATCCCACCGCTGTGTTAATAATAAAATAGTCTTGACACTTTTTAAATATACATTTAATTAATGTTCTCACAAATAATTAGGTAGTACACGTCTGTCACTTAAAACAAGCTCCGGGAACTGAACTGTCGTGGCGTGGATTCTCCCAGCGCCCCGTTGCCTTACTGCATGACGTCACGGCTCATATTCCTAACAGTATATATTTTTTATTCATGCTTATTGTTTTGCGAATTAACGTTATGTCAAGTCTGTTATGGATTATTAAAATATTATGATAGTTAATGTAACACAATTTAAGGGACACCCCGTTCTATGTCGTCAGCCAATCACAAGACAGGGTTCAATGTGGGGCAATATGTCACAGTCAAGCCTTGTCGGTTGTGTGGGTAGGTACCAATATGTTCTTTGTCGACGTAACGGTTTAACGCTAGCTGATAAATAAAAATAATAGTATAGTCAAATTAGATCGAATTAGCAAAAAGATTGGAAGTAATTCGTGTAGATGTAATTTTTATGGAATCATTAGAAGACATGAATATAAGTTTCCTCCGAGTTTGCACCATTCCTGTTATTTACGGAACATCGTTTAGTGTTAGGTATTAACATTAAAGTCCCAATATTTTTTTAAATATAATACCTACAGTAACAGTTTCTTACCATGTTTTGTTACAATTTCAATTACCTATCATTGCATACCTAGCTTGCTTAAATCAGATAAAAGTTACCGAGATAATTGACAAAATCTAAACCTAGGAGGCAACACCTTTGTGACGTCGTAGGTACTTGTTCCAGTACTTTCGCGTTGCGCGCACGTTACTGAGTGATCATCAAATGACTTTTTGTCACTCGCTAAAGTAGTGGAACAAGTACCTACCTACGAGGTCACAAAGGTGGCGCCTCGTTTAGATTTCGGCCATTATCTTGGTAACATTTTATCTGATTTAAGCAAGCTAGGTATGCAATGATAGGTAATGATAGGTAATTAAAATTGTAATAAAACGTGGAAAAAAAACTGTTATTGTAGGTATTATATTTAAAAAAATATTGGGACTTTAATGTTAATACCTAACATTAAACGATGTTCCGTACATAACAGGAATGATGCAAACTCTGAGGAAACTTATATTCATGTCTTCTAATGATTCCATAAAGATTACAAGTACACGAATTACTTTCAATCTTTTTGTTAATTTGACTAGACTATAAATAAAAATATTGGTTTCGGGTATTTTATTTAAGGTAACTAAACATGAAATTATACAATGTTTATTTTTCGGTAATAAAGAAATTATAAGATATGACACCCGTTTTAGTTTCATTTAAACTAAGCGAGTAGTTTTCAAGTTATCATAAGGGTTTGAAGTCATTTTTGGTTTAAGATGACATAGCACATTATTGCAACTCACCTTACTGTCTGTTTCATTACTAGCTGGGTAGAACAGGATTTCAATGTTATAGCATGTCCATAAAATTGTTTTTTATTGTCTGTTTTTTTCATTTTTCTTTCATGCTTGTGAACTAGTAAGTTGCTAGTAAGCGTAAAAGAAAATCTTATCATTTATGTTTTTTTGTGTAGCCGGCTTTTTATAAACAGCATTTTGACATAAAGTCAAAAGAATAAGTTTAAATACTTAATTAATAGCAAAATGTGCTAAGTCTACGATTATTTCCATATTAAAGCTATACATTCAAAATTCATTTTCATTATGATTTTTAAGTTCTAACTAACGTTTTCACACTATGAACTTATCATACTTAGAAACATATAAAAAGAAAAAAAAACGTTTTTGTCTCTACTGTAAAATCAGTCATCACATCACATAAACAGGATTTTAAGTAAGTACTTTACTTTCAATTGTTTGATTTTAATCATCATTACCTGTTTACAGATTACGATTTCATCCGTTCTCGGCAAGGAAAAGTGTTGATCAGATATCAGAACTACAAATATTACAAGAAAAAAATATCTGGGATCAAAACGAGATGGGCCTGTTCGACTCACAGTCGCAAAGGATGTCACGCATTCATTAATACCGTAGGCGACAATATTGTAAAATTTTCACATGATCACACTCACCAATAAAAGTAATAACTAAAGAAATAGTGTTTTTTTTTATTATAAAAATATATAAACAGTATACTTATGTAATTTAATGCCGTTGCTTCGGTTCAGCCGAATAATGTAATATCTGCCGCCGCGCATGTCTACTGCACGCTCGTCATTTTTTCTTCTATAATGACAATCCTAGAACACGTTTTGCCTGGTGCTGACCCTTAAGAGTTATGTCATTCACAGATTACGAGTACATCCGCTCACAGAAAGGAAAATTGCTGATCAAATACAAGAACTACACATATTATAAGAAAAATATATGGGGAGGCAAGACCAGATGGGCCTGTTCGACCAACAAAGGTTGCACCGCTGCCATATACACAGTAGGAGAATATATAGTCAAAATTTCGCATAATCATACGCACTAATAAAACTAATAATGATAAAGAAATTATGTTTTTTTTTACAAAATCACATACATGATTTCTCATTCTTTTTTCTCAATGCCTAAGTATACTTTACTTTCTATTATATTTATTATGATGAATCCATAATCATACTTTACAACTGTTCAATTTTACTTGTTCACAGATTACGAGTTCATCCGTTCTCAGAAAGGAAATATGTTGATCAGATATCAGCACTATAAGTATTACAAGAAAAAAATATCTGGGATGAAAACGAGATGGTGTTGTTCGACTCATACTCACAAAGGATGTCACGCTTTCATTTATACAGTAGGCGATGATATCGTCAAATTTTCTCATGATCATACTCACCAATAAAAGTAATAACTGAAGAAATTGTGTTCTTTTTATAAAACATATAAACAGGATATGTCATTCAATACCATTGCTTCGGTACAGCCGTAAAATGTATTACCACATCCAAAGCTACACTTAAAATTCATTTACATACAATTTTAAAGTATGATATTAAGTAAGTACCTACCTAACTTTCAATAATTCAATTTTAAGCGTCATTACTTGTTCACAGATTACGAGTTCATCCGTTCTCAGAAAGGAAATATGTTGATCAGATATCAGCACTACAAATATTACAAGAAAAAAATATCTGGGATGAAAACGAGATGGTGTTGTTCGACTCATACTCACAAAGGATGTCACGCTTTCATTTATACAGTAGGCGATGATATCGTCAAATTTTCTCATGATCATACTCACCAATAAAAGTAATAACTGAAGAAATTGTGTTCTTTTTATAAAACATATAAACAGGATATGTCATTCAATACCATTGGTTCGGTTCAGCCGTAAAATATATTACCACATCCAATCTCCATTAAAGCTACACTCAAAATTCATTTACATACGATTTTAAAGTATGATTTTAAGTAAGTACCTACCTAACTTTCAATTGTTTAATTTTAAGCCTCATTACTTGTTCAAGATTACGAGTTCATCCGTTCTCGGAAAGGAAATATGTTGATCAGATATCAGCACTACAAATATTACAAGAAAAAAATATCTGGGATGAAAACGAGATGGTGTTGTTCGACTCATACTCACAAAGGATGTCACGCTTTCATTTATACAGTAGGCGATGATATCATAAAATTTTCTCATGATCATACTCACCAATAAAAGTAATAACTGAAGAAATTGTGTTCTTTTTATAAAACACAACAGGATTAATTTTTATGTCCTGCAATGTCGTTGCTTCGGTTTAGCCGTATAAGGTACCTAATATATGAAAAAGCTTGAGCTCTCAGAAACAACAAACAACATACTATATCTATATTTTTTTAATTGGTCTTTTTATTACAAAAAGGCATAAACAGATATCATTCTCATTGTTCAATGCCGTATCACTACATAGTATAAAACAAAGTCACTTCCCGCTGTCTGTCTCTATGTATGCTTAGATCTTTAATACTACGCAACGAAGTTTAATGCGGTTTTTAATAGATAGAGTGATTCAAGAGGAAGGTCATATTATGTATATAATACATGGTGTCAAATTCCACACTATACCGAAGCGAAACGAAGTCGGGTCGTTAGTAATCCATAATCATATTTTCAGTTGTTCAACTTAAATAGTCGTTACTCTTCCATAGATTACGAGTTCATCCGCTCCCAAAGAGGAAAATTGATGATTAAATACAAAAACTACAGATATTACAAGCAACGTACAGTAGGAACAAAAGCAAGGTGGGCCTGTTCGACACACAGTTACAAAGGATGCACCGCCGCTATTCTCACAATAGGAGATGATATCGTTAAATTTTCACATAATCATACGCACTAATAAATCTAAAAACTGATGAAATTTAGATTTTTTAAAAGGATTTCTCATTCTCATGTCTCAATGCCTAAGTTTCATTACTTTTTATATATTTAATCCGTCTCAAAAGTAGAAATAGAATAAAAAGTGGTAATAAAAGTGATGACTGAAGAAATTTTGTTCTTTTTATATCCTTATCTCCGTATGAGGATGAGTGGCCACCTCTGGTGTTAGAGTTTATCAAGCCGCCTGCCTGTAAGGCTTCTAACTTGGCTGAACGACTGTTATCAGATGGCAACAGCCGGGACCGACGGTTTGACGTGCCCTCTGGAGCAAGGAAGCGCTTAGTTTTAATGCCACTTAACGGTCACCCATCCGCCCCCTGTGGCCGGACCGAGCGTTGCTTAGCAAACGTGATCAAGTACGATCAGTCTATCAAGCTCCGCCATGAGCGCTTATTTTTATTAAAAAAACAACAGGATAAATTATTTCATCCAATGCTGTTGCTTCGGTATAGCCGTATAAACACAGATAGATAATAGTACTATAGCGTACAGAATTTGCACTCCGCAGAATCGTTTAAATAAATAGCGACTCTAGCCCCGACACAATAAAGTGCAATTCAGGTCGCACAACGCTCCCTTTGCTCGAAAACACTCGCTTAGTAGCTGCCTCTCTTTCTATCGCGTAGATCTTATCGTTTCTGACGTATGAAATTTGTCCTCTCAGAAAACGCCGAGCGCTTCAAACTCGCGCGCGGAGTGACGGAGCCCTGGTATAAAGTAATATATGTGCCGCTTGTCCACTGAACGCCCGTCATGTCAGCTTGAACTCGAACCAAAAAAAACTTGAGCTCTCAGAAACAACAAATAACACATTAGGATAGCACCAATAAGATTACTTACTAATTAAAATTGAGTATTTTTTTACAAAAAGACATAATCAGGATTATCTGCTTCTGATTTCTCAACGCCACAAAGTACCTAATAACTTTTTATATGTATAATCCAGAATCATATTTTCAGTTGTTTCATTTTAATAGTCGTTACTTGTCCGCAGATTACGAGTTCATCCGCTCCCAAAGAAGAAAATTGATGATCAAATACAAAAACTACAGATATTATAAGCAACATACAGTAGGGACAAAAGTGAGGTGGGCCTGTTCGACTCACAGTTGCAAAGGATGCACAGCCGCCATTCACACAATAGGAGATAATATCGTAAAATTTTCACATAATCATAAGCACTAATAAATCTAATAACTGAAGAAATTAAGATTTCTTAAATAGGATTTCTCATTCTCATTTCTCAATGTCTGATTACGCTTAATTTTCTATGTTTAATCCATCCCACATACATAATATGTCCATCCTCAACCACAGTTTTCAGTTGTTTAAGTTTTTTTTAAGAGTCATTATTACTTCACTGATTAGGTACGATACGAGTTCATCCGTTCTCGGAAAAGAAAGTTGTTGATCTGCCCCCTGATTACGTAACTCTTTCAATTTCAACAATTCTCATTTAAAATCGATTGAAAGTAATGAGTTTTGACAGTTTCAGCCGACTAAGTTCTAAAATAGCCCTTTGTTAACAAATAGAACTGTCAAATTCAATTAATTAAAATCATTTCAATCGATTTCAAACAAGAATTGTTAGGATCAGAGTTACATAATCAGAGGGCAGATGTAAGAACTACAAATATTACAAAAATAAATTATCTGGTAACGATATAAACCTACCCAACTCGCAGTCACGAAGGATGTCACGTTTTCATTTATACAATAGGCGATGATATCGACAATTTTTTACACGATCACATATAAAAGAAATAGTGTTCTTTTATAAAAAAAACAACAGCATAAATTATGTCATTCAATGCCGTTGCTTCGGTTTAACCGTATAATGTAATATGTGCCGCCTGTCCTCCAAAAAACTTGAGCTCTCAGAAACAACATATTAGGAGAGCACCAATAAAGCTAATAATTAAAAAGTTGAGCCTTTTTATTACAAAAAAGACATAAACAGCCCTACTATTTTCTAATTTTCAAAATCTATCGCAATCGCTTTCATTTGACAGATGGATGTGACACATTGCTGCGTTTTTTTGATAAGTCTTTATTAGTGCCAAAAAGAAGCATCAATGTATTACATCCTGAAAGCGATTGCGATAGATTTTGAAATTAGACAATTAGCCCCCGGGATATCTCATTTTCATTTCTCAACGCATAATTATGATAACTTTTATAATCCATGATATTTTCAGTTGTTTAATTTTAATAATGGTTACTTTTCCACAGATTACGAGTTCGTCCGTTCCCAAAGGGGAAAACTGATGATTAGATATAAAAACTACAGATATTACAAGCAACGTACAGTAGGAACAAAAGCAAGGTGGGCCTGTTCGACACACAGTTGCAAAGGATGCACTGCCGCCATTGTCACAATAGGAGAAGATATCGTCAAATTTCCACACAATCATACGCACAAATAAGTCTAAAAACTGAAGAAATTAAGATTCTCTTAAAAGGATTTCTCATTCTCAATGCCTAATTAATGATTACTTTTTATATGTTTAATCCATCCCACAAAATAAATATTATGGATGGACCATAACCACAGTTTTCAGTTAATTAATTTTATTTTAAGAGTCATTATTATTTCACAGATTAGGTACGATACGAGTTTATCCCTTCTCGGAAAGGAAAGATGTTGATCTGCTCCCTGAATTTATAACTCTGTTGCTACTCATTTGAAATCGATTGAAACCGTTTACTTTTTTGATGTTAATGCATTTTGTCAGTTTTTGCTAACAAATGAAACTGTCAATTTTCATTAATTTCAAACAATTTCAATCGATTTCAAACGAGATTTGTTAGAAACAGAGTTACATAATCAGGGGCAGATAAACAACCAATAAAACAAATAATAAAAAAATAGTTTTTTTTATTGCAAAAAGACATAAACGGGATATCTTATCTAATTTTCAACCCCTATTATGATAATCCGATGAGTTTATCCGCTCTCAGAAAGGAAAATGGATGATCATATAAATGAACTATAAATATTATATGAAAAATATATCTAGGGCCAGAACGAGATAAGCTTATTTGACCAACAAAGGATGCAACATCGCTATTTATACAGTAGGAGATGATATCGATAAAGAACAATGACCACTTCCGATACAATCATTGGCCTGTAAAATAGCATTTTAAATCAAATACAAAATCTGATGCATAATAATAATAAAATTATACAGAGTGAAATCGAAGGCACTGCATACATAATATGCATACTAATACGACAAATATATAAATAATATGCACTAATTATGTAACTAACAACATTGTCTGCAGAGTTAAGAGTATGTCTAATCCAAAATTTATCTGTTGTTTTTAAGGTACCTAATTGACTTGTTCACAGGTTACGAGTTCATCCGCTCCCGAAGAGGAAAATTGATGATTAAATACAAAAACTACAGATATTTTAAGAAACATGCTAATGGGGTTAAAGCGACATGGGCCTGTTCGACACACAGCCGTAAAGGGTGCCATGCTATCATTCACACAATAGGAGATGATATCGTCAAATATTCTCTTAATCATACGCACTAAAAAACTAATAATTAAAGAAAAGTAGTTTAATTTTATAAAATAGGATTTCTCATTTTTAACCGACTTCAAAAAAGGAGGAGGTTTTATGTTCGTCTGTATATTTGTTTTTTTTTGTGTATGTCCACCGATTACTCGAAATCGGCTGGCTGGACCGATTGAAATTATTTAAACGTTACTTCATTAGGTTTCTTCACCAAGTTGGTCCCAATTTTCGAAAATTTTAAATCGGTCCAGTTAAAGTTTTTGAGTTATCCTGAAAATAATAATATCTAAATACTAATACTAATATTGCTCGAGTTTTCATCTGTTATGTTATATTAATAGTTATGATTCGTCCATAGATTACGAGTTCATCCGCTCTAAGAGAGGAAATTTAATGATCAGATACAAGAACTATAAATATTATAAGAAAGATATATCTGGGGATGGGGTCAAAACAAGATGGGCCTGTTCGATGAACAAAAGATGTTCCGCCACCATACACACAGTAGAAGATAATATCGTCCAATTTTCACATAATCATATGCACTAATAAAATGATACCTAATGAAATTGAGCGTTTTTCTAACAAAAACACATTTAACAGAATATTTTATTATCATTTCAATGCCTGTGATTACCTTTTATAATTTTCTTTTATTTGGAACAAAAATCAATTACACAATCTTATGATTACTAATTCAACAAATATAAGAAAATAGTACTAATTAAGTAACCAACAACATTGTCCGCAAAGTAAATTTATTTCTCAGGAAATAATGAGTAGTTATATAATATTAAATAATGTGCTCGAAAAAATACGACTCGCACCAAATCAATTCTCGGACGGGAATCGAACCCGCGACCTTTGGATGTCCGGTCCAATGCTCTGACCGCTGAGTTACCGAGTCTCTAGTGGCATCATCGAATTTATTCTAGTATATCCTGCTCTTACGCTGTAAGCCAGCGTTATTTCACCATTACCCTTAAAAGCCTTAAAAGCCCTTAAAAGCTCCGACATCGCTAACCAAACATATTGTATATAATACGTTTAATCTTTCTATAACCCTTTGTGACAGTACCAACAATGGTACTGTTAATTGGTACCACGGTAAAGGAAGGATAGTTTTCAGTTGTTTAATTTTAAGAGCCATTACTTGTCCACAGATTACGAGTTCATCCGCTCTCAAAAAGGAAAATTGATGATAAGATACAAACACTACAGATATTTTAAGCAATACGCAATAGGGACAAAAGTGAGGTGGGCCTGTTCGACACACAGTGTGAAAGGATGCACCGCCGCCATTCACACAATAGGAGATGATATTGTCAGATTTTCACATAATCATACGCACTAATAAATCTAATAATAACTGAAGAAATTTAGATTTTTAAAGTTTTCTCATTTTCATTTGTCAATGTCTAATTTAATAAATTTTTAATCATCCTACTCTTCTGTTGTGTAATTTTAATATTATATTATTATTATATTATATTATATATTATATCTCGTCCATAGATTACGAGTTCATCCGCTCTCAGAAAGGAAATTTGATGATCAGATACAAGAACCACAAATATTATAAGAAAGATATATCTGGGGCCAAAACAAGATGGGCTTGTTCGATGAACAAAAGATGCCCCGCCGCCATATACACAGTAAAAGATAATATCGTCAAATTTTCACTTAATCATATGCACCAATAAAATTATAACTAAAGAAATGAAGCGTTTTTTTTAACAATAACACATTAACAGAATGTTCGATTTCTTTCACCTTTTAGAATTTTCTTTTATTTGGAACAAAAAAACAATAACATAAGTGTATGCTTACTAATTCGACAAACGTAAGAAAATAGTACTAGTCAAGTAACCAACAACATTGTCCAAAGAGTAAAGGCTTACGCCCATCTACGGCCCAACTTTAAAATACCGTGTACAAACTTTCCATAAAATTTAAAAAACATTATTTAATTTAATATGAATAATGCAATTGGAATTATTATGTAATAAAGTCGCCATCATCAAAACCATTAAGATTTTTATGCGAGTGACGTTGCTCGAGGTTCGAAAAAATCTCGTAAACAATCGATGCGATATAAAAATCGATACCAACAAAATATATTATTAATTTCTAACATTATTTGTAACGGCAATTCTTGTTTGACTTATTTGTATTGGAACTGTTTTGCAGTGAGTGTGTTTTTTCTCGTGCATCCTTTACTTTTTGACCCATTTTACGCTAATGGACTCCGAGTCTCCGACCCTATCCTGAACTTTGGAGTTAGGCCCCGCTATTTTATATGACGATAATCTGGAATGGAAATGACCACTTGACTCTCGCATGCATGGATTCTGGAAGCAGATCTGGTTAGTTTATTCAAAGCAAACAACATTACATTTAGTTAAAATTGACTTCGAGTGACTAAAATGATAAAACAAATGCCTCTGATATGAAAATTGTTGAAACAAATTGTGCCCATATCGACGAAAAAAATGTCGTTTTATCTAAAATAGGCGACTTATTTTCTTAACCAACATTCAGTTTATTGAGTTTTTGACATGCCATGCTTTCATTTAATACACAATTCGTCTGTGTACACCACGGTGTACCGTGGGCCGGAACTTCTATAGACCCATGGGCATGGTCCTTTAATTCATTTCTCAGTAAATAATGAGTAGTTATATAATATTAAATAGGTAATATATTAGAAAAAATACGACTCGCACCAAATCAATTCTCGGACGGGAATCGAACCAGCGATCTTTGGATGTCCGGTCCAATGCTCTGACCGCTGAGCTACCGTGTTACTAGTGACATCGTCGAATTTCTTCTAGTTTATCCTGCTCTTACGCTGTAAGTTCACCATTGTGAGGAATTACCTCGACATTTAATTGAAATATCTTTCCGGTGGAGTAATTACGTAACTTTGTTGCAATCAACTCTGACAGAAATCGCAGTTACATCGCTGCTTTAGTAAGAACCAATGTGACAACTGTCTTAACTAAAGCAGCAATGCAACTGCGCTTTCAATAGATTTCAATCGAGAATTGTTAGCAACAGACTTACGTGATCAAGGGTTAGATATATAGCTATATATTTTTTTCATATGACTATAGTTTTCATTCACAGTGCTATTTTTATAAAAGTATAAAAATAGAATTGTGAATCCAAAAATCTCTAATTTCAAAAATAGTTATATAATATACTTACCTATAATTTCATATTTTGTCGCGATTACGTGCGCTGAATTTATGTATTACACTCGTCCGATGAGGTCGCTCGGTAAACTTTGACCAAAGATGTTGAGCAATATGCAGGTGCTGGGCTCGATAGGTCCATTCGTTCCCGATAAGTACTATGGGCAACAGCGTCGCTTAACCAGTTTGCAACAAAATTCGTGTGCGCGCGTATCGCCCCTGCACGAACTAAACCTGCTGGGCAAGGCGCCGCTAACACGTGCACTGCTTACCCTAAACAAAATTTCAAACGAAATTGACTTGTTCTACTGTTCTTGAATGAATTCACAAAGACAGCTTTGTTTGTAATATGTTATCGTTGTGATGTTTATTATCATTGATTTGTATTATAATGTTATGAATAGCTTTATCTATTGCATTAGTTAGGGTAATACCTGTAATTTTATTGTATGAAATAAATAAAAATCTATACTTATAATAAAACTGTAACAGGTCCAATTCTGTACATTGAAGATATATTGAAAAAAATTTTTGGAGGGCTCTTTAGAATCGATACTGAAGCCAAAACTATTTTTTTTTTATTTTTGTCTGTCTGTCTGTATCACGTTCGCTATGGACTCCGAAACTACTGAATGAATTCAAATGAAACTTGACATGACTTGAGTTCATATTACGAGGAAGCTCAGCGTATACTTTTTATCCCGAAATTCAGCACCGTTCGTTCCCTTTGGAGAGGGGATGAAAGTCAAAATGTGTACCTGGTTTAGTCCGATTGCATTCATTTTTTTATGTTAGATAGGAGATACTTTTAAGATTGTCGCGTAAATATTTCAAGGTTGTCGGTTTTGTAAAAATAAATAGGTAAAGAAATAGTTCAAAGCTAATTGTAGATGTCGCTGCGTACGCTTGTTCCTAAGACTGTAGACGTTCAGAACAAAATGTATGGGAAAATAGGTATATATTATGTGGTTTTTTTCCCGAAAAAGATCCATTGACCCAAAATGAACATAAAAGACTATTCTATAATGCAAATGCCAGAATTTTAAACCAAATTAAGACGTTTTTATTCTTACAGAATTTATATTTTTTTTCTATATCCAGATTTTACGAAAAGGAGATGGTCCAAAAAAAACCCAGAATTAATACGAACGAGCTGTATATCAATCGATTGCTTAGATCGAGAGAAATAATCCTACTTTAGTCGCAGACCCCAAATTCATGGGGTATCGGAGATATCGCTGACAAAGTATGTATGAAATATAGGTAATATTAGTAAAGTCCAGAATTTGACATCAATCAATACGAACGAGCTATATACCATCGATTACTTATATACAGATCGAGTGAAATAATACTACCTAAGTCACAAACCCCAAATCCATGGGGTTTTGGGGATATATGCTGACAAAGTATGTATGAAATAAAAATAAGTTACTTATATGAAAGTACAACCTCTATTTCAAGTGATTTGGAAAGGCACAATCTAAAATCAAATAAAAACTATAAAATTTTGGAAATGATTGATGAAAATAAATGTGATACTTTGTTTCAGATATGAATATTTTGGCAGAAACTAGAAGTGAAAATACAACTATAAATGCAGGAAAAGAAATTACACCTGAAGAAATGGCAAAAAAGCGAAAAAAAGGGAGATCAAGAAAGGAAAAGGAATAATGTAAAAGATTAAGAAATACCGGTCAATCTTACGTTTCTGCAAAGGGTAAAAATGTTAAAGAGAGGCAATTAGGATCACTAAGCACTTGTAGATTGAAATGTGATGAACGATTTACTGAAGTGGAAAGAAAACATTGTTTTGATAAATACTGGGCTCTAGGTAATAGAGACCGACGAGCAATGTATATTGCTAGCCTCATTACAATATTACCAAAGAAAACACAGAAAACTGACTGCCGAATTGTTAAAAGAGATTGTTATTGCAAATATAAATTAACTATAAATAATGAAGACAGTCCAATTTGTAAAGAATGTTTCCGTAAAACTTTTGGAGAGACCAAAGGATTTATTAACATTGTAATAGAAAAAAAGAAAGAATGTCCAGCCGGAATCATTCCTACTGATGGAAGAGGACGTCAACCACCTAAAAATAAAAAAAATAAAAAAGCCAAGCCGGGTAGTATATAATTGTTTAATTATTGTTTTGTTTTGTTTCGCAGGTTGTCTGGTTCGCAATTTGTTTATATTCTACGATTCATCTGGTTTCTTTTTAAATTAGCAGTTCGTCTGCCAGACAAACTGCCAGTTTTTCATATCAGATCTGCCGGACGAACTGATTATTTTTAATTGGCATTTCAGCTTGCTGACTACAATCATAAGAGGAATTCCAGCCTTCCAGTGTATATACCTATACAATCTACTTGGTCTTCTAGACAAAGAGATAAAAAAAAATTCGCATCCGTCTGGATCTAAAAATGTTAAAAGTTATGACGAACTGCAAGTTTTTATTATTAATTCGTCTGCCAGACAAATTGCGAATAAGAAAAAATACAGAGATCATAAGCCAGACTAATCCTTACTATACTATACTATACTATACTATACTATACTATACTATACTATACTATACTATACTATACTATACTATACTATACTATACTATACTATACTATACTATACTATACTATACTATACTATACTATACTATACTATACTATACTATACTATACTATATACTATAATATTATAAATGCGAAAGTCCGTTTGTTTGTTTGTTTGTTTGTTACGCCTTCACGTCGTAACTACTGAACCGATCATCATGAAATTTTGCATACACGTTGTCAGGGGTACAGAAAAGGACATGGGGTATCTTTCATCCAGAAAAAACGTACAGTTCCCAAGGGATAGCAAAAAAACTGTCCACGCAGACAAAGTCGCGAGCGGCCGCTAGTTGCGAATAAAAATTTGCTGAAAAAAGTTTTTCTGCCAGACGAATTGCGAACCAGAAAACCTGCGAAACACTCAATAAAAGCCATTAAAAAAGTACAATTAATATTGATTGAATCCTTACTAATATTATAAATGCGAAAGTCCGTTTGTTTGTTTGTTTGTTAGCCTTCACGTCCTAACTACTGAACTGATGCTGAAATAATGAAATTTTGCATACACGTTGTCAGAGGTACAGAGAAGGACATAGGGTACCTTTCATCTTGAAAAAAAGTATAGTTCCCGAGGAATGGCAAAAAACATTTCTACGCAGACGAAGTCGCGGGCGGCCGCTAGTTAGCAATAAACCCTTGTTTTCGTTTGTTAATGTGTTTTAAATCATCAAATCTTTTTTTTATTTCCCTCTTAAATATTAATCAATATTAAATTCAAGAACTCTACTATTATAGCACTTTGGCTGCTCAAAACTCCCGACCGACGGGAGTCGAACGAATGCGACAGATGGCCTTGTCGATTCGCCCAGCGAGTCGGACGTTTTGACGGTTCTCCTGTGCTAACGACTTACAGCGTGAGTCCACCAAAAGCTAAACGGCTATGCTCGCAACTCGCGAGCGGGGTCCACTTTGGCAAAACGACTGTGCTCACAGCTCGCAACTCTAACTAAGGTTATTGAGGTTTTATGGGATGTTGATTGAGATAATGGCATTCATTTTTTTTTAAATCCAACATGGTAGACGGTTGAATGGAGCTGGTAGAATTAATTGGTGTAATTCCTTCGTACACTCCGAAGTGCATCCTGTAAAATACTAATAAGCAATTATACGGCGGTGGTCGAGGCAAGTTAGTTTTGCATTCATGAGTTCGGGGTCTCCAATAAGTCGCTTAGACCGTTTTTCAACCAAGTCTTAAGCGGCAAGCTGGTATTTGGCTGAACCGTCCCAAAGGTAACGGCAGTACTCAATCATTAAAAAAAGTATGCGGGTAATAATGACCATTCACCAACGTACAGTACCTAATACACTTTAGACAGTCAAATAAGAAACCGTCTGGGGTTAGTACACCATCACTGCTCTACTACACTGCATGCTAGACTGCAGCGGGTCAAGTCAGCTAATGTTTTTTGACAAAATCGTGTTTCAATGATGTTTGAATGGTTGACACTGTTCTTGTTTCTTAAATCCAAAATCGAGACACAAAGTGTTTCTGTTTTGGGTTTGAGAAACACAATGTGTTTCGGTTTTGGGTTTAAGTGTGTCAAAAAGCATTACCATTCAAACACCATTGAACTACGATTTTGACGATAACATTAACAGAATTGACCCCCAGTATACCTGTAACAGTCAGTCCCATCCGTTTACGCTGAGTAAACACTAGAAATTAAAATCCACGTTTTCTTTCATTACCTAATTACGATTCTATTTTAGGGTTCCGTACACAAAAGGTAAATACGGGACCCTATTACTAAGACTCCGCTGTCCGTCTGTCTGTCTGTCTGTCCGTCTGTACGTCTGTCACCAGGCTGTACCTCATGAACCGTGCTAGCTAGACAGTTGAAATTTTTACAGATGATGTATTTTTGTTGCCGCTATAACAACAAATACTAAAAACAGAATAAAATAAATATTTAAGGGGGGCTCGCATACAACAAACGTGATTTTTTAAATGTTTTTGCTCGATATTAATAACGACAATAGGTAGACAGTTGAAATTTTTACAGATAATCTATTTCTGTTGCCGCTATAACAAAGAACACTAAAAACAGAATATTATAAATGTTTAAGGGGGGCTCCCATACAACAAACGTGATTCTTTTTGCCGTTTTTTGGTACGGAACCCTTCGTGCGCGAGTCCGACTCGCACTTGGCCGGTTTTTATTTACACGTATGTTTAATCCGTCCCCAACCATAGTTTTTAGTTGTTTAATTTTAAGAGCCGTTACTTGTTTACAGATTACGAGTTCATCCGCTCCCAAAAAGGAAAATTGATGATAAGATACAAACACTACAGATATTTTAAGAAACATGCAATAGGAACCAAAGCGAGGTGGGCCTGTTCGACACACAGTGTCAAAGGATGCACCGCCGCCATTTACACAATAGGAGATAATATCGTCAGATTTTCACATAATCATACGCACTTATAAAACTAACAACTGAAGAATTTTAGATTTTTTTTTACAATAGGATTTCTCATTCTCATTTCTCAATGCCCAATTATATTATTTTTATATGTTTTATCAATATTCATAACTAATTGTTATGTAATTTTAATAATTATTATTGTGCATAGTTTACGATTTCGTCCGCTCTGGAAGAGGAAAATTATTGATCATATACAAAAATCCTTACTTAATCTAATATTATAAATGCAAAAGTCCGTTTGTTTGTTACGCCTTCACGTCTTAACTACTGAACCGATCATCATGAAATTTTGTATACACGTTGTCAGGGAAAAAAGATAAGGGAAAAAAGTATTGTTCTCGAGGGACAGTAAAATAACTTTCCACGCAGGCGAAGTCGCGGGCAGCCGCTAGTTTTTCATAAAAACTAAACAGGATATCTATTTTTAATTCTCAATCAAATTATGATTACTTATGTAATGTTAAATTAACCCATATTACTTAAAATCGATAAATAAGAACCTATTTATTACTTAACTATTTCACTTTAGACTGTCGAATAAGAAACCCTCTTTACCTTTTTTTCTTTGCTTTGTTAGGATTTCTTTTTATATGTTTGATCTATTTATAACTATAGTTTTCAGTTGTTTAATTTTACAAGTCGTTACTTGTCCTCAGATTACGAGTTCATCCGCTCCCAAAAGGGAAAATTGATGATAAGATACAAAAACTACAGGTATTTTAAGCAACACATATTAGGAATAAAAGCGAGGTGGGCTTGTTCGACACATAGCCGCAAAGGATGCACCGCCGCTATTCACACGATAGGGGATGATATCATAAAATTTTCACATAATCATACGCACCAATAAAAAAATTAAATAAATTTAAAAAATATTCAAAACACGCCTGCCCTGCCAAAAACGAACTAAAAAGTTAGACAACAAGTGTCATTGCAGTCGGGGGACCTCTTTGATTAAAAATTGTTCCATAATAAGGTCCCCCGACTGCAATGACACTTGTTGTCTAACTTTTTAGTTCGTTTTTGGCAGGGCAGTCGTGTTTTGAATATTTTTTAAATTTATTTAATTTTATTTTACACATTTAAGTGACATATTATATAGTTTTGGAATGTGCTCATCAAGGCCTTTCATTTGATGCCCATATTGTAATAATAGAAGAAAAAAAATGTTTTTTCACATTTGAAAATGGCGTCTTACAGTCGCCATATTAATTTTTTCTAAAAAAAATGTAGCCAGTGTCACTCGGAATGCTGTAAGGATTCTAACGATACCCCATTTATCCAAATCGATTCAGGCATTTAGAAGTTATGGTGGAATAAAGAAACTCACATACCCACAAACATACATGAACCCTGAACACATAACACTCTTTTTGCTTTGGGCAGTCGTGTAAAAAGTCACATAAACATACGCATCGAAAAAAAAAAGTAGTTCACAATTTTTTTAGAATAAGAATAGAATAGAAAAGAAAATGTTTATTCAGCAAAACAGTCACAAAAATATAAATTTGGGATGTATTTAATAGCACTTTAAATTTGATGAAAACAGCTATAAAATTGTATATCAGCACTTTAAAATAATGTTAGACCTATAATTTAATCTTATCACTACAAAAATAATGGTTTGCACTTTAAAATAATAAAAGATCTATAAATTAATATTATCACTACAAAAATAATGGTTTGCACTATAACTGTGTCCCAACTCCGAAATCATTTAATTTCTGTCAAACCATGTCAGACTAATGAGATGGCAAGTCTCACCAAGTCGGTTCTGGCGTTGTTGGTCGCAATGGAACCTAACCTCCTCCTCAGCTCCCCTCTCGCTGCGCCCGCTCGTCGTCGCACCTAGTCGTCTGTTTGCCATACTAATGTTATAAAATTAATTTGTATGGTGCAAAGTATTAATTTTAAAGCTAAACAATTAAATTGTATAGTGCAAAGTATTAATTTTAAAGCTTAGCATATTTATAGTGGAAACCATTATTTTTAAAGTGCATTCAATAAATTTTGAAGCTAAACATTTTAAAGTGTGTTACATTATTTTTAAAGTGCAATTATATATTCCCCTAAAATTAACATCAAATGTACAATTTTTTTTATGCTGAAACGGTAACATTTCAGCTTGTGCCGCTGCTTGAAACAGTGGGGCTGGTTTTCAGATGCAACCTTGGTAGTGACGATAGTTATACATATTTTAAAAAACTACATATTATTTATATAATTATAATCCGAACTAATACTGTGCTAGACTAGAGTGATACAAAAATACTGTCCTCGCAGATGGAGTCACAGGTGGCCGCTAGTTATACTTGCTTATTCGAAGGCCAAAATAATCCAAATTACAATCGAAAGACAAGAATAGTAAATACGGTACAGCCTCCCTAGCATGACCGACGAAACACGATATATATCGCGTGACATAGCGTTATATCGATACCCAACTGTCAAAATCCATTGTATTTTGACAGTTAAACGTGATAAATCGCTTTATCATATAGTTTTTCAGTGGTCATGCTAGGGGGGGCTGGGCCCTTATTCACAAACATCCAACACTTTCCGTATCCGATGTTATGCTTTCGTATTTACTCTATAGTTTCCGTTTCGAAATGACAATTGTCTTTCCTACGGACTACGGATACTTTACTCTTCTGACACTATATAGCTTTCGGAAATAAATCTGCAAATTATATCAAATAAAATACTTTTAACGGATACTAGCGCGGTTTTACTGAAAGAAAATCCGATAAAAGTATTGTGTTTCATATCCAGTGACCGCGTTAAGCTTGAGAGGTGAATCTACAAATAATATAATTATAATATAATTATTTGTAGATTCACAAATAATATAATTATTTGTAGATTCACAAATAATATAATTATTTGTAGATTCACCTCTCAAGTTTTGTCTTGGTTTCGAATCGAACTGAAAAAAGTTAAGGAAATCATACCTACAGTAAAAATATAAATGGAAAGCATAGCATCGGATACGGAAAGTTTCGGACATTTGTGAATAAGGATGGTCAAATGAGAAACTCTCTTGTGTTACACGGTCACTGCTCTACTACAGTGTCAGTTAGCCCAGTGTACAAGCATCGACCTGTTCCATCTGTATTACGCTCAGTAACACTGACCTGATTTTTTTTTTCTATTTGACTGGAGTGGCTGTCTGTATGATTTGACAGCAAAGTTCTTGTGCCTATTTGAAAGTGAAAGTGAAATGTGTGATGTGATGTTCTCTCCAGATTCTAGACTTTAGTACCATGTCCCTCACGCTATGCTCACGCTACGTCCTACAGCGCCAAAATCAAATAGGCACAAGAACAGTTTGACAGCAGCCAGTGCAGTGGAATATATAGAGGTCAATGCTCAGTAAACTCTATTAAAATCCACGCTGTCTTTCAATGCCTAATTACAAGAAAGTCATTGCCTTATTATGATGACTTTTTCAATTTTTAATTCATAAATCTATTATACCCATTCATAAATTTCTTTTGGGTAATTTTAAGAGTCAAAAGCTACAGATATTTTAAGCAACGTGTATACGGAGTAAGAACAATATGGGCCTGTTTAACACACCGTTAAAGGATGCACCGCCGTCATACACACAGATGATATCATCCGATTTTTAATCACAATCATACGCACTAATAAAATGGGTTCTAGAAAAAAATTGACTCGCCCATAGCACCTCAGATGACTTACCCAAAGCACCCCTAAGACATTATTTATCTTAATATAAAAAAGGCATTGTTAATGCAAAAAATCTCAATTTAATAAATTAGATTCTTTTTTCCAAAAAAAAAAAAATATACAAACAGGTTTTCTCTTTTGATTTTTCAATGCCTAATTGTTATTACTTTTTATCCATAATCATACTTTTCTTTTGTGTAATTCTAATAGTCATTACTTGTTTACATACAGATTACGAGTTCATCCGCTCCCGAAAAGGCAGATTGATGATTAAATACAAGAACTACAGATATTTTAAACAACAAATGTATGGAGTTAAAACGAGATGGGCCTGTTCAACACACACCCTTAAAGGATGCCCCGCCGTCATACATACAGTAGGAGCTGATATCGTCAAATTTTCACATAATCATACGCACTAATTAAACTAACAAATGAAGAAATTGGGTTATTTTTTACAAAAAAAAAAATACGAACGAGTTTTCTCTTTTCATTTCTTAATGCCTGATTATGATTACTTTTTACAGGGTGTTTGGTAATAGTCTTATTAAACCGATTCGAATATGGTAGATATGGTACAATGCATACAACAACCCCGGGAAATTATTACAGGCCCTATCACCGCTATATTGTTTTTTTTATATCCTTTTATGATATACTGCATAGTGGCTACCTCAGACTGAAATTGTGTCTTGCTTTTGCCCATTATTGGGATTGATCATCCATACAAATATACAATTTTTCCATACAAATTAAAAACAAAATACCGTGTGAGGTGCTACGGGTGAGTCAATTTTTTATAGTATTTTTTCTAATATATTAATTACCAGCGGCTGCCCGTGACTTCATCTGCGTGGACAGTTTTTTTGCTATCCCTCGGGAACAGTACGTTTTTTCTGGATGAAAGGTACGCTATGTCCTTTTCTGCACCCCTGACAACGTGTATGCAAAATTTCATGATGATCGGTTCAGTAGTTAAGACGTGAAGGCGTAACAAACAAACAAATGGACCTTCACATTTATAAAATTTCTCAGCCATGTGGCGGTTTTCAGAGATTATATTAATGTTCCGGGGTTGTATGCATGGTACCCTATCTACCATAATATTCGGCTGTATAAGGCTATACTAAACAACCTGTATGTTTAATTCACAATCATACTTTTCTGCTGTGCTTTTGTCATATTTTAATAGTCATTACTTGTCCACAGATTACGAGTTCATCCGCTCCCAAAGGGGAAAATTGATGATCAAATACAAGAACTACAGATATTTTAAGCAACGTGTAAATGGGGTTAAAACGAGATGGGGCTGTTCAACACACCACCGCCGCATTGGATGCACCGCCGCCATTCACACAATAGGAGATAATATCGTCAAATTTTCACATAATCATAACCACTAATAAAACGAATAACTGAAGAAATTGGGTTCTTTTTACAAAAAAAAAAATACAAACGGGTTATATTTTTTCATTTCTTAGGGTGAGTTGCACCAAAACGCTGTCAATGTTAGAGTTATCGTGAAATGATAATACTACCTATTTGTCACGTCAAACTTGGCAAAGAACATCATGCTGGCTGGTAACCTCTTTTTTTGGCTAACTTGTGCTTAACCGATACTTTAACAAGCTTGTTATTGTTAAAGTAAACTGGTGAAACTAAGCCTAAATATCTAATAATGATTCCTTTTTGTACAGGTTGTTTGATAATAGTCTTATAAAACCGAGCCAAATATGGTAGATAAGGTATGACAGAGATAGGGCCGATAGCATACAACCCCGAGAAAGTATCATCAAACCTTAGAACCACCACTTTTTTATATCTTTTTCCTATTATGATAAACTGATTAGTGGCAACCCTAGACCGAAATAGTGTTTTGCTTTTGCCCATTATTGGGATTGATTTATCGAATACATTAGTCTGTTTGCGTCAAGGGTTGTCATTTTGCATTTTTCCATACAAATAAAAAAACAAAATTTCTCACGCATTTTGTGGCGGTTTTCAGAGTTTATAAAGATTTTTCAAGGTTGTATGCATGGTACCCTATCTACCATATTCGGCTGGTATTATTATAAAATGTGTCTATATTAAACAATCTATATTTTTAATTGATAATCATACTTTTCTGCTGTGTTATTTTAGTAGTATTTTTCCTTGTCCACAGATTACGAGTTCATCCACTCCCGAAACGGAAAATTGATGATCAAATACAAGAACTACAGATATTTTAAGCAACGTGTTAATGGGGTTAAAACGAGATGGGCCTGTTCAACACACCACCGCCGCTATAGATGCACCGCCGTCATGTTCACAGTAGGAGATCAAATCGTCAAAGTTTCACATAATCATAACCACTAATAAAACTAAAAATAAATAAATAAAAAAAAATTAAAAACACGACTGCCCTGCCAAAACGAACTTCAAAGTTAAACAACAAGTGTCATTGCAGTCGGGGGACCTTATCATGGAACAATTTTTGATCAAAGAGGTCCCCCGACTGCAATGACACTTGTTGTTTAACTTTGTAGTTCGTTTTGGCAGGGCAGTCGTGTTTTTAATATTTTTTTAATTTATTTATTTTTATTTCACACATTTTAGTGACATATTATATAGTTTTGGAATGTGCTTATCAAGGCCTTTCAATTGATGCCCATATTGTAATAATAGAAGAAAAAAAAATTTTTCACATTTGAAAATGGCGTCGCACAGTCGCCATATTGATTTTTTCTAAAAAAAATATAGCCAGTGTCACTCGGGGTGTTGTAAGGATTCTAACGATACCCCATTTATCCAAATCAGTTCAGGCATTTTGAAGTTATGGTGGACTAAAGAAACTCACATACCCACAAACATACATGAACCCTGAACACATAACACTCTTTTTGCTTTGGGCAGTCGTGTAAAAACTGAAGAAATTTGGTTGTTTAACAAAAATCACAGCAGCATTATTACTTTTTATTTTTTAGTCCATAATCATACTATTTTGTTTTGTAATTTTAATAGTTATTACTTTACATTACTTGTCCACAGATTATGAGTTCATCCGCTCCCAATAAGGAAAATTAATGATTAGATATAAAAACTACAGGTATTTTAAACAACATGTATCTGGGGTTAAAACGAGATGGGCCTGTTCCACTCATATTTGCAAAGGATGCACAGCCGTCATATACACAATAGGAAATGATATTGTCAGATTTTCACATAATCATACGCACTAATAAAACTTCGGATTATGATGGATTGATATAATATAATCACAACATATCCTGTACTATTAAAATTTTCTCTAACATTTAGTAAGCTTCAATATTTTCTGTTATTTTGACTGTTAACTAAGGAAATTACCCACCAATCCACATTAATTCCTTCTAAACCACTTTATAAGGATTATAAAAAGGCTGAAGTGCATGCCTGCCCCCCTAGCCTGGGGCCGTACCGGCTAACGAATCGATTATCGAAAAGTCTGCCGGGTTTCAAATTAAAACAGATAAATCGAGCCCCAATTGGGCCAAAATGGCGAACCCCAATTCATGATGTCACGCGAAGATCGATATCTTCCAAATTACGTCAACAAAAAGTACAAGACGAAATTCCCTACTTAGATTTTTCTGTTTTAAGTTGAAACTCGGCAGAATTTTCGATAATCGATGCGTTAGCCGGTACGGCCCCTGACCGGCATAACACGATATATATCGCGTGATAGCGTTTTATCACGTTTAACTGTCAAAAAGACAAAGGAGTTTGACAGTTGAGTGTCGATAAAATGCTATATCACGCGATATAAATCGGTCATGCTAGGGGGGCTGTAAAGAGAACACTCAGATAATCAACCTACAGAAAACAAAATTGACACTAATTTATTATTGATTGGTCACCGTGCCGTAACCGAGACGTGACTAAACCGTCGCTGAGCCATCACTTAGCCGTTACCGAGCCATCGCCGATTTGTCACGGGATTTTCACCAGCCACGCCAAACTACTCGAAACTTCGGCGTCTGGAATGACGGCGCTCGGGAGATACGTCCGTCACCTTTGCGGTGGACAGGAGATAGAGAAAGTGAAAGTGAAATGTATTTAGTCCAATGTATGTATCGCAACTTCAGCGCCGCTATATTGTTCTCTTAGCTCGGTGACGGCAGCGGTAGACAAACTGCCTTAAGTGTCATGACTTTTTCACAGATTACGAGTTCGTCCGTTCTCGAAAAGGAAAATTGATGATTATTAGGTACAAGAACTACAGATATTTTAAGCAAAGTGTATTAAGAGGGAAAACGAGGTGGGCCTGTTCAACCCACAACCGCAAAGGATGCACCGCCGCCATTCACACAGTAGGAGATGATATCGTAAAATTTTTACATAATCATACGCACTAATAAAACTAATTTAAATACATAAACGGGGTATCTGTGTCACACTTTGCAGTCCCACAAATAAAAGAACAGATTTTTCAGCAATGACAAAAAAAGAAAATGGTGTTGTTTCCTCCGTGTTATTTTTTGAGTTGTTCCTTTATGTTTTTTTTAATATTGTTTTTGTTTTTACTAATAACATTTTGTGGATAATTTGTTTGAAAAAAACCTAAGTAAAGCTATTTAATTTCAGAAGTCATTACTTTTCCACAGATTACAAGTTCATCACCTCTCAAAGAGGAAAACCGTTGATTCAATATAAAGACTACAAATATTATCAGAAAAACATGTCTGGAAAAGGAATGAAATGGGTCTGTTCAACGCACGCCCGCAAAGGATGCAACGTCGCCTTTATTTACACAATAGATGATAAAATCGTCGAATTCTCACATGATCATACGCACTAATAAAACTAATAACTGAAGAAATTGTGTTGTGTTTTTTTTTCTTCTTTTTAATGTAGTGGTTCGGTGTACGAGCTTGTAGTTGAATACCGAAGGAAAGGAAGGAAATCTGCAATCCGACTCCGAATTTTTGGTTTAATTTTAAACAAGTTTAGTGCTGAAAATCATTATTAATTATGTGATATTATTTTTAGAAACGGCTCAGAAAGCCCAATTTCATTTGTAATTACACATGATAGGTATTATGTGTGAGCGAAATAGCATAACTGCCGGCCGCCAGTGCAGATTGTTTCTTTATCTGCATGGGACATATTCGGTTCGTAATCTATTCTCAACGGGTTTGGCCGCACTAGTGTTTTAATGAGTGTATTATTATTAAAATTTAGTTTTACTTCCATTTCATTTAATAATAATAATAATAAGCCCGCAGGGCAGCTTGTGGCGAGCTGTTGGTGAGTAGCGACACCACGGACCCGAGTGCTCCAGGGATTCGATCTAGGCCCTCGTCCTCGCAACAGGGGTGGACCCTAAGGAGCCTGCGGACTCCCGCCCCTGGCTTGCCTTCGTCGGCCGTCCAGATGCCGTTCCGGCTAACGCATCGAACTTCGGCATGTCTGCCCAGCTTCAAATTAAAACAGATAAATCGAGCCCCACCCAACAAGCAAAAACGTCATATAAGCTCTGTCTTTTACGACTTTAAGTTGGATAGCAGTCTTATAATAGTAATGAGATGACTTCTAGGTCGTATAGACGTCTTAAATTTAACTTTTTAGTCGTGCGACGAATATGTCATAATAAACTGGTCATAGCAACGTCGGTAAGACTAAACTATACGACGTTACATTAACGTTTTAGCTAAAACGTCTATACGACAACGCAATAGTCGTACTATGGTCGTACTAACGTTACAGTCCGTTAGACGTTTTCAACTGACCAAATTAGGTGTTTGAAAAACTTATATACGACCTTTATATAATGTGGCAGTTGTATACACGTTTTTACAGTGACGTTTATAAAACTATCACAATTTTGTTATACAGCAGTCAATTTTAGACATTTATATGACTTGGTGGTTTTTTTACGACTCAAATATAACCTTTGTATTACGTGATGTCCATTTAATGCCATGCCCTGACTTTAATAAACCTTGTAGTCGCATTTGAGTCAAGTTTTGACTTTAAAACGACTTGGCCGCCATATTTACGGAACATATGATAAATCAAATACGAAAATTGGAAGCAAAAAATTCGTGGAGAAAACAAAAAAACGTAGTGTTTTCAAAAGGAAAGTAAAACGAAATTTCCTGTTATTAAAAAGTACAACACCAACAACTGTGGCATTAGTCACAAATGTTGAAGAAGAAAAGTGTACAACACATGAACAACAAGAAGGTTCAGTATCAATATTTATTTTATTTACTACCTATAAAAAAATATTGTTTATGATTTTTTTCCGATATTGAATTTTTATAGTAAGTAGGTAACCACCTAAATGTTAACTAACTAAAAAACTAACTACCTAAATGTTGAAATGATTTATGTTCTTATATGAAAGTGAATTTAATTTGGATTACAGTTGACGTTGTTAAAAGTGTTCCTAGTGGATCCGCTGTGGTAACATATGGTAAGCTTTTTTCATAACGTATTACCTACCAGTAGGTACTAGCTTCCGCCCGCGACTTCGCCCGCGTGGACATTCGAGAAAATCCTTAGAGATCCTTTAATCTTTTAATCATGTTTCAGATAAATTTAGATAAGTACTTGAATATAATCTGCACTGAACTTATACAATGACCAGTTTTTGCCTGAAAAAACAATTTAAAATAATTATTTTGGTTAATATTGACATAATCAAAAAAGGGTTTTTAATTGTTTAAAGAACCCTAATAGTTAGCGGCAATGGCGTATTGTATGTCTTTACTTGGTCATCAAATAACCTCAGAACGACTTTTAGTCTTTATAACGTCATAAAGAGGTAAGTGTGCGACAAAATTAACATGGCTGACATTTTTAGAATAGAACATAATTTTATGAATTAAAATATTATGTGTTAAACGCAAAGCTACGAAGGGGCATGAAAATATGAATAGTATTTACATAGGTATATTATCATAAAACTTTAATTCCCAGTCGAACTAAACGGTATGAGAGACAGACAGTAAGATAATATGAAAGTTAAATAAAACTCACCTTTTATATCCTTGTACTTATTGATTTATTTTGCACTCAGATCTCGAAACATAACCACAAACACGAGCCACTAACGAACATTAAAAATCAGTCGTACAGGTGTTGTGACTTGACTCAAATAAAACGTTTTCGTCATTCAAAAACATCTGTATGACCACAATATAACGAAAGAGTCGTTGTAACGTTTTGATGCGACTACTGTACGATGAGAGAGTCGTTGTAAAGTTTTGATGCGACAACTGTACGATGAGCGGTAATTCCATAACGTTCATACGACTTTTGAATGATGTTAACAAAGTCATCTTGTGACTTTTGTATGACCATTAAACAACAATGTAGGTCGTATAAATGGGGCCCTTTTCGCGTTGAGCAAACGCTATTATAACGTTAGTGCGACCTAGCTTTTGCGACCAGTGGTAATAAGATAACGTTTGTACGACGATTGTACGACGATAAATTGTTAGTTGGGCAATCAAGGCAAAATGGCGAACCCCATTTCATGATGTCATACGAACATCGATAGTTCCAAATAACTTCGGCAAATAGTACAATACAAAATTCCTTACTCAGATTTATTTGTCTTAAGCTCGGCAGACTCGTGGGTAGAAAACAATGCACACCTCTCTACACCCTGCAGCCGAGGACACCGATGTTGCTCTCTTGCCATCGCGGCTATTTTGGAGGGCCCATTTAGTCCTTGGCTATAATCATTGCCTGCCAATTTTTCAGTCCGGAGGCTATGATAAGACAGGTTTTCGGTAGTCTCTTTCCACAGCCCAA